>JBCGBO010000015.1:0-600000 GCA_039657385.1 Citrus x changshan-huyou
TATAACCGCCCGAAGGCCGGGGCGCCAAGTTCGTCCAGCGGAAAAAGCCCACAAAAATGGGTGGGCTATAGCCTTGGGGGGTGGGGCTGGCCCACATTGTCCGCCGGACTCGGAATGGCGCGAGACTTTGTGAGGCGCCTCCGTGTGCCAAACCTAGGCCGGGGGCACTGCCGCACCCAAAAATAACCGCCCGAAGGCCGGGGCGCCAAGTAGGTCCAGCGGAAAAAGGCCACAAAAACGGGTGGGCTATAGCCTTGGTGGGTGGGGCTGGCCAACTTCGTCCGCCGGACTCGGAATGGTGCGGGACTTTGTGAGGCACCTCCGTGCGCCAAAAATAGGCCGCGGACACAGCCTCGCCCAAAAATAACAGCCCGAAGGCCGGGGCGCCAAGTTCGTCCAGCGGAAAAATGCCACAAAAATGGGTGGGATATAGCCTTGGGGGGTGGGGCTGGCCAACTTCGTCCGCCGGACTCGAAATGGCGCGAGACTTTGCGAGGCACCTCCGTGTGCCAAAAATAGGCCGCGGGCACTGCCGTAGCCAAAAATAACTGCCCGAAGGCTGGGGCGCCAAGTTCGTCCAGCGGAAAAAGCCCACAAAAACGGGTGGGCTATAGCCTTGGGGGGTGGGGCTGGCCAACTTCGTCCGCCGGACTCGGAATGGCGCGAGACTTTGCGAGGCACCTCCGTGTACCAAAAATAGGCCGCGGGCACTGCCGCAGCCAAAAATGACTGCCCGAAGGCTGGGGTGCCAAGTTCGTCCAGCGGAAAAAGCCCACAAAAACGGGTGGGCTATAGCCTTGGGGGGTGGGGCTGGCCAACTCCGTCCGCCGGACTCGCAATGGCGCGAGACTTTACGAGGTCCCTGTATGTGCCAAAAATAGGCTGCGGGCACAGCCGCGTCCAAATATGACCGCCCAAATGCCGGAGCGCCAAGTAGGTCCAGCGGAAAAAGGCCACAAAAACGGGTGGGCTATAGCCTTGGGGGGTGGGGCTGGCCAACTTTGTCCGCCGAACCCGGAATGGCGCGGGACTTTGCGAGGCGCCTCCGTGCACCAAAAATAGGCCGCGGGCACAGCCGCGCCCAAAAATAACTGCCCGAAGGCCGGGGCGCCAAGTTCGTCCAGCGGAAAAATGCCACAAAAATGTGTGGGATATAGCCTTGGGGTGTGGGGCTGGCCAACTTCGTCCGCCGGACTCGGAATGGCGCGAGACTTTACGAGGCACCTCCATGTGCCAAACATAGGCCGCGGGCATAGCCGCGCCCAAAAATAACCGCCCGAAGGCCGGGGCGCCAAGTTCGTCCAGCGGAAAAATGCCACAAAAACGGGTGGGCTATAGCCTTGGGGGGTGGGGCTGGCCAAGTTCGTCCGCCGGACTCGGAATGGTGCGAGACTCTACGAGGCACCTCCATGTGCCAAAAATAGGCCGCGGGCACAGCCGCGCACAAATATAACCGCCCGAAGGCCGGGGCGCCAAGTTCGTCCAGCGGAAAAAGCCCACAAAAACGGGTGGGCTATAGCCTTTGGGGGTGGGGCTGGACAAGTTTGTCCGCCGGACTCGGAATGGTGCGAGACTTTACGAGAGGCCTCCGTGTGCCAAAAATAGGCCGCGGGCACATCCGCGTACAAAAATAACCGCCCGAAGGCCGGGGCGCCAAGTTCGTCCAGCGGAAAAAGCCCAAAAAAACGGGTGGGCTGTAGCCTTGGGGGGTGGGGCTGGCAAACTTCGTCCGCCGGACTCGGAATGGCGCGAGACTTTGCGAGGCGTCTCCGTGTGCCAAAAATATGCCGCGGGCACAGATGCGCCCAAAAATAACTGCCCGAAGGCCGGGGCGCGAATTTCGTCCTTCGGAAAAAGCCCAAAAAAATGGGTGGGCTATAGCCTTGAGGGTGGGGCTGGCCAACTTCGTCCGCCGGACTCGGAATGGCGCGAGACTTTGCGACGCGCCTCCGTGTGCCAAAAATAGGCCCCGGATACAGCCGCGCCCAAAAATAACTGCCCGAAGGCCGGGGCGCCAAGTTTGTCCAGCGGAAAAAGGCCACAAAAACGGGTGGGCTACAGCCTTGGGGGGTGGGGCTGGCCAACTTCGTCCGCCGGACTCGGAATGGCGCGAGACTTTGCGAGGTGTCTCCGTGTGCCAAAAATATGCCGCGGGCACAGCCGCGCCCAAAAATAACTGCCCGAAGGCCGGGGCGCGAAGTTCGTCCAGCGGAAAAAGCCCAAAAAAACGGGTGGGCTATAGCCTTGGGGGGTGGGGCTGGCCAACTTCGTCCGCCGGATTCGGAATGGCGCGAGACTTTGCGACGTGCCTCCGTGTGCCAAAAATAGGCCCCGGGTACAGCCGCGCCCAAAAATAACTGCCCGAAGGCCGGGGCGCCAAGTTCGTCCAGCGGAAAAAAGCCACAAAAACGGGTGGGCTATAGCCTTGGGGGGTGGGGCTGTCCAACTTTGTCCGCCGGGCTCGGAATGGCACGAGACTTTGCGAGGCGCCTCCGTGTGCAAAAAATAGGCCGCGGGCACAGCCGCGCCCAAAAATGACCGCCCGAAGGCCGGGGCGGCAAGTTTGACCAGGGAAAAAAGCCACAAAAACGGGTGGGCTATAGCCTTGGGGGGTGGGGCTGGCCAAGTTCGTCCGCCGGACTCGGAATGGTGCGAGACTTTACGAGGCGCCTCCGTGTGCCAAAAATAGGCCGCGGGCACAGCCGCGCACAAAAATAACCGCCCGAAGACCGGGGCGCCAAGTTCGTCCAGCGGAAAAAGCCCACAAAAACGGGTGGGCTATAGCCTTGGGGGGTGGGGCTGGCCAAGTTCGTCCGACGGACTCGGAATGGTGCGAGACTTTACGAGGCGCCTCCGTGTGCCAAAAATAGGCCGCGGACACAGCCGCGCACAAAAATAACCGCCCGAAGGCCGGGGCGCCAAGTTCGTCCAGCGGAAAAAGGCCACAAAAACGGGTGGGCTATAGCCTTGGGGGGTGGGGCTGGCCAACTTCGTCCGCCGGACTCGGAATGGCGTGAGACTTTGCGAGGCGCCTCCATGTACCAAAAATAGGGTACGGGCACAGCCTCGCCCAAAATGAACCGCCCGAAGGCCGGGGCTCCAAGTTCGTCCAGCGGAAAATGGCCAGAAAAACGGGTGGGCTATAGCCGTGGGGGTTGGGGCTGTCCAACTTCGTCCGCCGGGCTCGGAATGGCACGAGGCTTTGCGAGGCGCCTCCGTGTGCAAAAAATAGGCCGCGGGCACTGCCGCGCCCAAAAATGACCGCCCGAAGGCCGGGGCGCCAAGTTCGTCCAGTGCAAAAAGGCCACAAAATCGGGTGGGCTATAGCCTCGGATGGTGGGGCTGGCCAAGTTCGTCCGCCGGACTCGGAATGGTGCGAGACTTTACGACATGCCTCCATGTGCCAAAAATAGGCCGCGGGCACAGCCGCGCACAAAAATAACCGCCCGAAGGCCGGGGCACCAAGTTCGTCCGGCGGAAAAAGCCCACAAAAACGGGTGGGCTATAGCCTTGGGGGGTGGGGCTGGCCAAGTTCATCCGCCGGACTCGGAATGGTGCGAGACTTTACGAGACGCCTCCGTGTGCCAAAAATAGGCCGCGGGCACAGCCGCGCACAAAAATAACCGCCCAAAGGCCGGGGCGCCAAGTTGTCCAGCGGAAAAAGCCCACAAAAACGGGTTGGCTATAGCCTTGGGGGGTGGGGCTGGCAAACTTCGTCCGCCGGACTCGAAATGGCGCGAGACTTTGCGAGGTGCCTCCGTGTGCCAAAAATATGCCGCGGGCACAGCCGCGTCCAAAAATAACCGCCCGAAGGCCGGGGCACGAATTTCGTCCAGCGGAAAAAGCCCAAAAAAACGGGTGGGCTATAGCCTTGGGGGGTGGGGGTGGCCAACTTCGTCCGCCGGACTCAGAATGGCGCGAGCCTTTCCGACGCGACTCCGTGTGCCAAAAATAGGCCCCGGGTACAGCCGCGCCCAAAAAATAACTGCCGAAGGCCGGGGCGCCAAGTTCGTCCAGCGGAAAAAGGCCACAAAAACGGGTGGGCTATAGCCTTGGGGGGTGGGGCTGGCCAAATTCGTCCGCCAGACTCGGAATGGCGCGAGACTTTGTGAGGCGCCTCCGTGTGCCAAAAATTGGCCGCGGGCACAGCCGCGCCCAAAAATAACCGCTCGAAGGCCGGGGCTTCAAGTTCGTCCAGCGGAAAATGGCCACAAAAACGGGTGGGCTATAGCCTTGGGGGGTGGGGCTGTCCAACTTCGTCCGCCGGATGCGGAATGCCGCGAGACATTGCGAGGGGCCTCCGTGTTCCAAAAGTAGGCTGCGGACAAAGACGCACCCAAAAATAACCGCCCGAAGGGCAGGGCACCAAGTTCGTCCAGCGGAAAAAGGCCACAAAAACGGGTGGGCTATAGCCCTGGGGGGTGGGGCTGGCCCACTTCGTCCGCCGGGCTCGGAATGCCGCGAGACTTTGCGAGGGGCCTCCGTGTGCCAAAAATAGGCCGCGGACAAAGCCGCGCCCAAAAATAACCGTCCGAAGGCCGAGGCGCCAAGTTTGTCCAGCGGAAAAAGGCCTCAAAAACGGGTGGGCTATAGCCTCGGGGGGTGCGGTTGGCCAACTTCGTCCGCCGGACTCGGAATGCCTTGAGAATTTGCGAGGGGCCTTCGTGTGCCAAAAATAGGCCGCGGCCAAAGCCGCGCCCAAAAATAACCCCCCGAGGGCCGGGGCGCCAAGTTCGTCCAGCGGAAAAAGGCCACAAAAACGGGTGGGCTATAGCCTTGGGGGGTGGGGCTGGCCAACTTCGTCCGCCGGACTCGGAATGCCGCGAGACTTTGCGAGGGGCCTCCGTGTTCCAAAAATAGGGCGTGGGCAAAGCCGCGCAAAAAAATAACAGCCCGAAGGCCGGGGCGCCAAGTTCGTCCAGCGGAAAAAGGCCACAAAAACGGGTGGGCTATAGCCTTGGGGGGTGGGGCTCGCCAACTTCGTCCGCCGTACTCGGAATGCCGCGAGACTTTGCGAGGGGCCTCCGTGTGCCAAAAATAGGGTGTGGGCAAAGCCGCGCCCAAAAATCACCGCCCGAAGGCCGGGGCGCCAAGTTCGTCCAGCGGAAAAAGGCCACAAAAACGGGTGGGCTATAGCCTTGGGGGGTGGGGCTGGCCAACTTCGTCCGCCGGACTCGGAATGCCGCGAGACTTCGTGAGGGGCCTCTGTGTGCCAAAAATAGGCCGTGGGCAAAGCCGCGCACAGAAATAACCGCCCGAAGGCCGGGGCGCCAAGTTCGACCAGCGGAAAAAGGCCACAAAACCGGGTGGGCTATAGCCTGGGGGGGTGGGGCTGGCCAACTTCGTCCGCCGGACTCGGAATGGCGCGAGACTTTGCGAGGCACCTCCGTGTGCCAAAAATAGTCCGCGAGCACAGCCGCGCCCAAAAATAACCGCCCGAAGGTCAAGGCGCCTAGTTCGTGCAGCGGAAAAAGGCCACAAAAACGGGTGCGCTATAGCCTTGGGGGGTGGGGCTCGCCAACTTCGTCCGCCGGACTCGGAATGCCGCGAGACTTTGCGAGGGGCCTCCGTGTGCCAAAAATAGGCCGTGGGCATGGCCGCGCTCAAAAATAACCGCCCGAAGGCCAAGGCGCCTAGTTCGTGCAGCGGAAAAAGGCCACAAAAACGGTGGGCTATAGCCTTGGGGGGTGGGGCTGGCCAACTTCGTCCGCCGGACTCGGAATGGCGCGAGACTTTGCGAGTCGCCTCCATGTGCTAAAAGTAGGCCGTGGACACAGCCGCACCCAAAAATAACAGCCCGAAGGCCGGGGCGCCATGTTTGTCCAGCTGAAAAAGCCCACAAAAACGGGTGGGCTATAGCCTTGGGGGGTGGGCTGGCCAACTTCGTCCGCCGGACTCGGAATGGCGCGAGACTTTGCGAGGCACCTCCTTGTGCCAAAAATAGGCCGCGGGCACAGCCGCGCCCAAAAATAACCGCCCGAAGGCCGGGGCGCCAAGTTCGTCCAGCGGAAAAAGGCCACAAAAACGGGTGGGCTATAGCGTTGGGGGGTGGGGTTGGCCAACTTCGTCCGCCGGACTCGGAATGGCGCGTGACTTTGCGAGGCACCTCCGTGTGCCAAAAATAGGCTGGGGACACAGCCGTGCCCAAAAATAACTGACCGAAGGCCGGTGCGCCAAGTTCGCCAGCGGAAAAATGCCACAAAAACGGGTGGGCTATAGCCTTGGGGGGTGGGGCTGGCCAAATTCGTCCGCCGGACTCGGAATGGCGCGTGACTTTGCGAGGCACCTCCGTGTGCCAAAAATAGGCTGGGGACACAGCCGTGGCCAAAAATAACTGACCGAAGGCCGGTGCGCCAAGTTCGCCAGCGGAAAAATGACACAAAAACGGGTGGGCTATAGCCTTGGGGGGTGGGGCTGGCCGCCTCCGTCCGCCGGACTCGAAATGCCGCGAGACTTTGTGAGGGGCCTCCGTGTGCCAAAAACAGGCCGCGGGCAAAGCCGCGCCCAAAAATAACCGCCCGAAGGCCGGGGCGCCAAGTTCGTCCAGCGGACAAAGGCCACAAAAACGGGTGGGCTATAGCCTTGGGGGGTGGGGCCGGCCCACTTCGTCCGCCGGACTCGGAATGCCGCGAGACTTTGCGAGGGGCCTCTGTGTGGCAAAAATAGGCCGCGGGCAAAGCCGCGTCCAAAAATAACCGCCCGAAGGCTGGGGCGCCAAGTTCGTCCAGCGGAAAAAGGCCACAAAAACGAATGGGCTATAGCCTTGGGGGGTGGGGCCGGCCGCCTCCGTCGGCCGGACTCGGAATGCCGTGAGACTTTGCGAGGGGCCTCCGTGTGCCAAAAATAGGCCACGGGCAAAGCCGCGCCCAAAAATAACCACCCGATGGCCGGGGCGCCAAGTTCGTGCAGCGGAAAAAGGCCACAAAAACGAGTGGGCTATAGCCTTGGGGGGTGGGGCTGGCGAAAATCGTCCGCCGGACTTGGAATGCCGCGAGACTTTGCGAGGGGCCTCTGCGTGCTAAACATAGGCCGCGGGCAAAGCCGCGCCCAAAAATAACAGCCCGAAGGCCGGGGCGCCAAGTTCGTCCAGCGGAAAAAGGCCACAAAAACGGGTGGGCTATAGCCTTGGGGGGTGGGGCTGACCGACTTCGTCCGCCGGACTCGGAATGCCGCGAGACTTTACGAGGGGCCTCCGTGTGGCAAAAATAGGCCGCGGGCAAAGCCACGCCCAAAAATAACCACCCGAAAGCCGGGGCGCCAAGTTCGTCCAGCGGAAAAAGGCCACAAAAACGGGTGGGCTATAGCCTTGGGGGGTGGGGCTGGCCGCCTCCGTCCGCTGGACTCGGAATGCCGTGAGATTTTGCGAGCGGCCTCCGTGTGACAAAAATAGAAAACGGGCAAAGCCGCGCCCAAAAATAACCGCCCGAAGGCCGGGGCGCCAAGTTCGTCCAGCGGAAAAAGGCCACAAAAACGGGTGGGCTATAGCCTTGGGGGGTGAGGCCGGCCCACTTCGTCCGCCGGACTCGGAATGCCGTGAGACTTTGCGAGGGGCCTCCGTGTGCCAAAAATAGGCCGCGGGCAAAGCCGCGTCCAAAAATAACCGCCCGAAGGCTGGGGCGCCGAGTTCGTCCAGCGGAAAAAGGCCACAAAAACGAGTGGGCTATAGCCTTGGGGGGTGGGGCTGGCCAACTTCGTCCCCCGGAGTCGGAATGTCAAGAGACTTTGCGAGGGGCCACTACGTACCAATGATAGGCCGAGGGCAAAGCCGCGCCCAAAAATAACGGCCCGAAGGCCGGGGCGCCAAGTTCGTGCAGCGGAAAAAGGCCACAAAAACGGGTGGGCTATAGCGTTGGGGGGTGGGGCTGTCCGACTTCCTCCGCCGGACTCGGAATGCTACGAGACTATGCGAGGGGCCTCCGTGTGCCAAAAATAGGCCGCGGACAAAGCCGCGCCCAAAAATAACCGCCCGAAGGCCGGGGCGCCAAGTTCGTCCAGCGGAAAAAGGCCACAAAAACGGGTGGGCTATAGCCTTGGGGGGTGGGGCTGGCCAACTTCGTCCGCCGGACTGGGAATGCCGCGAGAGTTTACGATGGACCTCCGTGTGCCAAAAATAGGCCGCGGTCAAAGACGAGCCCAAAAATAACCGCCCGAAGGCCGGGGCGCCAAGTTCATCCAGCGGAAAAAGGCCACAAAAACGGGTGGGCTATAGCCTTGGGGGGTGGGGCTGGCCAACTTCGTCCGCCGGACTCGGAATGCCGCGAGACTTTGCGAAGGGCCTCCGTGTACCAAAAATGGGCCGTGGGCAAAGCCGCGCCCAAAAATAACCGCCCGAATGCCGGGGCGCCAAGTTCGTCCAGCGGAAAAAGGCCACAAAAACGGGTGGGCTATAGCCTTGGGGGGTGGGGCTGGCCAACTTCGTCCGACGGACTCGGAATGTCGCGAGACTTTACGAGGGGCCTCCGTGTGCCAAACATAGGCCGTGGTCAAAGCCACGCCCAAAAATAACCGCCCGAAGGCCGGGGCGCCAAGTTCGTCCAGCGGAAAAAGGCAACAAAAACGGGTGGGCTATAGCCTTGGGGGGTGGGGCTGGCCAACGTAATCCGCCGGTCTCGGAATGCCGCGAGACTTTGCGAGGGGCCTCCGTGTGCCAAAAATAGGCTGCGGGCAAAGCCACGCCCAAAAATAACCGCCCGAAGGCCGGGGCGCCAAGTTCGTCCAGCGGAAAAAGGCCACAAAAACGGGTGGGCTATAGCCTTGGGGGGTGGGGCCGGCCGACTTCGTCCGCCGGACTCGGAATGGCGCGAGACTTTGCGAGGGGCTTCCGTGTGCCAAAAATAGGCCGCGGGCAAATCCACGCCCAAAAATAACCGCCCGAAGACCGGGGCGCCAAGTTCGTCCAGCGGAAAAAGGCCACAAAAACGGGTGGGCTATAGCCTTGGGGGGTGGGGCTGGCCAACTTCGTCCGCCGGATTCGGAATGCCATGAGACTTTGCGAGGGGCCTCCGTGTGCCAAAAATAGGCTGCAAGCAAAGCCGCGCCCAAAAATAACTGCCCGAAGGCCGGGGCGCCAAGTTCGTCCAGCAGAAAAAGGCCACAAAAACGGGTGGGCTATAGCCTTGGGGGGTGGGGCTGGCCAACTTTGTCCGCCGGAGTTGGAATGCCGCGAGACTTTGAGAGGGGCATCCGTGCGCCAAAAATGGGCGACGGGCAAAGCCGCGCCCAAAAATAACAGCCCGAAGGCCAGGGCGCCAAGTTCGTCCAGCGGAAAAAGGCCACAAAAACGGGTGGGCTATAGCCTTGGGGGGTGGGGCTGGCCAACTTCGTCCGCCGGACTTGGAATGCCGCGAGACTTTGCGAGGGACCTCCGTGTGCCAAAAATAGGCCGCGGTCAAAGACGAGACCAAAAATTACCGCCCGAAGGCCGGGCGCCAAGTTCGTCCAGCGGAAAAAGGCCACAAAAACGGGTGGGCTATAGCCTTGGGGGGTGGGGCTGGCCAACTTCGTTCGCCGGTCTCGGAATGCCGCGAGACTTCGCGAGGGGCCTCCGTGTGCCAAAAATAGGCCGTGGGCAAAGCCGCGCCCAAAAATAACCGCCCGAAGGCCGGGGCGCCAAGTTCGACCATTGGAAAAAGGCCACAAAAACGGGTGGGCTATAGCCTTGGGGGGTGGGGCTGGCCAACTTCGTCCGCCGGACTCAGAATGCGGCGAGACTTTGCGAGGGGCCTTCGTGTACCAAAAATAGGCCGCGGGCAAATCCACGCCCAAAAATAACCGCCCGAAGACCGGGGCGCCAAGTTCGTCCAGCGGAAAAAGGCCACAAAAACGGGTGGGCTATAGCCTTGGGGGGTGGGGCTGGCCAACTTCGTCCGCCGGACTCGGAATGCCGCGAGACTTTGCGAAGGGCCTCCGTGTACCAAAAATGGGCCGTGGGCAAAGCCGCACCCAAAAATAACCGCCCGAATGCCGGGGCGCCAAGTTCGTCCAGCGGAAAAAGGCCACAAAAACGGGTGGGCTATAGCCTTGGGGGGTGGGGCTGGCCAACTTCGTCCGCCGGACTCGGAATGCCGCGAGACTTTACGAGGGGCCTCCGTGTGCCAAACATAGGCCGTGGTCAAAGCCACGCCCAAAAATAACCGCCCGAAGGCCGGGGCGCCAAGTTCGTCCAGCGGAAAAAGGCAACAAAAACGGGTGGGCTATAGCCTTGGGGGGTGGGGCTGGCCAACGTCGTCCGCCGGTCTCGGAATGCCGCGAGACTTTGTGAGGGGCCTCCGTGTGCCAAAAATAGGCTGCGGGCAAAGCCACGCCCAAAAATAACCGCCCGAAGGCCGGGGCGCCAAGTTCGTCCAGCGGAAAAAGGCCACAAAAACGGGTGGGCTATAGCCTTGGGGGGTGGGGCTGGCCGACTTCGTCCGCCGGACTCGGAATGCCGCGAGACTTTGCGAGGGGCTTCCGTGTGCCAAAAATAGGCCGCGGGCAAATCCACGCCCAAAAATAACCGCCCGAAGACCGGGGCGCCAAGTTCGTCCAGCGGAAAAAGGCCACAAAAACGGGTGGGCTATAGCCTTGGGGGGTGGGGCTGGCCAACTTCGTCCGCCGGACTGGGAATGCCGCGAGAGTTTACGATGGACCTCCGTGTGCCAAAAATAGGCCGCGGTCAAAGACGAGCCCTAAAATAACCGCCCGAAGGCCGGGGCGCCAAGTTCGTCCAGCGGAAAAAGGCCACAAAAACGGGTGGGCTATAGCCTTGGGGGGTGGGGCTGGCCAACTTCGTCCGCCGGTCTCGGAATGCCGCGAGACTTCGCGAGGGGCCTCCGTGTGCCAAAAATAGGCCACGGACAAAGCCGCGCCCAAAAAGAACCGCCCGAAGGCCGGGGCGCCAAGTTCGTCCAGCTGAAAAAGGCCACAAAAACGGGTGGGTTATAGCCTTGGGGGGTGGGGCTGGCCAAGTTCGTCCGCCGGACTCGGAAAGCCATGAGACTTTGCAAGGGGCCTCCGTGTACCAAAAATAGGCTGCAGGCAAGCCGCGCCCAAAAATAACTGCCCGAAGGCCGGGGCGCCAAGTTTGTCCAGCAGAAAAAGGCCACAAAAACGGGTGGGCTATAGCCTTGGGGGGTGGGGCTGGCCAACTTTGTCCTCCGGAGTTGGAATGCCGCGAGACATTGCGAACGGCCTCCGTGTGCCAAAAATGGGCGACGGGCAAAGCCGCGCCCAAAAATAACAGCCCGAAGACCGGGGCGCCAAGTTCGTCCAGCGGAAAAAGGCCACAAAAACGGGTGGGCTATAGCCTTGGGGGGTGGGGCTGGCAAACTTCGTCCGCCGGACTCGGAATACCGCGAGACTTTGCGAGGGGCCTCCGTGTACCAAAAATAGGCTGCGGGCAAAGCCGCGCCCAAAAATAACTGCCTGAAGGCCGGGCCGCCAGTTCGTCAAGCGGAAAAAGGCCACAAAAATGGGTGGGCTATAGCCTCGGGGGGTGGGGCTGGCCAACTTCGTCCGCCGGACTCGGAATGCCGCGAGACTTTGCGAGGGGCCTCCGTGTGCCAAAAATAGGCCGCGGGCAAAGCCGCGCCGAAAAATAACCGCCCGAAGGCCGGGGCGCCAAGTTCGTCCAGCGGAAAGAGGCCACAAAAACGGGTGGGCTATAGCCTTGGGGGGTGGGGCTGGCCAACTTTGTCCGCCTGACTTGGAATGCCATGAGACTTTGCGAGGGGCCTCCGTGTGCCATAGTTAGGCTGCGGGCAAAGCGCGTCCCAAAATAACCGCCCGAAGGCCGGGGCGCCAAGTTCGTCCAGCGGAAAAAGGCAACAAAAACGGGTGGGCTATAGCCTTGGGGGGTGGGGCTGGCCAACGTCGTCCGCCGGTCTCGGAATGCCGCGAGACTTTGTGAGGGGCCTCCGTGTGCCAAAAATAGGCTGCGGGCAAAGCCACGCCCAAAAATAACCGCCCGAAGGCCGGGGCGCCAAGTTCGTCCAGCGGAAAAAGGCCACAAAAACGGGTGGGCTATAGCCTTGGGGGGTGGGGCTGGCCGACTTCGTCCGCCGGACTCGGAATGCCGCGAGACTTTGCGAGGGGCTTCCGTGTGCCAAAAATAGGCCGCGGGCAAATCCACGCCCAAAAATAACCGCCCGAAGACCGGGGCGCCAAGTTCGTCCAGCGGAAAAAGGCCACAAAAACGGGTGGGCTATAGCCTTGGGGGGTGGGGCTGGCCAACTTCGTCCGCCGGACTGGGAATGCCGCGAGAGTTTACGATGGACCTCCGTGTGCCAAAAATAGGCCGCGGTCAAAGACGAGCCCTAAAATAACCGCCCGAAGGCCGGGGCGCCAAGTTCGTCCAGCGGAAAAAGGCCACAAAAACGGGTGGGCTATAGCCTTGGGGGGTGGGGCTGGCCAACTTCGTCCGCCGGTCTCGGAATGCCGCGAGACTTCGCGAGGGGCCTCCGTGTGCCAAAAATAGGCCACGGACAAAGCCGCGCCCAAAAAGAACCGCCCGAAGGCCGGGGCGCCAAGTTCGTCCAGCTGGAAAAGGCCACAAAAACGGGTGGGTTATAGCCTTGGGGGGTGGGGCTGGCCAAGTTCGTCCGCCGGACTCGGAAAGCCATGAGACTTTGCGAGGGGCCTCCGTGTACCAAAAATAGGCTGCAGGCAAGCCGCGCCCAAAAATAACTGCCCGAAGGCCGGGGCGCCAAGTTTGTCCAGCAGAAAAAGGCCACAAAAACGGGTGGGCTATAGCCTTGGGGGGTGGGGCTGGCCAACTTTGTCCTCCGGAGTTGGAATGCCGCGAGACATTGCGAACGGCCTCCGTGTGCCAAAAATGGGCGACGGGCAAAGCCGCGCCCAAAAATAACAGCCCGAAGGCCGGGGCGCCAAGTTCGTCCAGCGGAAAAAGGCCACAAAAACGGGTGGGCTATAGCCTTGGGGGGTGAGGCTGGCAAACTTCGTCCGCCGGACTCGGAATACCGTGAGACTTTGCGAGGGGCCTCCGTGTACCAAAAATAGGCTGCGGGCAAAGCCGCGCCCAAAAATAACTGCCTGAAGGCCGGGCCGCCAAGTTCGTCAAGCGGAAAAAGGCCACAAAAACGGGTGGGCTATAGCCTCGGGGGGTGGGGCTGGCCAACTTCGTCCGCCGGACTCGGAATGCCGCGAGACTTTGCGAGGGGCCTCCGTGTGCCAAAAATAGGCCGCGGGCAAAGCCGCGCCGAAAAATAACCGCCCGAAGGCCGGGGCGCCAAGTTCGTCCAGCGGAAAGAGGCCACAAAAACGGGTGGGCTATAGCCTTGGGGGGTGGGGCTGGCCAACTTTGTCCGCCAGACTCGGAATGCCATGAGACTTTGCGAGGGGCCTCCGTGTGCCATAGTTAGGCTGCGGGCAAAGCGCGTCCCAAAATAACCGCCCGAAGGCCGGGGCGCCAAGTTCGTCCCGCGGAAAAAGGCCACAAAAACGGGCGCGCTATAGCCTTGGGGGGTGGGGCTGGCCAACTTCGTCCGCCGGACACGGAATGGTGCGAGACTTTGCGAGGGGCCTCCGTGTGCCTAAAATAGGCCGTGAACAAACCGCACCCAAAAATAACCGCCCGAAGGCCGGGGCGCCAAGTTCGTCCAGCGGAAAAAGGCCACAAAAACGGGTGGGCTATAGCCTTGGGGGGTGGCGCTGGCCAACTTCGTCCGCCGGACTCGGAATGGCTCGAGACTTTGCGAGGGGCCTCCGTGTGCCAAAAGTAGGCCGCAGGTAAAGCCGCCCCCAAAAATAACCACCCGAAGGCCGGGGCGCCAGGTTCGTCCAGCGGAAAAAGGCCACAAAAACGGGTGGGCTATAGCCCTGGGGGGTGGGAATGGCCAACTTCGTCCGCCGGACTCGGAATGCCGCGAGACTTTGCGAGGGGCCTCCGTGTGCCAAAAATAGGCCGCGTGCAATGCCGCGCCCAAAAATAACCGCCCGAAGGCCGGGGCGCCATGTTCGTCCAGCGGAAAAAGGCCAGAAAAACGGGTGGGCTATAGCCTTGGGGGGTGGGGCTGGCCCACTTCGTCCGCCGGACTCGGAATGCCGCGAGACTTTGCGAGGGACCTCCGTGTGCCAAAAATAGGCCGCGGTCAAAGCCATGCCCAAAAATAACCGCCCGAAGGCCGGTGCGCCAAGTTCGTCCAGCGGAAAAAGGCCACAAAAACTGGTGGGCTATAGCCTTGGGGGGTGGGGCTGGCCAACTTTGCCCGCCGGACTCGGAATGGCACGAGACTTTGTGAGGGGCCTCTGTGTGCCAAAAATAGGCTGTGAACGAAGCCGCGCCCAAAAATCACCGTCCGAAGGCCGGGGCGCCAAGTTCGTCCAGCGGAAAAAGGCCACAAAAACAGGTGGGCTATAGCGTTGGGGGGTGGCGCTGGCCAACTTCGTCCGCCAGACTCGGAATGGCTCGAGACTTTGCAAGGGGCCTCCGTGTGCCAAAAGTAGGCCGCAGGTAAAGCCGCCCCCAAAAATAACCACCCGAAGGCCGGGGCGCCAGGTTCGTCCAGCGGAAAAAGGCCACAAAAACGGGTGGGCTATAGCCCTGGGGGTTGGGAATGGCCAACTTCGTCCGCCGGACTCGGAATGCCGTGAGACTTTGAGAGGGGCCTCCGTGTGCCAAAAATAGGCCGCATGCAATGCCGCACCCAAAAATAACCGTCCGAAGGCCGGGGCGCCATGTTCGTCCAGCGGAAAAAGGCCAGAAAAACGGGTGGGCTATAGCCTTGGGGGGTGGGGCTGGCCCACTTCGTCCGCCGGACTCGGAATGCCGCGAGACTTTGCGAGGGACCTCCGTGTGCAAAAAATAGGCCTCGGTCAAAGCCATGCCCAAAAATAACCGCCCGAAGGCCGGGGCGCCAAGTTCGTCCAGCGGAAAAAGGCCACAAAAACTGGAGGGCTATAGCCTTGGGGGGTGGGGCTGGCCAACTTTGCCCGCCGGACTCGGAATGGTGCGAGACTTTGCGAGGGGCCTCCGTGTGCCAAAAATAGTCTGTGAACGAAGCCGCGCCCAAAAATAACCGCCCGAAGGCCGGGGCGCCAAGTTCGACCAGCGGAAAAAGGCCACAAAAACGGGTGGGCTATAGCCTTGGGGGGTGGGGCTGGCCGACTTCGTCCACCGGACTCGGAATGCCGCGAGACTTTGCGAGGGACCTCCGTGTGCCAAAAATAGGCCGCGGTCAATGCTGCGCCCAAAAATAACCACCCGAAGGCCGGGGCGCCAGGTTCGTCCAGCCGAAAAAGGCCACAAAAACGGGTGGGCTATAGCCTTGGGGGGTGGCGCTCGCCCACTTCGTCCGCCGGACTCGGAATGCCGCGAGACTTTGCGAGGGTCCTCCGTGTGCCAAAAATAGGCCGCGGTCAAAGCCGTGCCCAAAAATAACCGCCCGAAGGCCGGGGCGCCAAGTTCGTCCAGCGGAAAAAGGCCACAAAAACGGGTGGGCTATAGCCTTGGGGGGTGGGGCTGGCCGACTTCGTCCGCCGGACTCGGAATGCCGCAAGACTTTGCGAGGGGCCTCCGTGTGCCAAAAATAGGCCGCGGGCAAAGCCGCGCCCAAAAATAACCGCCCGAAGGCCGGGGCGCCAAGTTCGTCCAGCTGAAAAAGGCCACAAAAACGGGTGGGCTATAGCCTTGGGGGGTGGGGCTGGCCAACTTCGTCCGCCGGACTCGGAAAGCCGCGAGACTTTGCGAGGGGCCTCCGTGTACCAAAAATAGGCCACGGGCAAAGCCGCGCCCAAAAAATAACCGCCTGAAGCCCGGGCCGCCAAGTTCGTCCAGCGGAAAAAGGCCACAAACACGGGTGGGCTATAGCCTTGGGGGGTGGGGCTGGCCAACTTCATCCGCCGGACTCGGAATGCCGCTAGACTTTGTGAGCGGCCTCCGTGTGCCAAAAATAGGCTGCGGGCAAAGCCGCGCCCAAAAATAACCGCCCGAAGGCCGGGGCGCCAAGTTCGTCAAGCGGAAAAAGGCCAGAAAAACGGGTGGGCCATAGCCTTGGCGGGTGGGGCAGGCCAACTTCGTTCGCAGGACTCGGAATGCCGCGAGACTTTGCAAGGGGCCTCCGTGTACGAAAAATAGGCCGCGGGCAAAGCCGCGCCCAAAAATAACCGCCTGAAGGCCGGGCCGCCAAGTTCATCCAGCGGAAAAAGGCCACAAAAACGGGTGGGCTATAGCCTTGGGGGGTGGGGCTGGCCAACTCGTCCGCCGGACTCGGAATGCCGCGAGACTTTGCGAGGGGCCTCCGTGTGCCAAAAATCGGCTGTGGTCAAAGCCGCGCCCAAAAATAACCACCCGAAGGCCGGGGCTCCAAGTTCGTCCAGCGGAAAAAGGCCACAAAAACGGGTGGGCTATAGCCTTGGGGGGTGGAGCTGGCCCACTTCAACCGCCGGACTCGGAATGCCGCGAGACTTTGCGAGGGGCCTCCGTGTGCCAAAAATAGGCCGCGGGCAAAGCCGCGCCCAAAAATAACCACCCGAAGGCCGGGGCTCCAAGTTCGTCCAGCGGAAAAAGGCCACAAAAACGGGTGGGCTATAGCCTTGGGGGGTGGAGCTGGCCCACTTCAACCGCCGGACTCGGAATGCCGCGAGACTTTGCGAGGGGCCTCCGTGTGCCAAAAATAGGCCGCGGGCAAAGCGGCGTCCAAAAATAACCGTCCGAAGGCCGGGGCGCCAAGTTCGTCCAGCGGAAAAAGGCCACAAAAACGGGTGGGCTATAGCCCTGGGGGGTGGGGCTGGCCAACTTCGTCCGCCGGACTCGGAATGCCGCGAGACATTGCGAGGGACCTCAGTGTGCCAAAAATAGGCCGCGGGCACAGCCGCGACAAAAAATAACCGCCCGAAGGCTGGGGCGCCAAATTCGTCCAGCGGAAAAAGCCCACAAAAACCGGTGGGCTATAGCCTTGGGGGGTGGGGCTGGCCAACTTCGTCCGCCGGACTCGGAATGGCGCGAGCCTTTGCGAGGCGCCTCCGTGTGCCAAAAATAAGCCGCGGGCACAGCCGCGCCCAAATATAACCGCCCGAAGGCCGGGGCGCCAAGTTCGTCCAGCGGAAAAAGGCCACAAAAACGGGTGGGCTATAGCCTTGGGGGGTGGGGCTGGCCAACTTCGTCCGCCGGACTCGGAATACCGCGAGACTTTGCGAGCGGCCTCCGTGTGCCAAAAATAAAGCCGCGGGCACAGCCGCGCCCAAAAATAACCGCCCGAAGACCGGGGCGCCAAGTTCGTCCAGCGGAAAAAGGCCACAAAAACGGGTGGGCTATAGCCTTGGGGGGTGGGGCTGGCCAACTTCGTCCGCCGGATTCGGAATGCCATGAGACTTTGCGAGGGGCCTCCGTGTGCCAAAAATAGGCTGCAAGCAAAGCCGCGCCCAAAAATAACTGCCCGAAGGCCGGGGCGCCAAGTTCGTCCAGCAGAAAAAGGCCACAAAAACGGGTGGGCCATAGCCTTGGGGGGTGGGGCTGGCCAACTTTGTCCGCCGGACTCGGAATGGCGTGAGACTTTGCGAGCCGTCTCCGTGTGCCAAAAATAGGTCGGGGGTACAGCCGCGCCCAAAAATAACGGCCCGAAGGCCGTGGCGCCAAGTTCGTCCAGCGGAAAAGGGCCACAAAAACGGGTGGGCTATTGCCTTGGGGGGTGGGGCTGGCGAACTTCGTCCGCCGGACTCCAAATGGCGTGAGACTTTGCGAGGCACCTCCGTGTGACAAAAATAGGCCGCGGGCACAGCCGTGCCCAAAAATAAGCGCCCGACGGCCGAGGCGCCAAGTTCGTCCAGCAGAAAAAGCCCACAAAAACGGGTGGGCTATAGCCTTGGGGGGTGGGGCTGGCCAACTTTGTCCACCGGACTCGGAATGGCGCGAGACTTTGCGAGGCACCTCCGTGTGCCAAAAATAGGCTGCGGGCACAGCCGCGTTAAAAAATAACTGCCCGAAGGCCGGGGCGCCAAGTTCGTCCAGTGGAAAAAGGCCTCAAAAACGGGTGGGCTACAGCCTTGGGGGGTGCGGCTGGCCAACTTCGTCCGCCGGACTCGGAATGCCGCGAGACTTTGCGAGGCGCCTCCGTGTGCCAAAAATAGGCCGCGGGCACAGCCGCGCCAAAAAATCACCGACCGAAGGCCGGGGTGCCAAGTTCGTCTAGTGGAAAAAGGCCACAAAAACGGGTGGGCTATAGCCTTGGGGGGTGGGGCTGGCCAACTTCGTCCGCCGGACTCGGAATGGCGCGAAACTTTACGAGGCGCCTCCGTGTGCCAAAAATATGCCGCGGGCACAGCGGCGCCCAAAAATAACCACCCGAAGGCCGGGGCGCCGAGTTCGTCCAGCAGAAGAAGGCCACCAAAACGGGTGGGCTATAGCCTTGGGGGGTGGGGCTGGCCAACTTCGTCCGCCGGACTCGGAATGGCGCGAGACTTTGCGAGGCGCCTCCGTGTGTAAAAAATAGGCCGCGGGCACAGCCGCGTCCAAAAATAACCGCCCGAAGGCCGGGGCGCCAAGTTCGTCCAGCGGAAAAAGGCCATAAAAACGAGTGGGCTATATGTCATGGCCCAAGCCTCCACATGGCCTGGCCCATGGAGAAATCTGGAGCTATGGAGACTTGTGTAGAGCATGTAGATATTTCCTATGTAATTAATGTGCTTAGGTGGTAGTTGTGATAACTCTAGAGACTCTCTAGATACTTCCTTGTACTCTATCAATAGAAGAGGGCCTTATTTGGCCAAATGAATAAGAAGCAATATACAATTCCAGCACACATGGCTTTGTAAGCATTCTATCGAGCAATATCTGTTATTTTCTCCCATCCTTATTGAGTTAGAGTGAATCCTCTTTCTGGTTCTCGAATCCAGCAACGGATTTGGGTGTAAGGCTGACTTAGTGCCAAGAGAGTGAAAATTTGGTGCCTAAGGCCGCACGGCATAGCGTGGGAACAAACCGGGCCGTGACAGTTGGTATCAGAGCCATCTACACTCGTGGGTAGTTGCGTTGTTCGAAAGGAAGGATGGCGGAGAGCACTCATGATGACCAAAGGGGGAGGGAGCCTAACCCCAATGCAAAAAAGGGGAAAAACAGCAAGGAGAAGTCAGTGGACTTGTTCAACGCCATGGAGAATCGGGTTATCCGTGGGGAGATTGCTGTCGCCGAGATTAAAGAGCCCCTCGAGATCTTGGAGCAAAAGATGGAGGAGGTGGATGATCTTGGTGAGCGGATGGGCGATCTAAGCCAAGATGTGGTGGCGCAACGCCAAAGCCTTGAGGAGTTCCAAGCGGTGGTTCTGAACTCTATTGAGGCGCTAAGGGCTCAAGTGGAGGAGCTTCACACGGGCCTTGAAGAGACTAAGATGGATTGGGCGCTTTGCAAGAAGGCGGTGGCCAGCGGCGTGCTCAACACCAATGCCGCACCTCCAATGAGGGTCGAGGTTCCGAGGCCAAGGAGGTATGGGGGCAAGCGGGATGCCCAGGAGATCGAGAACTTCTTGTGGTCCATGGAGAGGTACTTCGAGGCCACCAACATCCAAGGTGAGCAAGAGAAGGTGAACATTGCGACCGAGTACCTTGAGGATCACGCGACCGCTTGGTGGCAGCGGAAGCATGCAGAGATTGTGCGTGGGACGTGCATCATCAACACATGGGACTTGCTGAAGTGCGAGCTCAAGAGGCAATTCTATCCAGGGAATGTGACATATGAGGCTCGTAAGAAGATGCGGGAGCTGAAGCACACGGGGCCTATCTCAAAGTATGCCGATGAATTCTCGAAGCTCATGCTCCAAATCGACAACATGAACACAGATGATTTGCTGTTCAACTTCATGGAGGGACTCCAGCCGTGGGCACAACGGGAGTTGCAGCGGCGCCAAGTGAATGACATCTCTACAGCCCTCACCGAGGCTGACACGCTTGTGGAATTCCGGAAGGGTGAGTCTTCCAAGCCGAAGAAGGATGATAAGCCGCAACATGGCAAAGGTGGGGGAGCGAAGGGAGATAAGCCACACCATGATGGCAAGGATAAGCCACAAAAGAAGGATGGCCCGAAGGATGGTTCAAAGGATGGCAAGAAGGAGGCTAAGCGGAAACACAATTGCTTCCTTTGCGATGGGGACCATTGGGTGCGGGACTGCCCAAAGAAGAAGGCTTTCAACGCCATGTTTAGCGAGACCGGGGAGAAGCAACCGGAGGCACCACCAGCGGATGCCGCCAACATGGGTTGTCTCCAAATTTTCAATGCGCTAATGCCAAGCCAATTCCAGCCAAGGTGCAGGACAAGTCGCTCATGCACGTTGAGGCTACGATCAACGGAAAGCGAGCCCAAGCCTTGATTGACACGGGAGCGTCCCACAACTTCATCAAGGTGGATGAAGCCAAGCGGCTTGGACTCAAGGTTGAGAAATCGGATGGCTGGCTCAAGACGGTGAATTCGGAGGCCAAACCACTTAGCGGGGTAGCGCGAGATGTGGAGCTACACCTAGGCCCTTGGCGAGGTAAGGCCAATTTCTCGGTTGTACCTTTGGATGATTTTACACTTGTTTTAGGCATGGAATTTTTGCGACAGTTCAATGCGTTGCCACTTCTGAGGTACAACTCAATGTGTATCCTAGAGGGAGCCCCATGCTTGGTCCCGACCGCGAGTAAGGTCACACCACTAGGCCAACTTTCCGCCATGCAAATCAGCAAAGGTTGCAAGCGGCATGAGGACACATTTCTCGCCACCATTCATGAGGTCGGTGACGGGAAGGACACTATGGCCATGGAGCCCATACCGGAGGCGGTAGGCCAAGTCCTTGAGGCGTATGAGGACGTAATGCCACCCGAGTTGCCAAAGCGGTTGCCGCCACGAAGGGAAGTAGACCACAAGATTGAGCTGGAGCCGGGTGCCAAACCGCCTGCACGAGCACCTTACCGCATGTCTCCACCGGAGCTAGAGGAGTTGCGGAGGCAAATTAAGGAGCTGCTGGACGCAGGATACATCCAGCCCTCGAAAGCACCATACGGAGCACCGGTGCTGTTCCAGCAGAAGCATGATGGCTCACTTCGACTATGTATCGACTACCGGGCTCTTAACAAGGTGACCGTGAAGAACAAATACCCCATCCCACGGACTTGTTCGATCAACTTGGACGGGCCAAATATTTCTCCAAGCTGGACCTTAGATCGGGATATTACCAAGTACGGATTGCGGAGGGAGATGAGCCGAAGACCGCTTGTGTGACGAGGTATGGAGCGTACGAGTTCAAGGTAATGCCTTTCGGCCTCACCAATGCTCCAGCCACATTTTGCACGCTCATGAACCGCATATTCCAGCCATACCTTGATCAGTTTGTGGTGGTGTATCTCGATGACATCGTAGTCTATAGCAACACCTTGGCGGAACATGCTGAGCACTTGCGGGTCGTGTTCGGGGTGTTGCGGGAAAATGAGCTGTATGTGAAGAGGGAGAAGTCTTCGTTCGCAAAACTGGAGGTGGATTTTCTTGGCCATAAAATCAGAGATGGGACGCTGCTCATGGACAAGGCCAAGGTCTGAGCCATTGCCGAATGGGAGCCGCCCACAAAGGTGACTGAGTTGCGCTCTTTCTTAGGCCTTGCCAACTATTATCGGAGGTTCATTAGAGGTTATTCCGCCATTGCCGCACCACTCACTGATTTGCTCAAAAAGACTACCAAGTGGGAATGGACGGAAAGGAGCCAGCAAGCCTTCGATGCCCTCAAGAAGGCTGTGATGGAAGAGCCGGTACTTGTGCTGCCGAACCATGACTTACCATTTGAGGTACACACTGATGCTTCTGATTTTGTTATTGGTGGGGTGTTGATGCAGGCCGAACATCCGATAGCCTTTGAGAGCCGAAAGCTCAACGATACGGAGCGGCGGTACACTGTACAAGAGAAAGAGATGACGGCGGTAGTGCACTGCTTGCGCACATGGAGGCACTACTTGCTTGGGTCCAAGTTCGTGGTGAAGACAGACAACGTGGCCACTAGTTACTTCCAAAGCCAAAAGAAGCTTAGTCCGAAGCAAGCGAGATGGCAAGATTTCTTGGCCGAATTCGACTACGTGCTGGAGTATAAGCCCGGAAAGGCTAATTGGGTAGTGGACGCCTTGAGTCGGAAGGCCGAGCTTGCTGCCATAAGTCGGATACAAGGAGAGCTTCTTGCACTCATCAACGAGGGAATGGAGCATGATTCCTTGGCCAAGCAGCTGGTTTCTCTCGTGCAACAGGGGAAATCGAAGAGGTTTTGGGTCGAAGATGGCCTTTTATACACCAAGGGACGGCGTGTTTATGTTCCGAAGTGGGGAAACTTGCGGCGGAACTTGATCAAGGAGTGTCATGATACGAAGTGGGCTGGACACCCGGGACACAACAGAGCAACAATGTCCCGCGGGGTTGCTTGAGCCACTGCCCACTCCGGATCGACCGTGGGAGAGTATATCGATGGATTTCATCACTTGTCTTCCCAAATCGGAGGGGTTTGCAACTATTGTTGTAGTGGTGGACAGATTCTCGAAATATGCCACTTCCATTCCCGCCCCGAAGGAGTGCACAGTGGAGGACACAGCCAAGCTTTTCTTTAGGCACGTGGTGAAGTATTGGGGACTTCCCAAATCCATCATTAGCGACCGTGACAGCCGGTTTACGGGCAAGTTTTGGACTGAGTTGTTCAAGCTTATGGGGTCGGCGCTGCACTTTTCTACGAGCTTTCATCCACAAACCGATGGGCAAACGGAGAGGGTGAATGCCTTGTTGGAGCTGTACTTGCGGCATTTTGTGAGTGCCAACCAGCATGATTGTGCAAAGTTGCTGGACGTGGCACAATTTTCCTACAACTTGCAGCGGAGCGAGGCTACATCGAGGAGCCCTTTTGAGGTGATCATGGGACAGCAGCCGCTTACGCCAAACACGCTCATCACGAGCTATACCGGGAGGTGTCCTGCAGCATATAAAGTGGCTAAGTCGTGGCATGAGCAAACGGACATAGCACGGGCGCACCTCGACAAAGCAACCAAGCGGATGAAGAAATGGGCGGACAGCAAGCGTAGACACTTGGAGTTCAACGTGGGGGACATGGTGCTAGTCAAGATCGTTCCGGCCCAGCACAAGTCTACACGTTCACTGCACAAGGGCCTCATCCGGAAATACGAGGGGCCATTTCCCATCATCAAGAGGGTCGGCAGTGTGTCGTACAAGCTAGAGTTACCCTCTTGGTGAAAACTCCATCCGGTCTTCCATGTGAGTTCCTTGAAGCCATACCATGGGGATACGGAAGATCCGAAAAGGGATGAATCCAAGCGCCCTCCACTCGGCAACACAAGGGTATATGACAAGGAAGTGGAGACCATTTTGGCGGACCGTGTGGTTCAGAAGAAGAGTTTTCCGCCGTGCCAAGAGTACTTAGTGAAATGGAAGGGACT
This sequence comes from Citrus x changshan-huyou, assembly GCA_039657385.1. Lineage (NCBI taxonomy): Eukaryota > Viridiplantae > Streptophyta > Magnoliopsida > Sapindales > Rutaceae > Citrus > Citrus x changshan-huyou. The sequence continues at coordinate 23,383 of JBCGBO010000015.1, forward strand.
ACCCGAGAGCGAAACAAGTTGGGAGGCCGCAAACGATTTGTGGCAGTTCCAAGACAAGATCAAAGCCTTCCACAGTGAGTCGACGAGGATGTCTCCGGAATAGGTGGGGGAGAATGTCATGGCCCAAGCCTCCACATGGCCTGGCCCATGGAGAATTCTAGAGCTATGGAGACTTGTGTAGAGCATGTAGATATTTCCTATGTAATTAATGTGCTTAGGTGGTAGTTGTGATAACTCTAGAGACTCTCTAGATACTTCCTTGTACTCTATCAATAGAAGAGGGCCTCATTTGGCCAAATGAATAAGAAGCAATATACAATTCCAGCACACATGGCTTTGTAAGCATTCAATCGAGCAATATCTGTTATTTTCTCCCATCCTTATTGAGTTAGAGTGAATCCTCTTTCTGGTTCTCGAATCCAGCAACGGATTTGGGTGTAAGGTTGACTTAGGGCCACGAGAGTGTGAATTTGGCACCTAAGGCCGCACGGCATAGCGTGGGAACAAACCGGGCTGTAACATATAGCCTTGAGTGGTGGGGCTGGCCAACTTCGTCCGCCGGACTCGGAATGGCGTGAAACTTTGCGAGGCGCCTCCGTGTGCCAAAAATAGGCCGCGAGCACAGCCGTACCCAAAAATAACTGCCCGAAGGCTGGGGCGCCACATTCGTCCAGCGGAAAAAGGCCACAAAAACGGGTGGGCTATAGCCTTGGGGGGTGGGGGTGGCCCACTTCGTCAGCCTGACTCGGAATGCCGCGAGACTTTGTGAGCGGCCTCCGTGTGCCAAAAATAGGACGCGGACAAAGCCGCGCCCAAAAATAACAGCCCGAAGGCCGGGGTGCCAAGTTCGTCCAGCGGAAAAAGGCCACAACAACGGGTGGGCTACAGCCTTGGGGGGTGGGGCTGGCCCACTTCGTCAGCCTGACTCGGAATGCCGCGAGACTTTGCAAGCGGCCTCCGTGTGCCAAAAATAGGCCGCGGGCACAGCCGTACCCAAAAATAACTGCCCGAAGGCCGGGGCGCCACGTTCGTCCAGCGGAAAAAGGCCACAAAAACGGGTGGGCTATAGCCTTGGGGGGTGGGGGTGGCCCACTTCGTCAGCCTGACTCGGAATGCCGCGAGACTTTGTGAGCGGCCTCCGTGTGCCAAAAATAGGACGGGGACAAAGCCGCACCCAAAAATAACCGCCCGCAGGCCGGGGTGCCAAGTTCGTCCAGCGGAAAAAGGCCACAAAAACGGGTGGGCTATAGCCTTGGGGGGTGGGGTTAGCCAACTTCGTCCGCCGGACTCGGAATGCCGCGAGATTTTGCGAGGGGCCTCCGTGTGCCAAAAATAGGCCGTGGGCAAAGCCGTGCCCACAAATAACCGTCCGAAGGCCGGGGAGCCAAGTTCGTCCAGTGGAAAAAGGCCACAAAAACGGGTGGGCTATAGCCTTGGGGGGTGGGGCTGGCCAACTTCGTCCGCTGGACTCGGAATGCCACGAGACTTTGCGAGGGGCCTCCGTGTGCCAAAAATAGGCCGCGGGCAAAGCCGCGCCCAAAAATACCCGCCCGAAGGCCGGGGCGCCAAGTTCGTCCAGCGGAAAAAGGCCACAAAAACGGGTGGGCTATAGCCTTGGGGGGTGGGGCTGGCCAACTTCGACCGCCGGACTCGGAATGGCGCGAGACTTTGCGAGGCGCCTCCGTGTGCCAAAAATATGCCGCGGGCACAGCCTCGCCCAAAAATAACCGCCCCAAGACCGGGGCGCCAAGTTCGTCCAGCGGAAAAAGGCCACAAAAACGGGTGGGCTATAGCCTTGGGGGTGGGGCTGGCCCACTTCGTCAGCCTGACTCGGAATGCCGCGAGAATTTGCGAGCGGCCTCCGTGTGCCAAAAATAGGCCGCGGGCACAGCCGTACCCAAAAATAACCGCCCGAAGGCCGGGGCGCCACGTTCGTCCAGCGGAAAAATCCCACAAAAACGGGTGGGCTATAGCCTTGGGGGGTGGGGCTGGCCCACTTCGTCAGCCTGACTTGGAATTCCGCGACAATTTGCGAGGGGCCTCCATGTGCCAAAAATAGGCCACGGGCAAAGCCGCACCCAAAAATAACCGCCCGAAGTCCGGGGCGCCAAGTTCGTCCGTCGGACCCGGAATGTCGCGAGACTTTGCGAGGAGCTTCCGTGTCCCAAAAATAGGCCGCGGGCAAGGCCGCGCCCAAAAATAACCGCCCGAAAGCCGGGGCGCCAAGTTCGTACAGCGGAAAAAGGCCACAAAAATGGGTTGGCTATAGCCTTGGGGGGTGGGGCTGGCCAACTTCGTCCGCCGGACTCGCAATGCCGCGAGACTTTGCAAGGGGCCTCTGTGTGCCAAACATAGGCCACGGACAAAGCCGAGCACACAAATAACCGCCCGAAGGCCGGGGCGCCAAGTTCGTCCAGCGGAAAAATCCCACAAAAACGGGTGGGCTATAGCCTTGGGGGGTGGGGCTGGCCAACTTCGTCCGCCGGACTCGGAATGCCGCGAGACTTTGCAAGGGGCCTCTGTGTGCCAAACATAGGCCACGGACAAAGCCAAGCACACAAATAACCGCCCGAAGGCCGGGGTGCCAAGTTCGTCCAGCGGAAAAAGGCCACAAAAACGTGTCGGCTATAGCCTTGGGGGGTGGGCTGGCCAACTTCATCCGCCGGACTCGGAATGCCACGAGACTTCGCGAGGGGCCTCCGTGTGCCAAATATAGGCCGCGGGCAAAGCCTCGCCCAAAAATAACCACCCCAAGACCGGGGCGCCAAGTTCGTCCAGCGGAAAAAGGCCACAAAAACGGGTGGGCTATAGCCTTGGGGGGTGGGGCTGGCCCACTTCGTCAGCCTGACTCGGAATGCCGCGAGACTTTGCAAGCGGCCTCCGTGTGCCAAAAATAGGCCGCGGGCACAGCCGTACCCAAAAATAACTGCCCGAAGGCCGGGGCGCCACGTTCGTCCAGCGGAAAAAGGCCACAAAAACGGGTGGGCTATAGCCTTGGGGGGTGGGGGTGGCCCACTTCGTCAGCCTGACTCGGAATGCCGCGAGACTTTGTGAGCGGCCTCCGTGTGCCAAAAATAGGACGTGGACAAAGCCGCGCCCAAAAATAACAGCCCGAAGGCCGGGGTGCCAAGTTCGTCCAGCGGAAAAAGGCCACAAAAACGGGTGGGCTATAGCCTTGGGGGGTGGGGCTGGCCCACTTCGTCAGCCTGACTCGGAATGCCGCGAGACTTTGCGAGCGGCCTCCGTGTGCCAAAAATAGGACGGGGACAAAGCCGCACCCAAAAATAACCGCCCGCAGGCCGGGGTGCCAAGTTCGTCCAGCGGAAAAAGGCCACAAAAACGGGTGGGCTATAGCCTTGGGGGGTGGGGCTAGCCAACTTCGTCCGCCGGACTCGGAATGCCGCGAGATTTTGCGAGGGGCCTCCGTGTGCCAAAAATAGGCCGTGGGCAAAGCCGTGCCCACAAATAACCGTCCGAAGGCCGGGGAGCCAAGTTCGTCCAGTGGAAAAAGGCCACAAAAACGGGTGGGCTATAGCCTTGGGGGGTGGGGCTGGCCAACTTCGTCCGCTGGACTTGGAATGCCACGAGACTTTGCGAGGGGCCTCCGTGTGCCAAAAATAGGCCGTGGGCAAAGCCGTGCCCACAAATAACCGTCCGAAGGCCGGGGAGCCAAGTTCGTCCAGTGGAAAAAGGCCACAAAAACGGGTGGGCTATAGCCTTGGGGGGTGGGGCTGGCCCAATTCGTCAGCCTGACTCGGAATGCCGCGAGAATTTGCGAGCGGCCTCCGTGTGCCAAAAATAGGCCGCGGGCACAGCCGTACCCAAAAATAACCGCCCGAAGGCCGGGGCGCGACGTTCGTCCAACGGAAAAATCCCACAAAAACGGGTGGGCTATAGCCTTGGGGGGTGGGGCTAGCCAACTTCGTCCGCCGGACTCGGAATGCCGCGAGATTTTGCGAGGGGCCTCCGTGTGCCAAAAATAGGCCGCGGGCACAGCCGTACCCAAAAATAACCGCCCGAAGGCCGGGGCGCCACGTTCGTCCAGCGGAAAAAGGCCACAAAAACGGGTGGGCTATAGCCTTGGGGGGTGGGGCTGGCCAAATTCGTCCGCTGGACTCGGAATGCCACGAGAATTTGCGAGGGGCCTCCGTGTGCCAAAAATAGGCCGCGGGCAAAGCCGCGCCCAAAAATAACAGCCCGAAGGCCGGGGCGCCAAGTTCGTCCAGCGGAAAAAGGCGACAAAAACGGGTGGGCTATAGCCTTGGCGGCTGGGGCTGGCCAACTTCGTCCGCCGGACCTGGAATGTCGCGAGACTTTGCGAGGGGCTTCCGTGTCCAAAAAATAGGCCGTGGGCAAAGCCGCGCCCAAAAATAACCGCCCGAAAGCCGGGGCGCCAAGTTCGTACAGCGGAAAAAGGCCACAAAAACGGGTTGGCTATAGCCTTGGGGGGTGGGGCTGGCCAACTTCGTCCGCCGGACTCGGAATGCCGCGAGACTTTGCAAGGGGCCTCTGTGTGCCAAACATAGGCCACGGACAAAGCCAAGCACACAAATAACCACCCGAAGGCTGGGGTGCCAAGTTCCTCCAGCGGAAAAAGGCCACAAAAACGTGTCGGCTATAGCCTTGGGGGGTGGGCTGGCCAACTTCATCCGCCGGACTCGGAATGCCACGAGACTTCGCGAGGGGCCTCTGTGTGCCAAATATAGGCCGCGGGCAAAGCCTCGCCCAAAAATAACCACCCCAAGACCGGGGCGCCAAGTTCGTCCAGCGGAAAAAGGCCACAAAAACGGGTGGGCTATAGCCTTGGGGGGTGGGGCTGGCTCACTTCGTCAGCCTGACTCGGAATGCCGCGAGACTTTGCGAGCGGCCTCCGTGTGCCAAAAATAGGCCGCGGGCAAAGCCTCGCCCAAAAATAACCGCCCCAAGACCGGGGCGCCAAGTTCGTCCAGCGGAAAAAGGCCACAAAAACGGGTGGGCTATAGCCTTGGGGGGTGGGGCTGGCCCACTTCGTCAGCCTGACTCGGAATTCCGCGACAATTTGCGAGGGGCCTCCATGTGCCAAAAATAGGCCACGGGCAAAGCCGCACCCAAAAATAACCGCCCGAAGGCCGGGGCGCCAAGTTCGTCCAGCGGAAAAAGGCCACAAAAACGGGTGCGCTATAGCCTTGGGGGGTGGGGCTGGCCAACTTCGTCCGCCGGACTCGGAATGCCGAGAGACGTTGCGAGGGGCCTCCGTGTGCCAAAAATAGGCCGCGGGCAAAGCCGCGCCCAAAAAAAACTGCCCGAAGGCCGGGGCGCCAAGTTCGTCCAGCGGAAAAAGGCCACAAAAATGGGTGGGCTATAGCCTTGGGGGGTGGGGCTGGCCCACTTCGTCCGCCGTTCGTGGAATGCCGTGAGACTTTGCGAGGGGTCTCCATGTGCCAAATATCGGCCGCGGGCAAAGCCGCGCCCAAAAATAACCACCCCAAGACCGGGGCGCCAAGTTCGTCCAGCCGAAAAAGGCCACAAAAATGGGTGGGCTATAGCCTTGGGGGGTGGGGCTGGCCAACTTCATCCGCCGGACTCGGAATGCCGTGCGAGACTTTGCGAGGGGCCTCCATGTGCTAAAAATATGCCGTGGGCAAAGCCGCGCCCAAAAATAACCGCCCGAAAGCCGGGGCGCTAAGTTCGTACAGCGGAAAAAGGCCAAAAAAACGGGTTGGCTATAGCCTTGGGGGGTGGGGCTGGCCAACTTCGTCCGCCGGACTCGGAATGCCGCGAGACTTTGCAAGGCACCTCTGTGTGCCAAACATAGGCCATGGACAAAGCCGGGCACACAAATAACCGGCCGAAGGCCGGGGCGCCAAGTTTGTCCAGCGGAAAAAGGCCACAAAAACGTGTCGGCTATAGCCTTGGGGGGTGGGCTGGCCGACTTCGTCCGCCGGACTCGGAATGCCGCGACACTTTGCATGGGGCCTCTGTGTGCCAAAAATAGGCCGTGGGCACAGCCGCATCCAAAAATAACCTCCCGAAGGCCAGGGCGCCAAGTTCGTCCAGCGGAAAAAGGCCACAAAAACGGGTGGGTATAGCCTTGGGGGGTGGGGCTGGCCAACTTCGTCCGCCGGACTCGGAATGCCGCGACACTTTGCGAGGGGCCTCCGTGTCTCAAAAATATGCCGCGGGCAAAGCCGCGACCAAAAATAACCGTCCGAAGGCCGGGGCGCCAAGTTCGTCCAGTGGAAAAAGGCCACAAAAACGGGTGGGCTATAGCCTTGGGGGGTGGGGCTGGCCCACTTCGTCCGCCGGACTCGGAATGCCGTGACACTTTGCGAGGGGCCTCCGTGTCTCAAAAATATGCCGCGGGCAAAGCCGCGACCAAAAATAACCGCCCGAAGGCCGGGGCGCCAAGTTCGTCCAGCGGAAACAGGCCACAAAAACGGGTGGGCTATAGCCTTGGGGGGTGGGGCTGGCCGACTTCGTCCGCCGGACTCGGAATGGCACGAGACTTTGCGAGGCGCCTCCGTGTGCCAAAAATAGGCAGCGGGCACAGCCGCGCCCAAAAATAACCGCCCGAAGGCCGGTGCGCCAAGTTCGTCCAGCGGAAAAATCCCACAAAAACGGGTGGGCTATAGCCTTGTGGGGTGGGGCTGGCCAGCTTCGTCTGCCGGACTCGGAATGCCGCGACACTTTGCGAGGGGCCTCCGTGTCTCAAAAATATGCCGTGGGCAAAGCCGCGACCAAAAATAACCGCCCGAAGGCAGGGGCGCCAAGTTCGTCCAGCGGAAAAAGGCCACGAAAACGGGTGGGCTATAGCATTGGGGGGTGGGGCTGGCCAACTTCGTCCGCCGGACTCGGAATGGCACGAGACTTTGCGACCTCCGTGTGCCAAAAATAGGCAACGGGCACAGCCGCGCCCAAAAATAACCGCCCGAAGGCCGGTGCGCCAAGTTCGTCCAGCGGAAAAATCCCACAAAAACGGGTGGGCTATAGCCTTGGGGGGTGGGGCAGGCCCACTTCGTCCGCCGGACTCGGAATGGCGTGAGACTTTGCGAGGTTCCTCCATGTACCAAAAAAAGGGCGCGGGCACAGCCGCGCCCAAAAATAACTGCCCGAACGCCGGGGCGCCAAGTTCGTCCAGCGGAAAAAGGCCACAAAAACGGGTGGGCTATAGCCTTGGGGGGTGGGGCTGGCCAACTTCGTCCGCCGGACTCGGAATGGCACGAGATTTTGTTAGGCGCCTCCGTGTGTGAAAAATAGGCCACGGGCACAGCCGCGTCCAAAAATAACCACCCGAAGGCAGGGCGCCAAGTTCATCCAGCGGAAAAAGAACGCAAAAACGGGTGGGCTATAGCCTCGGGGGGTGGGGCTGGCCAACTTCGTCCGCCGGACTCGGAATGGCGCGAGACTTTGCGAGGCACCTCCGTGTGCCAAGAATAGGCTGCGGACACAGCCGCGCCCAAAAATAACCGCCCGAAGGCCGGGGCGCCAAGTTCGTCCAGCGGAAAAAGGCCACAAAAACGGGTGTGCTATAGCCTTGGGGTGTGGGGCTGGCCGACTTCGTCCGCTGGACTCGGACTGGCGCGAGACGTTGCGAGGCTCCTCCATGTGCCAAAAATAGGCCGCGGGCGAAGCCGCGCCCAAAAATAACCGCCTGAAGGCCGGGGCGCCAAGTTCGTCCAGCGGAGAACGGCCACAAAAACGGGTGGGATATAGCCTTGGGAGGTGGGGCTGGCCAACTTCGTCCGCCGGACTCGGAATGGTGCCAGAGTTTGCAAGGCGCCTCCGTGTGCCAAAAATAGGCCGCGGGCACAGCCGCACCAAAAAATAACTGCCCGAAGGCCGGGGCGCCAAGTTCATCCATCGGAAAAAGGCCACAAAAACGGGTGGGCTATAGCCTTGGGGGGTGGGGCTGGCCAACTTCGTCCACCGGACTCGGAATGGCGCCAGACTTTGCGAGGAACCTCCGTGTACCAAAAATATGCCGCCGGCAAAGCCGAGCCCAAAAATAACCGCCCGAAGGCCGGGGCGCCAAGTTCGTCCAGCGGAAAAAGGCCACAAAAACGGGTGGGCTATAGCCTTGGGGGGTGGGGCTGGCCCACTTCGTCCGCCGGACTCGGAATGGCGCGAGTCTTTGCGAGGGGCCTCCGTGTGCCAAAAATAGGCCGCGGGCATAGCCGCGCCCAAAAATAACCGCCCGAAGGCCGGGGCGCCAAGTTCGTCCAGCGGAGAAAGGCCACAAAAACGGGTGGGCTATAGCCTTCGAGAGTGGGGCTGCCTAACTTCGTCCGCCGGACTCGGAATGGCGCGAGACTTTGCAAGGTGCCTCCGTGTGCAAAAAATAACCCGCGGGCACAGCCGCCCCCAAAAATAACCGCCCGAAGGCCGGGGCGCCAAGTTCGTCCAGCGGAAAAAGCCCACAAAAACGGCTGGGCGATAGCCTTGGGGGGTGGGGCTGGCCGACTTCGTCCGCCGGACTCAGAATGGCGCGAGACTTTGCGAGGGGCCTCCGTGTGCTAAAAATAGGCCACGGGCACAGCCGCGACCAAAAATAACTGCCCGAAGCCCGGGGCGCCAAGTTCGACCAGCGGAAAAAGGCCCAAAAAACGGGCGGGCTATAGCCTTGGGGGGTGGGGCTGGCCCACTTCATCCGCCGGACTCGGAATGGCGCGAGACTTTGCGAGACGCCTCCGTGTGCCAAAAATAGGCTGCGGGCACAGCCGTACCCAAAAATAACCGCCCGAAGGCCGGGGCGCCAAGTTCGTCCAGCGGAAAAAGACCACAAAAACGTGTGGTCTATATCCTTCGGCGGTGGATCTGGCCAACTTCGTCCGCCGGACTCGGAATGCCGCGAGACTTTGCGAGGGGCATCCATGTGCAAAAAATCGGCCACGGACAAAGCCGCACCCAAAAATAACCGCCCGAAGGCCGGGGCGCCATGTTCGTCCAGCGGAAAAAGCCCACAAAAACGGGTGGGCTATAGCATTGGGGGGTGGGGCTGGCCGACTTCGTCCGCCGGACTCGGAATGCCGCGAGACTTTTCGAGGGGCCTCCGTGTGCAAAAAATCGGCCGCGGACAAAGCCGCTTCCAAAAATGACCGCCCGAAGGCCGGGGTGCCAAGTTCGTCCAGCGGAAAAAGCCCATAAAAACGGGTGGGATATAGCCTTGGGGGGTGGGGCTGGCCGACTTCGTCCGCCGGACTCGGAATGGCGCGAGACTTTGCGAGGCACCTCCGTGTGCCAAAAAAAGGCCGCGGGCACAGCCGTGCCCAAAAATAACTTCCCGAAGGCCGGGGCGCCAAGTTCGTCCAGCGGAAAAAGGCCACAAAAACGGGTGGGCTATAGCCTTGGGGGGTGGGGCTGGCCGACTTCGTCCGCCGGACTCGGAATGGCGCGAGACTTTGCGAGGGGCCTCCGTGTGCCAAAAATAGGCTGCGGGAGAAGCCGTACCCAAAAATAAGCGCCTGAAGGCTGGGTCGCCATGTTCGTCCAGCGGAGAAAGGCCACAAAAGCAGGTGGGCTATAGCCTTGGGGGGTGGGTCTGGCCAACTTCGTCCGCCGGACTCGGAATGGCGCGAGACTTTGCGAGGGGCCTCCGTGTGCCAAAAATAGGCTGCGGGAGAAGCCGTACCCAAAAATAAGCGCCTGAAGGCCGGGTCGCCATGTTCGTCCAGCGGAGAAAGGCCACAAAAGCAGGTGGGCTATAGCCTTGGGGGGTGGGTCTGGCCAACTTCGTCCGCCGGACTCGGAATGCCGCGAGACTTTGCGAGTCGCCTGTGTGTGCCAAAAATAGGCCGCGGGCAAAGCCGCGCCCAAAAATAACCGCCCGAAGGTCGGGGCGCCAAGTTCGTCCAGCGGAAAAAGGCTACAAAAACGGGTGGGCTATAGCCTTGGGGGGTGGGGCTGGCCAACTTCGTCCACCGGACTCGGAATGGCGTGAGACTTTGCGAGGCACCTCCGTGTGCCAAAAAAAGGCCGCGGGCACAGCCGCGCCCAAAAATAACTTCCCGAAGGCCGGGGCGCCAAGTTCGTCCAGCGGAAAAAGCCCACAAAAACGGCTGGGCGATAGCCTTGGGGGGTGGGGCTGGCCGACTTCGTCCGCCGGACTCAGAATGGCGCGAGACTTTGCGAGGGGCCTCCGTGTGCCAAAAATAGGCCGCGGGCAAAGCCGCGCCCAAAAATAACCGCCCGAAGGCCGGGGCGCCAAGTTCGTCCAGCCGAAAAAGGCTACAAAAACGGGTGGGCTATAGCCTTGGGGAGGGGGGCTGGCCAACTTCGTCCGCCGGACTCGGAATGCCGCGAGACTTTTCGAGGGGCCTCCGCGTGCACAAAATCGGCCGCGGACAAAGCCGCGCCCAAAAATAACCGCCCGAAGGCCGGGGCGCCAAGTTCGTCCAGCGGAAAAAGGCCACAAAAACTGGTGGGCTATAGCCTTGGGGTGTGGGGCTGGCCAACTTCATCAGCCGGACTCGGAAAGCCGCAAGACCTTGCGAGGGGCTTGCGTGTGCCAAAAATCGGCCGCGGGCAAAGCCCCGCCCAAAAAATAACCGCCCGAAGGCCGGGGCGCCAAGTACGTCCGGCGGAAAAAGGCCACAAAAACGGGTGGGTTATAGCCTTGAGGGGTGGGGCTGGCCAACTTCGTCCACCGGACTCGGCATGCCGCGAGACTTTGCGAAGGGCCTCCGTGTGCCAAAAATAGGGCCGCGGGCTAACCGCGCCCAAAAATAATCGCCCGAAGGCCGGGGCGTCAAGTTCGTCCAGCGAAAAAAGGCCACAAAAACGGGGTGGGCTATAGCCTTGGGGGGTGCGGCTGGCCCACTTCGTCCGCCGGACTCGGAATGCCGCGAGACTTTGCGAGGGGCCTCCGTGTCCCAAAAATAGGCCGCAGGAGAAGCCGTACCCAAAAATAAGCGCCTGAAGGCCGGGTCGGCATGTTCGTCCAGCGGAAAAAGGCCACAAAAACGGGTGGGCTATAGCCTTGGGGGGTGCGGCTGGCCCACTTCGTCCGCCGGACTCGGAATGCCGCGAGACTTTGCGAGGGGCCTCCGTGTCCCAAAAATAGGCCGCAGGAGAAGCCGTACCCAAAAATAAGCGCCTGAAGGCCGGGTCGGCATGTTCGTCCAGCGGAAAAAGGCCACAAAAACGGGTGGGCTATAGGCTTGGGGGGTGGGGCTGGCCGACTTCGTCCGCCGGACTCACAATGCCGCGAGACTTTGCAAGGGGCCTACGTGTGCCAAAAATAGGCTGCGGGAGAAGCCGTACCCAAAAATAAGCGCCTGAAGGCCGGGTCGCCATGTTCGTCCAGCGGAGAAAGGCCACAAAAGCAGGTGGGCTATAGCCTTGGGGGGTGGGTCTGGCCAACTTCGTCCGCCGGACTCGGAATGCCGCGAGACTTTGCGAGGGGCCTCCGTGTGCCAAAAATAGGCCGCGGGCAAAGTCGAGCCTAAAAATAACCAACCGAAGGCCGGGGCGCCAAGTTCATCCAGCGGTAATAGGCCACGAAAACGGGTGGGCTATAGCCTTGGGGGGTGGGGCTGGCCCACTTCGTCCGCCGGACTCGGAATGCCGCGAGACTTTGCGAGGGGCCTCCGTGTCCCAAAAATAGGCCGCGGGAGAAGCCGTACCCAAAAATAAGCGCCTGAAGGCCGGGTCGCCATGTTCGTCCAGCGGAAAAAGGCCACAAAAACGGGTGGGCTATAGGCTTGGGGGGTGGGGCTGGCCGACTTCGTCCGCCGGACTCAGAATGCCGCGAGACTTTGCGACGGGCCTCCGTGCGCCAAAAATAGGCCGCGGGCAAAACCGCGCCCAAAAATAACCGCCCAAAGGCCGGGGCGCCAAGTTCGTCCAGCGGAAAAAGGCCACAAAAACGGGTGGGCTATAGCCTTGGGGGGTTGGGCTGGCCAACTTCGTCCGCCGGACTCGGAATGCCGTGAGACTTTGCGAGGGATCTCCGTGTACAATAAATAATCCGTGGGCAAAGCCGCGCCTAAAAATAACCCCCCGAAGGCCGGGGCGCCAAGTTCGTCCATCGGTAAAAGGCCACAAAAACGGGTGGGCTATAATCTTGGGGGGTGGGGCTGGCCCACATCGTCCGCCGGACTCGGCATGCCGCGAGACTTTGCGAGGGGCTTCCGTGTGCCAAAAATAGGCCGCGGGCGAAGCCGCACCCAAAAATTACTGCCCGAAGGCCGGGGCGCCAAGTTCGTCCAGCGGAAAAAGGCCACAAAAACGGGTGGGCTATTGCCTTGGGGGGTGGGGCTGGCCGACTTCGTCCGCCGGACTCAGAATGCCGCGAGACTTTGCGACGGGCCTCCGTGTGCCAAAAATAGGCCGCAGGCAAAGGCGCGGCCAAAAATAACAGCCCGAAGGCCGGGGCGCCAAGTTCGTACGGCGGAAAAAGGCCACAAAAACGGGTGGGCTATAGCCTTGGGGGGTGGGGCTGGCCATCTTCGTCCGCCGGACTCGGAATGCCGTGAGACTTTGCGAGGGATCTCCGTGTGCCATAAATAATCCGTGGGCAAAGCCGCGCCTAGAAATAACCACCCGAAGGCCGGGGCGCCAAGTTTGTCCAGCGGAAAAAGGCCACAAAAACGGGTGGGCTATAGCCTTGGGGGGTGGGGCTGGCCCACATCGTCCGCCGGACTCGGCATACCGTGAGACTTTGCGAGGGGCCTCCGTGTGCCAAAAATAGGCCGCGGGCAAACCGCGCCCAAAAATAACCGCCCGAAGGCCGGGGCGTCAAGTTCGTCCAGCGGCAAAAGGCCACAAAAACGGGTGGGCTGTAGCCTTGGGGGGTGGGGCTGGCCAACTTCGTCCGCCGGACTCAGAATGCCGCGTGACTTTGCATGGGGCCTATGTGTGCCAAAAATAGGCCGCGGGCAAAGCCGCTCCCAAAAATAACCGCCCGAAGGCCGGGGCGCCAAGTTCGTCCAGCGGAAAAAGGCCACAAAAACGGGTGGGCTATAGCCTTGGGGGGTGGGGCTGGCCAACTTCGTCCGCCGGACTCGGAATGCCGCGAGACTTTGCAAGGGGCCTCCGTGTGCGAAAAATAGGCCGCAGACAAAGGCGCGCCCAAAAATTATCGCCCGAAGGCCGGGGCGCCAAGTTCGTCCAGCGGAAAAAGGCCACAAAAACGGGTGGGCTATAGCCTTGGGGGGTGGGGCTGGCCGACTTCGTCCGCTGGACTCAGAATGCCGCGAAACTTTGCAAGGGGCCTCCGTGTGATAAAAATAGGCCGCGGGCAAAGCCGCGCCCAAAAATAACCGCCCGAAGACCGGGGCGCCAAGTTCGTCCAGCGGAAAAAGGCCACAAAAACGGGTGCGCTATAGCCTTGGGGGGTGGGGCTGGCCAACTTCGTCCGCCGGACTCGGCATCCGCGAGACATTGCGAGGGGCCTCCGTAAGCCAAAAATAGGCCACGGGCATAGCTATGTCCAGAAATAACAGCCCGAAGGCCGGGGCGGCAAATTCGTCCAGCAGAAAAAGGCCACAAAAACGGGTGGGCTATAGCCTTGGGGGGTGGGGCTGGCCAACTTCGTCCGCCGGACTCGGAATACCGCGAGACTTTGCGAGGGGCCTCCGTGTGCCAAAAATAGGCCGCGGGCAAAGCCGCGCCAAAAAATAACTGCCTGAAGGCCGGGGTTCCAAGTTCGTCCAGCGGAAAAAGGCCACAAAAACGGGTGGGCTATAGCCTTGGGGGGTGGGGCTGGCCAAGTTCGTCCGCCGGACTCGGAATGCCGCGAGACTTTGCGAGGGGCCTCCGTGTGCCAAAAATAGGCCGCGGCCAAAGGCGCGCCCAAAAATAACCGCCCGAAGGCCGGGGCGCCAAGTTCGTCCGGCGGAAAAAGGCCACAAAAACGGGTGGGCTATAGCCTTGGGGGGTGGGGCTGGCCATCTTCGTCCGCCGGACTCGGAATGCCGTGAGACTTTGTGAGGGAACTCCGTGTGCCATAAGTAATCCACGGGAAAAGCCGTGCCTAAAAATAACCACCCGAAGGCCGGGGCGCCAAGTTCGTCCAGCGGTAAAAGGCCACAAAAACGGGTAGGCTATAGCCTTGGGGGGTGGGGCAAGCCGACTTCGTCCGCCGGACTCGGAATGCCGCGAGACTTTGCGAGGGGCCTCCGTGTGCCAAAAATAAGCCACGGGCAAAGCCGCGCCAAAAAATAACCGCCCGAAGTCCGGGGCGCCAAGTTCGTCCAGCGGAAAAAGGCCACAAAAACGGGTGGGCTATAGCCTTGGGGGGTTGGGCTGGCCAACTTCGTCCGCCGGACTCGGAATGCCGTGAGACTTTGCGAGGGATCTCCGTGTACAATAAATAATCCGTGGGCAAAGCCGCGCCTAAAAATAACCCCCCGAAGGCCGGGGCGCCAAGTTCGTCCAGCGGAAAAAGGCCACAAAAACTGGTGGGCTATAGCCTTGGGGTGTGGGGCTGGCCAACTTCATCAGCCGGACTCGGAAAGCCGCAAGACCTTGCGAGGGGCTTGCGTGTGCCAAAAATCGGCCGCGGGCAAAGCCCCGCCCAAAAATAACCGCCCGAAGGCCGGGGCGCCAAGTACGTCCGGCGGAAAAAGGCCACAAAAACGGGTGGGTTATAGCCTTGAGGGGTGGGGCTGGCCAACTTCGTCCACCGGACTCGGCATGCCGCGAGACTTTGCGAAGGGCCTCCGTGTGCCAAAAATAGGCCGCGGGCTAACCGCGCCCAAAAATAATCGCCCGAAGGCCGGGGCGTCAAGTTCGTCCAGCGGAAAAAGGCCACAAAAACGGGTGGGCTATAGCCTTGGGGGGTGCGGCTGGCCCACTTCGTCCGCCGGACTCGGAATGCCGCGAGACTTTGCGAGGGGCCTCCGTGTGCCAAAAATAAGCCACGGGCAAAGCCGCGCCAAAAAATAACCGCCCGAACGCCGGGGCGCCAAGTTCGTCCAGCGGAAAAAGGCCACAAAAACAGGTGGGCTATAGCCTTGGGGGGTGGGGCGGGCCGACTTCGTCTGCCGGACTCGGACTGCTGCGAGACTTTGCGAGGGGCCTCCGTGTGCCAAAAATAGGCAGCGGACAAAGCCGCGCCAAAAAATAACCGCCCGAAGGCTGGGGCTCCAAGTTCGTCCAGCGGAAAAAGGCCACAAAAACGGGTGGACTATAGCCTTGGGGGGTGGGTCTGGCCCACTTCGTCCGCCGGACTCGGAATGCCGCGAGACTTTGCGAGGGGCCTCCGTGTGCCAAAAATAGGCCGCGGACAAAGGCGCCCCAAAAAATAACCGCCCGAAGGCCGGGGCGCCAAGTTCGTCCGGCGGAAAAAGGCCACAAAAACGGGTGGGCTATAGCCTTGGGGGGTGGGGCTGGCCATCTTCGTCCGCCGGACTCGGAATGCGGTGAGACTTTGCGAGGGAACTCCGTGTGCCATAAATAATCCGTGGGCAAAGCCGCGCCTAAAAATAACCACCTGAGGGCCGGGGCACCAAGTTCGTCCAGCGGAAAAAGGCCACAAACACGGGTGGGCTATAGCCTTGGGGGGTGGGGCAAGCCGACTTCGTCCGCCGGACTCAGAATGCCGCGACACTTTGTAAGGGGCCTCCGTGTGCCAAAAATAGGCCGCGGACAAAGCCGCGCCCAAAAATAACCGCCCGAAGTCCGGGGCGCCAAGTTCGTCCAGCGGAAAAAGGCCACAAAAACGGGTGGGCTGTAGCCTTGGGGGGTGGGGCTGGCCAACTTCGTCCGCCGGACTCAGAATGCCGCGAGACTTTGCGAAGGGCCTCCTTGTACCAAAAATAGGCCGCGGGAAAGCCGCGTCCAAAAATAAACGCCCGAAGGCCGGGGAGCCAAGTTCGTCCCGCGGAAAAAGGCCACAAAAACGGGTGGGCTATAGCCTTGGGCGGTGCGGCTGGCCCACTTCGTCCGCCGGACAAGGAATGCCGCGAGACTTTGCGAGGGGCCTCCGTGTGCCAAAAATAAGCCACGGGCAAAGCCGCGCCAAAAAGTAACCGCCTGAACGCCGGGGCGCCAAGTTCGTCCAGCGGAAAAAGGCCACAAAAACGGGTGGGCTATAGCCTTGGGGGGTGGGGCAAGCCGACTTCGTCCGCCGGACTCAGAATGCCGCGAGACTTTGTAAGGGGCCTCCATGTGCCAAAAATAGGCCGCGGGAAAGCCGCGTCCAAAAATAAACGCCCGAAGGCCGGGGCCCCAAGTTCGTACAGCGGAAAAAGGCCACAAAAACGGGTGGGATACAGCCTTGGGGGGTGGGGCTGGCCAACTTCGTCCGACGGACTCGGAATGCCGCGAGACTTCGCGAGGCACCTCCGTGTGCCGAAAAAAGGCCACGGGCAAAGCTGCACCCAAAAATAACCATCCGAAGGCCAGGGCTCCAAGTTCGTCCAGCGGAAAAAGGCCACAAAAACGAGTGGGCTATAGCCTTGGGGGGTGGGGCTGGCCAACTACGTCCGCCGGACTCGGAATGGCGCGAGACTTTGCGAGGCGCCTCCATGTGCCAAAAATAGGCCGCGGGCACAGCCGCGCCAAAAAATAACCGCCCAAAGGCCGGGGCGCCAAGTTCGTCCAGCGGAAAAAGGCCACAAACACGGGTGGGCTATAGCCTTGGGGGGTGGGGCAGGCCAACTTCGTCCGCCAGACTCGGAATGCCGCGAGACTTTGCGAGGGGTCTCCTTGTGCCACAAATAGGCCGCGGGCAAACCCGCGCCCAAAAATAACCGCCCGAAGACCGGGGCCCCAAGTTCGTACAGCGGAAAAAGGCCACAAAAACGGGTGGGCTACAGCCTTGGGGGGTGGGGCTGGCCAACTTCGTCCGACGGACTCGGAATGCCGCGAGAGTTTGCGAGGGGCCTCTGTGTGCCAAAAATAGGCCGTGGGCAAAGCCACGCCCGCAAATAACTGCCCGAAGGGCCGGGGCGCCAAGTTCGTCCAGCGGAAAAAGGCCACAAAAACGGGTGGGCTATAGCCTTGGGGGGTGGGGCTGGCCATCTTCGTCCGCCAGACTCGGAATGCGGTGAGACTTTGCGAGGGAACTCCGTGTGCCATAAATAATCCGTGGGCAAAGCCGCGCCTAAAAATAACCACCTGAGGGCCGGCGCACCAAGTTCGTCCAGCGGAAAAAGGCCACAAACACGGGTGGGGTATAGCCTTGGGGGGTGGGGCAAGCCGACTTCGTCCGCCGGACTCAGAATGCCGCGACACTTTGTAAGGGGCCTCCGTGTGCCAAAAATAGGCCGCGGACAAAGCCGCGCCCAAAAATAACCGCCCGAAGTCCGGGGCGCCAAGTTCGTCCAGCGGAAAAAGGCCACAAAAACGGGTGGGCTATAGCCTTGGGGGGTGGGGCTGGCCAACTTCGTCCGCCGGACTCAGAATGCCGCGAGACTTTGCGAAGGGCCTCCTTGTACCCAAAATAGGCCGCGGGAACGCCGCGTCCAAAAATAAACGCCCGAAGGCCGGGGAGCCAAGTTCGTCCCGCGGAAAAAGGCCACAAAAACGGGTGGGCTATAGCCTTGGGGGGTGCGGCTGGCCCACTTCGTCCGCCGGACAAGGAATGCCGCGAGACTTTGCGAGGGGCCTCCGTGTGCCAAAAATAAGCCACGGGCAAAGCCGCGCCAAAAAGTAACCGCCTGAACGCCGGGGCGCCAAGTTCGTCCAGCGGAAAAAGGCCACAAAAACGGGTGGGCTATAGCCTTGGGGGGTGGGGCAAGCCGACTTCGTCCGCCGGACTCAGAATGCCGCGAGACTTTGTAAGGGGCCTCCATGTGCCAAAAATAGGCCGCGGGAAAGCCGCGTCCAAAAATAAACGCCCGAAGGCCGGGGCCCCAAGTTCGTACAGCGGAAAAAGGCCACAAAAACGGGTGGGCTATTGCCTTGGGGGGTGGGGCTGGCCAACTTCGTCCGCCGGACTCGGAATGCCGCGAGACTTTGCGAGGGGCCTCCGTGTGCCAACACTAGGCCGCGGGCAAAGCCTCACCCAAAAATAATCGCCCGAATGCCGGAGCGCCAAGTTCGTCCAGCGGAAAAAGGCCACAAAAACGGGTGGGCTATAGCCTTGGGGGGTGGGGCTGGCCGACTTCGTCCGCCGGACTCGGAATGCCGCGAGACTTTGCGAGGGGCCTCCGTGTGCCAAAAATAGGCCGCGGACAAAGCTGCGCCCGAAAATAACCGCACGAAGGCCGGGGCGCCAAGTTCGTGCAGCGGAAAAAGTCCACAAAAACGGGTGGGCTATAGCCCTGGGGGGTGGGGCTGGCCAACTTCGTCCGCCGGACTCAGTATGCCGCGAGACTTTGCGAGGGGCCTCCGTGGTCAAAAATAGGCCGTGGACAAAGCCACGCGTAAAAATAACGGCCCGAAGGCCGGGGCGCCAAGTTCATCCAGCGGAAAAAGGCCACAAAAACGGGTGGGCTACAGCCTTGGGGTTGAGGCTGGCCCACTTCGTCCGCCGGACTCGGAATGCCGCGAGACTTTGCAAGGGGCCTCCATGTGCGAAAAATAGGCCGCATGCAATGCCGTGCCCAAAAATAACCTCCCAATGTCTGCGGCGCCAAGTTCGTCCAGCGGAAAAAGTACACAAAAACGGGTGGGCTATAGCATTGGGGGGTGGGGCTGGCCTACTTCGTCCGCCGGACTCGGAATGCCGCGAGAATTTGCGAGGGGCCTCCGTGTGCCAAAAATAGGCTGCGGGCAAAGCCGCGCCCAAAAATAACCGCCCGATGGCCGGGGCGCCAAGTTCGTCCAGCGGAAAAAGGCCACAAAAACGGGTGGGCTATAGCCTTGGGGGGTGGGGCTGGCCTACTTCGTCCGCCGGACTCGGAATGCCGCGAGACTTTGCGACGGGCCTCCGTGTGTGAAAAATAGGCCGCGGGCATAGCTATGTCCAGAAATAACAGCCCGAAGGCCGGGGCGGCAAATTCGTCCAGCAGAAAAAGGCCACAAAAACGGGTGGGCTATAGCCTTGGGGGGTGGGGCTGGCCAACTTCGTCCGCCGGACACGGAATGGCGCGAGACTTTGCGAGGTGCCTCCGTGGTCCAAAAATAGGCCGCAGGCGCAGCCGCGCACAAAAATAACCGCCCGAAGGCTGGGGCGCCAAGTTCGTCCAGCGGAAAAAGGCCACAAAAACGGGTGGGCTATAGCCTTGGGGAGTGGGGCTGGCAAACTTCGTCCGCCGGACTCGGAATGGCGCGAGACTTTGCGAGGCACCTCCGTGTGCCAAAACTAGGCCATGGGCACAGCCGCGGACAAAAATAACCACCCGAAGGCCGGGGTGCCAAGTTCGTCCATCAGAAAAAGGCCACAAAAACGGGTGGGCTATAGCCTTGGGGGGTGGTTGCTGGCCAACTTCGTCCGCCGGACTCGGAATGGCGCGAGAGTTTACGAGGTGCCTCCGTGTGCCAAAAATAAGCCGCGGGCACAGCCGCTCCCAAAAATAACCGCCCGAAGGCCGGGGCGCCATGTTCGTCCAGCGGAAAAAGGCCACAAAAACGGGTGGGCTATAGCCTTGGGGGCTGGGGCTGGCCAACTTCATCCGCCGGACTCGGAATGCCGCCAGACTTTGTAAGGCGCCTCCATGTGCCAAAAATAGGCCGTGGGCAAAGCCGCGCCCAAAAATAACCGCCCGAAGCCCGGGGTGCCAAGTTCGTCCAGCGGAAAAAGGCCACAAAAACGGGTGCGCTATAGCCTTGGGGAGTGGGGCTGGCCAACTTCGTCAGCCGGACTCGGAATGGCGCGAGACTTTGCGAGGCACCTCCATGTGCCAAAAATACGCGGGCACAGCCGCTTCCAAAAATAACAGCCCGAAGGCTGGAGCGCCAAGTTTGTCCAGCGGAAAAAGGCCACAAAAACGGGTGGGCTATAGCCTTGGGGGGTGGGGCTGGCCAACTTCGTCCGCCGGACTCGGAATGGAGCGAGACTTTGCGAGGCACCTCCGTGTGCCAAAAATAGGCCGTGTGCATAGCCGCGCCCAATAATAACTGCCCGAAGGCCGGGGCGCCAAGTTCGTCCAGCGGAAAAAGGCCAGAAAAACGGGTAGGCTATAGCCTTGGGGTGTGGGGCTGGCCCACTTCGTCCGCCGGACTCGGAATGGCGCGGTACTTTGCGAGGTGCCTTCGTGTGGCAAAAATAGGCTGCGGGCACAGCCGCGCCCAATAATAACCGCACGAAGGCCGGGGCGCCAAGTTCGTCCAGCGGAAAAAGGCCACAAAAAAGGGTGGGCTATAGCCTTGGGGGGTGGGGCTGGCCAACTTCGTGCACCGGACTCGGAATGCCGCGAGACTTTGCGAGGCACCTCCGTGTGCCAAAACTAGGCCGTGGGCACAGCCGCGCACAAAAATAACCACCCGAAGGCCGGGGCGCCAAGTTCGTCCAGCGGAAAAAGGCCACAAAAACGGGTGGGCTATAGCCTTGGGGGGTGGGGCTGGCCAACTTCGTCCGCCGGACTCGGAATGGAGCGAGACTTTGCGAGGCACCTCCGTGTGCCAAAAATAGGCCGCGTGCATAGCCACGCCCAAAAATAACTGCCCGAAGGCCGGGGTGCCAAGTTCGTCCGGCGGAAAAAGCCCAAAAAAACGGGTGGGCTATAGCCTTGGGGGGTGGGGCTGGCCGACTTCCTTCGCCGGACTCGGAATGGCGCGAGACTTTGCGAGGCGCCTCCGTGTGCCAAAAATAGGCCGTGGACAAAGCCGCACCCAAAAATAACCGCCCGAAGGCCGGGGCGCCAAGTTCGTCCAGCAGAAAAAGGCCACAAAAACAGGTGGGCTATAGCCTTGGGGGGTGGGGCTGGCCAACTTCGTCCGCCGGACTCGGAATGGCGCGAGACTTTGCAAGGCGCCTCCGTGTGCCAAAAATAGGCCGTGGACAAAGCCGCACCCAAAAATAACCGCCCGAAGGCCGGGGCGCCAAGTTCGTCCAGCAGAAAAAGGCCACAAAAACAGGTGGGCTATAGCCTTGGGGGGTGGGGCTGGCCAACTTCGTCCGCCGGACTCGGAATGGCGCGAGAGTTTACGAGGTGCCTCCGTGTGCCAAAAATAAGCCGCGGGCACAGCCGCTCCCAAAAATAACCGCCCGAAGGCCGGGGCGCCATGTTCGTCCAGCGGAAAAAGGCCACAAAAACGGGTGGGCTATAGCCTTGGGGGCTGGGGCTGGCCAACTTCATCCGCCGGACTCGGAATGCCGCCAGACTTTGTAAGGCGCCTCCATGTGCCAAAAATAGGCCGTGGGCAAAGCCGCGCCCAAAAATAACCGCCCGAAGCCCGGGGTGCCAAGTTCGTCCAGCGGAAAAAGGCCACAAAAACGGGTGCGCTATAGCCTTGGGGAGTGGGGCTGGCCAACTTCGTCAGCCGGACTCGGAATGGCGCGAGACTTTGCGAGGCACCTCCATGTGCCAAAAATACGCGGGCACAGCCGCTTCCAAAAATAACAGCCCGAAGGCTGGAGCGCCAAGTTTGTCCAGCGGAAAAAGGCCACAAAAACGGGTGGGCTATAGCCTTGGGGGGTGGGGCTGGCCAACTTCGTCCGCCGGACTCGGAATGGAGCGAGACTTTGCGAGGCACCTCCGTGTGCCAAAAATAGGCCGTGTGCATAGCCGCGCCCAATAATAACTGCCCGAAGGCCGGGGCGCCAAGTTCGTCCAGCGGAAAAAGGCCAGAAAAACGGGTAGGCTATAGCCTTGGGGTGTGGGGCTGGCCCACTTCGTCCGCCGGACTCGGAATGGCGCGGTACTTTGCGAGGTGCCTTCGTGTGGCAAAAATAGGCTGCGGGCACAGCCGCGCCCAATAATAACCGCACGAAGGCCGGGGCGCCAAGTTCGTCCAGCGGAAAAAGGCCACAAAAAAGGGTGGGCTATAGCCTTGGGGGGTGGGGCTGGCCAACTTCGTGCACCGGACTCGGAATGCCGCGAGACTTTGCGAGGCACCTCCGTGTGCCAAAACTAGGCCGTGGGCACAGCCGCGCACAAAAATAACCACCCGAAGGCCGGGGCGCCAAGTTCGTCCAGCGGAAAAAGGCCACAAAAACGGGTGGGCTATAGCCTTGGGGGGTGGGGCTGGCCAACTTCGTCCGCCGGACTCGGAATGGAGCGAGACTTTGCGAGGCACCTCCGTGTGCCAAAAATAGGCCGCGTGCATAGCCACGCCCAAAAATAACTGCCCGAAGGCCGGGGTGCCAAGTTCGTCCGGCGGAAAAAGCCCAAAAAAACGGGTGGGCTATAGCCTTGGGGGGTGGGGCTGGCCGACTTCCTTCGCCGGACTCGGAATGGCGCGAGACTTTGCGAGGCGCCTCCGTGTGCCAAAAATAGGCCGTGGACAAAGCCGCACCCAAAAATAACCGCCCGAAGGCCGGGGCGCCAAGTTCGTCCAGCAGAAAAAGGCCACAAAAACAGGTGGGCTATAGCCTTGGGGGGTGGGGCTGGCCAACTTCGTCCGCCGGACTCGGAATGGCGCGAGACTTTGCAAGGCGCCTCCGTGTGCCAAAAATAGGCCGTGTGCATAGCCGCGCCCAATAATAACTGCCCGAAGGCCGGGGCGCCAAGTTCGTCCAGCGGAAAAAGGCCACAAAAACGGGTAGGCTATAGCCTTGGGGTGTGGGGCTGGCCCACTTCGTCCGCCGGACTCGGAATGGCGCGGTACTTTGCGAGGTGCCTCCGTGTGGCAAAAATAGGCTGCGGGCACAGCCGCGCCCAATAATAACCGCACGAAGGCCGGGGCGCCAAGTTCGTCCAGCGGAAAAAGGCCACAAAAAAGGGTGGGCTATAGCCTTGGGGGGTGGGGCTGGCCAACTTCGTCCACCGGACTCGGAATGCCGCAAGACTTTGCGAGGCACCTCCGTGTGCCAAAACTAGGCCGTGGGCACAGCCGCACACAAAAATAACCACCCGAAGGCCGGGGCGCCAAGTTCGTCCAGCGGAAAAAGGCCACAAAAACGGGTGGGCTATAGCCTTGGGGGGTGGGGCTGGCCAACTTCGTCCGCCGGACTCGGAATGGAGCGAGACTTTGCGAGGCACCTCTGTGTGCCAAAAATAGGCCGCGTGCATAGCCACGCCCAAAAATAACTGCCCGAAGGCCGGGGTGCCAAGTTCGTCCGGCGGAAAAAGCCCAAAAAAACGGGTGGGCTATAGCCTTGGGGGGTGGGGCTGGCCGACTTCCTTCGCCGGACTCGGAATGGCGCGAGACTTTGCGAGGCGCCTCCGTGTGCCAAAAATAGGCCGCGGACAAAGCCGCACCCAAAAATAACCGCCCGAAGGCCGGGGCGCCAAGTTCGTCCAGCAGAAAAAGGCCACAAGAACGGGTAGGCTATAGCCTTGGGGTGTGGGGCTGGCCCACTTCGTCCGCCGGACTCGGAATGGCGCGGTACTTTGCGAGGTGCCTCCGTGTGGCAAAAATAGGCTGCGGGCACAGCCGCGCCCAATAATAACCGCACGAAGGCCGGGGCGCCAAGTTCGTCCAGCGGAAAAAGGCCACAAAAAAGGGTGGGCTATAGCCTTGGGGGGTGGGGCTGGCCAACTTCGTCCACCGGACTCGGAATGCCGCGAGACTTTGCGAGGCACCTCCGTGTGCCAAAACTAGGCCGTGGGCACAGCCGCGCACAAAAATAACCACCCGAAGGCCGGGGCGCCAAGTTCGTCCAGCGGAAAAAGGCCACAAAAACGGGTGGGCTATAGCCTTGGGGGGTGGGGCTGGCCAACTTCGTCCGCCGGACTCGGAATGGAGCGAGACTTTGCGAGGCACCTCCGTGTGCCAAAAATAGGCCGCGTGCATAGCCGCGCCCAATAATAACTGCCCGAAGGCCAGGGCGCCAAAGTTCGTCCAGCGGAAAAAGGCCACAAAAACGGGTAGGCTATAGCCTTGGGGTGTGGGGCTGGCCCACTTCGTCCGCCGGACTCGGAATGGCGCGGTACTTTGCGAGGTGCCTCCGTGTGGCAAAAATAGGCTGCGGGCACAGCCGCGCCCAATAATAACCGCACGAAGGCCGGGGCGCGAAGTTCGTCCAGCGGAAAAAGGCCACAAAAACGGGTGGGCTATAGCCTTGGGGAGTGGGGCTGGCAAACTTCGTCCGCCGGACTCGGAATGGCGCGAGACTTTGCGAGGCACCTCCGTGTGCCAAAAATAGGCCGCGGGCACAGCCACGCCGAAAAATAACCGCCCGAAGGCCGGGGCGCCAAGTTCGTCCGGCGGAAAAAGCCCACAAAAACGGGTGGGCTATAGCCTTGGGGGGTGGGGCTGGCCGACTTCCTTCGCCGGACTCGGAATGCCGCGAGAATCTACGAGGCGCCTCAGTGTGCCAAAATTAGGCCGCGGACAGAACCGCGCCGAAAAATAACCGCCCGAAGGCCGGGGCGCCAAGTTCGTCCAGCGGAAAAAGGCCACAAAAATGGGTGGGCTATAGCCTTCGAGGGTGGGGCTGGCCAACTTCGTCCGCCGGACTCAGAATGGCGCGAGACTTTTCAAGGCACCTCCGTGTGCCAAAAATAGGCCATGGACACAGCCGCGCCCAAAAATAACTGCCCGAAGGCCGGGGTGCCAAGTTCGTCCATCAGAAAAAGGCCACAAAAACGGGTGGGCTATAGCCTTGGGGGGTGTGGCTGGCCAACTTCGTCCGCCGGACTCGGAATGGCGCGAGAGTTTACGAGGTGCCTCCGTGTGCCAAAAATAAGCTGCAGGCACAGCCGCGCCCAAAAATAACCGCCCGAAGGCCGGGGCGCCAAGTTCGTCCGGCGGAAAAAGGCCACAAAAACGGGTGGGCTATAGCCTTGGGGGGTGGGGCTGGCCGACTTCCTTCGCCGGACACGGAATGCCGCGAGAATCTACGAGGCGCCTCAGTGTGCCAAAATTAGGCCGCGGACAGAACCGCGCCGAAAAATAACCGCCCGAAGGCCGGGGCGCCAAGTTCGTCCAGCGGAAAAAGGCCACAAAAATGGGTGGGCTATAGCCTTCGGGGGTGGGGCTGGCCAACTTCGTCCGCCGGACTCAGAATGGCGCGAGACTTTTCAAGGCACCTCCATGTGCCAAAAATAGGCCGTGGGCACAGCCGCACCCAAAAATAACCGCCCGAAGCCCGGGGTGCCAAGTTCGTCCAGCGGAAAAAGGCCACAAAAACGGGTGGGCTATAGCCTTGGGGGGTGGGGCTGGCCAACTTCGTCTGCCGGACTCGGAATGGCACGAGACTTTGCAAGGCGCCTCCGTGTGCCAAAAATAGGCCACGGGTACAGCCGCGCCCAAAAATAACTGGCCGAAGGCCGGGGCGCCAAGTTCGTCCCGCGGAAAAAGGCCACAAAAACGGGTGGGCTATAGCCTTGGGGGGTGGGGCTGGCCAACTTCGTCCGCCGGACTCGGAATGGAGCGAGACTTTGCGAGGCACCTCTGTCTGCCAAAAATAGGCCGCGGTCAAAGCAGCGCCGAAAAATAACCACCCGAAGGCCGGGGCGCCAAGTTCGTCCAAGGGAAAAAGGCCACAAAAACGGGTGGGCTATAGCATTGGGGGGTGGGGCTGGCCAACTTCGTCCGCCGGACTCGGAATGGCCCGAGACTTTGCGAGGCGCCTCCGTGTGCCAAAAGTAGGCCGCGGGCACAGCCGCGCCCAAAAATAACCGCCCGAGGGCCGGGGCGCCAAGTTCGTCCAGCGGAAAAAGACCACAAAAACGGGTGGGCTATAGCCTTGGGGGGTGGGGCTGGCCGACATCATCCGCCGGACTCGGAATTGTGCGAGACTTTGCGAGGCGCCTCCATGTTCCAAAAATGGGTCGCGGGCACAGCCGCACCCAAAACTTAACGCCCGAAGGCTGGGGCGCCAAGTTCGTCCAGCGGAAAAAGGGCACAAAAACGGGTGGGCTA
Organism: Citrus x changshan-huyou; assembly: GCA_039657385.1. NCBI lineage: Eukaryota > Viridiplantae > Streptophyta > Magnoliopsida > Sapindales > Rutaceae > Citrus > Citrus x changshan-huyou. Next base: position 49,162 of record JBCGBO010000015.1, read on the forward strand.
TAGCCTTGGGGGGTTGGGCTGGCCAACTTCGTCCGCCGGACTCGGAATGGCGCGAGACTTTGCGAGGCACCTTCGTGTGCCAAAAATAGGCCGCGGGTACAGCCGCGCCCAAAAATAACCAGCCGAAGGCCGGGGCGACAAATTCGTCCAGCGGAAAAAGGCCCAAAAAACGGGTGGTCTATATCCTTCGGCGGTGGGGATGGCCGACTTCGTCCGCCGGACTCGGAATGGCGCGAGACTTTGCGAGGCGCGTTTGTGAGCCAAAAATAGGCCGTGGGCACAGCCGCGCCCAAAAATAACAGCCCGAAGCCCGGGGCGCTAAGTTCGTCCAGCGGAAAAAGACCACAAAAACGGGTGGGCTATATCCTTCGGGGGTCGGGCTGGCCGACTTCGTCCGCCGGACTCGGAATGGCGTGAGACTTTGCGAGGCTCCTCTGTGTGCTAAAAATAGGCCGCGGGCACAGCCGCGCCCCAAAATTAACGCCCGGATCCCGGGGCGCCAAGTTCGTCAAGCGGAAAAAGACCACAAAAACGGGTGGGCTATAGCCTTCGGGGGTGGGGCTGGCCAACTTCGTCCGCCGGACTCGGAATGGCGCGAAACTTTGCGAGCGGCCTCCGTGTGCCAAAAATAGGCCGCGGGCACAGCCACGCCAATAAATAACCGCCCGAAGGCCGGGGCGCCAAGTTCGTCCAGCGGAAAAAGGCCACAAAAATGGGTGGGCTATAGCCTTCGGGGGTGGGGCTGGCCAACTTCGTCCGCCGGACTCGGAATGGCGCGAGACTTTGCAAGGCGCCTCCTTGTGCCAAAAATAGGCCATGGGCACAGGCGCGCCCAAAAAAAACCGCCCGAAGGCCGGGGCACCAAGTTCGTCCATCAGAAAAAGGCCACAAAAACGGGTGGGCTATAGCCTTGGGGGGTGTGGCTGGCCAACTTCTTCCGCCGGACTCGGAATGGCGCGAGACTTTGCGAGGCACCTCCGTGTGCCAAAACTAGGCCGTGGGCACAGCCGCGCACAAAAATAACCACCCGAAGGCCGGGGCCCCAAGTTCGTCCAGCGGAAAAAGGCCACAAAAACGGGTGGGCTATAGCCTTGGGGGGTGGGGCTGGCCGACTTCGTCCGCCGGACTCGGAATGGCGCGAGACTTTGCGAGGCGCCTCCATGTGCCAAAAATAGGCCGCGGGTACAGCTGCGCTCAAAAATAACCAGCCGAAGGCCGGGGCGCCAAGTTCGTCCATCGGAAAAAGGCCACAAAAACGGGTGGGCTATAGCGTTGGGGGTGGGGCTGGCCAACTTCGTCCGCCGGACTCGGAATGCCGCGAGACTTTGCGAGGGGCCTCCATGTGCCAAAAATAGGCCGCGGTCAAAGCCGCGCCAGAAAATAACCGCCCGAAGGCCGGGGCGCCAAGTTCGTCCAGCGGAAAAAGGCCACAAAAACGGGTGGGCTATAGCCTTGGGCGGTGGGGCTGGCCCACTTCGTCTGCCGGACTCGGAATGCCGCGAGACATTGCGAGGGGCCTCCGTGTGCCAAAAATAGGCCGCGGGCAATGACGTGCCCAAAATTAAACGCCCGTAGGCCGGGGCGCCAAGTGCGTCCAGCGGAAAAAAGCCACAAAAACGGGTGGGCTATAGCCTTGGGGGGTGGGGCTGACCAACTTCGTCCGCCGGACTCGGAATGCCGCGAGACTTTGCGAGGGGCCTCCGTGTGCCAAAAATAGGCCGTGGACAGAGCCGCGCCCAAAAATAACCGCCCGAAGGCCGGGGCGCCAAGTTCGTCCAGCGGAAAAAGGCGACAAAAACGGGTGGGCTATAGCCTTGGGGGGTGGGGCTGGCCGACTTCGTCCGCCGGACACCGAATGCCGCGAGACTTTGCGAGGGGCCTCCGTGTGCCAAAAATAGGCCACGGGCAAAGCCGCGCCCAAAAATAACCGCCCGAAGGCCGGGGCGCCAAGTTCGTCCAGAGGAAAAAGGCCACAAAAACGGGTGGGCTATAGCTTTGGGGGGTGGGGCTGGCCAACTTCGTCTGCCGGACTCGGAATGCCGCGAGACTTTGCGAGGGGCCTCCTTGTGCCAAAAATAGGCCACGCGCACAGCCGTGCCCAAAAATAACCACCCGAAGGCAGGGGCGCCAAGTTCGTCCAGCGGAAAAAGGCCACAAAAACGGGTGGGCTATAGCCTTAGGGGGTGGGGCTGGCCAACTTCGTCCGCAGGACTCGGAATGGCGTGAGAATTTGCGAGCGGCCTCCGTGTGCCAAAAATAGGCCGCGGGCACAGCCGCGCCCAAAAATAACCGCCCGAAGACCGGGGCGCCAATTCGTCCAGCGGAAAAAGGCCACAAAAACGGGTGGGCTATAGCCTTAGGGGGTGGGGCTGGCCAACTTCGTCCGCAGGACTCGGAATGGCGTGAGAATTTGCGAGCGGCCTCCGTGTGCCAAAAATAGGCCGCGGGCACAGCCGCGCCCAAAAATAACCGCCCGAAGACCGGGGCGCCAATTCGTCCAGCGGAAAAAGGCCACAAAAACGGGTGGGCTATAGCCTTGGGGGGTGGGGCTGGCCAACTTCGTCCGCCGGACTCGGAATGCCGCAAGATTTTGCGAGGGGCCTCCGTGTGCCAAAAATAGGCCGCGGGCAAAGCCGCGCCCAAAAATAACAGCCCGAAGGCCGGGGCGCCAAGTTCGTCCAGCGCAAAAAGGCCACAAAAACGGGTGGGCTATAGCCTTGGGGGGTGGCGCTGGCCCACTTCGTCCGCCGGACTCGGAATGCCGCGAGACTTTACGAGGGGCCTCCGTGTGCCAAAAATAGGCCGCGGACACAGCCGCGCCAATAAATAACCGCCCGAAGGCCGGGGCGCTTTGTTCGTCCAGCGGAAAAAGGCCACAAAAACGGGTGGGCTATAGCCTTGGGGGGTGGGGCTGGCCGACTTCGTCTGCCGGACTCGGAATGGCGCGAAACTTTGCGAGCGGCCTCCGTGTGCCAAAAATAGGCCGCGGGCACAGCCGCGCCAATAAATAACCGCCCGAAGGCCGGGGCGCCAAGTTCGTCCAGCGGAAAAAGTCCACAAAAATGGGTGGCCTATAGCCTTGGGGGGTGGGGCAGGCCAACTTCGTCCGCTGGACTCGGAATGGCGCGAGACTTTGCGAGGCACCTCCGTGTGCCAAAAATAGGCCGCGGACACAGCCGTGCCCAAAAATTAACGGCCCGAAGGCCGGGGCGCCAAGTTCGTCCGGCGGAAAAAGGCCACAAAACCGGGTGGGTTATAGCCTTGGGGGGTGGGGCTGGCCAACTTCGTCCGCCGGACTCGGAATGGCGCGAGACTTTGCGAACGGCCTCCGTGTGCCAAAAATAGGCCACGGGCACAGCCGCGCCCAAAAATAAACGCCCGAAGGCCGGGGCACCAAGTTCGTCCAGCGGAAAAAGGCCACAAAAACGGATGGGCTATAGCCTTGGGGGGTGGGGCTGGCCAACTTCGTCCGCCGGACTCGGAATAGCGCGAGACTTTGCGAGCGGCCTTCGTGTGCCAAAAATAGGCCGCGGGCACAGCCGAGCCTAAAAATAACCGCCCGAAGGCCGGGGCGCCAAGTTCGTCCAGCGGAAAAAGGCCACAAAAACCGGTGGGCTATAGGCTTGGGGGGTGGGGGTGGCCGACTTTGTCCGCCGGACTCGGAATGGCGCGAGACTTTGCGAGGGGCCTCCGTGTGCCAAAAATAGGCCGCGGGCAAAGCCGCGCCCAAAAATAACAGCCCGAAGGCCGGGGCGCCAAGTTCGTCCAGCGGAAAAAGGCCACAAAAACGGGTGGGGTATAGCCTTGGGGGGTGGGGCTGGCCAACATCGTCCTCCGGACTCGGAATGGCTCGAGACTTTACGAGCGGCCTCCGTTTGCCAAAAATAGGCCGCGGGCAAAGCCGCGCCCAAAAATAACCACCCGAAGGCCGGGCCGCCTAGTTCGTCCAGCGGAAAAAGGCCACAAAAACGGGTGGGCTATAGCCTTGGTGGGTGGGGCTGGCCGACTTCGTCCGCCGGACTCGGAATGGCGCGGGACTTTGCGAGCAGACTCCATGTGCCACACATAGGCCACGGGCACAGCAGCACCCACAAATAACCGCCCGAAGGCCGGGGCGCCAAGTTCGTCCAGCGGAAAAAGGCCACAAAAACGGGTGGGCTATAGCCTTGGGGGGTGGGGGTGGCCAACTTCGTCCGCCGGACTCGGAATGGCGGGAGACTTTGCGAGGGCCTCCGTGTGCCAAAAATAGACCGCGGGCACAGCCGCGCCCAAAAATAACCGCCCGAAGGCCGGGGCGCAGAGTTCGTCCAGCGGAAAAAGGCCACAAAAACGGGTGGGCTATTGCCTTGGGGGCTGGGGCTGCCAACTTCGTCCGCCGGACTCGGAATGGCGCGAGACTTTGTGTAACACCCCAAATCTAACACGTGCGGAGCACGTGAAGAAGGAGGTTACTCACAAATCATAATCTTTACTCATAAGTTTCAAACTGAAATTCCTCCAATTCTTATTCAAATAAATCCATAAATCCAAACGTCAAATACTAAATAATCTCTCTCGAGGACATATAAGAATAATAACAAAAGTCTCAAACTCCAAATTACACGTTCATAATAAAAGTAACTAAATAGAAACACAAGTTTATTCCTCCTCTTATTCAATAGCAAACGGAAACTGGAAATCACTAACTCCAAAGCTAAGTGCACCTCTCAAAAGAAACTTAATCTGCAAAAAAGTAATGACGAGGGGTGAGCCGTCAACTCGGTAAGTAAAACCATTCCTAACACACTAGGCCTATCGATACCAAAAATATTGCAAGCCTTCTTTTGTTTAAAGCATATATCCTAATCCATAATTTTCATAAAACGATATATCACAATAACATAAGATAAATTCTTAATAATTCAGAATATTCAAAAGCATATTTACTTACGAAGCAAATCATGTAATACGTATACAGAAAACAAACAGGTTAGCTCATGTCACATAGTGTCACCTATAGTCCCGGTGACCCGGCCAGAAACAGAATCAGAATATCGTGTGCACATTCAGAACAGAAACCCAGTACTGGTCCAGACATATATATCGTATATTACGATCAGAATCAGAATCAGAATAACTATGGACAATGAGCCAAAACATTAGGAATCTCATACAATTATCAGTAATCGAAATCATATATGGGTACAAAACATTCGTATCAGATTCATAAAAGTTCATATCAATAATATAGGCTTGCATAACATTTTAAAGATAACATCATAAAAGGTTGTCATGTCATAAAATCATTTACATATTAAAAAGCATTTATAAAATACTTTGTTAAAAAGAATGGTTTGAAAACATTTACATAAAGCTAATTTTGTTATCAAAATTAGTAATCCTTTAAGTAGTATCAAAACATTTATACTTATAATATCAAAATACTTATACATATCCAGTACATTAGGAATGAAGTTACTTACCTCGACAAATGAACTTGGATTAACACACCTCTAAGCTTCTAAGAGCCTCAAACACCTTCAAAACCTTAAACAAATACAAGATATGACAATCAATAACTTATTCTAAGAATTTGATTTTCTAATTCATACCCGTACAGGTCTGATTCTCAGAATTTTAACTCTTAATCCAAGTCTCAGAATGATATAAAATCCTATGGAACCATTCTGGACATCCATGAGTACCCCATGTAAAATTTACAAGAGAATCCGATATCAAAAACATTTTAAAAACTATTTACTTCTCAGCAAATTCGAAACTGTTTTCACATAATCTAAACCAAACAGAACGGGTTCCGTGATTTTTATAAAATAAAATACTAATCCGAAAATTATGAAATTAAAACTTCGAATCCTAGACACATATATTAACATACATATAAACTTTCAGAATTTTTTGAGTTCATTTGGTGGTACAAATAGTCTTGTGAATCTGATCCCAATACTGGAATCGTGGATTTCCAGTGCAGTGGTTTCTATTTCCAAAATACGTATAAAATTGAAAACGAAGTTGAATTTAATGAAATAAAATTTAATCAAGAAGCCCTACATGTCTAGTTTCCAGAAATATAAATTTTATAAGAAAATTCGTTCAGAAAATATAGCTTTAAAAATTCGAGATACTCATGCTGTTCAGAATAAACGTTGTGAACTTACCCGTCGCTTTGAGTCTCTCCTAAACAAAGGTTTGAATCCTAAGATTTGGGTAGGAGCGTAAAGAGCAGCAGAGAAGAAGAATAAACGTTGTGAACTTAGGGTTATGGAAGGGGGAAAAGTATGTATTTATAGGGGATCTTAAGAAACCCTATTCAATAAGGAAAAATAGCCCTTTTCCAAAATGATCTCATAAATAACCTCTATTTAATTAGTACCCCTTTCTAAATAAGGGTTATAGGCCACCCATAATTCTCAATGAAAGCCCAATTTCCATAATTTAATATGTATGGGAATTTGTGGCGTTACACTTTGCGAGCGGCCTCCGTGTGCCAAAAATAGGCCACGGGCACAGCCGCGCCCAAAAATAAACGCCCGAAGGCCGGGGCACCAAGTTCGTCCAGCGGAAAAAGGCCACAAAAACGGATGGGCTATAGCCTTGGGGGGTGGGGCTGGCCAACTTCGTCCGCCGGACTCGGAATAGCGCGAGACTTTGCGAGCGGCCTTCGTGTGCCAAAAATAGGCCGAGGGCACAGCCGAGCCCAAAAATAACTGCCCGGAGGCCGGGGCGCCAAGTTCGTCCAGCGGAAAAAGGCCACAAAAACGGGTGGGCTATAGCCTTGGGGGGTGGGGCTGGCCGACTTCGTCCGCCGGACTCTGAATGGCGCGAAACTTTGCGAGCGGCCTCCGTGTGCCAAAAATAGGCCGCGGACACAGCCGCGCCAATAAATAACCGCCCGAAGGCCGGGGCGCTTTGTTCGTCCAGCGGAAAAAGGCCACAAAAACGGGTGGGCTATAGCCTTGGGGGGTGGGGCTGGCCAACTTCGTCCGCCGGACTCGGAATAGCGCGAGACTTTGCGAGCGGCCTCCGTGTGCCGAAAATAGGCCGCGGACACAGCCGAGCCCAAAAATAACCGCCCGAAGGCCGGGGCGCCAAGTTCGTCCAGCGGAACAAGGCCACAAAAACGGGTGGGCTATAGCCTTGGGGGGTGGGGCTGGCCAACTTCGTCCGCCGGACTCGGAATCCCGCGAGACTTTGCGAGGGGCCTCCTTGAGCCAAGAATAGGCCGCGGGCAAAGCCGCACACAAAAATAACCGCCCGAAGGCCAGGACGCCAAGTTCGTCCAGCGGAAAAAGGCCACAAAAACGGGTGGGCTATAGCCTTGCGGGGTGGGGACGGCCTACTTCGTCCGCCGGACTCGGAATGCCGCGAGACTTTGTGAGGGTCCTCCATGAGCCAAGAATAGGCCGCGGTCGAAGCCGCACCCAAAAATAACCACCCGAAGGCCGGGGCGCCAAGTTCGTCCAGCGGAAAAAGGCCACAAAAACGGGTGGGCTATAGCCTTGCGGGGTGGGGCTGGCCAACTTCGTCCGCCGTACTCGGAATGGCACGAGACTTTGCGAGCGGCCTCCGTGTGCCAAAAATAGGCCGCGGGCACAGCCGAGCCCAAAAATAACTGCCCGGAGGCCGGGGCGCCAAGTTCGTCCAGCGGAAAAAGGCCACAAAAACGGGTGGGCTATAGCCTTGGGGGGTGGGGCTGGCCGACTTCGTCCGCCGGACTCTGAATGGCGCGAAACTTTGCGAGCGGCCTCCGTGTGCCAAAAATAGGCCGCGGACACAGCCGCGCCAATAAATAACCGCCCGAAGGCCGGGGCGCTTTGTTCGTCCAGCGGAAAAAGGCCACAAAAACGGGTGGGCTATAGCCTTGGGGGGTGGGGCTGGCCAACTTCGTCCGCCGGACTCGGAATAGCGCGAGACTTTGCGAGCGGCCTCCGTGTGCCAAAAATAGGCCGCGGACACAGCCGAGCCCAAAAATAACCGCCCGAAGGCCGGGGCGCCAAGTTCGTCCAGCGGAAAAAGGCCACAAAAACCGGTGGGCTATAGGCTTGGGGGGTGGGGCTGGCCGACTTTGTCCGCCGGACTCGGAATGGCGCGAGACTTTGCGAGGGGCCTCCGTGTGCCAAAAATAGGCCGCGGGCAAAGCCGCGCCCAAAAATAACAGCCCGAAGGCCGGGGCGCCAAGTTCGTCCAGCGGAAAAAGGCCACAAAAACGGGTGGGCTATAGCCTTGGGGGGTGGGGCTGGCCAACATCGTCCTCCGGACTCGGAATGCTGCGAGAATTTGCGAGGGGCCTCCGTGTACCCAAAATAGGCCGCGGACAAAGCCGCACCCAAAAATAACAGCCCGAAGGCCGGGGCGCCAAGTTCGTCCAGCGGAAAAAGGCCACAAAAACGGGTGGGCTATAGCCTTGGGGGGTGGGGCTGGCCAACTTCGTCCGCCGGACTCGGAATACCGCGAGACTTTGCGAGGGGCCTCCGTGAGCCAAAACTAGGCCGCCAGCAAAGCCGCACCCAAAAATAACCGCCCGAAGGCCGGGGCGCCAAGTTCGTCCAGCGGAACAAGGCCACAAAAACGGGTGGGCTATAGCCTTGGGGGGTGGGGCTGGCCAACTTCGTCCGCCGGACTCGGAATCCCGCGAGACTTTGCGAGGGGCCTCCTTGAGCCAAGAATAGGCCGCGGGCAAAGCCGCACACAAAAATAACCGCCCGAAGGCCAGGACGCCAAGTTCGTCCAGCGGAAAAAGGCCACAAAAACGGGTGGGCTATAGCCTTGCGGGGTGGGGACGGCCTACTTCGTCCGCCGGACTCGGAATGCCGCGAGACTTTGTGAGGGTCCTCCATGAGCCAAGAATAGGCCGCGGTCGAAGCCGCACCCAAAAATAACCACCCGAAGGCCGGGGCGCCAAGTTCGTCCAGCGGAAAAAGGCCACAAAAACGGGTGGGCTATAGCCTTGGGGGGTGGGGCTGGCCAACTTCGTCCGCCGTACTCGGAATGGCACGAGACTTTGCGAGCGGCCTCCGTGTGCCAAAAATAGGCCGCGGGCACAGCCGAGCCCAAAAATAACTGCCCGGAGGCCGGGGCGCCAAGTTCGTCCAGCGGAAAAAGGCCACAAAAACGGGTGGGCTATAGCCTTGGGGGGTGGGGCTGGCCGACTTCGTCCGCCGGACTCTGAATGGCGCGAAACTTTGCGAGCGGCCTCCGTGTGCCAAAAATAGGCCGCGGACACAGCCGCGCCAATAAATAACCGCCCGAAGGCCGGGGCGCTTTGTTCGTCCAGCGGAAAAAGGCCACAAAAACGGGTGGGCTATAGCCTTGGGGGGTGGGGCTGGCCAACTTCGTCCGCCGGACTCGGAATAGCGCGAGACTTTGCGAGCGGCCTCCGTGTGCCAAAAATAGGCCGCGGACACAGCCGAGCCCAAAAATAACCGCCCGAAGGCCGGGGCGCCAAGTTCGTCCAGCGGAAAAAGGCCACAAAAACCGGTGGGCTATAGGCTTGGGGGGTGGGGCTGGCCGACTTTGTCCGCCGGACTCGGAATGGCGCGAGACTTTGCGAGGGGCCTCCGTGTGCCAAAAATAGGCCGCGGGCAAAGCCGCGCCCAAAAATAACAGCCCGAAGGCCGGGGCGCCAAGTTCGTCCAGCGGAAAAAGGCCACAAAAACGGGTGGGCTATAGCCTTGGGGGGTGGGGCTGGCCAACATCGTCCTCCGGACTCGGAATGCTGCGAGAATTTGCGAGGGGCCTCCGTGTACCCAAAATAGGCCGCGGACAAAGCCGCACCCAAAAATAACAGCCCGAAGGCCGGGGCGCCAAGTTCGTCCAGCGGAAAAAGGCCACAAAAACGGGTGGGCTATAGCCTTGGGGGGTGGGGCTGGCCAACTTCGTCCGCCGGACTCGGAATACCGCGAGACTTTGCGAGGGGCCTCCGTGAGCCAAAACTAGGCCGCCAGCAAAGCCGCACCCAAAAATAACCGCCCGAAGGCCGGGGCGCCAAGTTCGTCCAGCGGAACAAGGCCACAAAAACGGGTGGGCTATAGCCTTGGGGGGTGGGGCTGGCCAACTTCGTCCGCCGGATTCGGAATCCCGCGAGACTTTGCGAGGGGCCTCCTTGAGCAAAGAATAGGCCGCGGGCAAAGCCGCACACAAAAATAACTGCCCGAAGGCCGGGGGCCAAGTTCGTCCAGCGGAAAAAGGCCAGAAAAACGGGTGGGCTATTGCCTTGGGGGGTGGGGCTGGTCTACTTTGTCCGCCCGACTCGGAATGCCGCGAGACTTTGTGAGGGGCCTCCGTAAGCCAAAACTAGGCCACGGACAAAGCCGCGCCCAAAAATAACCGCCCGAAGGCCGGGGCGCCAAGTTCGTCCAGCGGAAAAAGGCCACAAAAACGGGTGGGCTATAGCCTTGGGGGGTGGGGCTTGCCAACTTCGTCCGCCGGACTCAGAATGCCGCGAGACTTTGTGAGGGTCCTCCATGAGCCAAGAATAGGCCGCGGTCGAAGCCGCACCCAAAAATAACCGCCCGAAGGCCGGGGCGCCAAGTTCGTCCAGCGGAAAAAGGCAACAAAAACGGGTGGGTTAGCCTTGGGGGGTGGGGCTGGCCGACTTCGTCCGCCGGACTCGGAATGGCTCGAGACTTTGCGAGCGGCCTCCGTGTACCAAAAATAGGCCGCGGCCACAGCCGCGCCCAAAAATAACCACCCGAAGGCCGGGGCGCCAATTCGTCCAGCGGAGAAAGGCCACAAAAATGGGTGGGCTATAGCCTTGGGGGGTGGGGCTGGCCAACTTCGTCCGCCGGACTCGGAATGCCGTAAGATTTTGCGAGGGGCCTCCGTGTGCCAAAAATAGGCCGCGGGCAAAGCCGCGCCCAAAAATAACAGCCCGAAGGCCGGGGCGCCAAGTTCGTCCAGCGGAAAAAGGCCACAAAAACGGGTGGGCTATAGCCTTGGGGGATGGGGCTGGCCGACTTCGTCCGCCGGACTCGGAATGCCGCGAGACTTTGCGAGGGGCCTCCGTGAGCCAAAACTAGGCCACGGGCAAAGCCGTACCCAAAAATAACCGCCCGAAGGCCGGGGCGCCAAGTTCGTCCAGCGGAGAAAGGCCACAAAAACGGGTGGGCTATAGCCTTGGGGGGTGGGGCTGGCCAACTTCGTCCGCCGGACTCGGAATGCCGTAAGATTTTGCGTGGGGCCTCCGTGTGCCAAAAATAGGCCGCGGGCAAAGCCGTGCCCAAAAATAACAGCCCGAAGGCCGGGGCGCCAAGTTCGTCCAGCGGAAAAAGGCCACAAAAACGGGTGGGCTATAGCCTTGGGGGTTGGGGCTGGCCGACTTCGTCCGCCGGACTCGGAATGCCGCGAGACTTTGCGAGGGGCCTCCGTGAACCAAAACTAGGCCGCGGGCAAAGCCGTACCCAAAAATAACCGCCCGAAGGCCGGGGCGCAAAGTTCGTCCAGCGGAACAAGGCCACAAAAACGGGTGGGCTATAGCCTTGGGGGGTGGGGCTGGCCAACTTCGTCCGCCGGACTCGGAATCCCGCGAGACTTTGGGATGGGCCTCCTTGAGCCAAGAATAGGCCGCGGCCAAAGCCGCACACAAAAATAACCGCCCGAAGGCCAGGGCGCCAAGTTCGTCCAGCGGAAAAAGGCCACAAAAACGGGTGGGCTATAGCCTTGCGGGGTGGGGACGGCCTACTTCGTCCGCCGGACTCGGAATGCCGCGAGACTTTGTGAGGGTCCTCCATGAGCCAAGAATAGGCCGTGGTCAAAGCCGCACCCAAAAATAACCACCTGAAGGCCGGGGCGCCAAGTTCGTCCAGCGGAAAAAGGCCACAAAAACGGGTGGGCTATAGCCTTGGGGGGTGGGGCTGGCCGACTTCGTCCGCCGGACTCGGAATGCCGCGAGACTTTGCGAGGGGCCTCCGTGAGCCAAAACTAGGCCGCGGGCAAAGCCGCACCCAAAAATAACCGCCCGAAGGCCGGGGCGCCAAGTTCGTCCAGCGGACCAAGGCCACAAAAACGGGTGGGCTATAGCCTTGGGGGGTGGGGCTGGCCAACTTCGTCCGCCGGACTCGGAATCCCGCGAGACTTTGGGATGGGCCTCCTTGAGCCAAGAATAGGCCGCGGCCAAAGCCGCACACAAAAATAACCGCCCGAAGGCCAGGGCGCCAAGTTCGTCCAGCGGAAAAAGGCCACAAAAACGGGTGGGCTATAGCCTTGCGGGGTGGGGACGGCCTACTTCGTCCGCCGGACTCGGAATGCCGCGAGACTTTGTGAGGGTCCTCCATGAGCCAAGAATAGGCCGCGGTCAAAGCCGCACCCAAAAATAACCACCTGAAGGCCGGGGCGCCAAGTTCGTCCAGCGGAAAAAGGCCACAAAAACGGGTGGGCTATAGCCTTGGGGGGTGGGGCTGGCCGACTTCGTCCGCCGGACTCGGAATGCCGCGAGACTTTGCGAGGGGCCTCCGTGAGCCAAAACTAGGCCGCGGGCAAAGCCGCACCCAAAAATAACCGCCCAAAGGCCGGGGCGCCAAGTTCGTCCAGCGGACCAAGGCCACAAAAACGGGTGGGCTATAGCCTTGGGGGGTGGGGCTGGCCAACTTCGTCCGCCGTACTCGGAATGGCACGAGACTTTGCGAGCGGCCTCCATGTGCCAAAAATAGGCAGCGGGCACAGCCGCGCCCAAAAATAACTGCCCGAAGGCCGGGGCGCCAATTTCGTCCAGCGGAAAAAGGCCACACAAAACGGGTGGGCTAGAGCCTTGGGGGGCGGTGCTGGCCGACTTCGTCCGCCGGACTCGGAATGGCTCGAGACTTTGCGAGCGGCCTCCGTGTGCCAAAAATAGGCCGCGGGCACAGCAGTGCCAAAAAATAACCACCCGAAGGCCGGGGCGCCAAGTTCGTCCAGCGGAAAAAGGCCACAAAAACGGGTGGGCTATAGCCTTGGGGGGTGGGGCCGCCCAACTTCGTCCGCCGGACTCGGAATGGCGCGAGACTTTGCGAACGGCCTCCGTGTGCCAAAAATAGGCCGCGGGCACAGCCGCGCCCAAAAATAACCGCCCGAAGGCCGGGGCGCCAAGTTCGTCCAGCGGAAAAAGGCCACAAAAACGGGTGGGCTATAGCCTTGGGGGGTGGGGCCGGCCGACTTCGTCCGCCGGACTCGGAATGGCGCGAGACTTTGAGAGGCGCCTCCGTGTGCCAAAAATTGGCCGCGGGCACAGCCGCGCCTAAAAATAACCGCCCGAAGGCCGGGGCGCCAAGTTCGTCCAGTGGAAAAAGGCCACAAAAACGGGTGGTCTATAGCCTTGGGGGGTGGGGCTGGACGACTTCGTCCGCCGGACTCGGAATGGCACGAGACTTTGTGAGGCGCCTCCGTGTGACAAAAAATAGGCCGCGGGCAAAGCCGTGCCCAAAAATAACCGCCCGAAGGTTGGGGTGCCAAGTTCGTCCAGCGGAAAAAGGCCCAAAAAACGGGTGGGCTATTATAGCCTTGGGGGGTGGGGCTGGCCAACTTCGTCCGCCGGACTCGGAATGGCGCGAGACATTGCGAGGCGCCTCTATGTGCCAAAAATAGGCCGCGGGTACAGCCGCGCCCAAAAATAACGGCCCGAAGCCCGGGGCGCCATGTTCGTCTAGCGGAAAAAGGCCACAAAAACGGGTGGGCTATAGCCTTGGGGGGTGTGGCTGGCCAACTTCGTCCGCCGGACTCGGAATGGCGCGAGACTTTGCGAGGCACCTCCGTGTGCCAAAACTAGGCCGTGGGTACAGCCGCGCACAAAAATAACCATCGAAGGCTGGGGCGCCAAGTTCGTCCAGCGGCAAAAGGCCACAAAAACGAGTGGGCTATAGCCTTGGGGGGTGGGGCTGGCCAACTTCGTCTGCCGGACTCTGAATTGCGCGAGGCTTTGCGAGGCGCCTCCATTTGCCAAAAATAGGCCGCGGGTACAGCCGGGCCCAAAAATAACCACCCGAAGGCCGGGGCGACAAGTTCGTCCAGCGGAAAAAGCCCACAAAAACGGGTGGGCTATAGCCGTGGGGGGTTGGGCTGGCGAACTTCGTCCGCCGGACTCGGAATGGCGCGAGCGTTTACGAGGTGCCTCCGTGTGCCAAAATTAAGCCGCGGGCACAGCCGCTCCAAAAAATAACCGCCCGAAGGCCGGGGCGCCAAGTTCGTCCAGCGGAAAAAGGCCACAAAAACGGGTGGGCTATAGCCTTGGGGGCTGGGGCTGGCCAACTTCATCCGCCGGACTCGGAATGCCGCCAGACTTTGCAAGGCGCCTCCGTGTGCCAAAAATAGGCCGCGGGCACAGCCGCGCCCAAAAATTAACGCCCGAAGCCCGGGGCGCCAAGTTCGTCCAGCGGAAAAAGACCACAAAAACGGGTGGGCTAAATCCTTCGGGGGTGGGGCTCGCCAACTTCGTCCGCCGGAGTCGGAATGGCACGAGACTTTGCGGGTGCCTCCGTGTGCCAAAAATAGGCCGCGGGCACAGCCGCACCCAAAAATAACCGCCCGAAGGCCGGGGCGCCAAGTTCGTCCAGCGGAAAAAGCCCACAAAAACGGGTGGGCTATAGCCTTGGGGGGTGGGGCTGGCCGACTTCCTCCGCCGGACTCGGAATGGCGCGAGACTATGTGAGGCGCCTCCGTGTGCCAAAAATAGGCCGTGGGCACAGCCGCGCCCAAAAATAACTGCCCGAAGGCCGGGTTGCAAAGTTCGTCCAGCGGAAAAAGCCCACAAAAACGGGTGGGCTATAGCCTTGGGGGGTGGGGCTGGCCAACTTCGTCCGCCGGACTCAAAATGGCGCGAGACTTTGCGAGGCACCTCCGTGTGCCAAAAATAGGCCGCGGGCAGAGCCGCGCCCAAATATAACCGCCCGAAGGCCGGGGCGCCATGTTCGTCCAGCGGAAAAAGGCCACAAAAACGGGTGGGCTATAGCCTTGGGGGGTGGGGCTGGCCAACTTCGTCCGCCGGACTCGGAATGGCGCGAGACTTTGTGAGGTGCCTCCCTGTGCCAAAAATAGGCCGCGGACACAGCCTTGCCCAAAAATAACCGCCCGAAGGCCGGGGCGCCAAGTTCGTCCAGCGGAAAAAGCCCACAAAAACGGGTGGGCTATAGCCTTGGGGGGTGGGGCTGGCCAACTTCGTCCGCTGGACTCGGAATGGCGCGAGACTTTGCGAGGTGCCTCCGTGTGCCAAAAATAGGCCGCGGGCACAGCCACGCCCAAAATAACCGCCCGAAGGCCGGGGCGCCAAGTTCGTCCAGCGGAAAAAGCCCACAAAAACGGGTGGGCTATAGCCTTGGGGGGTGGGGCTGGCCCATTTCATCCGCCGGACTCGGAATGGCGCGAGACTTTGCGAGGTGCCTCCGTGTGCCAAAAATAGGCCAGGGCACAGCCGCACCCAAAAATAACCGCCCGAAGGCGGGGGCGCCAAGTTCGTCCAGCGGAAAAAGCTTGCAAAAACGGGTGGGCTATAGCCTGGGGGAATGGCGCTGGCCCACTTCGTCCGCCGGACTCCGAATGGCGCGAGACTTTGCGAGGCTCCTCCGTGGGCCAAAAATAGGCCGCGGGCACAGCCGCGCCCAAAAATAACGGCCCGAAGCCCGGGGCGCCAAGTTCGTCTAGCGGAAAAAGGCCCCAAAAACGGGTGGGCTATAGCCTTGGGGGGTGGGGCTGGCCAACTTCGTCCGCCGGACTCGGAATGGCGCGAGACTTTGCGAGGCGCCTCCCTGTGCCAAAAATAGGCCGCGGACACAGCCTTGCCCAAAAATAACCGCCCGAAGGCCGGGGCGCCAAGTTCGTCCAGCGGAAAAAGCCCACAAAAACGGGTGGGCTATAGCATTGGGGGGTGGGGCTGGCCAACTTCGTCCGCCGGACTCGGAATGGCCCGAGACTTTGCGAGGCACCTCCGTGTGCCAAAAATAGGCCGCGTGCATAGCCGCGCCCAAAAATAACTGCCCGAAGGCTGGGGCGCCAAGTTCGTCCAGCGGAAAAAGGCCACAAAAACGGGTGGGCTATAGCCTTGGGGTGTGGGGCTGGCCCACTTCCCCCGCCGGACTCGGAATGGCGCGGTACTTTGCGAGGTGCCTCCGTGTGGCAAAAATAGGCTGCGGGCACAGCCGTGCCCAATAATAACCGCACGAAGGCCGGGACGCCAAGTTCATCCAGCGGAAAAAGCCCACAAAAACGGGTGGGCTATAGCCTTGGGGGGTGGGGCTGGCCCATTTCGTCCGCCGGACTCGGAATGGCGCGAGACTTTGCGAGGTGCCTCCGTGTGCCAAAAATAGGCCAGGGCACAGCCGCACCCAAAAATAACCGCCCGAAGGCGGGGGCGCCAAGTTCGCCCAGCGGAAAAAGCTTGCAAAAACGGGTGGGCTATAGCCTGGGGGAATGGCGCTGGCCCACTTCGTCCGCCGGACTCCGAATGGCGCGAGACTTTGCGAGGCTCCTCCGTGTGCCAAAAATAGGCCGCGAGCAGAGCCGCGCCCAAATATAACCGCCCGAAGGCCGGGGCGCCATGTTCGTCCAGTGGAAAAAGGCCACAAAAACGGGTGGGCTATAGGCTTGGGGGGTGGGGCTGGCCAACTTCGTCCGCCGGACTCGGAATGCCGTGAGACTTTGCGAGGTGCCTCCGTGTGCCAAAAATAGGCCGCGGGCAAGGCCGCGCACAAAAATAACCGCCCGAAGGCCGGGGCGCCAAGTTCGTCCAGCGGAAAAAGCCCACAAAAACGGGTAGGCTATAGCCTTGGGGGGTGGGGCTGGCCGACTTCCTCCGCCGGACTCGGAATGGCGCGAGACTTTGTGAGGCGCCTCCGTGTGCCAAAAATAGGCCGGGGCACAGCCGCACCCAAAAATAACCGCCCGAAGGCCGGGGTGCCAAGTTCGTCCAGCGGAAAAAGCCCGCAAAAACGGGTGGGCTATAGCCTTGGGGAGTGGGGCTGGCCCACTTCGTCCGCCGGACTCCGAATGGCGCGAGACTTTGCGAGGCTCCTCCGTGTGCCAAAAATAGGCCGCGAGCAGAGCCGCGCCCAAATATAACCGCCCGAAGACCGGGGCGCCATGTTCGTCCAGCGGAAAAAGGCCACAAAAACGGGTGGGCTATAGCCTTGGGGGGTGGGGCTGGCCAACTTCGTCCGCTGGACTCGGAATGGCGCGAGACTTTGTGAGGCGCCTCCGTGTGCCAAAAATAGGCCGGGGCACAGCCGCACCCAAAAATAACCGCCCGAAGGCCGGGGTGCCAAGTTCGTCCAGCGGAAAAAGCCCGCAAAAACGGGTGGGCTATAGCCTTGGGGAGTGGGGCTGGCCCACTTCGTCCGCCGGACTCCGAATGGCGCGAGACTTTGCGAGGCTCCTCCGTGTGCCAAAAATAGGCCGCGAGCAGAGCCGCGCCCAAATATAACCGCCCGAAGACCGGGGCGCCATGTTCGTCCAGCGGAAAAAGGCCACAAAAACGGGTGGGCTATAGGCTTGGGGGGTGGGGCTCGCCAACTTCGTCTGCCGGACTCGGAATGGCGCGAGGCTTTGCGAGGCGCCTCTGTGTGCCAAAAATAGGCCGCGGGCACAGCCACGCCCAAAAATAACCGCCCGAAGGCCGGGGAGCCAAGTTTGTCCAGCGGAAAAAGGCCACAAAAACGGGTGGGTTATAGCCTTGGGGGGTGGGGCTGGCAAACTTCGTCTGCCGGACTCGGAATGGCGCGAGACTTTGTGAGGCGCCTCCGTGTGCCAAAAATAGGCCGTGGGGACAGCCGCACCCAAAAATAACTGCACGAAGGCCGGGTTGCAAAGTTCGTCCAGCGGAAAAAGCCCACAAAAACGGGTGGGCTATAGCCTTGGGGGGTGGGGCTGGCCGACTTCGTCCGCCGGACTCGGAATAGCGCGAGACTTTGCGAGGCGCCTCCATGTGCCAAAAATAGGCCGCGGGCTCAGCCGCGCCAAAAAATAACCACCCGAAGTCCGGGGCGCCATGTTCGTCCAGCGGAAAAAGCCCACAAAAACGGGAGGGCTATAGCCTTGGGGGGTGGGGCTGGCCCACTTCGTCCGCCGGACTCGAAATGGCGCGAGACTTTGCGAGGCGCCTCCGTGTGCCAAAAATAGGCCACGGGCACAGCCGCACCCAAAAATAACCGCCCGAAGGCCGGGGCGCCAAGTTCGTCCCGCGGAAAAAGGCCACAAAAACGGGTGGGCTACAGCCTTGGGGGGTGGGGCTGGCCAACTTCGTCCGCCGGACTCGGAATGGCGCGATACTTTGCGAGGCACCTCTGTGTGCCAAAATAGGCCGCGGGCACAGCCGCGCCCGAAAATAACCGTCCGAAGGCCGGGCGCCAAGTTCGTCCAGCGGAAAAAGCCCGCAAAAACGGGTGGGCTATAGCCTTGGGGGGTGGTGCTGGCCCACTTCGTCCGCCGGACTCGGAATGGCGCGAGAGTTTACGAGGCACCTCCGTGTGCCAAAATTAAGCCGTGGGCACAGCCGCTCCCAAAAATAACCGCCCGAAAGCCGGGGCGCCAAGTTCGTCCAGCGGAAAAAGGCCACAAAAACGGGTGGGCTATAACCTTGGGGGCTGGGGCTGGCCACCTTCATCCGCCGGACTCGGAATGCCGCCAGACTTTGCAAGGCACCTCCGTGTGCCAAAAATAGGCCGCGGGCACAGCCACGCCCAAAAATTAACGCCCGAAGCCCGGGGCGCCAAGTTCGTCCAGCGGAAAAAGACTACAAAAACGGGTGGGCTATATCCTTCGGGGGTGGGGCTCGCCAACTTCGTCCGCCGGACTCGGAATGGCGCGAGACTTTGCGAGGTGCCTCCGTGTGCCAAAAATAGGCCACGGGCACAGCCGCACCCAAAAATAACCGCCCGAAGGCCGGGGCGCCAAGTTCGTCCAACGGAAAAAGCCCACAAAAACGGGTGGGCTATAGCCTTGGGGGGTGGGGCTGGCCCATTTCGTCCGCCGGACTCGGAATGGCGCGAGACTTTGCGAGGTGCCTCCGTGTTCCAAAAATAGGCCGGGGCACAGCCGCACCCAAAAATAACTACCCGAAGGCCGGGGCGCCAAGTTCGTCCCGCGGAAAAAGGCCACAAAAACGGGCGGGCTACAGCCTTGGGGGGTGGGGCCGGCCCACTTCGTCCGCCGGACTCGGAATGGCGCGAGCCTTTGCGAGGCACCTCCGTGTGCCAAAAATAGGCTGCGGGCACAGCCGCGCCCAAAAATAACCGCCCGAAGGCCGGGCGCCAAGTTCGTCCAGCGGAAAAAGCCCGCAAAAACGGGTGGGCTATAGCCTTGGGGGGTGGGGCTGGCCAACTTCGTCCGGCGGACTCGGAATGCCGCCCGACTTTGCAAGGCACCTCCGTGTGCCAAAAATAGGCCGCGGGCACAGCCACGCCCAAAAACTAACGCCCGAAGCCCGGGGCGCCAAGTCCGTCCAGTGGAAAAAGACTACAAAAACGGGTGGGCTATATCCTTCGGGGGTGGGGCTCGCCAACTTCGTCCGCCGGACTCGGAATGGCGCGAGACTTTGCGAGGTGCCTCCGTGTGCCAAAAATAGGCCGCGGGCACAGCCGCACCCAAAAATAACCGCCCGAAGGCCGGGGCGCCAAGTTCGTCCAACGGAAAAAGCCCACAAAAGCGGGTGGGCTATAGGCTTGGGGGGTGGGGCTGGCCCACTTCGTCCGCCGGACTCGGAATGGCGCGAGACTTTCCGAGGCGCCTCCGTTTACCAAAAATAGGCCACGGGCACAGCCGCACCCAAAAATAACCGCCCGAAGGCCGGGGCGCAAAGTTCGTCCCGCGGAAAAAGGCCACAAAAACGGGTGGGCTACAGCCTTGGGGGGTGGGGCTGGCCAACTTCGTCCGCCGGACTCGGAATGGCGCGAGACTTTGCGAGGCACCTCCGTGTGCCAAACATAGGCCGCGGGCACAGTCGCGCCCAAAAATAACCGTCCGAAGGCGGGGCGCCAAGTTCGTCCAGCGGAAAAAGCCCGCAAAAACGGGTGGGCTATAGCCTTGGGGGGTGGCGCTGGCCAACTTCGTCCGCCGGACTCGGAATGGCGCGAGACTTTGCGAGGCATCTCCGTGTGCCAAAAATAGGCTGCGGACACAGCCGCGCCAAAAAATAACCGCCCGAAGTCCGGGGCGCCAAGTTCGTCCAGCGGAAAAAGCCCACAAAAACGGGCGGGCTATAGCCTTGGGGGGTGGGGCTGCCAACTTCGTCCGCCGGACTCGGAATGGCGCGAGACTTTGCGAGGCGCCTCCGTGTGCCAAAAATAGGCCGCGGGCACAGCCGCACCCAAAACTAACCGCCCGAAGGCCGGGGCGCCAAGTTCGTCCAACGGAAAAAGCCCACAAAAGCGGGTGGGCTATAGCCTTGGGGGGTGGGGCTGGCCCATTTCGTCCGCCGGACTCGGAATGGCGCGAGACTTTGCGAGGTGTCTCCGTGTGCCAAAAATAGGCCGGGGCACAGCCGCACCCAAAAATAACTGCCCGAAGGCCGGGGCGCCAAGTTCGTCCCGCGGAAAAAGGCCACAAAAACGGGTGGGCTACAGCCTTGGGGGGTGGGGCCGGCCCACTTCGTCCGCCGGACTCAGAATGGCGCGAGCCTTTGCGAGGCACCTCCGTGTGCCAAAAATAGGCTGCGGGCACAGCCGCGCCCAAAAATAACCGCCCGAAGGCCGGGTGCCAAGTTCGTCCAGCGGAAAAAGCCCGCAAAAACGGGTGGGCTATAGCCTTGGGGGGTGGGGCTGGCCAACTTCGTCCGGCGGACTCGGAATGACGTGACACTTTACGAGGCGCCTCCTTGTGCCAAAAATAGGCCGCGGACAAAACCGCGCCCAAAAATAACTTCCTGAAGGCCGGGGCGCCAAGTTCGTCCAGCGGAAAAAGGCCACAAAAACGGGTGGGCTATAGCCTTGGGGGCTGGGGCTGGCCCACTTCGTCCGCCGGACTCGGAATGCCGCCAGACTTTGCAAGGCGCCTCCGTGTGCCAAAACTAGGCCGCGGGCACAGCCGCACCCAAAAATAACTACCCGAAGGCCGGGGCGCCAAGTTCGTCCAGCGGAAAATGGCCACAAAAATGGGTGGGCTATAGCCTTGGGGGGTGGGGCTGGCAAACTTCGTCCGCCGGACTCGGAATGGCGCGAGACTTTGCGAGGCGCGTCCGTGTGCCAAAAATAGGCCGCGGGTACAGCCGCGCCAAAAAATAACCGGCCGAAGGCCGGGGCGCCAGGTTCATCCAGCGGAAAAAGCCCACAAAAAAACGGGCGGGCTATAGCCTTGGGAGGTGGGGCTGGCCAACTTCGTCCGCCGGACTCGGAATGGAGCGAGACTTTGCGAGGCCCCTCCGTGTGCCAAAAATAGGCCGCGGGCACAGCTGCGCCC
Source organism: Citrus x changshan-huyou (assembly GCA_039657385.1). Taxonomy (NCBI): domain Eukaryota; kingdom Viridiplantae; phylum Streptophyta; class Magnoliopsida; order Sapindales; family Rutaceae; genus Citrus; species Citrus x changshan-huyou. The sequence continues at coordinate 70,507 of JBCGBO010000015.1, forward strand.
AAAAATAACCGCCCGAAGGCCGGGGTGCCAAGTTCGTCCAGCGGAAAAAGCCCACAAAAACGGGTGGGCTATAGCCTTGGGGGGTGGGGCTGGCCAACTTCATCCGCTGGACTCGGAATCGCGCGAAACTTTGAGAGGCACCTCCGTGGGCCAAAAATAGGCCGTGGGCACAGCCGCGCCCGAAAATAACCGCCCGAAGGCCATGACGCCATGTTCGTCCAGCGTAAAAACCCCACAAAAATGGGTGGGCTATAGCCTTGGGGGGTGGGGCTGGCAAACTTCGTCCGCCGGACTCGGAATGGCGCGAGACTTTGCGAGGCGCGTCCGTGTGCCAAAAATAGGCCGCGGGTACAGCCGCGCCAAAAAATAACCGGCCGAAGGCCGGGGCGCCAGGTTCATCCAGCGGAAAAAGCCCACAAAAACGGGCGGGCTATAGCCTTGGGAGGTGGGGCTGGCCAACTTCGTCCGCCGGACTCGGAATGGAGCGAGACTTTGCGAGGGCCCTCCGTGTGCCAAAAACTGCCGTGGGCAAAGCCGCATCCAAAAATAACCCCCCGAAGGCCGGAGTGCCAAGTTCGTCCAGCGGAAAAAGCCCACAAAAACGGGAGGGCTACAGCCTTGGGGGGTGGGGCTGGCCAACTTCGTCCGCCGGACTCGGAATGGCGCGAGACTTTGCGAGGCGCCTCCGTGTACAAAAAATAGGCCACGGGCACAGCCGCGCCCAAAAATAACCGCCTGAAGGCCGGGGCGCCAAGTTCGTCCAGCGGAAAAAGCCAACAAAAACGGGAGGGCTACAGCCTTGGGGGGTGGGGCTGGCCAACTTCATCCGCTGGACTCGGAATCGCGCGAAACTTTGAGAGGCACCTCCGTGGGCCAAAAATAGGCCGTGGGCACAGCCGCGCCCGAAAATAACCGCCCGAAGGCCATGACGCCATGTTCGTCCAGCGTAAAAAGCCCACAAAAACGGGTGGGCTATAGCCTTGGGGGGTGGGGCTGGCCAACTTCGTCCGCCGGACTCGGAATGGCAGGAGACTTTGCGAGGTCCCTCCGTGGGCCAAAAATAGGCCGCGGGCACAGCCGCGCCCGAAAATAACCGCCCGAAGGCCGGGGCGCCAACTTCGTCCAGCGGAAAAAGCCCACAAAAACGGGTGGGCTATAGCCTTGGGGGGTGGGGGTGGCCCACTTCGTCCGCCGGACTCGGAACGGCGCGAGACTTTGCGAGGCACCTCCGTGTACAAAAAATAGGCCACGGGCACAGCCGCGCCCAAAAATAACCGCCTGAAGGCCGGGGCGCCAAGTTCGTCCAGCGGAAAAAGCCAACAAAAACGGGAGGGCTACAGCCTTGGGGGGTGAGGCTGGCCAACTTCGTCCGCCGAACTCGGAATGGCGCGAGGCTTTGCGAGGTGCCTCCGTGTGCCAAAAATAGGCCGCGGGCACAGCCGCGCCCAAAAATAACTCCCTGAAGGCCGGGGCGCCAAGTTCGTCCAGCGGAAAAAGCCAACAAAAACGGGAGGGCTACAGCCTTGGGGGGTGGGGCTGGCCAACTTCGTCCGCCGAACTCGGAATGGCGCGATACTTTGCGAGGCCCCTCCGTGTGCCAAAAATAGGCCGCGGGCACAGCTGCGCCCAAAAATAACCGCCCGAAGGCCGGGGTGCCAAGTTCGTCCAGCGGAAAAAGCCCACAAAAACGGGTGGGCTATAGCCTTGGGGGGTGGGGCTGGCCAACTTCATCCGCTGGACTCGGAATCGCGCGAAACTTTGAGAGGCACCTCCGTGGGCCAAAAATAGGCCGTGGGCACAGCCGCGCCCGAAAATAACCGCCCGAAGGCCATGACGCCATGTTCGTCCAGCGTAAAAAGCCCACAAAAACGGGTGGGCTATAGCCTTGGGGGGTGGGGCTGGCCAACTTCGTCCGCCGGACTCGGAATGGCAGGAGACTTTGCGAGGTCCCTCCGTGGGCCAAAAATAGGCCACGGGCACAGCCGCGCCCGAAAATAACCGCCCGAAGGCCGGGGCGCCAACTTCGTCCAGCGGAAAAAGCCCACAAAAACGGGTGGGCTATAGCCTTGGGGGGTGGGGCTGGCCAACTTCGTCCGCCGGACTCGGAACGGCGCGAGACTTTGCGAGGCACCTCCGTATGCCAAAAATAGGCCGCGGGCACAGCTGCGCCCAAAAATAACCGCCCGAAGGCCGGGGTGCCAAGTTCGTCCAGCGGAAAAAGCCCACAAAAACGGGTGGGCTATAGCCTTGGGGGGTGGGGCTGGCCAACTTCATCCGCTGGACTCGGAATCGCGCGAAACTTTGAGAGGCACCTCCGTGGGCCAAAAATAGGCCGTGGGCACAGCCGCGCCCGAAAATAACCGCCCGAAGGCCATGACGCCAAGTTCGTCCAGCGGAAAAAGCCCACAAAAACGGGTGGGCTATAGCCTTGGGGGGTGGGGCTGGCCAACTTCATCCGCTGGACTCGGAATCGCGGGAAACTTTGAGAGGCACCTCCGTGTGCCAAAAATAGGCCGCGGGCACAGCCGCGCCCGAAAATAACCGCCCGAAGGCCGGGGTGCCAACTTCGTCCAGCGGAAAAAGCCCACAAAAACGGGTGGGCTATAGCCTTGGGGGGTGGGGCTGGCCAACTTCGTCCGCCGGACTCGGAACGGCGCGAGACTTTGCGAGGCACCTCCGTGTGCCAAAAATAGGCCGCGGGCACAGCCACGCCCAAAAATAACCGCCTGAAGGCCGGGGCGCCAAGTTCATCCCGCGGAAAAAAACCACAAAAACGGGTGGGCTATAGCCTTGGGGGGTGGGGCTGGCCAACTTCGTCCGCCGGGCTCGGAATGGCAGGAGACTTTGCGAGGTCCCTCCGTGGGCCAAAAATAGGCCGCGGGCACAGCCGCGTCCGAAAATAACCGCCCGAAGGCCATGACGCCATGTTCGTCCAGCGGAAAAAGGCCATAAAAACGGGTGGGCTATAGCCGTGGGGGGTGGGGCTGGCCAACTTCATCCGCTGGACTCGGAATCGCGCGAAACTTTGAGAGGCACCTCCGTGTACAAAAAATAGGCCACGGGCACAGCCGCGCCCAAAAATAACCGCCTGAAGGCCGGGGCGCCAAGTTCGTCCAGCGGAAAAAGCCAACAAAAATGGGAGGGCTACAGCCTTGGGGGGTGGGGCTGGCCAACTTCGTCCGCCGAACTCGGAATGGCGCGAGACTTTGCGAGGCGCCTCCGTGTGCCAAAAATAGGCCGCGGGCACAGCCGCGCCCAAAAATAACCGCCCGAAGGCCGGGGCGCCAACTTCGTCCAGCGGAAAAAGCCCACAAAAACGGGTGGGCTATAGCCTTGGGGGGTGGGGCTGGCCAACTTCGTCCGCCGGACTCGGAACGGCGCGAGACTTTGCGAGGCACCTCCGTGTGCCAAAAATAGGCCGCGGGCACAGCCACGCCCAAAAATAACCGCCCGAAGGCCGGGGCGCCAAGTTCATCCCGCGGAAAAAACTCACAAAAACGGGTGGGCTATAGCCTTGGGGGGTGGGGCTGGCCAACTTCGTCCGCCGGACTCGGAATGGCAGGAGACTTTGCGAGGTCCCTCCGTGGGCCAAAAATAGGCCGCGGGCACAGCCGCGGCCGAAAATAACCGTCCGAAGGCCATGACGCCATGTTCGTCCAGCGGAAAAAGGCCATAAAAACGGGTGGGCTATAGCCGTGGGGGGTGGGGCTGGCCAACTTCGTCCGCCGGACTAGGAATGGCGCGAGAGTTTGCGAGGCGCCTCCGTGTGCCAAAAATAGGCCGCGGGCACAGCTGCGCCCAAAAATAACCGCCCGAAGGCCGGGGCGCCAAGTTCGTCCAGCGGAAAAAGCCCACAAAAACGGGTGGGCTATAGCCTTGGGGGGTGGGGCTGGCCAACTTCATCCGCTGGACTCGGAATCGCGCGAAACTTTGAGAGGCACCTCTGTGTACAAAAAATAGGCCACGGGCACAGCCGCGCCCAAAAATTACCGCCTGAAGGCCAGGGCGCCAAGTTCGTCCAGCGGAAAAAGCCAACAAAAACGGGAGGGCTACAGCCTTGGGGGGTGGGGCTGGCCAACTTCGTCCGCCGAACTCGGAATGGCGCGAGACTTTGCGAGGCGCCTCCGTGTGCCAAAAATAGGCCGCGGGCACAGCCGCGCCCAAAAATAACCGCCCGAAGGCCGGGGCGCCAACTTCGTCCAGCGGAAAAAGCCCACAAAAACGGGTGGGCTATAGCCTTGGGGGGTGGGGCTGGCCCACTTCGTCCGCCGGACTCGGAACGGCGCGAGACTTTGCGAGGCACCTCCGTGTGCCAAAAATAGGCCGCGGGCACAGCCGCGCCCAAAAATAACCGCCCGAAGGCCGGGGCGCCAAGTTCATCCCGCGGAAAAAACCCACAAAAACGGGTGGGCTATAGCCTTGGGGGGTGGGGCTGGCCCACTTCGTCCGCCGGACTCGGAATGGCAGGAGACTTTGCGAGGTCCCTCCGTGGGCCAAAAATAGGCTGCGGGCACAGCCGCGCCCGAAAATAACCGCCCGAAGGCCATGACGCCATGTTCGTCCAGCGGAAAAAAGCCATAAAAACGGGTGGGCTATAGCCGTGGGGGGTGGGGCTGGCCAACTTCGTCCGCCGGACTAGGAATGGCGCGAGACTTTGCGAGGCGCCTCCGTGTGCCAAAAATAGGCCACGGGAACAGCCGCGCCCAAAAATAACCGCCCGAAGGTTGGGGCGCCAAGTTCGTCCAGCGGAAAAAGGCCACAAAAACGGGTGGGCTATAGCCTTGGGGGGTGGGGCTGGCCCACTTCGTCCGCCGGACTCGGAATGGCGCGAGACTTTGCGAGGCCCCTCCGTGTGCCAAAAATAGGCCACGGGAACAGCCGCGCCCAAAAATAACCGCTCGAAGGCCGGGGCGCCAAGTTCGTCCTGCGGAAAAAGCCCACAAAAACGGGAGGGCTACAGCCTTGGGGGGTGGGGCTGGCCAACTTCGTCCGCCGGACTCGGAATGGCACGAGACTTTGCGAGGCGCCTCCGTGTGCCAAAAATAGGCCGCGGGCAGAGCCACACCCAAAACTAAACACCCGAAGGCCGGGGCGCCAAGTTCGTCCCGCGGAAAAAACCCACAAAAACGGGTGGGCTATAGCCGTGGGGGGTGGGGCTGGCCAACTTCGTCCGCCGGACTCGGAATGGCGCGAGACTTTGCGAGGTGCCTCCGTGTGCCAAAATTAGGCCACGGGAACAGCCGCGCCCAAAAATAACCGCCCGAAGGTTGGGGCGCCAAGTTCGTCCAGCGGAAAAAGGCCACAAAAACGGGTGGGCTATAGCCTTGGGGGGTGGGGCTGGCCCACTTCGTCCGCCGGACTCGGAATGGCGCGAGACTTTGTGAGGCCCCTCCGTGTGCTAAAAATAGGCCGCGGGCACAGCCGCACCCAAAAATAACCGCTCGAAGGCTGGGGCGCCAAGTTCGTCCTGCGTAAAAAGGCCACAAAAACGGGTGGGCTATAGCCTTGGGGGGTGGGGCTGGCCCACTTCGTCCGCCAGACTTGGAATGGCGCGAGACTTTGCGAGCGGCTTCCGTGTGCCAAAAATAAGCCGCGGCACAGCCGCGCCCAAAAATAACCTCCCGAAGGCTGGGTCACCAAGTTCGTCCAGCGGAAAAAGCCCACAAAAACGGGTGGGCTATAGCCTTCGGGGGTGGGGCTGGCCTACGTCATCCGCCGGACTCGGAATGGCGCGACACTTTGCGAGGCACCTCCGTGTGCCAAAACTAGGCCGCGGGCACAGCCGCACTAAAAAATAACCACCTGAAGGCCGGGTCGCCAAGTTCGTCCAGCGGAAAAAGGCCACAAAAACGGGTGGGCTATAGCCTTGGGGGGTGGGGCTGGCACACTTCGTCCGCCGGACTCGGAATGGCGCATGACTTTGCGAGGCGTCTCCGTGCGCCAAAAATAGGCCGGGGGCAAAGCCGCGCCCAAAAATAACCGTCCGAAGGCCGGGGCGCCAAGTTCGTCCAGCGGAAAAAGGCCACAAAAACGGGTGGGCTATAGCCCTGGGGGGTGGGGCTGGCCAACTTCGTCCGCCGGACTCGGAATGGTACGAGACTTTGCGAGGCACCTCCGTTCGCCAAAAATAGGCCGCGCTCACAGCCGAACCCAAAAATAACCACCCGAAGGCCAGGGCGCCAAATTCCTCCAGCGGAAAAAGGCCACAAAAACGGGTGGGCTATAGCCTTGGGGGGTGGGGCTGGCCAACTTCGTCCGCCGGACTCGGAATGGCGCGAGACTTTACGAGGCACCTCCGTGTTCCGAAAATAGGCCGCGTACACATCCGTGCCCAAAAATAACCGCCCGAAGGCCGGGGCGCCAAGTTCGTCCATCGGAAAAAAGCCACAAAAACGGGTGGGCTATAGCCTTGGGGGGAGAGGCTGGCCAACTTCGTCCGCCGGACTCGGAATGGTGCGAGACTTTGCGAGGCGCCTCCGTGCGCCAAAAATAGGCCGCGCGCACAGCCGAACCCAAAAATAACCGCCCGAAGGCCGGGTCGCCAAATTCGTCCATCGGAAAAATGCCACAAAAACGGGTGGCCTATAGCCTTGGGGGGAGGGGCTGGCCAACTTCGTCCGCCGGACTCGGAATGGCACGAGACTTTGCGAGGTGCCTCCGTGCGCCAAAAATAGGCCGAGGGCACAGCCAACCCCAAAAATAACCGCCCGAAGGATGGGGCGCCAAGTTCGTCCAGCGGAAAAAAGCCACAAAAACAGGTGGGCTATAGCCTTGGGGCGTGGGGCTGGCCAACTTCGTCCGCCGGACTCGGAATGGCGTGAGACTTTGCGAGGCACCTCTGTGTGCCAAAAATAGGCCGCGGGCACAGCCGCGCCCAAAAATAACCGCCCGAAGGCCGGGGCGCAAAGTTCGTCCAGCGGAAAAAGGCCACAAAAACGGGTGGGTTATAGCCTTGGGGGGTGTGGCTCGCCAACGTCGTCCGCCGGACTCGGAATGGCGCGAGACTTTGCGAGGCGCCTCCATGTGCCAACAATAGGCCGCGGGCAAAGCCGCCCCCAAAAAGAACGGCCTGAAGGCCGGGACGCCAAGTTCGTCCAGCGGAAAAAGGCCACAAAAACGGGTGGGCTATAGCCTTGGGGGGTGGGGCTGGCCCACTTCGTCCGCCGGACTCGGAATGGCGTGAGACTATTCGAGGCGCCTCCGGGTGCCAAAAATAGGCCGCGGATACAGCCGCGCCCAAAAATAACCGCCCGAAGGCCGGGGTGCCAAGTTCGTCCAGCAGAAAAAGGCCACAAAAACGGGTGGGCTATAGCCTTGGGGGGCGGGGCTGGCCAACTTCGTCCGCCGGACTCAGAATGGCGTGAGATTTTACGAGGCACCTCCATGTGCCAAAAAAGGATGAGGGCACAGCCGCGCTCAAAAATAACCGCCCGAAGGCTGGGGCACCAAGTTCGTCCAGCGGATAAAAGCCACAAAAATGGGTGGGTTATAGCCTTGGCGGGTGGGGCTGGCCAACCTCGTTCGCCGGACTCGGAATGGCGCGAGACTTTGCGAGGCGACTCTGTATGCCAAAAATAGGCCGCGGGCACTGCCGCGCCCAAAAATAACCTCTCGAAGGCCGGGGCGGAAAGTTCGTCCAGCGGAAAAAGGCCACAAAAACGGGTGGGCTATAGCCTTGGGCGGTGGGGCTGGCCGACTTCGTCCGCCGGACTCGGAATGGCGCAAGACTTTGCGAGGCACCTCCATGTGCCAAAAATAGGCTGCGGGCACAGCCGCGCACAAAAATAACGGCCTGAAGGCCGGGGCGCCAAGTTCGTCCAGCGGAAAAATGCCACAAAAACGGGTGGGCTATAGCCTTGGGGGGTGGGGCTGGCCAACTTCGTCCGCTGGACTCGGAATGGCGCCAGACTATTTGAGGCACCTCCGTGTGCCAAAAATAGGCCGCGGGCACAGCCGCGCTCAAAAATAACCGCCCGAAGGCCGGGGCGCCAAGTTCGTCCAGCGGAAAAAGGCCACAAAAATGGGTGGGCTATAGCCTTGGGGGGTGGGGCTGGCCCACTTCGTCCGCCAGACTCGGATTGGCGCGATACTTAGCGAGGCGCCTCCGTGTGCCAAAAATAGGCCACGGCCACAGCAGCACTCAAAAATAACCACCCGAAGGCCGGGGCGCCAAGTTCGTCCAGCGGAAACAGGCCACAAAAATGTGTGGGTTATAGCCTTGGGGGGTGGCTCTGGCCCACTTCGTCCGCCGGACTCGCATTGGCGCGATACTTAGCGAGGTGCCTCCGTGTGCCAAAAATAGGCCACGGCCACAGCAGCACTCAAAAATAACCACCCGAAGGCCGGGGCGCCAAGTTCGTCCAGCGGATAAAGGCCCAAAAAACGGGTGGGCTATAGCCTTGGGGGGTGGGGCTGGCCAACTTCGTCTGCCGGACTCGGAATGGCGCGAGACTTTGCGAGGCGCCTCCGTGTGCCAAAAATAGGCCGCGGGCACAGCTGCGCCCAAAAATAACTGCCCGAAGGCCGGGGCAGCAAGTTCGTCCAGCGGCAAAAGGCCACAAAAACGGGTGGGCTATAGCCTTCGGGGGTGGGGCTGGCCAACTTCGTCCGCCGGACTCGGAATGGCGCGAGACTTTGTGAGGTGCCTCCGTGTGCCAACAATAGGCCGCGGGCAAAGCCGCGCCCAAAAATAACCGCCTGAAGGCTGGGGCGCCAAGTTCGTCCAGCGGAAAAAACCCACAAAAAATGGGTGGGCTATAGCCTTCGGGGGTGGGGCTGGCCAACTTCATCCGCCGGACTCGGAATGGCGCGAGACTTTGCGAGGCACCTCCGTGTGCCAAAAATAGGCCGCGGGCACAGCCGCACTAAAAAATAACCACCTGAAGGCCGGGGCGCCAAGTTCGCCCAGCGGAAAAAGGCCACAAAAACGGGTGGGCTATAGCCTTGGGGGGTGGGGCTGGCCGACTTCGTCCGCCGGACTCGGAATGGTGCGAGACTTTGCGAGGCACCTCCGTTCGCCAAAAATAGGCCGCGCGCACAGTCGAACCCAAAAATAACCACCCGAAGGCCAGGGCGCCAAATTCCTCCAGCGGAAAAAGGCCACAAAAACGGGTGGGCTATAGCCTTGGGGGGTATGGCTGGCCGACTTCGTCCGCCGGACTCGGAATGGCGCGAGACTTTGCGAGGCGCCTCCATGTGCCAAAAATAGGCTGCGGGCACAGCCGCGCACAAAAATAACGGCCTGAAGGCCGGGGCGCCAAGTTCGTCCAGCGGAAAAATGCCACAAAAACGGGTGGGCTATAGTTTTGGGGGGTGGGGCTGGCCAACTTCGTCCGCTGGACTCGGAATGGCGCCAGACTATTCGAGGCACCTCCGTGTGCCAAAAATAGGCCGCGGGCACAGCCGCGCTGAAAAATAACCGCCCGAAGGCCGGGGCGCCAAGTTCGTCCAGCGGAAAAAGGCCACAAAAATGGGTGGGCTATAGCCTTGGGGGGTGGGGCTGGCCCACTTCGTCCGCCAGACTCGGATTGGCGCGATACTTAGCGAGGCGCCTCCGTGTGCCAAAAATAGGCCACGGCCACAGCAGCACTCAAAAATAACCACCCGAAGGCCGGGGCCCCAAGTTCGTCCAGCGGAAACAGGCCACAAAAATGTGTGGGCTATAGCCTTGGGGGGTGGCTCTGGCCCACTTCGTCCGCCGGACTCGCATTGGCGCGATACTTAGCGAGGTGCCTCCGTGTGCCAAAAATAGGCCACGGCCACAGCAGCACTCAAAAATAACCACCCGAAGGCCGGGGCGCCAAGTTCGTCCAGCGGATAAAGGCCCAAAAAACGGGTGGGCTATAGCCTTGGGGGGTGGGGCTGGCCAACTTCGTCCGCCGGACTCGGAATGGCGCGAGACTTTGCGAGGCGCCTCCGTGTGCCAAAAATAGGCCGCGAGCACAGCTGCGCCCAAAAATAACTGCCCGAAGGCCGGGGCAGCAAGTTCGTCCAGCGGCAAAAGGCCACAAAAACGGGTGGGCTATAGCCTTGGGGGGTGGGGCTGGCCCACTTCGTCCGCCGGACTCGGAATGGCGCGAGACTTTGTGAGGCCCCTCCGTGTGCTAAAAATAGGCCGCGGGCACAGCCGCACCCAAAAATAACCGCTCGAAGGCTGGGGCGCCAAGTTCGTCCTGCGTAAAAAGGCCACAAAAACGGGTGGGCTATAGCCTTGGGGGGTGGGGCTGGCCCACTTCGTCCGCCAGACTTGGAATGGCGCGAGACTTTGCGAGCGGCTTCCGTGTGCCAAAAATAAGCCGCGGCACAGCCGCGCCCAAAAATAACCTCCCGAAGGCTGGGTCACCAAGTTCGTCCAGCGGAAAAAGCCCACAAAAACGGGTGGGCTATAGCCTTCGGGGGTGGGGCTGGCCTACGTCATCCGCCGGACTCGGAATGGCGCGACACTTTGCGAGGCACCTCCGTGTGCCAAAACTAGGCCGCGGGCACAGCCGCACTAAAAAATAACCACCTGAAGGCCGGGTCGCCAAGTTCGTCCAGCGGAAAAAGGCCACAAAAACGGGTGGGCTATAGCCTTGGGGGGTGGGGCTGGCACACTTCGTCCGCCGGACTCGGAATGGCGCATGACTTTGCGAGGCGTCTCCGTGCGCCAAAAATAGGCCGGGGGCAAAGCCGCGCCCAAAAATAACCGTCCGAAGGCCGGGGCGCCAAGTTCGTCCAGCGGAAAAAGGCCACAAAAACGGGTGGGCTATAGCCCTGGGGGGTGGGGCTGGCCGACTTCGTCTGCCGGACTCGGAATGGTGCGAGACTTTGCGAGGCACCTCCGTTCGCCAAAAATAGGCCGCGCGCACAGTCGAACCCAAAAATAACCACCCGAAGGCCGGGGCGCCAAGTTCGTCCAGCGGAAAAAGCCCACAAAAACGGGTGGGCTATAGCCTTGGGGGATGGGGCTGGCCAGCTTCGTAAGCCGGACTCGGAATGGCGCGAGACTTTGCGAGGCACCTCCGTGTGCCAAAAATAGGCCGTGGACACAGCCGAACCCAAAAATAACCACCCGAAGGCCAGGGCGCCAAATTCCTCCAGCGGAAAAAGGCCACAAAAACGGGTGGGCTATAGCCTTGGGGGGTGGGGTTGGCCAACTTCGTCCGCCGGACTTGGAATGGCGCGAGACTTTACGAGGCACCTCCGTGTTCCGAAAATAGGCCGCGTGCACATCCGTCCCCAAAAATAACCGCCCGAAGGCCGGGGCGCCATGTTCGTCCATCGGAAAAAGGCCACAAAAACGGGTGGGATATAGCCTTGGGGGGAGAGGCTGGCCGACTTCGTCCGCCGGACTCGGAATGGCGCGAGACTTTGCGAGGCACCTCCGTGCGCCAAAAATAGGCCGCGCGCACAGCCGAACCCAAAAATAACCGCCCGAAGGCCGGATCGCCAAATTCGTCCATCGTAAATAGGCCACAAAAACGGGTGGGCTATAGCCCTCGGGGGTGGGGCTGGCCAACTTCGTCCGCCGGACTCGGAATGGCGCGAGACTTTGCGAGGTGCCTCCGTGTGCCAACAATAGGCCGCGGGCAAAGCCGCGCCCAAAAATAACCGCCTGAAGGCTGGGGCGCCAAGTTCGTCCAGCGGAAAAAACCCACAAAAACCGGTGGGCTATAGCCTTCGGGGGTGGGGCTGGCCAACTTCATCCGCCGGACTCGGAATGGCGCGAGACTTTGCGAGGCACCTCCGTGTACCAAAAATAGGCCGCGGGCACAGCCGCACTAAAAAATAACCACCTGAAGGCCGGGGCGCCAAGTTCGTCCAGCGGAAAAAGGCCACAAAAACGGGTGGGCTATAGCCTTGGGGGGTGGGGCTGGCCGACTTCGTCCGCCGGACTCGGAATGGTGCGAGACTTTGCGAGACACCTCCGTTCGCCAAAAATAGGCCGCGCGCACAGTCGAACCCAAAAATAACCGCCCGAAGGCCGGGGCGCCAAGTTCGTCCAGCGGAAAAAGCCCACAAAAACGGGTGGGCTATAGCCTTGGGGGATGGGGCTGGCCAGCTTCGTAAGCCGGACTCGGAATGGCGCGAGACTTTGCGAGGCGCCTCCGTGTGCCAAAAATAGGCCGTGGACACAGCCGAACCCAAAAATTACCACCGGAAGGCCAGGGCGCCAAATTCCTCCAGCGGAAAAAGGCCACAAAAACGGGTGGGCTATAGCCTTGGGGGGTGGGGCTGGCCAACTTCGTCCGCCGGACTCGGAATGCCGCGACACTTTACGAGGCACCTCCGTGTTCCGAAAATAGGCTACGTACACATCCGTGCCCAAAAATAACCGCCCGAAGGCCGGGGCGCAAAGTTCGTCCAGCGGAAAAAGGCCACAAAAACGGTGGGCTATAGCCTTGGGGGGCGGGGCTGGCCAACTTCGTCCGCCGGACTCAGAATGGCGTGAGACTTTACGAGGCACCTCCGTGTGCCAAAAAAGGATGAGGGCACAGCCGCGCTCAAAAATAACCGCACGAAGGCTGGGGCGCCAAGTTCGTCCAGCGGAAAAAAGCCACAAAAACGGGTGGGTTATAGCCTTGGCGGGTGGGGCTGGCCAACTTCGTCCGCCGGACTCGGAGTGGCGCGAGACTTTGGGAGGCGCCTCCGTGTGCCAAAAATAGGCTGCGGGCGCAGCCGCGCCCAAAAACAATCCCCCGAAGGCCGGGGCGCCAAGTTCGTCCAGCGGAAAAAGGCCACAAAAACGGGTGGGCTATAGCCTTGGGGGGTGGGGCTGGCCAATCTCGTTCGCCGGACTTGGAATGGCGCGAGACTTTGCGAGGCGCCTCTGTGTGCCAAAAATAGGCCGCGGGCACAGCCGCGCCCAAAAATAACCTCCCGAAGGCCGGGGCGGAAAGTTCGTCCAGCGGAAAAAGGCCACAAAAACGGGTGGGCTATAGCCTTGGGCGGTGGGGCTGGCCGACTTCGTCCGCCGGACTCGGAATGGCGCGAGACTTTGCGAGGCGCCTCCATGTGCCAAAAATAGGCTGCGGGCACAGCCGCGTACAAAAATAACGGCCTGAAGGCCGGTGCGCCAAGTTCGTCCAGCGGAAAAATGCCACAAAAACGGGTGGGCTATAGCCTTGGGGGGTGGGGCTGGCCAACTTCGTCCGCTCGACTCGGAATGGCGCCAGACTATTCGAGGCGCCTCCGTGTGCCAAAAATAGGCCGCGGGCACAGCCGCGCTAAAAAATAACCGCCCGAAGGCCGGGGCGCCAAGTTCGTCCAGCGGAAAAAGGCCACAAAAATGGGTGGGCTATAGCCTTGGGGGGTGGGGCTGGCCCACTTCGTCCGCCGGACTCGGATTGGCGCGATACTTAGCGAGGCGCCTCCGTGTGCCAAAAATAGGCCACGGCCACAGCAGCACTCAAAAATAACCACCCGAAGGCCGGGGCGCCAAGTTCGTCCAGCGGAAACAGGCCACAAAAATGGGTGGGCTATAGCCTTGGGGGGTGGGGCTGGCCCACTTCGTCCGCCGGACTCGGATTGGCGCGATACTTAGCGAGGTGCCTCCGTGTGCCAAAAATAGGCCACGGCCACAGCAGCACTCAAAAATAACCACCCGAAGGCCGGGGCGCCAAGTTCGTCCAGCGGAAAAAGGCCCAAAAAACGGGTGGGCTATAGCCTTGGGGGGTGGGGCTGGCCAACTTCGTCCGCCGGACTCGGAATGGCGCGAGACTTTGTGAGGCGCCTCCGTGTGCCAAAAATAGGCCGCGGGCACAGCTGCGTCCAAAAATAACTGCCCGAAGGCCGGGGCAGCAAGTTCGTCCAGCGGCAAAAGGCCACAAAAACGTGTGGGCTATAGCCTTCGGGGGTGGGGCTGGCCAACTTCGTCCGCCGGACTCGGAATGGCGCGAGACTTTGCGAGGTGCCTCCGTGTGCCAACAATAGGCCGCGGGCAAATCCGCGCCCAAAAATAACCGCCTGAAGGCTGGGGCGCCAAGTTCGTCCAGCGGAAAAAACCCACAAAAAACGGGTGGGCTATAGCCTTCGGGGGTGGGGCTGGCCAACTTCATCTGCCGGACTCGGAATGGCGCGAGACTTTGCGAGGCACCTCCGTGTGCCAAAAATAGGCCGCGGGCACAGCCGCACTAAAAAATAACCACCTGAAGGCCGGGGCGCCAAGTTCGTCCAGCGGAAAAAGGCCACAAAAACGGGTGGGCTATAGCCTTGGGGGGTGGGGCTGGCCGACTTCGTCCGCCGGACTCGGAATGGTGCGAGACTTTGCGAGGCACCTCCGTTCGCCAAAAATAGGCCGCGCGCACAGCCGAACCCAAAAATAACCACCCGAAGGCCGGGGCGCCAAGTTCGTCCAGCGGAAAAAGCCCACAAAAACGGGTGGGCTATAGCCTTGGGGGATGGGGCTGGCCAGCTTCGTAAGCCGGACTCGGAATGGCGCGAGACTTTGCGAGGCGCCTCCGTGTGCCAAAAATAGGCCATGGACACAGCCGAACCCAAAAATAACCACCCGAAAGCCAGGGCGCCAAATTCCTCCAGCGGAAAAAGGCCACAAAAACGGGTGGGCTATAGCCTTGGGGGGTGGGGCTGGCCAACTTCGTCCGCCGGACTCGGATTGGCGCAAGACTTTACGAGGCACCTCCGTGTTCCGAAAATAGGCCGCGTGCACATCCGTGCCCAAAAATAACCGCCCGAAGGCCGGGGCGCCAAGTTCGTCCATCGGAAAAAGGCCACAAAAACGGGTGGGCTATAGCCTTGGGGGGAGAGGCTGGCCAACTTCTTCCGCCGGACTCGAAATAGCTCGAGACTTTGCGAGGCGCTTCCGTGCGCCAAAAATAGGCTGCGCGCACAGCCGAACCCAAAAATAACCGCCCGAAGGCCGGGTCGCCAAATTCGTCCATCGGAAATAGGCCACAAAAATGGGTGGGCTATAGCCTTCGGGGGTGGGGCTGGCCAACTTCGTCCGCCGGACTCGGAATGGCGCGAGACTTTGCGAGGTGCCTCCGTGTGCCAACAATAGGCCGAGGGCAAAGCCGCGCCCAAAAATAAACGCCTGAAGGCTGGGGCGCCAAGTTCGTCCAGCGGAAAAAACCCACAAAAAACGGGTGGGCTATAGCCTTTGGGGGTCGGGCTGGCCAACTTCATCCACCGGACTCGGAATGGCGCGAGACTTTGCGAGGCACCTCCGTGTGCCAAAAATAGGCCGCGGGCACAGCCGCACTAAAAAATAACCACCTGAAGGCCGGGGCGCCAAGTTCGTCCAGCGGAAAAAGGCCACAAAAACGGGTGGGCTATATAGCCTTGGGGGGTGGGGCTGGCCGACTTCGTCCGCCGGACTCGGAATGGTGCGAGACTTTGCGAGGCACCTCCGTTCGCCAAAACTAGGCCGCCCGCACAGCCGAACCCAAAAATAACCGCCCGAAGGCCGGGGCGCCAAGTTCGTCCAGCGGAAAAAGCCCACAAAAACGGGTGGGCTATAGCCTTGGGGGATGGGGCTGGCCAGCTTCGTAAGCCGGACTCGGAATGGCGCGAGACTTTGCGAGGCGCCTCCGTGTGCCAAAAATAGCCCACGGACACAGCCGAACCCAAAAATAACCACCCGAAGGCCAGGGCGCCAAATTCCTCCAGCGGAAAAAGGCCACAAAAACGGGTGGGCTATAGCCTTGGGGGGTGGGGCTGGTCAACTTCGTCCGCCGGACTCGGAATGGTGCGAGACTTTACGAGGCACCTCCGTGTTCCGAAAATAGGCCGCGTGCACATCCGTGCCCAAAAATAACCGCCCGAAGGCCGGGGCGCAAAGTTCGTCCAGCGGATAAAGGCCACAAAAACGGGTGGGCTATAGGCTTGCGGGGTGGGGCTCGCCAACGTCGTCCGCCGGACTCGGAATGGTGCGAGACTTTGCGAGGCGCCTCCATGTGCCAAAAATAGGCTGTGGTCACAGCCGCGCCCAAAAATAACGGCCTGAAGGCCGAGGCGCCAAGTTCGTCCAGCGGAAAAAGGCCACAAAAACGGGTGGGCTATAGCCTTGGGGGGTGGGGCTGGCCAACTTCGTCCGCTGGACTCGGAATGGCGTGAGACTATTCGAGGCGCCTCCGTGCGCCGAAAATAGGCCGCGGAGACAGCCGTGCCCAAAAATAACCGCCCGAAGGCCGGGACGCCAAGTTCGTCCAGCGGAAAAAGGCCACAAAAACGGGTGGGCTATAGCCTGGGCGGTGGGGCTGGCCAACCTCGTTCGCCGGACTCGGAATGGCGCGAGACTTTGGGAGGCGCCTCCGTGTGCCGAAAATAGGCCGCGGACACAGCCGTGCCCAAAAATAACCGCCCGAAGGCCGGGGCGCCAAGTTCGTCCAGCGGAAAAAAGCCACAAAAACGGGTGGGCTATAGCCTTGGGGGGTGGGGCTGGCCAACCTCGTTCGCCGGACTCGGAATGGCGCGAGACTTTGCGAGGCGCCTCTGTGTGCCAAAAATAGGCCGCGGGCATAGCCGCGCCCAAAAATAACCTCCCGAAGGCCGGGGCGCAAAGTTCGTCCAGCGGAAAAAGGCCACAAAAACGGGTGGGCTATAGCCTTGGGCGGTGGGGCTGGCCAACTTCGTCCGCCGGACTTGGAATGGCGCGAGACTTTGCGAGGCGCCTCCATGTGCCAAAAATAGGCTGCGGGCACAGCCGCGCCCAAAAATAACGGCCTGAAGGCCGGGGCGCCAAGTTCGTCCAGCGGAAAAAGGCCACAAAAACGGGTGGGCTATAGCCTTGGGGGGTGGGGCTGGCCAACCTCGTTCGCCGGACTCGGAATGGCGCGAGACTTTGGGAGGCGCCTCCGTGTGCCAAAAATAGGCTGCAGGCGCAGCCGCGCCCAAAAGTAATCGCCCGAAGGCCGGGGCGCCAAGTTCGTCCAGCGGAAAAAAGCCACAAAAACAGGTGGGCTATAGCCTTGGGGCGTGGGGCTGGCCAGCTTCGTCCGCCGGACTCGGAATGGCGCGAGACTTTGCGAGGCACCTCCGTGTGCCAAAAATAGGCCGCGGGCACAGCCGCACTAAAAAAAAACCACCTGAAGGCCGGGGCGCCAAGTTCGTCCAGCGGAAAAAGGCCACAAAAACGGGTGGGCTATAGGCTTGGGGGGTGGGGCTGGCCCACTTCGTCCGCCGGACTCGGAATGGCACGAGACATTTCGAGGCGCTTCCGTGTGCCAAAAATAGGCCGCGGGCACAGCTGCGCCCAAAAATAACCGCCCGAAGGCCGGGGCGCCAAGTTCGTCCAGCGGAAAAAGGCCACAAAAACGGGTGGGCTATAGCCTTCGGCGGTGGGGCTGGCCAACTTCGTCCGCCGGACTGGGAATGGCACGAGCCTTTGCAAGGTACCTCCGTGTGCAAAAAATAACCCGTGGGCACAGCCACCCCCAAAAATAACCCCCCGAAGGCCGTGGCGCCAAGTTCGTCCAGCGGAAAAAGGCCCAAAAAACGGGTGGGCTATAGCCTTGGCGGGTGGGGCTGGCCTACTTCGTCCGCCGGACTCGGAATGGCGCGAGACTTTGCAAGGCACCTCCGTGTGCTAAAAATAGGCCACGGGCTCAGCCGTGCCCAAAAATAACTGCCCGAAGCCCGGGGCGCCAAGTTCGCCCAGCCGAAAAAGACCACAAAAACGGGTGGGCTATATCCTTCGGGGGTCGGGCTGGCCAACTTCGTCCGCCGGACTCGGAATGGCGCGAGACTTTGCGAGGCGCCTCCGTGTGCCAAAAATAGGCCGCGGGCAGAGCCGCGCCCAAAAATAACCGCCCGAAGGCCGGGGCGCCAAGTTCGTCCAGCGGAAAAAGGCCACAAAAACGGGTGGGCTATAGCCTTGGGGGGTGGGGCTGGCCCACTTCGTCCGCCGGACTCGGAATGGCGCGAGACATTGCAAGGCGCTTCCGTTTGCCAAAAATAGGCCGCGGGCACAGCTGCGCCCAAAAATAACCGCCCGAAGGCCGGGGCGCCAAGTTCGTCCAGCGGAAAAAGGCCACAAAAACGGGTGGGCTATAGCCTTCGGGGGTGGGGCTGGCCAACTTCGTCCGCCGGACTGGGAATGGCACGAGCCTTTGCAAGGTACCTCCGTGTGCAAAAAATAACCCGTGGGCACAGCCGCCCCCAAAAATAACCCCCCGAAGGCCGTGGCGCCAAGTTCGTCCAGCGGAAAAAGGCCCAAAAAACGGGTGGGCTATAGCCTTGGCGGGTGGGGCTGGCCAACTTCGTCCGCCGGACTCGGAATGGCGCGAGACTTTGCAAGGCACCTCCGTGTGCTAAAAATAGGCCACGGGCACAGCCGTGCCCAAAAATAACTGCCCGAAGCCCGGGGCGCCAAGTTCGTCCAGCCGAAAAAGACCACAAAAACGGGTGGGCTATATCCTTCGGGGGTCGGGCTGGCCAACTTCGTCATCCGGACTCGGAATGGCGCGAGACTTTGCGAGGCGACTCCGTGTGCCAAAAATATGCCGTGGGCACAGCCGCGCCCAAAAATAACCGCCCGAAGGCCGGGGCGCCAAGTTCGTCCAGCGGAAAAAGGCCCAAAAAACGGGTGGGCTATAGCCTTGGGGGGTGGGGCCGGCCCACTTCGTCCGTCGGACTCGGAATGGCGCGAGACTTTGCGAGGCGCCTCCATGTGCTAAAAATAGGACACGGGCACAGCCGCGACCAAAAATAACTGCCCGAAGCCCGGGGCGCCAAGTTCGTCCAGCGGCAAAAGGCCACAAAAACGGGTGGGCTATAGCCTTCGGGGGTGGGGCTGGCCAACTTCGTCCGCCGGACTCGGAATGGCGCGAGACTTTCCTAGGTGCCTCCGTGTGCTAAAAATAGGCCACGGGCACAGCCGCGCCCAAAAATAACTGCCCGAAGCCCGGGGCGCCAAGTTCGTCCAGCCGAAAAGGACCACAAAAACGGGTGGGCTATATCCTTCGGGGGTCGGGCTGGCCAACTTCGTCCGCCGGACTCGGAATGGCGCGAGACTTTGCGAGGCGCCTCCGTGTGCCAAAAATAGGCCGCGAGCACAGCTGCGCCCAAAAATAACCGCCCGAAGGCCGGGGCGGGAAGTTCGTCCAGCGGCAAAATGCCACAAAAACGGGTGGGCTATAGCCTTCGGGGGTGGGGCTGGCCAACTTCGTCCGCCGGACTCGGAATGGCGCGAGACTTTCCGAGGCCCCTCCGTGTGCCAAAAATAGGCTGCGGGCACAGGTGCGCCCAAAAATAACCGCCCGAAGGCCGGGGCGCCAAGTTCGTCCAGCGGAAAAAGTTCACAAAAACGGGTGGGCTATAGCCTTTGTGGGTGGGGCTGGCCCACTTCGTCCGCCGGACTCGGAAGGGCGCGAGACTTTGCGAGAAGCCTCCGTGTGCCAAAAATAGGCTGCGGGCACAGCCACGCCCAAAAATAACTGGCCGAAGGCCGGGGCGCCTAGTTCGTCCAGCGGAAAAAGGCCCAAAAAACGGGTGGGCTATAGCCTTGGGGGGTGGGGCTGGCCAACTTCGTCCGCCGGACTCGGAATGGCGCGAGACTTTGCGAGGCGCCTCCGTGTCCCGAAAATAGGCCGCGGGCACAGCCGCACCCAAAAATAACCGCCCAAAGCCCGGGGCGCCAAGTTCGTCCAGCGGAAAAAGACCACAAAAACGTGTGGGCTATATCCTTCGGCGGTGGAGCTGGCCAACTTCGTCCGCCGGACTCGGAATGTCACGAGACTTTGCGAGGCACCTGCGTGTGCTAAAAATAGGCCACGGGCACAGCCGAGCCCAAAAATAACTGCCCGAAGGCAGGGGAGACAAGTTCGTCCAGCGGAAAAAGGCCACACAAACGGGTGGGTTATAGCCTTCGGGGTTGCGGCTGGCCAACTTCGTCCGCAGCACTCGGAATGGCGCGAGAATTTTCTAGGTGCCTCCGTGTGCCAAAAATAGGCCGCGGGCACAGCCGCCCCCAAAAATAACCCCCCGAAGGCCGTGGCGCCAAGTTCGTCCAGCGGAAAAAGGCCCAAAAAACGGGTGGGCTATAGCCTTGGCGGGTGGGGCTGGCCAACTTCGTCCGCCGGACTCGGAATGGCGCGCGACTTTGCGAGGCACCTGCGTGTGCAAAAAATAGGCCGCGGACACAGCCGCGCCCAACAATAACTGCCCGAAGGCCGGGGCGACAAGTTCGTCCAGCGGAAAAAGGCCACACAAACGGGTGGGCTATAGCCTTCGGGGGTGGGGCTGGCCGACTTCGTCCGCCGCACTCGGAATGGCGCGAGAATTTGCAAGGTGCCTCCGTGTGCCAAAAATAGGCCGCGGGCACAGCCGCGCCCAAAAATAACCGCCCGAAGGCCAGGGCGCCAAGTTCGTCCAGCGAAAAATGGCCACAAAAACGGGTGGGCAATAATAGCCTTGGGGGGTGGGGCTGGCCAACTTCGTCCGCCGGACTCGGAATAGTGCGAGATTTTGCGAGGCACCTCCGTGTGCCAAAAATAGGCCGCGGGCACAGCCGCGCCCAAAAATAACCACCCGCAGGCCGGGGCGCCAAGTTCGTCCAGCGGAAAAAGGCCACAAAAACGGGTGGGCTATAGCCTTGGGGGGTGGGGCTGGCCAACTTCGTCCGCCGGACTCGGAATTGGGCGAGACTTTGCGAGGTGCCTCCGTGTTCCAAAAATAGGCCGCGGGCATAGCCGCGCCCAAAAATAACCGCCCGAAGCACGGGACGCCAAGTTCGTCCAGCGGGAAAAGGCCACAAAAACGGGTGGGCTATAGCCATGGGGGGTGGGGCTGGCCAACTTCGTCCGCCGGACTCGGAATGGCGCGAGACCTTACGAGGTGCCTCCGTGTACCAAAAATTGGCCGTGGCCACAGCCGCGCCCAAAAATAACAACCCGAAGGCTGGGGCGCCAAGTTCGTCCAGCGGAAAAAGCCCACAAAAACGGGTGGGCTATAGCCTTCGGGGGTGGGGCTGGCCAACTTCGTCCGCCGGACTCGGAATGGCGCGAGACTTTCCGAGGCCCCTCCGTGTGCCAAAAATAGGCCGCGGGCACAGGTACGCCCAAAAATAACCGCCCGAAGGCTGGGGCGGCAAGTTCGTCCAGCGGAAAAAGGCCACAAAAACGGGTGGGCTATAGCCTTCGGGGGTGGGGCTGACCAACTTCGTCCGCCGGACTCGGAATGGCGCGAGACTTTCTGAGGCCCCTCCGTGTGCCAAAAATAGGCTGCGGGCACAGCTGTGCCCAAAAATAACCGCCCGAAGGCCGGGGCGCCCAGTTCGTCTCGCGGAAAAAGCCCACAAAAACGGGCGGGCTATAGCCTTTGGGGGTCGGGTTGGCCAACTTCGTCCGCCGGACTCGGAATGGCGCGAGACTTTGCGAGGCGCCTTCGTGTGGCAAAAATAGGCCGCGGACAAAGCCGCGCCCAAAAATAACCGCCCGAAGGCCGGGGCGCCAAGTTCGTCCAGCGGAAAAAGGCTAGAAAAACGGGTGGGCTATAGCCTTGGGGGGTGGGGCTGGCCAACTTCGTCCGCCGGACTCGGAATGGTGCGAGACTTTGCGAGGCGCCTCCGTGTACGAATAATAGGCCACGGCCACAGCCGCGCCCAAATATAACCGCCCGAAGGCCGGGGCGCCATGTTCGTCCAGCGGAAAAAGCCTACAAAAACGGGTGGGCTATAGCCTTGGGGGGTGGGGCTGGCCAGCTTCGTCCGCAGGACTCGGAATGGCGCAAGACTTTGCGAGGCACCTCCGTGTGCCAAAAATAGGCCGCCGGCACAGCCGCGCCCAAAAATAACCACCCGAAGCCCGGGGCGCCAAGTTCGTCCAGCGGAAAAAGGCCACAAAAACGGGTGGGCTATAGCCTTGGGGGGTGGGGCTGGCCAACTTCGTCCGCCGGACTCGGAATGGCCCGAGACTTTGCGAGGCGCCTCCGTGTGCCAAAAATATGCCGCGGGCACAGCCTCGCCCAAAAATAACTCCCCGAAGGCCGGGGCGCCAAGTTTGTCCAGCAGAAAAAGGCCACAAAAACGGGTGGGCTATAGCCTTGGGGGGTGGGGCTGGCCGACTTCGTCCGCCGGACTCGGAATGGCGTGAGACTTTGCGAGGCACCTCTGTGTGCCAAAAATAGGCCGCGGGCACAGCCACGCCCAAAAATAACTGCCCGAAGGCCGGGGCACCAAGTTCGTCCAGCGGAAAAAGCCCACAAAAACGGGTGGGCTATAGCCTTGGGGGGTGGGGCTGGCCGACTTCGTCCGCCGGACTCGGAATGGCGCGAGACTTTGCGAGGCACCTCTGTGTGCGAAAAATAGGCAGCGAACACAGCCTCACCCAAAAATAACCGACCGAAGGCCAGGGCGCCAAGTTCGTCTAGCGGAAAAGGGCCACAAAAACGGGTGGGCTATAGCCTTGGGGGGTGGGGCTGGCCCACTTCGTCCGCCGGACTCGGAATGGCGCGAGACTTTGCGAGGCGCCTTCGTGTGGCAAAAATAGGCCGCGGACAAAGCCGCGCCCAAAAATAACCGTCCGAAGGCCGGGGCGCCAAGTTCGTCCAGCGGAAAAAGGCTAGAAAAACGGGTGGGCTATAGCCTTGGGGGGTGGGGCTGGCCAGCTTCGTCCGCCGACTCGGAATGGTGCGAGGCTTTGCGAGGTGCCTCCGTGTACGAATAATAGGCCACGGCCACAGCCGCGCCCAAATATAACCGCCCGAAGGCCGGGGCGCCATGTTCGTCCAGCGGAAAAAGCCCACAAAAACGGGTGGGCTATAGCCTTGGGGGGTGCGGCTGGCCAGCTTCGTCCGCAGGACTCGGAATGGCGCAAGACTTTGCGAGGCACCTCTGTGTGCCAAAAATAGGCCGCCGGCACAGCCGCGCCCAAAAATAACCACCCGAAGCCCGGGGCGCCAAGTTCGTCCACCGGAAAAAGGCCACAAAAACGGGTGGGCTATAGCCTTGGGGGGTGGGGCTGGCCAACTTCGTCCGCCGGCCTCGGAATGGCCCGAGACTTTGCGAGGCGCCTCCGTGTGCCAAAAATATGCCGCGGGCACAGCCTCGCCCAAAAATAACTCCCCGAAGGCCGGGGCGCCAAGTTTGTCCAGCAGAAAAAGGCCACAAAAACGGGTGGGCTATAGCCTTGGGGGGTGGGGCTGGCCGACTTCGTCCGCCGTACTCGGAATGGCGCGAGACTTTGCGAGGCACCTCTGTGTGCCAAAAATAGGCCGCGGGCACAGCCACGCCCAAAAATAACTGCCCGAAGGCCGGGGCACCAAGTTCGTCCAGCGGAAAAAGCCCACAAAAACGGGTGGGCTATAGCCTTGGGGGGTGGGGCTGGCCGACTTCGTCCGCCGGACTCGGAATGGCGCGAGACTTTGCGAGGCACCTCTGTGTGCGAAAAATAGGCAGCGAACACAGCCTCACCCAAAAATAACCGACCGAAGGCCAGGGCGCCAAGTTAGTCTAGCGGAAAAGGGCCACAAAAACGGGTGGGCTATAGCCTTGGGGGGTGGGGCTGGCCCACTTCGTCCGCCGGACTCGGAATGGCGCGAGACTTTGCGAGGCGCCTTCGTGTGGCAAAAATAGGCCGCGGGCACAGCCGCGCCTAAAAATAACCGCCCGAAGGCCGGGGCGCCAAGTTCGTCCAGCGGAAAAAGCCCACAAAAACGGGTGGGCTATAGAGTCCGCCGGACTCGGAATGGCGCGAGACTTTGCGTGGGGCCTCCGTGTGCCAAAAATAGGCCGCGGGCAAAGCCGCGCCCAAAAATAACCGCCCGAAGGCCGGGGTGCCAAGTTCGTCTAGCGGAAAAAGGCCACAAAAACGGGTGGGCTATAGCCTTGGGGGGTGGGGCTGGCCAACTTCGTCCGCCGGACTCGGAATGGCGCGAGACTTTGCGAGGCACCTCCGTGTGCCAAAAATAGGCCGCGGGCACAGCTACGCCCAAAAATAACCGCCCGAAGGCCGGGGCGCCAAGTTCGTCCAGCGGAAAAAGACCACAAAAACGGGTGGGCTATAGCCTGGGGGGGTGGGGCTGCCCGACTTCGTCCGCCGGACTCGGAATGGCGCGAGACTTTGCGAGTCACCTTCGTGTGCCAAAAATAGGCCGTGGGCACAGCCGCGCCTAAAAATAGCCGCCTGAAGGCCGGAGCGCCAAGTTCGTCCAGCGGAAAAAGCCCACAAAAACGGGTGGGTATAGCTTTGGGGGGTGGGGCGGGCCCACTTCATCTGCCGGACTCGGAATGGCGTGAGACTTTGCGAGGGGCCTCCGTCTGCCAAAAATAGGCCGCGGGCAAAGCCGCGCCCAAAAATAACCGCCCGAAGGCCGGGGCGGCAAGTTCGTCCAGCGGAAAAAGGCCACAAAAACGGGTGGGCTATAGCCTTGGGGGGTGGGGCTGGCCAACTTCGTCCGCCGGACTCGGAATGCCGCGAGACTTTCCGAGGGGCCTCCGTGTGCCAAACCTAGGCCGCGGACAAAGCCGCGCCCAAAAATAACCGCCCGAAGGCCGGGGCGCCAAGTTCGTCCAGCGGAAAAAGGCTAGAAAAACGGGTGGGCTATAGCCTTGGGGGGTGGGGCTGGCCAGCTTCGTCCGCCGGACTCGGAATGGTGCGAGACTTTGCAAGGTGCCTCCGTGTACGAATAATAGGCCACGGCCACAGCCACGCCCAAATATAACCGCCCGAAGGCCGGGGCGCCATGTTCGTCCAGCGGAAAAAGCCCACAAAAACGGGTGGGCTATAGCCTTGGGGGGTGGGGCTGGCCAGCTTCGTCCGCAGGACTCGGAATGGCGCAAGACTTTGCGAGGCACCTCCGTGTGCCAAAAATAGGCCGCCGGCACAGCCGCGCCCAAAAATAACTGCCCGAAGTCCGGGGCGCCAAGTTCGTCCAGCGGAAAAAGCCCACAAAAACGGGTGGGCTATAGCCTTGGGGGGTGGGGCTGGCCAACTTCGCCCGCCGGACTCGGAATGGCGTGAGACTTTGCGAGGGGCCTCCGTGTGCGAAAAACAGGCCGCGGGCAAAGCAGCGCCCAAAAATAACCGCCCGAAGGCCGGGGCGGCAAGTTCGTCCAGCGGAAAAAGGCCACAAAAACGGGGTTGGCTAGAGCCTTGGGGGGTGGGGCTGGCCGACTTCGTCCGCCGGACTCGGAATGCCGTGAGACTTTGCGAGGGGCCTCCGTGTGCCAAACCTAGGCCGCGGGCAAAGCCGCGCCCAAAAATAACCGCCCGAAGGCCGGGGCGCCAAGTTCGTCCAGCGGAAAAAGCCTACAAAAACGGGTGGGCTATAGCCTTGGGGGGTGGGGCTGGCCGACTTCGTCCGCCGGACTCGGAATGGCGCGAGACTTTGCGAGGCACCTTCGTGTGGCAAAAATAGGCCGCGGGCACAGCCGCGCCTAAAAATAACCGCCCGAAGGCCGGGGCGCCAAGTTCGTCCAGCGGAAAAAGCCCACAAAAACGGGTGGGCTATAGCTTTGGGGGGTGGGGCGGGCCCACTTCGTCCGCCGGACTCGGAATGGCGCGAGACTTTGCGAGGGACCTCCGTGTGCCAAAAATAGGCCGCGGGCAAAGCCGCACCCAAAAATAACCGCCCGAAGGCCGGGGCGCCAAGTTCGTCCAGCGGAAAAAGCCCACAAAAACGGGTGGGCTATAGCCTTGGGGGGTGGGGCTGGCCAACTTCGTCCGCCGGACTCGGAATGCCGCGAGACTTTGCGAGGGGCCTCCGTGTGCAAAAAATCGGCCGCGGACAAAGCCGCGCCCAAAAATAACCGCCCGAAGGCCGGGGCGCCAAGTTCGTCTAGCGGAAAAAGGCTACAAAAACGGGTGGGCTATAGCCTTGGGGGGTGGGGCTGGCCAGCTTCGTCCGCCGGACTCGGAATGGCGCGAGACTTTGTGAAGCGGCTCCGTGTGCGAATAATAGGCCACGGGCACAGCCACGCCCAAAAATAACCGCCCGAAGGCCGGGGCGCCAAGGTCGTCCAGCGGAAAAAGGCCACAAAAATGGGTCGGCTATAGCCTTGGGGGGTGGGGTTGGCCAACTTCGTCCGCCGGACTCGGAATGGCGCGAGACTTTGCGAGGCGCCTCCGTGTGCGAATAATAGGCCACGGACACAGCCGCGCCCAAATATAACCGCCTGAAGGCCGGGGCGCCATGATCGTCCAGCGGAAAAAGCCCACAAAAACGGGTGGGCTATAGCCTTGGGGGGTGGGGCTGGCCGACTTCGTCCGCCGGACTCGGAATGGCACGAGACTTTGTGAGGCACCTCCGTGTGCCAAAAATAGGCCGCGGGCACAGCCACGCCCAAAAATAACCGCCCGAAGGCCGGGGCGCCAAGTTCGTCCAGCGAAAAAAGGCCACAAAAACGGGAGGGCTACAGCCTTGGGGGGTGGGGCTGGCCAACTTCTTCCGCCGGACTCGGAATGGTGCGAGACTTTGCGAGGGGCCTCCGTGTGCCAAAAATAGGCAGCGGGCAAAGCCACGCCCAAAAATAACTGCCCGAAGGCCGGGGCGCCAAGTTCGTCCAGCGGAAAAAGCCCACAAAAACGGGTGGGCTATAGCCTTGGGGGTGGGGCTGGCCAACTTTGTCCGCCGGACTCGGAATGGCGCGAGACTTTGCGAGGGGCCTCCGTGTGCGAAAAACAGGCCGCAGGCAAAGCCGCGCCCAAAAATAACCGCCCGAAGGCCGGGGCGGCAACTTCGTCCAGCGGAAAAAGGCCACAAAAACGGGTGGGCTATAGCCTTGGGGGGTGGGGCTGGCCGACTTCGTCCGCCGGACTCGGAATGGCGCGAGACTTTGCGAGGCACCTTCGTGTGGCAAAAATAGGCCGCGGGCACAGCCGCGCCTAAAAATAACCGCCCGAAGGCCGGGGCGCCAAGTTCGTCCAGCGGAAAAAGCCCACAAAAACGGGTGGGCTATAGCTTTGGGGGGTGGGGCGGGCCCACTTCGTCCGCCGGACTCGGAATGGCGCGAGACTTTGCGAGGGACCTCCGTGTGCCAAAAATAGGCCGCGGGCAAAGCCGCACCCAAAAATAACCGCCCGAAGGCCGGGGCGCCAAGTTCGTCCAGCGGAAAAAGCCCACAAAAACGGGTGGGCTATAGCCTTGGGGGGTGGGGCTGGCCAACTTCGTCCGCCGGACTCGGAATGCCGCGAGACTTTGCGAGGGGCCTCCGTGTGCAAAAAATCGGCCGCGGACAAAGCCGCGCCCAAAAATAACCGCCCGAAGGCCGGGGCGCCAAGTTCGTCTAGCGGAAAAAGGCTACAAAAACGGGTGGGCTATAGCCTTGGGGGGTGGGGCTGGCCAGCTTCGTCCGCCGGACTCGGAATGGCGCGAGACTTTGTGAAGCGGCTCCGTGTGCGAATAATAGGCCACGGGCACAGCCACGCCCAAAAATAACCGCCCGAAGGCCGGGGCGCCAAGGTCGTCCAGCGGAAAAAGGCCACAAAAATGGGTGGGCTATAGCCTTGGGGGGTGGGGTTGGCCAACTTCGTCCGCCGGACTCGGAATGGCGCGAGACTTTGCGAGGCGCCTCCGTGTGCGAATAATAGGCCACGGACACAGCCGCGCCCAAATATAACCGCCCGAAGGCCGGGGCGCCATGATCGTCCAGCGGAAAAAGCCCACAAAAACGGGTGGGCTATAGCCTTGGGGGGTGGGGCTGGCCGACTTCGTCCGCCGGACTCGGAATGGCACGAGACTTTGCGAGGCACCTCCGTGTGCCAAAAATAGGCCGCGGGCACAGCCACGCCCAAAAATAACCGCCCGAAGGCCGGGGCGCCAAGTTCGTCCAGCGAAAAAAGGCCACAAAAACGGGAGGGCTACAGCCTTGGGGGGTGGGGCTGGCCAACTTCTTCCGCCGGACTCGGAATGGTGCGAGACTTTGCGAGGGGCCTCCGTGTGCCAAAAATAGGCAGCGGGCAAAGCCACGCCCAAAAATAACTGCCCGAAGGCCGGGGCGCCAAGTTCGTCCAGCGGAAAAAGCCCACAAAAACGGGTGGGCTATAGCCTTGGGGGTGGGGCTGGCCAACTTCGTCCGCCGGACTCGGAATGGCGCGAGACTTTGCGAGGGGCCTCCGTGTGCGAAAAACAGGCCGCAGGCAAAGCCGCGCCCAAAAATAACCGCCCGAAGGCCGGGGCGGCAACTTCGTCCAGCGGAAAAAGGCCACAAAAACGGGTGGGCTATAGCCTTGGGGGGTGGGGCTGGCCAGCTTCGTCCGCAGGACTCGGAATGGCGCGAGACTTTGCGAGGCGCCTCCGTGTGCCAAAAATAGGCCGCGGGCACAGCCGCACCAAAAATAACTGCCCGAAGGCCGGGGCGCCAAGTTCGTCCAGCGGAAAAAGCCCACAAAAACGGGTGGGCTATAGCCTTGGGGGGTGGGGCTGGCCAACTTCGTCCGCCGGACTCGGAATGGCGCGAGACTTTGCGAGGGGCCTCCGTGTGCGAAAAACAGGCCGCGGGCAAAGCCGCGCCCAAAAATAAACGCCCGAAGGCCGGGGCGGCAAGTTCGTCCAGCGGAAAAAGGCCACAAAAACGGGTGGGCTATAGCCTCGGGGGGTGGGGCTGGCCAACTTCGTCCGCCGGACTCGGAATGCCGTGAGACTTTGCGAGGGGCCTCCGTGTGCCAAACCTAGGCCGCGGACAAAGCCGCGCCCAAAAATAACCGCCCGAAGGCCGGGGCGCCAAGTTCGTCCAGCGGAAAAAGCCCATAAAAACGGGTGGGCTATAGCCTTGGGGGGTGGGGCTGGCCGACTTCGTCCGCCGGACTCGGAATGGCGCGAGACTTTGCGAGGCGCCTTCGTGTGGCAAAAATAGGCCGCGGGCACAGCCGCGCCTAAAAATAACCGCCCGAAGGCCGGGGCGCCAAGTTCGTCCAGCGGAAAAAGCCCACAAAAACGGGTGGGCTATAGCTTTGGGGGGTGGGGCGGGCCCACTTCGTCCGCCGGACTCGGAATGGCGCGAGACTTTGCGAGGGGCCTCCGTGTGCCAAAAATAGGCCGCGGGCAAAGCCGCACCCAAAAATAACCGCCCGAAGGCCGGGGCGCCAAGTTCGTCCAGCGGAAAAAGCCCACAAAAACGGGTGGGCTATAGCCTTGGGGGGTGGGGCTGGCCAACTTCGTCCGCCGGACTCGGAATGCCGCGAGACTTTGCGAGGGGCCTCCGTGTGCAAAAAATCGGCCGCGGACAAAGCCGCGCCCATAAATAACCGCCCGAGGGCCGGGGCGCCAAGTTCGTCTAGCGGAAAAAGGCTACAAAAACGGGTGGGCTATAGCCTTGGGGGGTGGGGCTGGCCAGCTTCGTCCGCCGGACTCAGAATAGCGCGAGACTTTGCGAGGCGCCTCCGTATGCGAATAATAGGCCGCGGGCACAGCCACGCCCAAAAATAACCGCCCGAAGGCCGGGGCGCCTAGGTCGTCCAGCGGAAAAAGGCCACAAAAATGGGTGGGCTATAGCCTTGGGGGGTGGGGCTGGCCCACTTCGTCCGCCGGACTCGGAATGGCGCGAGACATTGCGAGGCGCCTCCGTGTGCGAATAATAGGCCATGGGCACAGCCGCGCCCAAATATAACCGCCCGAAGGCCGGGGCGCCATGATCGTCCAGCGGAAAAAGCCCACAAAAACGGGTGGGCTATAGCCTTGGGGGGTGGGGCTGGCCGACTTCGTCCGCCGGACTCGGAATGGCGCGAGACTTTGCGAGGCACCTCCGTGTGCCAAAAATAGGCCGCGGGCACAGCCACGCCCAAAAATAACGGCCCGAAGGCCGGGGCGCCAAGTTCGTCCAGCGGAACAAGGCCACAAAAACGGGTGGGCTATAGCCTTGGGGGGTGGGGCTGGCCAATTTCGTCCGCCGGACTCGGAATGCCGCGAGACTTTGCGAGGGGCCTCCATGTGCCAAAAATAGGCCGCGCGTAAAGCTGCGCACAAAAATAACCGCCCGAAGGCCAGGGCGCCAAGTTCTTCCAGCGGAAAAATGCCACAAAAACGGGTGGGCTATAGCCTTGGGGGGTGGGGCTGGCCAACTTCGTCCGCCGGACTCGGAATGCTGCGAGACTTTGCGAGGGGCCTCCGTGTGCCAAAAATAGGCCGCGGGCAAAGCCGCGCCCAAAACTAACCGCCCGAAGGCCGGGGCGCCAAGTTCATCCAGCGGAAAAAGGCCACAAAAACCGGTGGGCTATAGCCTTGGGGGGTGGGGCTGGCCAACTTTGTCCGCCGGACTCGGAATGCTGCGAGACTTTGCGAGGGGCCTCCGTGTGCCAAAAATAGTCCGCGGGCAAAGCCGCACCCAAAACTAACCGCCCGAAGGCCGGGGCGCCAAGTTCGTCCAGCGGAAAAAGGCCACAAAAACCGGTGGGCTATAGCCTTGGGGGGTGGGGCTGGCCAACTTCGTCCGCCGGACTCGGAATGCCGCGAGACTTTACGAGGGGACTCCGTGTGCCAAAAATAGGCCGTGGGCAAAGCCGCGGCCAAAAATAACAGCCCGAAGGCCGGGGCGACAAGTTCGTCCAGGGGAAAAAGGCCACAAAAACGGGTGGGCTATAGCCTTGGGGGGTGGGGCTGGCCAACCTCGTCCGCCGGACTCGGAAAGCCGTGAGACTTTCCGAGGGGACTCCATGTGCCAAAAATAGGCTGCGGACAAAGCCGTGCCAAAAAATAACCAAGCGAAGGCCGGGGCGCCAAGTTCGTCCAGGGGAAAAAGGCCACAAAAACGGGTGGGCTATAGCCTTGGGGGGTGGGGCTGGCCAACTTCGTCCGCCGGACTCGGAATGCCGCGAGACTTTGCGAGGGGTCTCCGCGTACCAAAAATAGGCCGCGGGCAAAGCCGCGACCAAAAATAACCGTCCGAAGGCCGGGGTGCCAAGTTCGTCCAGCGGAAAAAGGCCACAAAAACCGGTGGGCTATAGCCTTGGGGGGTGGGGCTGGCCGACTTCGTCCTTCGGACTCGGAATGCCGCGAGACTTTGCGAGGGGCCTCGTGTGCCAAAAATAGGCCGCGGGCAAAGCCGCGCCCAAAAATAACCGCCCGAAGGCCGGGGCGCGAAGTTCGTCCGGGGGAAAAAGGCCACAAAAACGGGTGGGCTATAGCCTTGGGGGATGGGGCTGGCCAACCTCGTCCGCCGGACTCGGAAAGCCGTGAGACTGTGCGAGGGGCCTCCGTGTGCCAAACATAGGCCGCGGACAAAGCCGCGCCCAAAAATAACCATCCGAAGGCCGGGGCGCCAATTTCGTCCAGCGGAAAAAGGCCACAAAAACGGGTGGGCTATAGCCTTGGGGGGTGGGGCTGGCCAACTTCGTTCGCCGGACTCGGAATGCCGCGAGACTTTGCGAGGGGCCTCCATGTGCCAAAAATAGGCCGCGGGTAAAGCCGCGCACAAAAATAACCGCCCGAAGGCCAGGGCGCCAAGTTCTTCCAGCGGAAAAAGGCCACAAAAACGGGTGGGCTATAGCCTTGGGGGGTGGGGCTGGCCAACTTCGTCCGCCGGACTCGGAATGCTGCGAGACTTTGCGAGGGGCCTCCGTGTGCCAAAAATAGGCCGCGGGCAATGCCGCGCCCAAAACTAACCGCCCGAAGGCCGAGGCGCCAAGTTTGTCCAGCGGAAAAAGGCCACAAAAACGGGTGGGCTATAGCCTTGGGGGGTGGGGCTGGCCAACTTCGTCCGCCGGACTCGGAATGCCGCGAGACTTTGCGAGGGGCCACCGTATGCCAAAAATAGGCCGCGGTCAAAGGCGCGCACAAAAATAACGGCCCGAAGGCCGGGGCGCCAAGTTCGTCCAGCGGAAAAAGGCCACAAAAACGGGTGGGCTATAGCCTTGGGGGTTGGGGCTGGCCCACTTCGTCCGCCGGACTGGGAGTGCCGCGAGACTTTCCGAGGGGACTCCGTGTGCCAAAAATAGGCTGCGGGCAAAGCCGCGCCCAAAAATAACCGCCCGAAGGCCGGGGTGCCAAGTTCGTCCACCGGAAAAAGGCCACAAAAACGGGTGGGCTATAGCCTTGGGGGGTGGGGCTGGCCGACTTCGTCCGCCGGAATCGGAATGCCGCGAGACTTTACGAGTGGACTCCGTGTGCCAAAAATAGGCCGCGGACAAAGCCGCGCCCAAAAATAACCGCCCGAAGGCCGGGGCGCCAAGTTCGTCCAGCGGGAAAAGGCCACAAAAACGGGTGGTCTATATCCTTGGGGGGTGGGGGTGGCCAACTTCGTCCGCCGGACTCGGAATGCCGCCAGACTTTGCGAGGGTCCTACGTTTGCCAAAAATAGGCCGCGGGCAAAGCTGCGCCGAAAAATAACCGCCCGAAGGCCGGGGCGCCAAGTTTGTCCAGCGGAAATAGGCCACAAAAACGGGTGGGCTATAGCCTTGGGGGGTGGGGCTGGCCAACTTCGTCCGCCGGACTCGGAATGCCGCGAGACATTGCGAGGGGCCACCGTATGCCAAAAATAGGCCACGGTCAAAGGCACGCACAAAAACAACGGCCCGAAGCCCGGGTCGCCAAGTTCGTCCAGCGGAAAAAGGCCACAAAAACGGGTGGGCTATAGCCTTGGGGGGTGGGGCTGGCCAACTTCGTCCGCCGGACTCGGAATGGCGCGAGTCTTTGCGAGACGCCTCCGTGTGCCAAAAATAGGCTGCGGGCACAGCCGCGCGGAAAAATAACCTCCCGAAGGCCGGGGCGCCAAGTTCGTCCAGCGGAAAAAGCCCACAAAAACGGGTGGGCTTTAGCCTTCGGGGGTGGGGCTGGCCAACTTCGTCCGCCGGACTCGGAATGCCGCAAGACTTTGTGAGGGCCCTCCGTGTGCCAAAAATAGGCCGCGGACAAAGCCGTGCCCGAAAATAACTGCCTGAAGGCCGGGTCGCCAAGTTCGTCCAGCGAAAAAAAGCCCACAAAAACGGGTGGGCTATAGCCTTGGGGGGTGGGGCTGGCCAACTTTGTCCGCCGGACTCGGAATGGCGCGAGACATTTCGAGGGGCCTCCGTGTGCCAAAAATAGGCGGTGGGCAAAGCCGCGCCCAAAAATAACAGCCCGAAGGCCGGGGCGCCAATTTCGTCCAGCGGAAAAAGGCCACAAAAACGGGTGGGCTATAGCCTTGGGGGGTGGGGCTGGCCAACTTCGTCCGCCGGACTCGGAATGGCGCGAGACTTTTCGAGGCACCTCAGTGTGCCAAAAATAGGCCGTGGGCGCAGCCGCGCCCAAAAATAACCGCCCGAAGGCCGGGGCGCCAAGTTCGTCCAGCGGAAAAAGGCCAAAAAAACGGGTGGGCTATAGCCTTGGGGGTGGGGCTGGCCAACTTCGTCCGCCGGACTCAAAATGGCGCGAGACTTTGCGAGGCACCTCCGTGTGCCAAAAATAGGCCGCGGGCACAGCCGCGTCGAAAAATAACCACCCGAAGGCCGGGGCGCCAAGTTCGTCCAGCCGAAAAAGCCCACAAAAACAGGTGGGCTATAGCCTTGGGGTGTGGGGTTGGCCAACTACGTCTGCCGGACTCGGAATGGCGCGAGACTTTGCGAGGCGCCTCCGTGTGCCAAAAATAGGCCGCGGGCACAGCCGCGTCGAAAAATAACCACCCGAAGGCCGGGGCGCCAAGTTCGTCCAGCGGAAAAAAGCCACAAAAACGGGTGTGCTATAGCCTTGGGGGGTGGGGCTCGCAAACTTCGTCCGCCGGACTCGGAATGGCGCGAGACTTTGCGAGGCACCTCCGTGTGCCAAAAATAGGCCGCGGGCACAGCCGCGTCGAAAAATAACCACCCGAAGGCCGGGGCGCCAAGTTCGTCCAGCGGAAAAAGCCCACAAAAACAGGTGGGCTATAGCCTTGGGGTGTGGGGCTGGCCAACTACGTCCGCCGGACTCGGAATGGCGCGAGACTTTGCGAGGCGCCTCCGTGTGCCAAAAATATGCCGCGGGCAAAGCCGCGCCCAAAAATAACCACCCGAAGACCGGGGCGCCAAGTTCGTCCAGCGGAAAAAGGCCACAAAAACGGGTGGGCTATAGCCTTGGGGGTGGGGCTGGCCAACTTCGTCCGCCGGACTCGGAATGGCGCGAGTGTTTGCGAGGCGCCTCCGTGTGCCAAAAATAGGCTGCGGGCACAGCCGCGCCGAAAAATAACCTCCCAAAGACCGGGGCGCCAAGTTCGTCCAGCGGAAAAAGGCCACAAAAACGGGTGGGCTATAGCCTTGAGGGGTGGTGCTGGCCAACTTCGTCGGCCGGACTCGGAATGGCGCGAGTCTTTGCGAGGCACCTCTGTGTGCCAAAAATAGGCTACGGGCACAGCCGCGTCCAAAAATAACCTCCCGAAGGCCGGGGCGCCAAGTTCGTCCAGCGGAAAAAGGCCACAAAAACGGGTGGGCTATAGCCTTGGGGGGTGGGGCTGGCCAACTTCGTCCGCCGGACTCGGAATGGCGTGAGACCTTGCGAGGCACCTCCATGTGCCAAAAATAGGCCGCGGGCACAGCCGCGTCCAAAAATAACCACCCGAAGGCCGGGGCGCCAAGTTCGTCCAGCGGAAAAAGCCCACAAAAACAGGTGGGCTATAGCCTTGGGGTGTGGGGCTGGCCAACTACGTCCGCCGGACTCGGAATGGTGCGAGACTTTGCGAGGCACCTCTGTGTGCCAAAAATAGGCCGCGGGCACAGCCACGCCCAAAAATAACTGCCCGAAGGCCGGGGCACCAAGTTCGTCCAGCGGAAAAAGCCCACAAAAACGGGTGGCCTATAGCCTTGGGGGGTGGGGCAGGCCGACTTCGTCCGCCGGACTCAGACTGGCGCGAGACTTTGCGAGGCGCCTCCGTGTGCCGAAAATAGGCCGCGGGCACAGCCGCGCCCAAAAATAACTGCCCGAGGGCCGGGGCGCCAAGTTCGTCCAGCGGAAAAAGCCCACAAAACGGGTGGGCTACAGCCTTGGGGGGTGGGGCTGGCCAACTTCGTCCGCCGGACTCGGAATGGCACGAGACCTTACGAGGTGCCTGCATGTGCGAAAAATAGGCAGCGGACACAGCCTCACCCAAAAATAACCGACCGAAGGCCAGGGCGCCAAGTTCGTCTAGCGGAAAAGGGCCACAAAAACGGGTGGGCTATAGCCTTGGGGGGTGGGGCTGACCCACTTCGTCCGCCGGACTCGGAATGGCGCGAGACTTTGCGAGGCGCCTCTGTGTGCCAAAAATAGGCCGCGGGCACAGCCGCGCCCAAAAATAACGGCCCGAAGGCCGGGGCGCCAAGTTCGTCCAGCGGAAAAAGCCCACAAAAACGGGTGGGCTATAGCCTTGGGGGGTGGGGCGGGCCCACTTCGTCCGCCGGACTCGGAATGGCGCGAGACTTTACGAGGCGCCTCCGTGTGCCAAAAATAGGCCGCGGACACATCCGCGCCCAAAAATAACCGCCCGAAGGCCGGGGCACCAAGTTCGTCCAGCGGAAAAAGCCCACAAAAACGGGTGGGCTATAGCCTTGGGGGGTGGGGCTGCCCGACTTCGTCCGTCGGACTCTGAATGGCGCGAGACTTTGCGAGGCTCCTCCGTGTGCCAAAAATAGGCCGCGGGCACAGCTGCGCCCAAAAATAACCGCCCGAAGGCCGGGGCGCCAAGTTCGTCCAGCGTAAAATGGCCACAAAAACGGGTGGGCTATAGCCTTGGGGGGTGGGGCTGGCCCACTTCGTCCGCCGGACTCGGAATAGCGCAAGACTTTGTGAGGCACCTCCGTGTGCCAAAAATAGGCCGCGGGCACAGCCGCGCACAAAAATAACCGCCCGAAGGCCGGGCCGCCAAGTTCGTCCAGCGGAAAAAGGCCACAAAAACGGGTGGGCTATAGCCTTGGGGGGTGGGGCTGGCCCACTTCGTCCGCCGGACTCGGAAGGGCGCGAGACTTTGCGAGACGCCTCCGTGTACCAAAAATAGGCTGCGGGCACAGCCACGCCCCAAAATAACTGGCCGAAGGCCAGGGCGCCAAGTTCGTCCAGCGGAAAAAGGCCCAAAAAACGGGTGGGCTATAGCCTTGGGGGGTGGGGCTGGCCAACTTCGTCCGCCGGACACGGAATGGCGCGAGACTTTGCGAGGTGCCTCCGTGTCCCGAAAATAGGCCGCGGGCACAGCCGCACCCAAAAATAACCGCCCGAAGCCCGGGGCGCCAAGTTCATCCAGCGGAAAAAGACCACAAAAACGTGTGGGCTATATCCTTCGGCGGTGGAGCTGGCCAACTTCGTCCGCCGCACTCGGAATGGCGCGAGAATTTGCAAGGTGCCTCCATGTGCCAAAAATAGGCCGCGGGCACAGCCGTACCCAAAAATAACCGCCCGAAGGCCGGGCCGCCAAGTTCGTCCAGCGGAAAATGGCCACAAAAACGGGTCGGCTATAGCCTTGGGGGGTGGGGCTGGCCAACTTCGTCCGCCGGACTCGGAATCGTGCGAGACATTGCGAGGCGCCTTCGTGTGCAAAAAATAGGCCGCGGGCACAGCCGCGCCCAAAAATAACTGCCCGAAGGCCGGGGCGCCAAGTTCGTCCAGCGGAAAAAGACCACAAAAACGTGTGGGCTATATCCTTCGGCGGTGGAGCTGGCCAACTTCGTCCGCCGCACTCGGAATGGCGCGAGAATTTGCAAGGTGCCTCCATGTGCCAAAAATAGGCCGCGGGCACAGCCGTACCCAAAAATAACCGCCCGAAGGCCGGGCCGCCAAGTTCGTCCAGCGGAAAATGGCCACAAAAACGGGTCGGCTATAGCCTTGGGGGGTGGGGCTGGCCAACTTCGTCCGCCGCACTCGGAATCGCGCGAGACTTTGCGAGGCGCCTTCGTGTGCAAAAAATAGGCCGCAGGCACAGCCGCGCCCAAAAATAACTGCCCGAAGGCCGGGGCGCCAAGTTCGTCCAGCGGAAAAAGGCCACAAAAACGGATGGGCTATAGCCTTGGGGGGTGGGGCTGGCCAACTTCGTCCGCCGGACTCGGAATTGCGGGAGACTTTGCGAGGCACCTCCGTGTGCCAAAAATAGGTCGCGGGTACAGCCGCGCCCAAAAATAACCGGCCGAAGGCCGTGGCGCCAAGTTCGTCCAGCGGAGAAAGCCCACAAAAACAGGTGGGCTATAGCCTTGGGGGGTGGGGCTGGCCAACTTCGTCCGCGGACTCGGAATTGCGCGAGACTTTGCGAGGCACCTCCGTGTGCCAAATATAGTCCGCGGGTACAGCCGCACCCAAAAATAACCGGCCGAAGGCCGTGGCGCCAAGTTCGTCCAGCGGAGAAAGCCCACAAAAACGGGTGGGCTATAGCCTTGGGGGGTGGGGCTGGCCTACTTCGTCCGCCGGACTCGGAATGGCGCGAGACTTTGCGAGACGCCTCCGTGTGCCAAAAATAGGCTGCGGGCACAGCCACGCCCAAAAATAACCGCCCGAAGGCCGGGGCGCCAAGTTCGTCCAGCGGAAAAAGGCCCAAAAAACGGGTGGGCTATAGCCTAGGGGGGGGGGGCTGGCCAACTTCGTCCGCCGGACTTGGAATGGCGCGAGACTTTGCGAGGCGCCTCCGTGTACCAAAACTAGGCCGCGGGCACAGCCGTACCCAAAAATAACCGCCCGAAGCCCGGGGCGCCAAGTTCGTCCAGCGGAAAAAGACCACAAAAACGTGTGGGCTATATCCTTCGGCGGTGGAGCTGGCCCACTTCGTCCGCCGGACTCGGAATGGCGCGAGACTTTGCGAGGCACCTCCGTGTGCTAAAAATAGGCCACGGGCACAGCCGCGCCCAAAAATAACTGCCCGAAGGCCGGGGCGACAAGTTCGTCCAGCGGAAAAAGGCCACAAAAACGGGTGGGCTATAGCCTTGGGGGATGGGGCTGGCAGACTTCGTCCGCCGCACTCGGAATCGCGCGAGAATTTGCAAGGTGCCTCCGTGTGCCAAAAATAGACCGCGGGCACAGCCGCGCCCAAAAATAACCGCCCGAAGGCCGGGGCGCCAAGTTCGTCCAGCGGAAAATGGCCACAAAAACGGGTGGGCTATAGCCTTGGGGGGTGGGGCTGGCCAACTTCGTCCGCCGGACTCGGAATGGTGCGAGATTTTGCGAGGCGCCTCCGTGTGCCAAAAATAGGCCGCGGCCACAGCCGCGCCCAAAAATAACCACCCGCAGCACGGGGCGCCAAGTTCGTCCAGCGGAAAAAGGCCACAAAAACGGGTGGGCTATAGCCTTGGGGGGTGGGGCTGGCCAACTTCGTCCCCCGGACTCGGAATGCCGCGACACAATGCGAGGCGCCTCCGTGTGCCAAAAATAGGCCGCGGGCACAGCCGCGCCCAAAAATAACCACCCGAGGGCCGGGGCGCCAAGTTCGTCCTGCGGAAAATGGCCACAAAAACGGGTGGGCTATAGCCTTGGGGGGTGGGACTGGCCAACTTTGTCCGCCGGACTCGGAATTGGGCGAGACTTTGCGAGGTGCCTCCGTGTTCCAAAAATAGGCCGCGGGCATAGCCGCGCCCAAAAATAACCGCCCGAAGGACGGGACGCCAAGTTCGTCCAGCGGGAAAAGGCCACAAAAACGGGTGGGCTATAGCCGTGGGGGGTGGGGCTGGCCCACTTCGTCCGCCGGACTCGGAATGGCGCGAGACCTTGCGAGGTGCCTCCGTGTACCAAAAATTGGCCCTGGGCACAGCCGCGCCCAAAAATAACAACCCGAAGGCCGGGGCGCCAAGTTCGTCCAGCGGAAAAAGCCCACAAAAACGGGTGGGCTATAGCCTTGGGGGGTGGGGCTGGCCAACTTCGTCCGCCGGACTCGGAATGGCGCGAGACTTTGCGAGGCGCCTCCATGTGACAAAAATAGGCCGCGGCCACAGCCGTTCACAAAAATAACCACCCGAAGGCCGGGGCGCCAAGTTCGTCCAGCGGAAAAAGGGCACAAAAACGGGTGGACTATAGCCTTGGGGGGTGGGGCTGGCCGACTTCCTTCGCCGGACTCGGAATGGCGCGAGACTTTGCGAGGCACCTCCATGTGCCAAAAATAGGCCGCGGCCATTGCCGCGCCCAAAAATAACCGCCCGAAGGCCGGGGCGCCCAGTTCGTCCCGCGGAAAAAGCCCACAAAAACGGGCGGGCTCTAGCCTTGGGGGGTCGGGTTGGCCAACTTCGTCCGCCAGACTCGGAATGGCGCGAGACTTTGCGAGGCGCCTTCGTGTGCCAAAAATAGGCCGTGGACACAGCCGCTCCCAAAAATAACCGCCCGAAGGCCGGGGCGCCAAGTTCACCCAGCGGAAAAAGGCCACAAAAACGGGTGGGCTATAGCCTTGGGGGGTGGGGCTGGCCAACTTCGTCCGCCGGACTCGGAATGGCGCGAGACTTTACGAGATGTCTCCGTGTGCCGAAAATAGGCTGCGTGCACAGCCGCGCCCAAAAATAACCTCCCGAAGGCCGGGGCGCCAAGTTCGTCCAGCGGAAAAAGGCCACAAAAACGGGTGGGCTACAGCCTTGGGGGGTCGGGCTGGCCTACTTCGTCCGCCGAACTCGGAATGGCGCGACACTTTGTGAGGCACCTCCATGTGCCAAAAATAGGCCAAGGGCACAGCCGCTCCCAAAAATAACCGCCCGAAGGCCGGGGCGCCAAGTTCGTCCAGCGGAAAAAGGCCCAAAAAACGGGTGGGCTATAGCCTGGGGGGGTGGGGCTGGCCAACTTCGTCCGCCGGACTCGGAATGGCGCGAGACTTTACGAGGCACCTCCGTGTACAAAAAATAGGCCGCGGGCACAGCCGCGCCCAAAAATAACCGCCCGACGCCCCGGGCGCCAAGTTCATCAGGCCGAAAAAGACCACAAAAATGGGTGGGCGATATCCTTCGGGGGTGGGGCTGGCCAACTTCGTCCGCCGGACTCGAAATGGCGCGAGACTTTGCGAGGCACCTCTGTGTGCTAAAAATAGGCCGCGGGCACAACAGCGCCCAAAAATAACCGCCCGAAGGCCGGGGCGCCAAGTTCGTCCAGCGGAAAAAGGCCACAAAAACGGGTGGGCTATAGCCTTGGGGGGTGGGGCTGGCCAACTTCGTCCGCCGGACTCGGAATGGCCCGAGACTTTGCGAGGCGCCTCCGTGTGCCAAAAATATGCCGCGGGCACAGCCTCGACCAAAAATAACTGCCCGAAGGCCGGGGCGCCAAGTTTGTCCAGCAGAAAAAGGCCACAAAAACGGGTGGGCTATAGCCTTGGGGGGTGGGGCTGGCCGACTTCGTCCGCCGGACTCGGAATGGCCCGAGACTTTGCAAGGCACCTCCGTGAGCCAAAAATATGCCGCGGGCACAGCCTCTCCCAAAAATAACTGCCCGAAGACCGGGCCTCCATGATCGTCCAGCGGAAAAAGCCCACAAAAACGGGTGGGCTATAGCCTTGGGGGGTGGGGCTGGCCGCCTTCGTCCGCCGGACTCGGAATGGCGCGAGACTTTGCGAGGCACCTCTGTGTGCCAAAAATAGGCCGCGGGCACAGCCACGCCCAAAAATAACTGCCCGAAGGCCGGGGCACCAAGTTCGTCCAGCGGAAAAAGCCCACAAAAACGGGTGGCCTATAGCCTTGGGTGGTGGGGCAGGCCAACTTCGTCCGCCGGACTCAGAATGGCGCGAGACTTTGCGAGGCTCCTCCGTGTGCAAAAAATAGGCCGCGGGCACAGCCGCACCCAAAAATAACAGCCCGAAGGCCGGGGCGCCAAGGTCGTCCAGCGGGAAAAGGCCACAAAAACGGGTGGGATATAGCCATGGGGGGTGGGGCTGGCCCACTTCGTCCGCCGGACTCGGAATGGCGCGAGACCTTGCGAGGTGCCTCCGTGTACCAAAAATTGGCCGTGGGCACAGCCGCGCCC
The DNA here is from genome assembly GCA_039657385.1 of Citrus x changshan-huyou. Classification (NCBI taxonomy): domain Eukaryota; kingdom Viridiplantae; phylum Streptophyta; class Magnoliopsida; order Sapindales; family Rutaceae; genus Citrus; species Citrus x changshan-huyou. The sequence goes on from JBCGBO010000015.1 coordinate 111,199, forward strand.
AAAAATAACAACCCGAAGGCCGGGGCGCCAAGTTCGTCCAGCGGAAAAAGCCCACAAAAACGGGTGGGCTATAGCCTTGGGGGGTGGGGCTGGCCAACTTCGTCCGCCGGACTCGGAATGGCGCGAGACTTTGCGAGGCGCCTCCATGTGACAAAAATAGGCCGCGGCCACAGCCACTCGCAAAAATAACCACCCGAAGGCCGGGGCGCCAAGTTCGTCCAGCGGAAAAAACCCACAAAAACGGGTGGACTATAGCCTTGGGGGGTGGGGCTGGCCGACTTCCTTCGCCGGACTCGGAATGGCGCGAGACTTTGCGAGGCACCTCCATGTGCCAAAAATAGGCCGCGGCCATTGCCGCGCCCAAAAATAACCGCCCGAAGGCCGGGGCGCCCAGTTCGTCCCGCGGAAAAAGCCCACAAAAACGGGCGGGCTCTAGCCTTGGGGGGTCGGGTTGGCCCACTTCGTCCGCCAGACTCGGAATGGCGCGAGACTTTGCGAGGCGCATTCGTGTGCCAAAAATAGGCCGCGGACATAGCCGCTCCCAAAAATAACCGCCCGAAGGCCGGGGCGCCAAGTTCGTCCAGCGGAAAAAGGCCACAAAAACGGGTGGACTATAGCCTTGGGGGGTGGGGCTGGCCGACTTCCTTCGCCGGACTCGGAATGGCGCGAGACTTTGCGAGGCACCTCCATGTGCCAAAAATAGGCCGCGGCCATTGCCGCGCCCAAAAATAACCGCCCGAAGGCCGGGGCGCCCAGTTCGTCCCGCGGAAAAAGCCCACAAAAACGGGCGGGCTCTAGCCTTGGGGGGTCGGGTTGGCCCACTTCGTCCGCCAGACTCGGAATGGCGCGAGACTTTGCGAGGCGCATTCGTGTGCCAAAAATAGGCCGCGGACACAGCCGCTCCCAAAAATAACCGCCCGAAGGCCGGGGCGCCAAGTTCGCCCAGCGGAAAAAGGCCACAAAAACGGGTGGGCTATAGCCTTGGGGGGTGGGGCTGGCCAACTTCGTCCGCCGGACTCGGAATGGCGCGAGACTTTGCGAGATGCCTCCGTGTGCCGAAAATAGGCTGCGGGCACAGCCGCGCTCAAAAATAACCACCCGAAGGCCGGGGCGCCAAGTTCGTCCAGCGGAAAAAGGCCCAAAAAACGGGTGGGCTATAGCCTGGGGGGGTGGGGCTGGCCAACTTCGTCCGCCGGACTCGGAATGGCGCGAGACTTTGCGAGGCACCTCCGTGTACAAAAAATAGGCCGCGGGCACAGCCGCGCCCAAAAATAACTGCCCGACGCCCCGGGCGCCAAGTTCATCAGGCGGAAAAAGACCACAAAAATGGGTGGGCGATATCCTTCGGGGGTGGGGCTGGCCAACTTCGTCCGCCGGACTCGAAATGGCGCGAGCCTTTGCGAGGCACCTCTGTGTGCTAAAAATAGGCCGCGGGCACAGCAGCGCCCAAAAATAACCGCCCGAAGGCCGGGGCGCCAAGTTCGTCCAGCGGAAAAAGGCCACAAAAACGGGTGGGCTATAGCCTTGGGGGGTGGGGCTGGCCAACTTCGTCCGCCGGACTCGGAATGGCCCGAGAGTTTGCGAGGCGCCTCCGTGTGCCAAAAATATGCCGCGGGCACAGCCTCGACCAAAAATAACTGCCCGAAGGCCGGGGCGCCAAGTTTGTCCAGCATAAAAAGGCCACAAAAACGGGTGGGCTATAGCCTTGGGGGGTGGGGCTGGCCGACTTCGTCCGCCGGACTCGGAATGGCCCGAGACTTTGCAAGGCACCTCCGTGAGCCAAAAATATGCCGCGGGCACAGCCTCTCCCAAAAATAACTGCCCGAAGACCGGGCCTCCATGATCGTCCAGCGGAAAAAGCCCACAAAAACGGGTGGGCTATAGCCTTGGGGGGTGGGGCTGGCCGACTTCGTCCGCCGGACTCGGAATGGCGCGAGACTTTGCGAGGCACCTCTGTGTGCCAAAAATAGGCCGCGGGCACAGCCACGCCCAAAAATAACTGCCCGAAGGCCGGGGCACCAAGTTCGTCCAGCGGAAAAAGCCCACAAAACGGGTGGGCTACAGCCTTGGGGGGTGGGGCTGGCCAACTTCGTCCGCCGGACTCGGAATGGCGCGAGCCCTTACGAGGCGCCTCCATGTGTGAAAAATAGGCAGCGGACACAGCCTCACCCAAAAATAACCGACCGAAGGCCAGGGCGCCAAGTTCGTCTAGCGGAAAAGGGCCACAAAAACGGGTGGGCTATAGCCTTGGGGGGTGGGGCTGGCCCACTTCGTCCGCCGGACTCGGAATGGCGCGAGACTTTGCGAGGCGCCTTCGTGTGCCAAAAATAGGCCGCGGGCACAGCCGCGCCTAAAAATAACCGCCCGAAGGCCGGCGCGCCAAGTTCGTCCAGTGGAAAAAGCCCACAAAAACGGGTGGGCTATAGCCTTGGGGGGTGGGGCGGGCCCACTTCGTCCGCCGGACTCAGAATGGCGCGAGACTTTACGAGGCGCCTCCGTGTGCCAAAAATAGGCCGCGGACACAGCCGCGCCCAAAAATAACCGCCCGAAGGCCGGGGCGGCAAGTTCGTCCAGCGGAAAAAGGCCACAAAAACGGGTGGGCTATAGCCTTGGGGGGTGGGGCTGGCCAACTTCGTTTGCCGGACTCGGCATGCCGCGAGACTTTGCGAGGGGCCTCCGTGTGCCAAAAAGAGGCCGCGGGCGAAGCCGCGCCCAAAAATTACTGCCCGAAGGCCGGGGCGCCAAGTTCGTCCAGCGGAAAAAGGCCACAAAAACGGGTGGGCTATTGCCTTGGGGGGTGGGGCTGGCCGACTTCGTCCGCCGGACTCAGAATGCCGCGAGACTTTGCGACGGGCCTCCATTTGCCAAAAATAGGCCGCGGGCAAAGGCGCGGCCAAAAATAACAGCCCGAAGGCCGGGGCGCCAAGTTCGTACGGCGGAAAAAGGCCACAAAAACGGGTGGGCTATAGCCTTGGGGGGTGGGGCTGGCCATCTTCGTCCGCCGGACTCGGAATGCCGTGAGTCTTTGCGAGGGATCTCCGTGTGCCATAAATAATCCGTGGGCAAAGCCGCGCCTAAAAATAACCAGCCGAAGGCCGGGGCACCAAGTTCGTCCAGCGGTAAAAGGCCACAAAAACGGGTGGGCTATAGCCTTGGGGTGTGGGGCTGGCCCACTTCGTCCGCCGGACTCGGCATGCCGCGAGACTTTGCGAGGGGCCTCCGTGTGCCAAAAATAGGCCACAGGAAAAGCCGCGCCCAAAAATAACCGCCCGAAGGCCGGGGCGGCAAGTTCGTCCAGCGGAAAAAGGCCACAAAAACGGGTGGGCTATAGCCTTGGGGGGTGGGGTTGGCCAACTTCGTCCGCCGGACTCGGAATGCCGCGAGACTTTGCGAGGGATCTCCGTGTGCCATAAATAATCCGTGGGCAAAGCCGCGCCTAAAAATAACCAGCCGAAGGCCGGGGTACCAAGTTCGTCCAGCGGTAAAAGGCCACAAAAACGGGTGGGCTATAGCCTTGGGGTGTGGGGCTGGCCCACTTCGTCCGCCGGACTCGGCATGCCGCGAGACTTTGCGAGGGGCCTCCGTGTGCCAAAAATAGGCCACAGGAAAAGCCGCGCCCAAAAATAACCGCCCGAAGGCCGGGGCGGCAAGTTCGTCCAGCGGAAAAAGGCCACAAAAACGGGTGGGCTATAGCCTTGGGGGGTGGGGCTGGCCAACTTCGTCCGCCGTAGTCGGAATGCCGCGAGACTTTGCGAGGGGCCTCCGTGTCCCAAAAATAGGCCGCAGGCGAAGCCGCACCCAAAAATAACCGCCCGAAGGCCGGGTCGCCATGTTCGTCCAGCGGAAAAAGGCCACAAAAACGGGTGGGCTATAGCCTTGGGGGGTGGGGCTGGCCAACTTCGTCCGCCGGACTCGGAATGCCGCGAGACTTTGCGAGGGATCTCCGTGTGCCATAAATAATCCGCGGGCAAAGCCGCGCCTAAAAACAACCACCCGAAGGCCGGGGCGCCAAGTTCGTCCAGCGGAAAAAAGCCACAAACACGGGTGAGCTACAGCCTTGGGGGGTGGGGCAGGCCAACTTCGTCCGCCGGAATCGGAATGCCGCGAGACTTTGTGAGGGGTCTCCTTGTGCCACAAATAGGCCGTGGGCAAACCCGCGCCCAAAAATAACCGCCCGAAGACCGGGGCCCCAAGTTCGTACAGCGGAAAAAGGCCACAAAAACGGGTGGGCTACAGCCTTGGGGGGTGGGGCTGGCCAACTTCATCCGACGGACTCGGAATGCCGCGAGAGTTTGCGAGGGGCCTCCATGTGCCAAAAATAGGCCGCGGGCAATAATAACCGCCCGAAGGCCGGGGCACCAAGTTCGTCCGGCGGAAAAAGGCCACAAAAACGGGTGGGCTATAGCCTTGGGGGGTGGGGCTGGCCAACTTCGTCCGCCGGACTCGGAATGCCGCGAGACTTTGCGAGGGGCCTCCGTGTGCCATAAATAATCCGTGGGCAAAGCCGCGCCTAAAAATAACCAGCCGAAGGCCGGGGCACCAAGTTCGTCCAGCGGTAAAAGGCCACAAAAACGGGTGGGCTATAGCCTTGGGGGGTGGGGCTGGCCAACTTCGTCCGCCGGACTCAGATTGCCGCGAGACTTTGCGAGGGGCCTCCGTGTGCCAAAACTAGGCCGCGGGCAAAGCCTCGCCCAAAAATAATCGCCCGAATGCCGGAGCGCCAAGTTCGTCCAGCGGAAAAAGGCCACAAAAACGGGTGGGCTATAGCCTTGGGGGGTGGGGCTGGCCAACTTCGTCCGCCGGACTCAGAATGCCGCGAGACTTTGCGAGGGGCCTCCGTGTGCCAAAAATAGGCCGCGGACAAAGCTGCGCCTGAAAATAACCGCACGAAGGCCGGGGCGCCAAGTTCGTGCAGCGGAAAAAGTCCACAAAAACGGGTGGGCTATAGCCTTGGGGGGTGGGGCTGGCCAACTTCGTCCGCCGGACTCAGAATGCCGCGAGACTTTGCGAGGGGCCTCCGTGGTAAAAAATAGGCCGTGGACAAAGCCGCACGTAAAAATAACCGCCCGAAGGCCGGGGCGCCAAGTTCATCCAGCGGAAAAAGGCCACAAAAACGGGTGGGCTATAGCATTGGGGGGTGGGGCTGGCCAACTTCGTCCGCCGGACTCGGAATGCCGCGAGGCTTTGCGAGGGGCATCCGTGTGCCAAAAATAGGCCGTGGGTATAGCCGCGCCCGCAAATAACCACCCGAAGGGCCGGGGCGCCAAGTTCGTCCAGCGGAAAAAGGCCACAAAAACGGGTGGGCTATAGCCTTGGGGGGTGGGGCTGGCCTACTTCGTCCGCCAGACTCGGAATGCCGCGAGACTTTGCGAGAGGCCTCCGTGTGCCAAAAATAGGCCGCGGGCATAGCCGCGCCCGAAAATAACCGACCGAAGGGCCGGGGCGCCAAGTTCGTCCAGCGGAAAAAGGCCACAAAAACGGGTGGGCTATAGACTTGGGGGGTGGGGCTGGCCAACTTCGTCCGCCGGACTCAAAATGCCGCGAGACTTTGCAAGGGGCCTCCGTGTGCGAAAAATAGGCCGCATGCAATGCCGTGCCCAAAAATAACCGCCCAATGTCTGCGGCGCCAAGTTCGTCCAGCGGAAAAAGTCCACAAAAACGGGTGGGCTATAGCATTGGGGGGTGGGGCTGGCCAACTTCGTCCACCGGACTCGGAATGCCGCGAGACTTTGCGAGGGGCCTCCGTGTGCCAAAAATAGGCCGTAGGTATAGCCGCGCCCGCAAATAACCACCCGAAGGGCCGGGGCGCCAAGTTCGTCCAGCGGAAAAAGGCCACAAAAACGGGTGGGCTATAGCCTCGGGGGGTGGGACTGGCCTACTTCGTCCGCCGGACTCGGAATGCCGCGAGACTTTGCGAGGGGCCTCCGTGTGCCAAAAATAGGCCGCGGGCATAGCCGCGCCCGAAAATAACCGACCGAAGGGCCGGGGCGCCAAGTTCGTCCAGCGGAAAAAGGCCACAAAAACGGGTGGGCTATAGACTTGGGGGGTGGGGCTGGCCAACTTCGTCCGCCGGACTCGGAATGCCGTGAGACTTTACGAGGGGCCTCCGTGTGCCAAAAATAGGCCGCGGGCAAAGCTGCGCCCAAAAATAACGGCCCGAAGGCCGGGGCGCCAAGTTCGTCCAGCGGAAAAAGGCCACAAAAACGGGTGGGCTATAGCCTTGGGGGCTGGGGCTGGCCAACTTCGTCCGCCGGACTCGGAATGCCGCGAGACTTTTCGAGGGGCCTCCGTGTGCCAAAAATAGGCCGCGGGCAAAGCCGCGCCCAAAAATAAACGCCCGAAGGCCGGGGCGCCAAGTTCGTCCAGCGGAAAAAGGCCACAAAAACGGGTGGGCTATAGCCTTGGGGGGTGGGGCTGGCCAACTTCGTCCGCCGGACTCGGAATGCCGCGAGACTTTGCGAGGGGCCTCCGTGTGCCAAAAATAGGCCGCGGGTGAAGCCGCACCCAAAAATTACCGCCTGAAGGCCGGGGCGCCAAGTTCGTCCTGCGGAAAAAGGCCACAAAAACGGGTGGGCTATAGCCTTGGGGGGTGGGGCTGGCCCACTTCGTCCGCCGGACTCGGAATGCCACGAGACTTTGCGAGGGGCCTTTGTGTGCCAAAAATAGGCCGTGGACAAAGCCGCACCCAAAAATAACCGCCCGACAGCCGGGGCGCCAAGTTCGTCCAGCGGAAAAAGGCCACAAAGACGGGTTGCTATAGCCTTGGGGGCGTGGGGCCGGCCCACTTCGTCCGCCGGACTCGAAATGCCGCGAGACTTTTCGAGGGGCCTCCGTGTGCCAAAAATAGGCCGCGGGCAAGGCCGCGCCCAAAAATAACTGACCAAAGGCCGGGGCGCCAAGTTCGTCCAGCGGAAAAAGGCCACAAAAACGGGTGGGCTATAGCCTTGGCGGCTGGGGCTGGCCAACTTCGTCCGCCGGACACGGAATGCCGCGAGACTTTACGAGGGGCCTCCGTGTGCCAAAAATAGGCCGCGGGCAAAGGCGCGCCCAAAAATAACGGCCCGAAGGCCGGGGCGCCAAGTTCCTCCAGCGGAAAAAGGCCACAAAAACGGGTGGGCTATAGCCTTGGGGGGTGGGGCTGGCCCACTTCGTCCGCCGGACTCGGAATGCCACGAGACTTTGTGAGGGGCCTCCGTGTGCCAAAAATAGGCAGCGGGCAAAGCCACACCCAAAAATAACTGCCCGAAGGCCGGGGCGCCAAGTTCGTCCAGCGGAAAAAGGCCACAAAAACAGGTGGGCTATAGCATTGGGGGGTGGGGCCGGCCAACTTCGTCTGCCGGACTCGGAATGCCGCGAGACTTTGCGAGGTGACTCCGTGTGCCAAAAATAGGCCGTGGACACTGCCGCGCCCAAAAATAACCGCCCGAAGGCCGGGGCGCCAGGATCGTCCAGCGGAAAAAGGCCACAAAAACGGGTGGGCTATAGCCTTCGGGGGTGGGGCTGGCCAACTTCGTCCGCCAGACTAGGAATGGTGCGAGAGTTTGCGAGTCGCCTCCGTGTGCCAAAAATAAGATGCGGACAAAGCCGTACCCAAAAAGAACCGCCCGAAGGCCGGAGCGCAAAGTTCGTCCAGCGGAACAAGGCCAGAAAAACGGGTGGGCTATAGCCTTGGGGGGTGGGGCTGGCCGACTTCGTCCGCCAGACTAGGAATGGTGCGAGAGTTTGCGAGTCGCCTCCGTGTGCCAAAAATAGGCTGCGGGCACAGACGCGCCCAAAAATAACCGCCCGAAGGCCGGGGCGCCAAGTTCGTCCAGCGGAAAAAGGCCACAAAAACGGGTGGTCTATAGCCTTGGGCGGTGGGGCTGGCCAACTTCGTCCGCCGGACTCGGAATGGTGCGAGACTTTGCGAGGCACCACCATGTGCCAAAAATAGGCCGCGTGCACAGCCGCGACCAAAAATAACCGTCCAAAGGCCGGGGCGCCAAGTTCGTCCAGCGGAAGAAGCCACAAAAACGGGTGGGCTATAGCCTTGGGGGGTGGGGCTGGCCAACTTCGTCCGCCGGACTCGGAATGGCGCGAGACTTTGCGAGGTGACTCCGTGTGCCAAAAATAGGCCGTGGACACTGCCGCGCCCAAAAATAACAGCCCGAAGGCCGGGGCGCCAGGATCGTCCAGCGGAAAAAGGCCACAAAAACGGGTGGGCTATAGCCTTCGGGGGTGGGGCTGGCCAACTTCGTCCGCCGGACTAGGAATGGTGCGAGATTTTGCGAGTCGCCTCCATGTGCCAAAAATAGGCCGCGGGCACAGCCGCACCCAAAAATAAACGCCCGAAGGCCGGGGCGCCCAGTTCGTCCAGCGGAAAAAGGCCACAAAAACGGGTGGGCTATAGCCTTGGGGGGTGGCGCAGGCCGACTTCGTCCGCTGGACTCGGAGTGCAGCGAGACTTTGCGAGGGGCCTCCGTGTGCTAAAAATAGGCCGCGGGCAAAGCCACACCCAAAAATAACTGCCCGAAGGCCGGGGCGCCAAGTTCGTCCAGCGGAAAAAGGCCACAAAAACGGGTGGGCTATAGCATTGGGGGGTGGGGCTGGCCAACTTCGTCTGCCGGACTCGGAATGCCGCGAGACATTGCGAGGTGACTCCGTGTGCCAAAAATAGGCCGTGGACACTGCCGCGCCCAAAAATAACCGCCCGAAGGCCGGGGCGCCAGGATCGTCCAGCGGAAAAAGGCCACAAAAACGGGTGGGCTATAGCCTTCGGGGGTGGGGCTGGCCAACTTCGTCCGCCAGACTAGGAATGGTGCGAGAGTTTGCGAGTCGCCTTTGTGTGCCAAAAATAAGATGCGGACAAAGCCGTACCCAAAAATAACCGCCCGAAGGCCGGGGCGCCAGGATCGTCCAGCGGAAAAAGGCCACAAAAACGGGTGGGCTATAGCCTTCGGGGGTGGGGCTGGCCGACTTCGTCCGCCAGACTAGGAATGGTGCGAGAGTTTGCGAGTCGCCTCCGTGTGCCAAAAATAGGCTGCGGGCACAGACGCGCCCAAAAATAACCGACCAAAGGCCGGGCCGCCAAGTTTGTCCAGCGGAAAAAGGCCACAAAAACGGGTGGGCTATAGCCTTGGGGGGTGCGGCTGGCCAACTTCGTCCGCAGGACTCGGAATGCCACGAGACTTTGGGAGGGGCCTCCGTGTGCCAGAAATAGGCCGTGGGCACAGCCGCGCCCAAAAATAACCGCCCGAAGACCGGGGCGCCAAGTTCGTCCAGCGGAAAAAGGCCACGAAAACGGGTGGGCTATTGCCTTGGGGGGTGGGGCTGGCCAACGTCGTCCGCCGGACTCGGAATGGCGCGAGACTTTCCGAGGGGCCTCCGTGTGCCAAAAATAGGCCGCGGGCAAGCCGCGCCCAAAAATAACCGCCCGAAGGCCGGGTCGCCAAGTTCGTCCAGCGGAAAAAGGCCACAGAAACGGGTGGGCTATTGCCTTGGGGGGTGGGGCTGGCCAACGTCGTCCGCCGGACTCGGAATGGCGCGAGACTTTCCGAGGGGCCTCCGTGTGCCAAAAATAGGCCGCGGACAAAGCCGCACCCAAAAATAACCGACCAAAGGCCGGGGCGCCAAGTTTGTCCAGCGGAAAAAGGCCACAAAAACGGGTGGGCTACAGCCTTGGGGGGTGCGGCTGGCCAACTTCGTCCGCAGGACTCGGAATGCCGCGAGACTTTGCGAGGGGCCTCCATGTGCCAAAAATAGGCCGGGGGCACAGCCACGCCCAAAAATAACCGCCCGAAGGCCGGGGCGCCAAGTTCGTCCAGCGGAAAAAGGCCACAAAAACGGGTGGGCTATAGCCTTGGGGGGTGGGGCTGGCCAACTTCGTCTTCCGGACTCGGAATGACACGAGACTTTGCGAGGGGCCTCCGTGTGCCAAAAATAGTCCGCGGGCAAAGCCGCGCCCAAAAATAACCGCCCGAAGGCCGGGGCGCCAGGTTCGTCCAGCGGAAAAAGGCCACAAAAACGGGTGGGCTATAGCCTTAGGGGGTGGGGCTGGCCAACTTCGACCGCCGGACTCGGAATGCCACGAGACTTTCCGAGGGGCCTCCGTGTGCCAAATAGAGCCCGCGGGCAAAGCCGCGCCCAAAAATAACCGCCCGAAGGCCGGGGTGCCAGGTTCGTCCAGTGGAAAAAGGCCACAAAAACGGGTGGGCTATAGCCTTGGGGGGTGGGGCTGGCCAACTTCGTCCGCCGGACTCGGAATGCCGCGAGACTTTACGAGGGGCCTCCATTTGCTAAAAATAGGCCGCGGGCAAGCCGTGCCCAAAAATAACCGCCAGAAGGCCGGGGCGCCAATTTTGTCCAGCGGAAAAAGGCCACAAAAACGGGTGGGCTATTGCCTTGGCGGGTGGGGCTGGCCAACTTCGTCCGCCGGACTCGGAATGCCGCGAGACTTTGCGAGGGGCCTCCGTGAGCCAAAAATTGGCCGCGGGCAAAGCCGCGCCCAAAAATAACTGCCCGAAGGCCGGGGCGCCAAGTTCGTCCAGCGGAAAAATGCAACAAAAACGGGTGGGCTATAGCCTTGGGGGGTGGGGCTGGCCAACTTCCTCCACCAGACTCGGAACGCCACGAGACTTTGCGAGGGGCCTCCGTGTCCCAAAAATAGGCCGCGGGCAAAGCCGCGCCAAAAAATAACTACCCGAAGGCTGGGGCGCCAAGTTCGTCCAGCGGGAAAAGGCCACAAAAACGGGTGGGCTATAGCCTTGGGGGGTGGGGCTGGCCAACTTCGTCCACCGGACGCGGAATGGCGCGAGACTTTGCGAGCGGCCTCCGTCCGCCAAAAATAGGCCTCGCGCACAGCCGCGCCCAAAAATAACCACCCGAAGGCCGGGGCGCCAAGTTCGTCCAGCGGAAAAAGGCCACAAAAACGGGTGGGCTATAGCCTTGGGGGGTGGGGCTGGCCAACTTCGTCCACCAGACTCGGAACGCCACGAGACTTTGCGAGGGGCCTCCGTGTCCCAAAAATAGGCCGCGGGCAAAGCCGCGTCCAAAAATAACTGCCCGAAGGCCGGGACGCCAAGTTCGTCCAGCGGAAAAAGGCCACAAAAACGGGTGGGCTATAGCCTTGGGGGTGGGGCTGGCCGACTTCGTCCGCCGGACTCGGAATGCCGCGAGACTTTGCGAGGGGCCTCCGTGTGCCAAAAGTAGGCCGCGGGCAAAGCCGCGGCCAAAAATTACCGCTCGAAGGCCGGGGCCCCAAATTCGTCCAGCGGAAAAAGGCCACAAAAACGGGTGGGCTTATAGCCTTGGGGGGTGGGGCTGGCCCACTTTGTCCGCCGGTTTCGGAATGCTGCGAGACTTTACGAGGGGCCTCTGTTTGCCAAAAATAGGCCGCGGGCAAAGCCGCGCCCAAAAATAACCGCCCGAAGGCCGGGGCGCCAAGTTCGTCCAGCGGAAAAAGACCACAAAAACGGGTGGGCTATAGCCTTGGGGGGTGGGGCTGGCCAACTTCGTCCGCCGGACTCGGAATGCCGCGAGACTTTGCGAGGGGCCTCCGTGTGCCAAAAATAGGCTGTAGGCAAAGCCGCGCCCAAAAATAACCCCCCGAAGGCCGGGATGCCAAGTTCGTCCAGCGGTAAAAGGCCACAAAAACGGGTGGGCTATAGCCTTGGGGTGTGGGGCTGGCCAACTTCGTCCGCCGGACTCGGAATGCCGCGAGACTTTGCGAGGGGACTCCGTGAGCCAAAAATTGGCCGCGGGCAAAGCCGCGCCCAAAAATAACTGCCCGAAGGCCGGGGCGCCAAGTTCGTCCAGCGGAAAAAGGCCACAAAAACGGGTGGGCTATAGCCGTGGGGGGTGGGGCTGGCCAACTTCGTCCACCAGACTCGGAACGCCACGAGACTTTGCGAGCGGCCTCCGTGTGCCAAAAATAGGCCGCGGGCAAAGTCGCGCCAAAAAATAACTGCCCGAAGGCCGGGGCGCCAAGTTCGTCCACCGGAAAAAGGCCACAAAAACGGGTGGGCTATAGCTTTGGGGGGTGGGGCTGGCCAACTTCGTCCACCAGACTCGGAACGCTGCGAGACTTTTCGAGGAGCCTCCGTGTGCCAAAAATAGGCCGCGGGCAAAGCCGCGCCCAAAAATAACCGCCCGAAGGCCGGGGCGCCAAGTTCGTCCAGCGGAAAAAGGCAACAAAAACGGGCGGGCTATAGCCTTGGGGGGTGGGGGTAGCCATATTCGTCCGCCGGACTCGGAATGCCGCGAGACTTTGCAAGGGGCCTCCGTGTGCCAAAAGTAGGCCACGGGCAAAGCCGCAACCAAAAAGAACCACCCGAAGGCCGGGGCGCCAAGTTCGTCCAGCGGAAAAAGGCCACAAAAACGGGTGGGCTATAGGCTTGGGGGGTGGGGCTGGCCAACTTCGTCCACCAGACTCGGAATGCCGCGAGACTTTTTGAGGGGCCTCCGTGTGCCAAAAATAGGCCGCGGGCAAAGCCGCGCCCAAAAATAACCCCCTGAAGGCCGGGGCGCCAAGTTCGTCCAGCGGAAAAAGGCCACAAAAACGGGTGGCCTATAGCCTTGGGGGGTGGGGTTGGCCCACTTCGTCCGCCGGACTCGGAATGCCGCGAGACTTTGCGAGGGACCTCCGTGTGCCAAAAATAGGCCGCGGACAAAGCCGCGCCCAAAAATAACTTCCCGAAGGCCGGGGCGCCAAGTTCGTCCAGCGGAAAATGCCACAAAAACGGGTGGGCTATAGCCTTGGGGGGTGGGGTTGGCCCACTTCGTCCGCCGGACTCGGAATGCCGCGAGACTTTGCGAGGGGCCTCCGTGTGCCAAACGTAGGCCGCGGGCAAAGCCGCGCCCAAAAATAACCACTCGAAGGCCGGGGCGCCAAGTTCGTCCAGCGGAAAAAGGCCACAAAAACGGGTGGGCTATAGCCTTGGGGGGTGGGGCAGGCCGACTTCGTCCGCCGGACTCGGAATGCCGTGAGACTTTGCGAGGGGCCTCTGTGTGCCAAAGGTAGGCCGCGGGCAAAGCCACGCCCAAAAATAACTGCCCGAAGGCCGGGGCGCCAAGTTCGTCCAGCGGAAAAAGGCCACAAAAACGGGTGGGCTATAGCCTTGGGGGGTGGGGATGGCCAACTTCATCCGCCGGGCTTGGAATGCCGCGAGACTTTACGAGGGGCCTCCGTGTGCCAAAAGTAGGCCGCGGCCCAAGCCGCGTCCAAAAATAACCGCCCGAAGGCCTGGGCGCCAAGTTCGTCCAGCGGAAAAAGGCCACAAAAACGGGTGGGCTATAGCCTTGGGGGTGGGGCTGGCCGACTTCGTCCGCCGGACTCGGAATGCCGCGAGACTTTGCGAGGGGCCTCCGTGTGCCAAAAGTAGGCCGCGGGCAAAGCCGCGCCCAAAAATAACCACTCGAAGGCCGGGGCGCCAAGTTCGTCCAGCGGAAAAAGGCCACAAAAACGGGTGGGCTATAGCCTTGGGGGGTGGGGCAGGCCGACTTCGTCCGCCGGACTCAGAATACCGTGAGACTTTGCGAGGGGCCTCTGTGTGCCAAAGGTAGGCCGCGGGCAAAGCCGCGGCCAAAAATAACTGCCCGAAGGCCGGGGCGCCAAGTTCGTCCAGCGGAAAAAGGCCACAAAAACGGGTGGGCTATAGCCTTGGGGGGTGGGGCTGGCCAACTTGGTCCGCCGGACTCGGAATGCCGCGAGACTTTGCGAGGGGCCTCCATGAGCCAAAAATAGGTCGCGGACAAAGCCGTGCACAAAAATAACCGCGCGAAGGCCGGGGCGCCAAGTACGTCCAGCGGAAAAAGGCCACAAAAACGCGTGGGTTATAGCCTTGGGGGGTGGGGCTGGCCAACTTCGGCCGCCGGACTCGGAATGCCGCGAGACTTTGCGAGGGGCCTCCGTGTGCCAAAAATAGGCCGCGGGTAAAGCCGCGCCCAAAAATAACCGCCCGAAGGCCGGGGCGCCAAGTTCGTCCACCGGAAAAAGTCCACAAAAACGCGTGGGCTATAGCCTTGGGGGGTGGGGCTGACCCACTTCGTCTGCCGGACTCAGAATGCCGCGAGACTTTGCGAGGGGCCTCCGTGTGCCAAAAATAGGCCGCAGGCAAAGCCGCGCCCAAAAATAACCGCCGAAGGCCGGGGCACCAAGTTCGTCGAGCGCAAAAAGGCCACAAAAACAGGTGGGCTATAGCCTTGGGGTGTGGGGCGGGCCCACTTCGTCCGCCCGACTCGGAATGCCGCGAGACTTTGCGAGGGGCCTCCATGTGCCAAAAATAGGCCGCGCGCAAAGCCGCACCCAATAATAACTGCCCGAAGGCCGGGGCGCCTTGTTCGTCCAGCGGACAAAGGACACAAAAACGGGTGGGCTATAGCCTTGGGGGGTGGGGCTGGCCCACTTCGTCCGCCGGCCTCGGAATGCCGCAAGACTTTGCGAGGGGCCTCCTTGTGCCAAAAATAGGCCACGGGCAAAGCCGCGCCCAAAAATAACCGCCGAAGGCCGGGGCGCCAAGTTCGTCGAGCGGAAAAAGGCCACAAAAACAGGTGGGCTATAGCCTTGGGGTGTGGGGCGGGCCCACTTCGTCCGCCCGACTCGGAATGCCGCGAGACTTTGCGAGGGGCCTCCATGTGCCAAAAATAGGCCGCGGGCAAAGCCGCACCCAATAATAACGGCCCGAAGGCCGGGGCGCCTTGTTCGTCCAGCGGACAAAGGCCACAAAAACGGGTGGGCTATAGCCTTGGGGGGTGGGGCTGGCCCACTTCGTCCGCCGGCCTCGGAATGCCGCAAGACTTTGCGAGGGGCCTCCTTGTGCCAAAAATAGGCCACGGGCAAAGCCGCGTCCAAAAATAACCGCCCGAAGGCCGGGGCGCCAACTTCGTCCAGCGGAAAAATGCCACAAAAACGGGTGGGCTATAGCCTTGGGGGGTGGGGCTGGCCCACTTCGTCCGCCGGACTCGGAATGCCGCGAGACTTTGCGAGGGGCCTCCGTGTGCCAAAAATAGGCCGCAGGCAAAACCGCGCCCAAAAATAACCGCCCGAAGGCCGGGGCGCCAAGTTCGTCCAGCGGAAGAAGGCCACAAAAACGGGTGGGCTATAGCCTTGGGGGGTGGGGCTGGCCCACTTCGTCCGCCGGACTCGGAATGCCCCGAGACTTTGCGAGGGGCCTCCGTGTGCCAAAAATAGGCCGCGGGCAAAGCCGCGCCCAAAAATAACCGTCCGAAGGCCGTGGCGCCAAGTTCGTCCGGCGGAAAAAGGCCACAACAACGGGTGGGCTATAGCCTTGGGGGGTGGGGCTGGCCCACTTCGTCCGCCGGCCTCGGAATGCCGCAAGACTTTGCGAGGAGCCTCCTTGTGCCAAAAATAGGCCACGGGCAAAGCCGCGTCCAAAAATAACCGCCCGTAGGCCGGGGCGCCAACTTCGTCCAGCGGAAAAATGCCACAAAAACGGGTGGGCTATAGCCTTGGCGGGTGGGGCTGGCCCACTTCGTCCGCTGGACTCGGAATGCCGCGAGACTTTGCGAGGGGCCTCCGTGTGCCAAAAATAGGCCGCAGGCAAAGCCGCGCCCAAAAATAACCGCCCGAAGGCCGGGGCGCCAAGTTCGTCCAGCGGAAAAAGGCCACAAAAACGGGTGGGCTATAGCCTTGGGGGGTGGGGCTGACCCACTTCGTCCGCCGGACTCGGAATGCCGCGAGACTTTGCGAGGGGCCTCCGTGTGCCAAAAATAGGCCGCGGGCAAAGCCGCGCCCAAAAATAACCACCCGAAGGCCGGGGCGCCAAGTTCGTCCAGCGGAAAAAGGCCACAAAAACGGGTGGGCCATAGCCTTGGGGGTTCGGGCTGGCCACCTTCGTCCGCCGGACTCGGAATGCCTCAAGACTTTGCGAGGGGCCTCCGTGTGCCAAAAATAGGCGGCGGGCAAAGCCGTGCACAAAAATGACAGTGCGAAGGCCGGGGCGCCAAGTTCGTCCAGCGGAAAAAGGCCACAAAAACGCGTGGGCTATAGCCTTGGGGGGTGGGGCTGTCCAACTTCGTCCGCCGGACTCGGAATGCCGCGAGACTTTGCGAGGGGCCTCCGTGTGCCAAAAATAGGCTGCGGGCAAAGCCGCGCCCAAAAATAACCGCCCGAAGGCCAGAGCGCCAAGTTCGTCCAGCGGAAAAAGGCCCCAAAAACGGGTGGGCTATAGCCTTGGGGTGTGGGGCGGGCCCACTTCGTCCGCCCGACTCGGAATGCCGCGAGACTTTACGAGGGGCCTCCATGTGCCAAAAATAGGCCGCGGGCAAAGCCGTACCCAATAATAACCGCCCGAAGGCCGGGGCGCCTTGTTCGTCCAGCGGAAAAAGGCCACAAAAACAGGTGGGCTATAGCCTTGGGGGGTGGGGCTGGCCCACTTCGTCCGCCGGCCTCGGAATGCTGCAAGACTTTGCGAGGGGCCTCCTTGTGCCAAAAATAGGCCACGGGCAAAGCCGCGTCCAAAAATAACCGCACGAAGGCCGGGGCGCCAAGTTCGTCCAGCGGAAAAATGCCACAAAAACGGGTGGGCTATAGCCTTGGGGGGTGGGGCTGGCCCACTTCGTCCGCCGGACTTGGAATGCCGCGAGACTTTGCGAGGGGCCTCCGTGTGCCAAAAATAGGCCGCAGGCAAAGCCGCGCCCAAAAATAACCGCCCGAAGGCCGGGGCGCCAAGTTCGTGCAGCGGAAAAAGGCCACAAAAACGGGTGGGCTATAGCCTTGGGGGGTGGGGCTGGCCCACTTCGTCCGCCGGCCTCGGAATGCCGCAAGACTTTGCAAGGGGCCTCCTTGTGCCAAAAATAGGCCACGGGCAAAGCCGCGTCCAAAAATAACCGCCCGAAGGCCGGGGCGCCAAGTTCGTCCAGCGGAAAAATGCCACAAAAACGGGTGGGCTATAGCCTTGGGGGGTGGGGCTGGCCCACTTCGTCCGCCGGACTCGGAATGCCGCGAGACTTTGCGAGGGGCCTCCGTGTGCCAAAAATAGGCCGCAGGCAAAGCCGCGCCCAAAAATAACCGCCCGAAGGCCGGGGCGCCAAGTTCGTGCAGCGGAAAAAGGCCACAAAAACGGGTGGGCTATAGCCTTGGGGGGTGGGGCTGGCCCACTTCGTCCGCCGGACTCGGAATGCCGCGAGACTTTGCGAGGCGCCTCCGTGTGCCAAAAATAGGCCGCGGGCAAAGCCGCGCCCAAAAATAACCGCCCGAAGGCCGGGGCGCCAAGTTCGTCCAGCGGAAAAATGCCACAAAAACGGGTGGGCTATAGCCTTGGGGGGTGGGGCTGGCCCACTTCGTCCGCCGGACTCGGAATGCCGCGAGACTTTGCGAGGGGCCTCCGTGCGCCAAAATAGGCCGCAGGCAAAACCGCGCCCAAAAATAACCGCTCGAAGGCCGGGGCGCCAAGTTCGTCCAGCGGAAGAAGGCCACAAAAACGGGTGGGCTATAGCCTTGGGGGGTGGGGCTGGCCCACTTCGTCCGCCGGACTCGGAATGCCGCGAGACTTTGCGAGAGGCCTCCGTGTGCCAAAAATAGGCCGCGGGCAAAGCCGCGCCCAAAAATAACCGCCCGAAGGCCGGGGCGCCAAGTTCGTCCGGCGGAAAAAGGGCACAAAAACGGGTGGGCTATAGCCTTGGGGGGTGGGGCTGGCCCACTTCGTCCGCCGGCCTCGGAATGCCGCAAGACTTTGCGAGGGGCCTCCTTGTGCCAAAAATAGGCCACGGGCAAAGCCGCGTCCAAAAATAACCGCCCGAAGGCCGGGGCGCCAAGTTCGTCCAGCGGAAAAATGCCACAAAAACGGGTGGGCTATAGCCTTGGGGGGTGGGGCTGGCCCACTTCGTCCGCCGGACTCGGAATGCCGCGAGACTTTGCGAGGGGCCTCCGTGTGCCAAAAATAGGGTGCGGCCAAAGCCGCGCCCAAAAATAACCGCCCGAAGGCCAGAGCGCCAAGTTCGTCCAGCGGAAAAAGGCCCCAAAAACGGGTGGGCTATAGCCTTGGGGTGTGGGGTGGGCCCACTTCGTCCGCCCGACTCGGAATGCCGCGAGACTTTACGAGGGGCCTCCATGTGCCAAAAATAGGCCGCGGGCAAAGCCGCACCCAATAATAACCGCCCGAAGGCCGGGCGCCTTGTTCGTCCAGCGGAAAAAGGCCACAAAAACGGGTGGGCTATAGCCTTGGGGGGTGGGGCTGGCCCACTTCGTCCGCCGGCCTCGGAATGCCGCGAGACTTTGCGAGGGGCCTCCGTGTGCCAAAAATAGGCCGCAGGCAAAGCCGCGCCCAAAAATAACCGCCCGAAGGCCGGGGCGCCAAGTTCGTCCAGCGGAAAAAGGCCACAAAAACGGGTGGGCTATAGCCTTGGGGGTTCGGGCTGGCCACCTTCGTCCGCCGGACTCGGAATGCCGTAAGACTTTGCGAGGGGCCTCCGTGTGCCAAAAATAGGCCGCGGGCAAAGCCGCGCCCAAAAATAACCGCCCGAAGGCCAGAGCGCCAAGTTCGTCCAGCGGAAAAAGGCCCCAAAAACGGGTGGGCTATAGCCCTGGGGTGTGGGGCGGGCCCACTTCGTCCGCCCGACTCGGAATGCCGCGAGACTTTGCGAGGGGCCTCCATGTGCCAAAAATAGGCCGCGGGCAAAGCCGCACCCAATAATAACCGCCCGAAGGCCGGGGCGCCTTGTTCGTCCAGCGGAAAAAGGCCACAAAAACGGGTGGGCTATAGCCTTGGGGGGTGGGGCTGGCCCACTTCGTCCGCCGGCCTCGGAATGACGCAATACTTTGCGAGGGGCCTCCATGTGCCAAAAATAGGCCGCGGGCAAAGCCGCACCCAATAATAACCGCCCGAAGGCCGGGGCGCCAGGTTTGTCCAGCGGAAAAAGGCCACAAAAACGGGTGGGCTATAGCCTTGGGGGGTGGGGCTGGCCAACGTCGTCCGGCGGACTCGGAATGCCGCGAGACTTTGCGAGGGGCCTCCGTGTGGCAAAAATAGGCCCCGGGTAAGCCGCGCCCAAAAATAACCGCCCGAAGGCCGGGGCGCCAGGTTCGTCCAGCGGAAAAAGGCCACAAAAACGGGTGGGCTATTGCCTTGGCGGGTGGGGCTGGCCAACTTCGTCCGCCGGACTCGTAATGGCGAGAGACTTTGCGAGCGGCCTCCGTGTGCCAAAAATAGGCCACGGGCAAAGTCGCACCCAAAAATAATTGACCGAAGGCCGGGCGGCCAAGTTTGACCAGCGGAAAAAGGCCACAAAAACAGGTGGGCTATAGCCTTGGGGGATGGGGCTGGCCAACTTCGTCCGCCGGACTCGGAATGTCGCGAGACTTTGCGAGCGGCCTCCGTGTGCCAAGAATAGGCCCCGGGCTAAGCCGCGCCCAAAAATAACAGCCCGAAGGCCGGGGCGCCAAGTTCGTCCAGCGGAAAAAGGTCACAAAAACGGGTGGGCTATCGCCTTGGATTGGCGCGAGACTTTGCGAGGCGCCTCTGTTTGCCAAAAATAAGCCACGGGCACAGCCAGGCCAAAAAATAACCGCCCGAAGGCCGGGGCGCCAAATTCGTCCAGCGGAAAAAGGCCACAAAAACGGGTGGGCTATAGCCTTGGGGGGTGGGGCTGGCCAACTACGTCCGCCGGACTCGGATTGGCGCGAGACTTTGCGAGGCGCCTCCCTGTCCCAAAAATTGGCCGCGGGCACAGCCGAGTCCAAAAATAACCGCCCGAAGGCTGGGGCGCCAAGTTCGTCCAGCGGAAAAAGGCCACAAAAACGGGTGGGCTATAGCCTTGGGGGGTGGGCTATAGCCTTGGGGGGCGGGGCTGGCCAACTTCGTCCGCCGGACTCGTAATGGCGCGAAACTTTGCGACGCGCCTCCGTGTGCAAAAAATAGGCCGCGGGCACAGCCGCGCCCAAACATAACCACCCGAAGGCCGGGGCGCGAAGTTCGTCCAGCTGAAAAAGGCCAGAAAAACGGGTGGGCTATAGCCTTGGGGGGTGGGGCTGGCCAACTTCGTCCGCCGAACTCGGAATGGCGCGAGACTTTGCGAGGCGCCTCTGTGTGCCAAAAATAGGCCGCGGGCACAGCCGCGCATAAACATAACCGCCCGAAGGCCGGGGTGCCAAGTTCGTCCAGTGGAAAAAGGCCACAAAAACGGGTGGGCTATAGCCTTGGGGGGTGGGCTATAGCCTTGGGGGGCGGCGCTGGCCAACTTCGTCCGCGGGACTCAGAATGGCGCGAGACTTTGCGAGGCGCCTCCATGTGCCAAAAATAGGCCGCGGGCACAGCCGCGCCCAAACATAACCGCCCGAAGGCCGGGGCTCCAGGTTCGGCCACCCGAAAAAGGCCACAAAAACGGGTGGGCTATAGCCTTGGGGGGTGGGGCTGGCCAACTTCGTCCGCCGGACTCGGAAAGCCACGAGACTTTGCGAGGGGCCTCCGTGTGCCAAAAATAGCCGGCGGAAAAAACCGCGCCCAAAAATAACCGCCCGAAGGCCGGGGCGCCAGGTTCGTCCAGCGGAAAAAGGCCACAAAAACGGGTGGGCTATAGCCTTGGGGGGTGGGGCTGGCCAACTTCGTCCGCCGGACTCGGAATGCCGTGAGACTTTGCGAGG
Source organism: Citrus x changshan-huyou (assembly GCA_039657385.1). Classification (NCBI taxonomy): domain Eukaryota; kingdom Viridiplantae; phylum Streptophyta; class Magnoliopsida; order Sapindales; family Rutaceae; genus Citrus; species Citrus x changshan-huyou. The sequence goes on from JBCGBO010000015.1 coordinate 131,774, forward strand.
GGCCTCCGTGTGCCAAAAATAGGCCGCGGGCAAGCCGTGCCCACAAATAACCACCCGAAGGCCGGGGCGCCAAGTTCGTCCAGCGGAAAAAGGCCACAAAAACGGGTGGGCTATTGCCTTGGCGGGTGGGGCTGGCCAACTTCGTCCGCCGGACTCGGAATGGCGCGAGAATTTATGAGGCGCCTCCGTGTGCCAAAAATAGGCCACGGGCACAGCCGAACCAAAAAATAACCGCCCGAAGGCCGGGGCGCCAAGTTCGTCAAGCGGAAAAAGGCCACAAAAACGGGTGGGCTATAGCCTTGGGGGGTGGGGCTGGCCATCTTCGTCTGCCGGACTCGGAATGGCGCGAGACTTTGCGAGTGGCCTCCGTGTGCCAAAAATAGGCCGCTGGGACAGCCGCGCCCAAAAATAACCGCCCAAAGGCCGGGGCGCCAAGTTCGTCCAGCGGAAAAAGGCACAGAAACGGGTGGGCTATAGCGTTGGGGGGTGGGGCTGGCCAACTTCGTCCGCCGGCCTCGGAATGGCGCGAGACTTTGCGAGGTGCCTCCGTATGCCAAAAATAGGCCACGGGCACAGCCGCGTCCAAAAATAACCACCCGAAGGCCGGGGCGTCAAGTTCGTCCAGCGGAAAAAGGCCACAAAAACGGGCGGGCTATTTCCTTGGGGGGTGGGACTGGCCAACTTCGTCCGCCAGACTCGGAATGGCGCGAGACTTTGCGAGGCTCCTCCGTGTGCCAAAAATAGGCCGCGGGCACAGCTGCTCCCAAAAATAACCGCCCGAAGGCCGGGGCGCCAAGTTCGTCCAGCGGAAAAAAGGCCACAAAAACGGGTGGGCTATAGCCTTGGGGGTGGGGCCGGCCGACTTCGTCTGCCGGACTCGGAATGGCGCGAGACTTTGCGAGGCCCCTCCGTGTGACAAAAAATAGGCCGCGGGCACAGCCGTGCCCAAAAATAACCGCCCGAAGGCCGGGGCGCCAAGTTCGTCCTGCGGAAAAAGGCCACAAAAACGGGTGGGCTATAGCCTTGGGGGATGGGGCTGGCCAACTTCGTCCGCCGGGCTCGGAATGGCGCGAGACCTTACGAGGGTCCTCCGTGTGCCAAAAATAGGCCGCGGGCACAGCCGCACCCAAAAATAACCGCCCGAAGGCCGGCGCGCCAAATTCGTCCAGCGGAGAAAGGCCACAAAAATGGGTGGGCTATAGCCTTGGGGGGTGGGGCTGCCCAACTTCGTTCGCCGGACTCGGAATGGCGCGAGACTTTGTGAGGCATCTCCCTGTGCCAAAAATAGGCCGCGGGCACAGCCGTGCCCAAAAATAACCGCCCGAAGGTTGAGGTGGCAAGTTCGTCCAGCGGAAAAAGGCCCAAAAAACGGGTGGGCTATTATAGCCTTGGGGGGTGGGGCTGGCCAACTTCGTCCTCCGGACTCGGAATGGTGCGAGACTTTGCGAGGAGCCTCCGTGTGCCAAAAATAGGACGCTGGCACAGCCGCGCCCAAAAATAACCGCCCGAAGGCCGGGGCGCCAAGTTCGTCCAGCGGAAAAAGGCCACAAAAACGGGTGGGCTATAGCCTTGGGGGGTGGGGCCGGCCGACTTCATCTGCCGTACTCGGAACGGTGCGAGACTTTGAGAGGCACCTCCATGTGCCAAAAATTGGCCGCGGGCACAGCCGCGCCTAAAAATAACCGCCCGAAGGCCGGGTTGCCAAGTTCGTCCAGCGGAAAAAGGCCACAAAAACGGGTGGTCTATAGCCTTGGGGGGTGGGGCTGGACGACTTCGTCCGCCGGACTCAGAATGGCGTGACACTTTGCGAAACGCCTCCGTGTGCCAAAAATAGGCCGCGGGCACAGCCGCGTCCAAAAATAACCGCCCGAAGGCCGGAGCGCCAAGTTCGTCCAGCGGAAAAAGGCCCCAAAAACGGGTGGGCTATAGCCTTGGGGGGTGGGCATGGCCAACTTCGTCCGCCGGACTCGGAATACTGTGAGACTTTACAAGGGGCCTCCGTGTGCCAAAAATAGGCCGCGGGCAAAGCCGCGTCCAAAAATAACTGCCCGAAGACCGGGGCGCCAAGTTCGTCCAGTGGAAAAAGGCCACAAAAACGGGTGGGCTATAGCCTTGGGGGGTGGGGCCGGCCGACTTCGTCCACCGGGCTCGGAATGGCGCGAGACTTTGCGAGGGTCCTCCGTGTGCCAAAAATAGGCCACTGGCACAGCCGCGCTAAAAAATAACCGCCCGAAGGCTGGGGCGCCAAGTTCGTCCAGCGGAAAAAGCCCACAAAAACGGGTGGGCTATAGCCTTGGGGGGTGGGGCTGGCCAACTTCGTCCGCCGGACTCGGAATGCCGCGAGACTTTGCGAGGCGCCTCCGTGTGACAAATAATAGGCCGCGGGCACAGCCGCACCCAAAAATAACCGCCCGAAGGCCGGGGCGCCAAGTTCGTCCAGCGGAAAAAGGCCACAAAAACGGGTGGGCTATAGCCTTGGGGGGTGGGGCCGGCCGACTTCGTCCGCCGGGCTCGGAATGGCGCGAGACTTTGCGAGGGTCCTCCGTGTGCCAAAAATAGGCCACTGGCACAGCCGCGCTAAAAAATAACCGCCCGAAGGCTGGGGCGCCAAGTTCGTCCAGCGGAAAAAGCCCACAAAAACGGGTGGGCTATAGCCTCGGGGGGTGGGGCTGGCCAACTTCGTCCGCCGGACTCGGAATGGCGCGAGACTTTGCGAGGCGCCTCCGTGTGACAAATAATAGGCCGCGGGCACAACCGCGCCCAAAAATAACCGCCCGAAGGCCGGGGCGCCAAGTTCGTCCAGCGGAAAAAGGCCACAAAAACGGGTGGTCTATAGCCTTGGGGGGTGGGGCTGGACGACTTCGTCCGCCGGACTCGGAATGGCGCGAGACTTTGCGAGGCGCCTCCTTGTGACAAAAAATAAGCCGCGGGCACAGCCGTGCCCAAAAATAACCGCCCGAAGGTTGGGGTGCCAAGTTCGTCCAGCGGAAAAAGGCCCAAAAAACAGGTGGGCTATTATAGCCTTAGGGGGTGGGGCCGGCCGACTTCGTCCGCCGTACTCGGAATGGTACGAGACTTTGAGAGGCACCTCCGTGTGCCAAAAATTGGCCGCGGGCACAGCCGCGCCTAAAAGTAACCGCCCGAAGGCTGGGGCGCCAAGTTCGTCCAGCGGAAAAAGCCCACAAAAACGGGTGGGCTATAGCCTTGGGGGGTGGGGCTCGCCAACTTCGTCCGCCGGACTCGGAATGGCGCGAGACTTTGCGAGGCTCCTCCGTGTGACATATAATAGGCCGCGGGCACAGCCGTGCCCAAAAATAACCGCCCGAAGTTTGGGGTGCCAAGTTCGTCCAGCGGAAAAAGGCCCAAAAAACGGGTGGGCTATTATAGCCTTGGGGGGTGGGGCTGGCCAACTTCGTCCGCCGGACTCGGAATGGCGCGAGACTTCGCGAGGCGCCTCCGTGTGCCAAAAATAGGCCACTGGCACAGCCGCACCCAAAAATAACCGCCCGAAGGCCGGGGCGCCAAGTTCGTCCAGCGGAAAAAGGCCACAAAAACGGGTGGGCTATAGCCTTGGGGGGTGGGGCCGGCCGACTTCGTCTGCCGGACTCGGAATGGCGCGAGACTTTGTGAGGCACCTCCGTGTGCTAAAAATAGGCCGCGGGCACAGCCGCGCCCAAAACTAACCGCCCAAAACCCGGGGCGCCAAGTTCGTCCAGCGGAAAAAGACCACAAAAACGGGTGGGCTATATCCTTCGGGGGTGGGGCTGCCCAACTTCGTCCGCCGGACTCAGAATGGCGCGAGACTTTGCGAGGCACCTCCGTGTGCCAAAAATAGACCGCAGGCACAGCCGCGGCCAAAAATAACCGCCCGAAGGCCGGGGCGCCAAGTTCGTCCAGCGGAAAAAGGACACAAAAACGGGTGGGCTATAGCCTTGGGGGGTGGGGCCGGCCGACTTCGTCCGCCGGACTCGGAATGGCGCGAGACTTTGAGAGGCGCCTCCGTGTGCCAAAAATTGGCCGCGGGCACAGCCGCGCCTAAAAATAACCGCCCGAAGGCCGGGGCGCCAAGTTCGTCCAGCGGAAAAAGGCCACAAAAACGGGTGGTCTATAGCCTTGGGGGGTGGGGCTGGACGACTTCGTCCGCCGGACTCGGAATGGCGCGACACTTTGCGAAACGCCTCCGTGTGCCAAAAATAGGCCGCGGGCACAGCCGCGGCCAAAAATAACCGCCCGAAGGTTGGGGTGCCAAGTTCGTCCAGCGGAAAAAGGCCCAAAAAACGGGTGGGCTATTATAGCCTTGGGGGGTGGGGCTGGCCAACTTCGTCCGCCGGACTCGGAATGGCGCGAGACTTTGCGAGGCGCCTCCGTGTGCCAAAAATAGGCCACTGGCACAGCCGCACCCAAAAATAACCGCCGAAGGCCGGGGCGCCAAGTTCGTCCAGCGGAAAAAGGCCACAAAAACGGGTGGGCTATAGCCTTGGGGGGTGGGGCCGGCCGACTTCGTCTGCCGGACTCGGAATGGCGCGAGACTTTGTGAGGCACCTCCGTGTGCTAAAAATAGGCCGCGGGCACAGCCGCGCCCAAAAATAACCACCCAAAGCCCGGGGCGCCAAGTTCGTCCAGCGGAAAAAGACCACAAAAACGGGTGGGCTATATCCTTCGGGGGTGGGGCTGCCCAACTTCGTCCGCCGGACTCAGAATGTCGCGAGACTTTGCGAGGCACCTCCGTGTGCCAAAAATAGACCGCAGGCACAGCCGCGGCCAAAAATAACCGCCCGAAGGCCGGGGCGCCAAGTTCGTCCAGCGGAAAAAGGCCACAAAAACGGGTGGGCTATAGCCTTGGGGGGTGGGGCCGGCCGACTTCGTCCGCCGGACTCGGAATGGCGCGAGACTTTGAGAGGCGCCTCCGTGTGCCAAAAATTGGCCGCGGGCACAGCCGCGCCTAAAAATAACCGCCCGAAGGCCGGGGCGCCAAGTTCGTCCAGCGGAAAAAGGCCACAAAAACGGGTGGTCTATAGCCTTGGGGGGTGGGGCTGGACGACTTCGTCCGCCGGACTCGGAATGGCGCGACACTTTATGAAACGCCTCCGTGTGCCAAAAATAGGCCGCGGGCACAGCCGCGCCCAAAAATAACCGCCCGAAGGCCGGAGCGCCAAGTTCGTCCAGCGGAAAAAGGCCCCAAAAACGGGTGGGCTATAGCCTTGGGGGGTGGGCCTGGCCAACTTCGTCCGCCGGACTCGGAATACCGCGAGACTTTACAAGGGGCCTCCGTGTGCCAAAAATAGGCCGCGGGAAAGCCGCGTCCAAAAATAAATGCCCGAAGACCGGGGCGCCAAGTTCGTCCAGCGGAAAAAGGCCACAAAAACGGGTGGGCTATAGCCTTGGGGGGTGGGGCTGGTCAACTTCGTCCGCCGGACTCGGAATGGCGCGAGACTTTGCGAGGCGCCTCCGTGTGCCAAAAATAGGCCACTGGCACAGCCGCACCCAAAAATAACCGCCGAAGGCCGGGGCGCCAAGTTCGTCCAGCGGAAAAAGGCCACAAAAACGGGTGGGCTATAGCCTTGGGGGGTGGGGCCGGCCGACTTCGTCTGCCGGACTCGGAATGGCGCGAGACTTTGTGAGGCACCTCCGTGTGCTAAAAATAGGCCGCGGGCACAGCCGCGCCCAAAAATAACCACCCAAAGCCCGGGGCGCCAAGTTCGTCCAGCGGAAAAAGACCACAAAAACGGGTGGGCTATATCCTTCGGGGGTGGGGCTGCCCAACTTCGTCCGCCGGACTCAGAATGTCGCGAGACTTTGCGAGGCACCTCCGTGTGCCAAAAATAGACCGCAGGCACAGCCGCGGCCAAAAATAACCGCCCGAAGGCCGGGGCGCCAAGTTCGTCCAGCGGAAAAAGGCCACAAAAACGGGTGGGCTATAGCCTTGGGGGGTGGGGCCGGCCGACTTCGTCCGCCGGACTCGGAATGGCGCGAGACTTTGAGAGGCGCCTCCGTGTGCCAAAAATTGGCCGCGGGCACAGCCGCGCCTAAAAATAACCGCCCGAAGGCCGGGGCGCCAAGTTCGTCCAGCGGAAAAAGGCCACAAAAACGGGTGGTCTATAGCCTTGGGGGGTGGGGCTGGACGACTTCGTCCGCCGGACTCGGAATGGCGCGACACTTTATGAAACGCCTCCGTGTGCCAAAAATAGGCCGCGGGCACAGCCGCGCCCAAAAATAACCGCCCGAAGGCCGGAGCGCCAAGTTCGTCCAGCGGAAAAAGGCCCCAAAAACGGGTGGGCTATAGCCTTGGGGGGTGGGCCTGGCCAACTTCGTCCGCCGGACTCGGAATACCGCGAGACTTTACAAGGGGCCTCCGTGTGCCAAAAATAGGCCGCGGGAAAGCCGCGTCCAAAAATAAATGCCCGAAGACCGGGGCGCCAAGTTCGTCCAGCGGAAAAAGGCCACAAAAACGGGTGGGCTATAGCCTTGGGGGGTGGGGCTGGTCAACTTCGTCCGCCGGACTCGGAATGGCGCGAGACTTTGCGAGGCACCTCCGTGTGCCAAAAATAGGCCGGGGGCACAGCCGCGCCCAAAAATAACCGCCCGAAGGCTGGGGCGCCAAGTTCGTCCAGCGGAAAAAGCCCACAAAAACGGGTGGGCTATAGCCTTGGGGGGTGGGGCTCGCCAACTTCGTCCGCCGGACTCGGAATGGCGCGAGACTTTGCGAGGCTCCTCCGTGTGCCAAAAATAGGCCGGGGGCACAGCCGCGCCCAAAAATAACCACCCGAAGGCTGGGGCGCCAAGTTCGTCCAGCGGAAAAAGGCCACAAAAACGGGTGGGCTATAGCCTTGGGGGGTGGGGCCGGCCGACTTCGTCTGCCGGACTCGGAATGGCGCGAGACTTTGTGAGGCACCTCCGTGTGCTAAAAATAGGCGGCGGGTACAGCTGCGCCCAAAAATAACCGCCCGAAGCCCGGGGCGCCAAGTTCGTCCAGCGGAAAAAGACCACAAAAACGGGTGGGCTATATCCTTCGGGGGTGGGGCTGCCCAACTTCGTCCGCCGGACTCAGAATGGCGCGAGACTTTGTGAGGCGCCTCCGTGTGCCAAAAATAGACCGTAGGCACAGCCGCGGCCAAAAATAACCGCCCGAAGGCCGGGGCGCCAAGTTCGTCCAGCGGAAAAGGGCCACAAAAACGGGTGGGCTATAGCCTTGGGGGGTGGGGCCGGCCGACTTCGTCCGCCGGACTCGGAATGGCGCGAGACTTTGAGAGGCGCCTCCGTGTGCCAAAAATTGGCCGCGGGCACAGCCGCGCCTAAAAATAACCGCCCGAAGGCCGGGGCGCCAAGTTCGTCCAGCGGAAAAAGGCCACAAAAACGGGTGGTCTATAGCCTTGGGGGGTGGGGCTGGACGACTTCGTCCGCCGGACTCGGAATGGCGCGACACTTTGCGAAACGCCTCCGTGTGCCAAAAATAGGCCGCGGGCACAGCCGCGCCCAAAAATAACCGCCCGAAGGCCGGAGCGCCAAGTTCGTCCAGCGGAAAAAGGCCCCAAAAACGGGTGGGCTATAGCCTTGGGGGGTGGGCCTGGCCAACTTCGTCCGCCGGACTCGGAATACCGCGAGACTTTACAAGGGGCCTCCGTGTGCCAAAAATAGGCCGCGGGCAAAGCCGCGTCCAAAAATAACTGCCCGAAGACCGGGGCGCCAAGTTCGTCCAGCGGAAAAAGGCCACAAAAACGGGTGGGCTATAGCCTTGGGGGGTGGGGCTGGTCAACTTCGTCCGCCGGACTCGGAATGGCGCGAGACTTTGCGAGGCTCCTCCGTGTGACATATAATAGGCCGCGGGCACAGCCGTGCCCAAAAATAACCGCCCGAAGTTTGGGGTGCCAAGTTCGTCCAGCGGAAAAAGGCCCAAAAAACAGGTGGGCTATTATAGCCTTGGGGGGTGGGGCTGGCCAACTTCGTCCGCCGGACTCGGAATGGCACGAGACTTCGCGAGGCGCCTCCGTGTGCCAAAAATAGGCCACTGGCACAGCCGTACCCAAAAATAACCGCCCGAAGGCCGGGGCGCCAAGTTCGTCCAGCGGAAAAAGGCCACAAAAACGGGTGGGCTATAGCCTAGGGGGGTGGGGCCGGCCGACATCGTCCGCCGGACTCGGAATGGCGCGAGACTTTGCGAGGCGCCTCCGTGTGCCAAAAATATGCCGGGGGCACAGCCGCGCCCAAAAATAACCGCCCGAAGGCCGGGGCGCCAAGTTCGTCCAGCGGAAAAAGGCCACAAAAACGGGTGGGCTATAGCCTAGGGGGTGGGGCCGGCCGACATCGTCCGCCGGACTCGGAATGGCGCGAGACTTTGCGAGGCGCCTCCGTGTGCCAAAAATAGGCCGGGGGCACAGCCGCGCCCAAAAATAACCGCCCGAAGGCCGGGGCGCCAAGTTCGTCCAGCGGAAAAAGCCCACAAAAACGGGTGGGCTATAGCCTTGGGGGGTGGGGCTCGCCAACTTCGTCCGCCGGACTCGGAATGGCGCGAGACTTTGCGAGGCGCCTCCGTGTGACAAATAATAGGCCGCGGGCACAGCCGTGCCCAAAAATAACCGCCCAAAGGTTGGGGTGCCAAGTTCGTCCAGCGGAAAAAGGCCCAAAAAACGGGTGGGCTATTATAGCCTTGGGGGGTGGGTCTGGCCAAATTCGTCCGCCGGACTCGGATTGGCGCGAGACTTTGCGAGGCGCCTCCGTGTGCCAAAAATAGGCCACTGGCACAGCCGCACCCAAAAATAACCGCCCGAAGGCCGGGGCGCCAAGTTCGTCCAGCGGAAAAAGGCCACAAAAACGGGTGGGCTATAGCCTTGGGGGGTGGGGCCGGCCGGCTTCGTCTGCCGGACTCGGAATGGCGCGAGACTTTGTGAGGCACCTCCGTGTGCTAAAAATAGGCCGCGGCCACAGCCGCGCCCAAAAATAACCGCCCGAAGCCCGGGGCGCCAAGTTCGTCCAGCGGAAAAAGACCACAAAAACGGGTGGGCTATATCCTTCGGGGGTGGGGCTGGCCAACTTCGTCCGCCGGACTCAGAATGGCGCGAGACTTTGCGAGGCGCCTCCGTGTGCCAAAAATAGACCGCAGGCACAGCCGCGGGCAAAATAACCGCCCGAAGGCCGGGGCGCCAAGTTCGTCCAGCGGAAAAAGGCCACAAAAACGGGTGGGCTATAGCCTTGGGGGGTGGGGCTGGCCAACTTCGTCCGCCGGACTCGGAATGGCGCGAGACTTTGCGAGGCGCCTCTGTGTGCCAAAAATAGGCCGGGGGCACAGCCGCGCCCAAAAATAACCGCCCGAAGGCCGGGGCGCCAAGTTCGTCCAGCGGAAAAAGCCCACAAAAACGGGTGGGCTATAGCCTTGGGGGGTGGGGCTCGCCAACTTCGTCCGCCGGACTCGGAATGGCGCGAGACTTTGCGAGGCGCCTCCGTGTGATAAATAATAGGCCACGGGCACAGCCGTGTCCAAAAATAACCGCCCGAAGGTTGGGGTGCCAAGTTCGTCCAGCGGAAAAAGGCCCAAAAAACGGGTGGGCTATTATAGCCTTGGGTGGTGGGCCTGGCCAACTTCGTCCGCCGGACTCGGAATGGCGCGAGACTTTGCGAGGCACCTCCGTGTGCCAAAAATAGGCCGCTGGCACAGCCGCGCCCAACAATAACCTCCCGAAGGCCGGGGCGCCAAGTTCGTCCAGCGGAAAAAGCCCACAAAAACGGGTGGGCTATAGCCTTGGGGGGTGGGGCTCGCCAACTTCGTCCGCCGGACTCGGAATGCGCGAGACTTTGCGAGGCGCCTCCGTGTGACAAATAATAGGCCGCGGGCACAGCCGTGCCCAAAAATAACCGCCCGAAGGTTGGGGTGCCAAGTTCGTCCAGCGGAAAAAGGCACAAAAAACGGGTGGGCTATTATAGCCTTGGGGGGTGGGGCTGGCCAACTTCGTCCGCCGGACTTGGAATCGCGCGAGACTTTGCGAGGTGCCTCCGTGTGCCAAAAATAGGCCACTGGCACAGCCGCACCCAAAAATAACCGCCCGAAGGCCGGGGCGCCAAGTTCGTCCAGCGGAAAAAGGCCACAAAAACGGGTGGGCTATAGCCTTGGGGGGTGGGGCTGTCCAACTTCGTCCGCCGGACTCGGAATGGCGCGAGACTTTGCGAGGCACCTCCGTGTGCCAAAAATAGGCCGGGGGCACAGCCGCGCCCAAAAATAACCGCCCGAAGGCTGGGGTGCCAAGTTCGTCCAGCGGATAAAGCCCACAAAAACGGGTGGGCTATAGCCTTGGGGGGTGGGGCTGGCCAACTTCGTCTGCCGGACTCGGAATGGCGCGAGACTTTGCGAGGCGCCTTTGTGTGACAAAAAATAGGCCGCGGGCACAGCCGTGCCCAAAAATAACCGCCCAAAAGTTGGGGTGCCAAGTTCGTCCAGCGGAAAAAGGCCCAAAAAACGGGTGGGCTATTATAGCCTTGGGGGGTGGGGCTGGCCAACTTCGTCCGCCGGACTCGGAATGGCGCGAGACTTTGCGAGGCGCCTCCGTGTGCCAAAAATAGGCCGCTGGCACAGCCGCGCCCAAAAATAACCGCCCGAAGCCCAGGGCGCCAAGTTCGTCCAGCGGAAAAAGGCCACAAAAACGGGTGGGCTATAGCCTTGGGGGGTGGGGCTGGCCAACTTCGTCCGCCGGACTCGGAATGGCGCGAGACTTTGCGAGGCGCCTCCGTGTGCCAAAACTAGGCCGTGGGCACAGCCGCTCCCAAAAATAACCGCACGAAGGCCGGGGCGCCAAGTTCGTCCAGCGGAAAAAGGCCACAAAAACGGGTGGGCTATAGCCTTGGGGGGTAGGGCTGGCCAACTTCGTCCGCCGGACTCGGAATGGCGTGAGAGTTTGTGAGGCGACTCCGTGTGCCAAATATAGGCCGAGGGCACTGCCGCGCCCAAAAATAACCACCCGAAGGCCGGGGCGCCAAGTTCGTCCAGCGGAAAAAGGCCCAAAAAACGGCAGGGCTATAGCCTTGGGGGGTGGGGCTGTCCAACTTCGTCCGCCGGACTCGGAATGGCGCGAGACTTTGCGAGGCACCTCCGTGTGCCAAAAATAGGCCGGGGGCACAGCCGCGCCCAAAAATAACCGCCCGAAGGCTGGGGTGCCAAGTTCGTCCAGCGGATAAAGCCCACAAAAACGGGTGGGCTATAGCCTTGGGGGGTGGGGCTGGCCAACTTCCTCTGCCGGACTCGGAATGGCGCGAGACTTTGCGAGGCGCCTTTGTGTGACAAAAAATAGGCCGCGGGCACAGCCGTGCCCAAAAATAACCGCCCAAAAGTTGGGGTGCCAAGTTCGTCCAGCGGAAAAAGGCCCAAAAAACGGGTGGGCTATTATAGCCTTGGGGGGTGGGGCTGGCCAACTTCGTCCGCCGGACTCGGAATGGCGCGAGACTTTGCGAGGCGCCTCCGTGTGCCAAAAATAGGCCGCTGGCACAGCCGCGCCCAAAAATAACCGCCCGAAGCCCAGGGCGCCAAGTTCGTCCAGCGGAAAAAGGCCACAAAAACGGGTGGGCTATAGCCTTGGGGGGTGGGGCTGGCCAACTTCGTCCGCCGGACTCGGAATGGCGCGAGACTTTGCGAGGCGCCTCCGTGTGCCAAAAATAGGCCGTGGGCACAGCCGCTCCCAAAAATAACCACCCTAAGGCCGGGTTTCCAAGTTCGTCCAGCGGAAAAAGGCCACAAAAACGGGTGGGCTATAGCCTTGGGGGGTGGGGCTCGCCAACTTCGTCTGCCGGACTCGGAATTACGCGAGACTTTCCGAGGTGCCTCCGTGTGCCAAAAATAGGCCGCGGGCAAAGCCGCGCCCAAAAATAACCTCCCGAAGGCCGGGGCGCCAAGTTCGTCCAGCGGAAAAAGGCCACAAAAACGGGTGGGCTATAGCCTTGGGGGGTGGGGCTGGCCAACTTCGTCCGCCGGACTCGGAATGGCGCGAGACTTTCCGAGGCGCCTCCGTGTGCCAAAAATAGGCTGCAGGCACAGCCGCGCCCAATAATAATCGCCCGAAGGCCGGGGCGCCAAGTTCGTCCAGCGGAAAAAGCACACAAAAACGGGTGGGCTATAGCCTTGGGGGATCGGGCTGGCCAACTTCGTCCGCCGGACTCGGAATGGCGCGAGACTTTGCGAGGCGCCTCCGTGTGCCAAAACTAGGCCGTGGGCACAGCCGTTCCCAAAAATAACCGCACGAAGGCCGGGGCGCCAAGTTCGTCCAGCGGAAAAAGGCCACAAAAACGGGTGGGCTATAGCCTTGGGGGGTAGGGCTGGCCAACTTCGTCCGCCGGACTCGGAATGGCGTGAGAGTTTGCGAGGCGACTCCGTGTGCCAAAAATAGGCCGAGGGCACTGCCGCGCCCAAAAATAACCGCCCGAAGGCCGGGGCGCCAAGTTCGTCCAGCGGAAAAAGGCCCAAAAAACGGCAGGGCTATAGCCTTGGGGGGTGGGGCTGTCCAACTTCGTCCGCCGGACTCGGAATGGCGCGAGACTTTGCGAGGCACCTCCGTGTGCCAAAAATAGGCCGGGGGCACAGCCGCGCCCAAAAATAACCGCCCGAAGGCTGGGGTGCCAAGTTCGTCCAGCGGATAAAGCCCACAAAAACGGGTGGGCTATAGCATTGGGGGGTGGGGCTGGCCAACTTCGTCTGCCGGACTCGGAATGGCGCGAGACTTTGCGAGGCGCCTTTGTGTGACAAAAAATAGGCCGCTGGCACAGCCGTGCCCAAAAATAACCGCCCAAAAGTTGGGGTGCCAAGTTCTTCCAGCGGAAAAAGGCCCAAAAAACGGGTGGGCTATTATAGCCTTGGGGGGTGGGGCTGGCCAACTTCGTCCGCCGGACTCGGAATGGCGCGAGACTTTGCGAGGCGCCTCCGTGTGCCAAAAATAGGCCGCTGGCACAGCCGCGCCCAAAAATAACCGCCCGAAGCCCAGGGCGCCAAGTTCGTCCAGCGGAAAAAGGCCACAAAAACGGGTGGGCTATAGCCTTGGGGGGTGGGGCTGGCCAACTTCGTCCGCCGGACTCGGAATGGCGCGAGACTTTGCGAGGCGCCTCCGTGTGCCAAAAATAGGCCGTGGGCACAGCCGCTCCCAAAAATAACCACCCTAAGGCCGGGTTTCCAAGTTCGTCCAGCGGAAAAAGGCCACAAAAACGGGTGGGCTATAGCCTTGGGGGGTGGGGCTCGCCAACTTCGTCTGCCGGACTCGGAATTACGCGAGACTTTCCGAGGTGCCTCCGTGTGCCAAAAATAGGCCGCGGGCAAAGCCGCGCCCAAAAATAACCTCCCGAAGGCCGGGGCGCCAAGTTCGTCCAGCGGAAAAAGGCCACAAAAACGGGTGGGCTATAGCCTTGGGGGGTGGGGCTGGCCAACTTCGTCCGCCGGACTCGGAATGGCGCGAGACTTTCCGAGGCGCCTCCGTGTGCCAAAAATAGGCTGCAGGCACAGCCGCGCCCAATAATAATCGCCCGAAGCCCGGGGCGCCAAGTTCGTCCAGCGGAAAAAGCCCACAAAAACGGGTGGGCTATAGCCTTGGGGGGTCGGGCTGGCCAAATTCGTCCGCCGGACTCGGAATGGCGCGAGACTTTGTGAGGCACCTCCGTGTGCCAAAAATAGGCCGTGGGCACAGCCGCTCCCAAAAATAACCACCCTAAGGCCGGGTTGCCAAGTTCGTCCAGCGGAAAAAGGCCACAAAAACGGGTGGTCTATAGCCTTGGGGGGTGGGGCTGGCCAACTTCGTCCGCCGGACTCGGAATGCCGAGAGACTTTGCGAGGGGCCTCCGTGTGCCAAAAATAGGCCGTGGGCAAAGCCGCATCAAAAAATAACAGCCCGAAGGCCGGGGCGCCAAGTTCGTCCAGCGGAAAAAGGCCACAAAAACGGGTGGGCTATAGCCTTGGGGGGTGGGGCTGGCCAACTTCGTCCGCCGGACTCGGAATGCCGTGAGACTTTGCGAGGGGCCTCCGTGTGCCAAAAATAGGCCGTGGGGCAAGCCGCAACCAAAAATAACCGCCCGAAGGCCGGGGCGCCAAGTTCGTACAGCGGAAAAAGGCAACAAAAACGGGTGGGCAATAGCCTTGGGGGTGGAGCTGGCCAACTTCGTCCGCCGGACTCGTAATGGCATGAGACTTTGTGAGGCACCTCCGTGTGCCAAAAATAGACCGCGGGCACAGCCGCGCCCAAAAATAACCGCCCGAAGCCCGGGGCGCCAAGTTCGTCCAGCGGAAAAAGGCCACAAAAACGGGTGGGCTATAGCCTTGGGGGGTGGGGCTGCCCAACTTCGTCCGCCGGACCCGGAATGGCGCGAGACTTTGCGAGCGGCCTCCGTGTGCCAAAAATAGGCCGCGGGGACAGCCGCGCCCAAAAATAACCGCCCGAAGGCCGGGGCGCCAAGTTCGTCCAGCGGAAAAAGGCCACAAAAACGGGTGGGCTATAGCCTTGGGGGGTGGGCAGGCCAACTTCGTCCGCCGGACTCGGAATGGCGCGAGACTTTGCGAGGCGCCTCCGTGTGCCATAAATCGGCCACAGGCACAGCCACGCCCAAAAATATCCACCCGAAGGCCGGGGCGCCAAGTTCGTCCAGCGGAAAAAGGCCACAAAAACGGGTGGGCTATAGCCTTGGGGGGTGGGGCTGCCCAACTTCGTCCGCCGGACCCGGAATGGCGCGAGACTTTGCTAGCGGCCTCCGTGTGCCAAAAATAGGCCGCGGGGACAACCGCGCCCGAAAATAACCGCCCGAAGGCCGGGGCGCCAAGTTCGTCCAGCGGAAAAAGGCCACAAAAACGGGTGGGCTATAGCCTTGGGGGGTGGGGCTGGCCAACTTCGTCCGCTGGACTCGGAATGCCGCGAGACTTTGCGAGGGGCCTCCGTGTGCCAAAAATAGGCCGTGGGGCAAGCCGCAACCAAAAATAACCGCCCGAAGGCCGGGGCGCCAAGTTCGTACAGCGGAAAAAGGCAACAAAAACGGGTGGGCAATAGCCTTGGGGGTGGAGCTGGCCAACTTCGTCCGCCGGACTCGTAATGGCATGAGACTTTGTGAGGCACCTCCGTGTGCCAAAAATAGACCGCGGGCACAGCCGCGCCCAAAAATAACCGCCCGAAGCCCGGGGCGCCAAGTTCGTCCAGCGGAAAAAGGCCACAAAAACGGGTGGGCTATAGCCTTGGGGGGTGGGGCTGCCCAACTTCGTCCGCCGGACCCGGAATGGCGCGAGACTTTGCGAGCGGCCTCCGTGTGCCAAAAATAGGCCGCGGGGACAGCCGCACCCAAAAATAACCGCCCGAAGGCCGGGGCGCCAAGTTCGTCCAGCGGAAAAAGGCCACAAAAACGGGTGGGCTATAGCCTTGGGGGGTGGGCAGGCCAACTTCGTCCGCCGGACTCGGAATGGCGCGAGACTTTGCGAGGCGCCTCCGTGTGCCATAAATCGGCCACAGGCACAGCCACGCCCAAAAATATCCACCCGAAGGCCGGGGCGCCAAGTTCGTCCAGCGGAAAAAGGCCACAAAAACGGGTGGGCTATAGCCTTGGGGGGTGGGGCTGCCCAACTTCGTCCGCCGGACCCGGAATGGCGCGAGACTTTGCTAGCGGCCTCCGTGTGCCAAAAATAGGCCGCGGGGACAACCGCGCCCGAAAATAACCGCCCGAAGGCCGGGGCGCCAAGTTCGTCCAGCGGAAAAAGGCCACAAAAACGGGTGGGCTATAGCCTTGGGGGGTGGGGCTGGCCAACTTCGTCCACCGGACTCGGAATGCCGCGAGACTTTGCGAGGGGCCTCCGTGTGCCAAAAATAGGCCGTGGGGCAAGCCGCAACCAAAAATAACCGCCCGAAGGCCGGGGCGCCAAGTTCGTACAGCGGAAAAAGGCAACAAAAACGGGTGGGCAATAGCCTTGGGGGTGGAGCTGGCCAACTTCGTCCGCCGGACTCGTAATGGCATGAGACTTTGTGAGGCACCTCCGTGTGCCAAAAATAGACCGCGGGCACAGCCGCGCCCAAAAATAACCGCCCGAAGCCCGGGGCGCCAAGTTCGTCCAGCGGAAAAAGGCCACAAAAACGGGTGGGCTATAGCCTTGGGGGGTGGGGCTGCCCAACTTCGTCCGCCGGACCCGGAATGGCGCGAGACTTTGCGAGCGGCCTCCGTGTGCCAAAAATAGGCCGCGGGGACAGCCGCGCCCAAAAATAACCGCCCGAAGGCCGGGGCGCCAAGTTCGTCCAGCGGAAAAATGCCACAAAAACGGGTGGGCTATAGCCTTGGGGGGTGGGCAGGCCAACTTCGTCCGCCGGACTCGGAATGGCGCGAGACTTTGCGAGGCGCCTCCGTGTGCCATAAATCGGCCACAGGCACAGCCACGCCCAAAAATATCCACCCAAAGGCCGGGGCGCCAAGTTCGTCCTGCGGAAAAAGGCCACAAAAACGGGTGGGCTATAGCCTTGGGGGGTGGGGCTGCCCAACTTCGTCCGCCGGACCCGGAATGGCGCGAGACTTTGCTAGCGGCCTCCGTGTGCCAAAAATAGGCCGCGGGGACAACCGCGCCCGAAAATAACCGCCCAAAGGCCGGGGCGCCAAGTTCGTCCAGCGGAAAAAGGCCACAAAAACGGGTGGGCTATAGCCTTCGGGGGTGGGGCTGGCCAACTTTGTCCGCCGGACTCGGAATGGCGCGAGACTTTGCGAGGCGCCTCCGTGTGCCAAAAATAGGCCGCGGACACAGCCGCTCCCAAAAATAACTGCCCGAAGGCCGGGGCGCCAAGTTCGTCCAGCGGAAAAAAGCCAGAAAAACGGGTGGGCTATAGCCTTGGGGGGTGGGGCTGGCCAACTTCGTCCACCGGACTCGGAATGCCGCGAGACTTTACGAGGGGCCTCCGTGTGCCAAAAATAGGCTCCGGGCAAAGCCACGCCCAAAAATAACAGCCCGAAGGCCGGGGCGCCAAGTTCGTCCAGCGGAAAAAGGCCACAAAAACGGGTGGGCTATAGCCTTGGGGGGTGGGGCTGCCCAACTTCGTCCGCCGGACCCGGAATGGCGCGAGACTTTGCGAGCGGCCTCCGTGTGCCAAAAATAGGCCGCGGGCACAGCCGCTCCCAAAAATAACTGCCCGAAGGCCGGGGCGCCAAGTTCGTCCAGCGGAAAAAAGCCACAAAAACGGGTGGGCTATAGCCTTGGGGGGTGGGGCTGGCCAACTTCGTCCGCCGGGCTCGGAATGGTGCGAGACCTTACGAGGCTCCTCCATGTGCCAAAAATAGGCCGCGGGCACAGCCGCGCATAAAAATAACCGCCCGAAGGCCGGGGCGCCAAGTTCGTCCAGCGGTAAAAGGCCACAAAAACGGGTGGGCTATTGCCTTGGGGGGTGGGGCTGGCCAACTTCATCCGCCGGACTCGGAATGCCGTGAGACTTTGCGAGGGGCCTCCGTGTACCAAAAATAGGCCGCGGGCAATGCCGTGCCCAAAAATAACCGCTCGAAGGCCGGGGCGCCAGGTTCGTTCAGCGGAAAAACGCAACAAAAACGGGTGGGCTATAGCCTTGGGGGGTGGGGCTGGCCAACTTCGTCCGCCGGTATCGGAATGCCACACGACCTTGTGAGGGGCTTCCGCGTCCCAAAAATAGGCTGAGGGCAAACCGCGCCCAAAAGTAACCGCCCGAAGGCCGGGGCGCCAAGTTCGTCCAGCGGTAAAAGGCCACAAAAACGGGTGGGCTATTGCCTTGGGGGGTGGGGCTGGCCAACTTCGTCCGCCGGTATCGGAATGCCACAAGACCTTGTGAGGGGCTTCCGCGTCCCAAAAATAGGCTGAGGGCAAACCGCGCCCAAAAGTAACCGCCCGAAGGCCGGGGCGCCAAGTTCGTCCAGCGGTAAAAGGCCACAAAAACGGGTGGGCTATTGCCTTGGGGGGTGGGGCTGGCCAACTTCGTCCGCCGGACTCGGAATGCCGTGAGATTTTGCGAGGGGCCTCCGTGTACCAAAAATAGGCCGCGGGCAATGCCGTGCCCAAAAATAACCGCCCGAAGGCCGGGGCGCCAAGTTCGTCCAGCGGAAAAAGGCCACAAAAACGGGTGGGCTATAGCCTTGGGGGGTGGGGCTGGCCAACTTCGTCCTCCGGACTC
This sequence comes from Citrus x changshan-huyou, assembly GCA_039657385.1. Taxonomy (NCBI): domain Eukaryota; kingdom Viridiplantae; phylum Streptophyta; class Magnoliopsida; order Sapindales; family Rutaceae; genus Citrus; species Citrus x changshan-huyou. The sequence continues at coordinate 149,878 of JBCGBO010000015.1, forward strand.
GGAATGGCACGGGACTTTGTGAGGGGCCTCCTTGTGCCAAAAATAGGCCGCGGACAAGCCGCGGCCAAAAATAACCGCCCGAAGGCCGGGGCGCCAGGTTCGTCCAGCGGAAAAAGGCCACAAAAACGGGTGGGCTATAGCCTTGGGGGGTGGGGCTGGCCAACTTCGACCGCCGGACTCGGAATGCCACGAGACTTTCCGAGGGGCCTCCGTGTGCCAAATAGAGCCCGCGGGCAAAGCCGCACCCAAAAATAACCGCCCGAAGGCCGGGGCGCCAGGTTCGTCCAGTGGAAAAAGGCCACAAAAACGGGTGGGCTATAGCCTTGGGGGGTGGGGCTGGCCAACTTCGTCCGCCGGACTCGGAATGCCGCGAGACTTTACGAGGGGCCTCCGTTTGCTAAAAATAGGCCGCGGGCAAGCCGTGCCCAAAAATAACCGCCAGAAGGCCGGGGCGCCAAGTTTGTCCAGCGGAAAAAGGCCACAAAAACGGGTGGGCTATTGCCTTGGCGGGTGAGGCTGGCCAACTTCGTCCGCCGGACTCGGAATGGCGCGAGACTTTGCGAGGGGCCTCCGTGTTCCAAAAATAGGCCCCAGGCAAGCCGTGCCCAAAAATAACCACCCGAAGGCCGGGGCGCCAAGTTCGTCCAGCGGAAAAAGGCCACAAAAACGGGTGGGCTATTGTTTTTGCGGGTGGGGCTGGCCAACTTCGTCCGCCGGACTCGGAATGGCGCGAGACTTTACGAGGGGCCTCCGTGTGCCAAAAATAGGCCATGGGTAAGCCGCACCCAAAAATAACCGCCCGAAGGCCGGGGCGCCAAGTTCGTCCAGCGGAAAAAGGCCACAAAAACGGGTGGGCTATTGCCTTGGGGGGTGGGGCTGGCCAACGTCGTCCGCCGGACTCGGAATGGCGCGAGACTTTCCGAGGGGCCTCCGTGTGCCAAAAATAGGCCGCGGGCGAGCCGCGCCAAAAAATAACCGCCCGAAGGCCGGGTCGCCAAGTTCGTCCAGCGGAAAAAGGCCACAGAAACGGGTGGGCTATTGCCTTGGGGGGTGGGGCTGGCCAACGTCGTCCGCCGGACTCGGAATGGCGCGAGACTTTCCGAGGGGTCTCTGTGTGCCAAAATTAGGCCGCGGGCAAAGCCGCGGCCAAAAATAACCGACCAAAGACCGGGGCGCCAAGTTTATCCAGCGGAAAAAGGCCACAAAAACGGGTGGGCTACAGCCTTGGGGGGTGCGGCTGGCCAACTTCGTCCGCAGCACTCGGAATGCCGCGAGACTTTGCGAGGGGCCTCCGTGTGCCAAAAATAGGCTGCGGGCACAGCCACGCCCAAAAATAACCGCCCGAAGGCCGGGGCGCCAAGTTCGTGCAGCGGAAAAAGGCCACAAAAACGGGTGGGGTATTGCCTTGGGGGGTGGGGCTGGCCAACGTCGTCCGCCGGACACGCAATGGCGCGAGACTTTCCGAGGGGCCTCCGTGTGCCAAAAATAGGCCGCGCGCACAGCCGCGCCCAAAAATAACCGCCCGAAGGCCGGGGCGCCAAGTTCGTCCAGCGGAAAAAGGCCACAAAAACGGGTGGGCTATAGCCTTGGGGGGTGGGGCTTGCCAACTTTGACCGCCGGACTCGGAATGCCACGAGACTTTCCGAGGGGCCTCCGTGTGCCAAATAGAGCCCGCGGGCAAAGCCACACCCAAAAATAACCGCCCGAAGGCCGGGGCGCCAGGTTCGTCCAGTGGAAAAAGGCCACAAAAACGGGTGGGCTATAGCCTTGGGGGGTGGGGCTGGCCAACTTCGTCCGCCGGACTCGGAATGCCGCGAGACTTTACGAGGGGCCTCCGTTTGCCAAAAATAGGCCGCGGGCAAGCCGTGCGCAAAAGTAACCGCCAGAAGGCCGGGGCGCCAAGTTTGTCCAGCGGAAAAAGGCCACAAAAACGGGTGGGCTATTGCCTTGGCGTGTGGGGCTGGCCAACTTCGTCCGCCGGACTCGGAATGGCGCGAGACTTTGCAAGGGGCCTCCGTGTGCCAAAAATAGGTCCCGGGCAAGCCGTGCCCAAAAAAAACCGCCCGAAGGCCGGGGCGCCAAGTTCGTCCAGCGGAAAAAGGCCACAAAAACGGGTGGGCTATTGCCTTGGGGGGTGGGGCTGGCCAACGTCGTCCGCTGGACTCGGAATGGCGCGAGACTTTCCGAGGGGCCTCCATGTGCCAAGAATAGGCCGCGGACACAGCCACACCCAAAAATAACCGCCCGAAGGATGGGGCGCCAAGTTCGTCCAGTAGAAAAAGGCCACAAAAACGGGTGGGCTATAGCCTTGCGGGGTGGGGCTGGCCAACTTCATCCGTCGGACTCGGAATGGTGCGAGACTTTGCGAGCGGCCTCCGTGTGCCAAAAATAGGCCGCGGGCACGACCGTATGCAAAAATAACCGCCCGAAGGCCGGGGCGCCAGGTTCGTCCAGCGGAAAAAGGCCACAAAAACGGGTGGGCTATAGCCTTGGGGGGTGGGGCTGGCCAACTTCGTCCGCCGGACTCGGAATGCCACGAGACTTTGCGAGGGTCCTCCGTGTGCCAAAAATAGCCCGCGGGAAAAGCCGCGCCCGAAAATAACCGCCCGAAGGCCGGGGCGCCAGGTTCGTCCAGCGGAAAAAGGCCACAAAAACGGGTGGGCTATAGCCTTGGGGGGTGGGGCTGGCCAACTTCGTCCGCCGGACTCGGAATGACGCGAGACTTTACGAGGGGCCTCCGTGTGCCAAAAATAGGCCGCGGGCAAGCCGTGCCCAAAAATAACCGCCAGAAGGCCGGGGCGCCAAGTTTGTCCAGCGGAAAAAGGCCACAAAAACGGGTGGGCTATTGCCTTGGCGGGTGAGGCTGGCCAACTTCGTCCGCCGGACTCGGAATGGCGCGAGACTTTGCGAGGGGCCTCCGTGTTCCAAAAATAGGCCCCGGGCAAGCCGTGCCCAAAAATAACCGCCCGAAGGCCGGGGCGCCAAGTTCGTCCAGCGGAAAAAGGCCACAAAAACGGGTGGGCTATTGTTTTTGCGGGTGGGGCTGGCCAACTTCGTCCGCCGGACTCGGAATGGCGCGAGACTTTACGAGGGGCCTCCGTGTGCCAAAAATAGGCCATGGGTAAGCCGCACCCAAAAATAACCGCCCGAAGGCCGGGGCGCCAAGTTCGTCCAGCGGAAAAAGGCCACAAAAACGGGTGGGCTATTGCCTTGGGGGGTGGGGCTGGCCAACGTCGTCCGCCGGACTCGGAATGGCGCGAGACTTTCCGAGGGGCCTCCGTGTGCCAAAAATAGGCCGCGGGCGAGCCGCGCCAAAAAATAACCGCCCGAAGGCCGGGTCGCCAAGTTCGTCCAGCGGAAAAAGGCCACAGAAACGGGTGGGCTATTGCCTTGGGGGGTGGGGCTGGCCAACGTCGTCCGCCGGACTCGGAATGGCGCGAGACTTTCCGAGGGGTCTCTGTGTGCCAAAATTAGGCCGCGGGCAAAGCCGCGGCCAAAAATAACCGACCAAAGACCGGGGCGCCAAGTTTATCCAGCGGAAAAAGGCCACAAAAACGGGTGGGCTACAGCCTTGGGGGGTGCGGCTGGCCAACTTCGTCCGCAGCACTCGGAATGCCGCGAGACTTTGCGAGGGGCCTCCGTGTGCCAAAAATAGGCTGCGGGCACAGCCACGCCCAAAAATAACCGCCCGAAGGCCGGGGCGCCAAGTTCGTGCAGCGGAAAAAGGCCACAAAAACGGGTGGGGTATTGCCTTGGGGGGTGGGGCTGGCCAACGTCGTCTGCCGGACACGCAATGGCGCGAGACTTTCCGAGGGGCCTCCGTGTGCCAAAAATAGGCCGCGCGCACAGCCGCGCCCAAAAATAACCGCCCGAAGGCCGGGGCGCCAAGTTCGTCCAGCGGAAAAAGGCCACAAAAACGGGTGGGCTATAGCCTTGGGGGGTGGGGCTGGCCAACTTTGACCGCCGGACTCGGAATGCCACGAGACTTTCCGAGGGGCCTCCGTGTGCCAAATAGAGCCCGCGGGCAAAGCCACACCCAAAAATAACCGCCCGAAGGCCGGGGCGCCAGGTTCGTCCAGTGGAAAAAGGCCACAAAAACGGGTGGGCTATAGCCTTGGGGGGTGGGGCTGGCCAACTTCGTCCGCCGGACTCGGAATGCCGCGAGACTTTACGAGGGGCCTCCGTTTGCCAAAAATAGGCCGCGGGCAAGCCGTGCGCAAAAGTAACCGCCAGAAGGCCGGGGCGCCAAGTTTGTCCAGCGGAAAAAGGCCACAAAAACGGGTGGGCTATTGCCTTGGCGTGTGGGGCTGGCCAACTTCGTCCGCCGGACTCGGAATGGCGCGAGACTTTGCAAGGGGCCTCCGTGTGCCAAAAATAGGTCCCGGGCAAGCCGTGCCCAAAAAAAACCGCCCGAAGGCCGGGGCGCCAAGTTCGTCCAGCGGAAAAAGGCCACAAAAACGGGTGGGCTATTGCCTTGGGGGGTGGGGCTGGCCAACGTCGTCCGCTGGACTCGGAATGGCGCGAGACTTTCCGAGGGGCCTCCATGTGCCAAGAATAGGCCGCGGACACAGCCACACCCAAAAATAACCGCCCGAAGGATGGGGCGCCAAGTTCGTCCAGTAGAAAAAGGCCACAAAAACGGGTGGGCTATAGCCTTGCGGGGTGGGGCTGGCCAACTTCATCCGTCGGACTCGGAATGGTGCGAGACTTTGCGAGCGGCCTCCGTGTGCCAAAAATAGGCCGCGGGCACGACCGTATGCAAAAATAACCGCCCGAAGGCCGGGGCGCCAGGTTCGTCCAGCGGAAAAAGGCCACAAAAACGGGTGGGCTATAGCCTTGGGGGGTGGGGCTGGCCAACTTCGTCCGCCGGACTCGGAATGCCACGAGACTTTGCGAGGGTCCTCCGTGTGCCAAAAATAGCCCGCGGGAAAAGCCGCGCCCGAAAATAACCGCCCGAAGGCCGGGGCGCCAGGTTCGTCCAGCGGAAAAAGGCCACAAAAACGGGTGGGCTATAGCCTTGGGGGGTGGGGCTGGCCAACTTCGTCCGCCGGACTCGGAATGACGCGAGACTTTACGAGGGGCCTCCGTGTGCCAAAAATAGGCCGCGGGCAAGCCGCGCCCAAAAATAACCGCCCGAAGGCCGGGGCGCCAAGTTCGTCCAGCGGAAAAAGGCCACAAAAACGGGTGGGCTATTGCCTTGGCGGTTGGGGCTGGCAAACTTCGTCCACCGGACTCAGAATTGCCCGAGACTTTGCGAGGGGCCTCCGTGTGTCAAAAATAGGCCCCGGGCAAGCCGCGCCCAAAAATAACCGCCCGAAGGCCGGATCGCCAAGTTCGTCCAGCGGAAAAAGGCCACAAAAACGGGTGGGCTATTGCCTTGGGGGGTGGCGCTGGCCAACTTCGTCCGCCGGACTCGGAATGGCGCGAGACTTTCCGAGGGGCCTCCGTGTGCCAAAAATAGGCCGCGGGCAAAGCCGCATCCAAAAATAACCGACCGAAGGCCGGGGCGCCAAGTTTGTCCAGCGGAAAAAGGCCACAAAAACGGGTGGGCTATAGCCTTGGGGGGTGGGGCTGCCCAACTTCGTCCGCCGGACTTGGAATGGTGCGAGACTTTGCTAGAGGCCTCCGTGTGCCAAGAATAGGCCGTGGGTACAGGCGCGCCCAAAAATAACCGCCCGAAGGCCGGGGCGCCAAGTTCGTCCAGCGGAAAAAGGCCACAAAAACGGGTGCGCTATAGCCTTGGGGGGTGGGGCTGGCCAACTTCGTCCCCCGGACTCGGAATGGCACGAGACTTTGCGAGGGGCCTCCGTGTGCCAAAAATAGGCCGCGGGCAAAGCCACACCCAAAAATAACCGCCCGAACGCCGGGGCGCCAGGTTCGTCCAGTGGAAAAAGGCCACAAAAACGGGTGGGCTATAGCCTTGGGGGGTGGGGCTGGCCAACTTCGTCCGCCGGACTCGGAATGCCGCGAGACTTTCCGAGGGGCCTCCGTGTGCCAAAAATAGGCCGCGGGCAAGCCGCGCCAAAAAATAACCGCCCGAAGGCCGGGTCGCCAAGTTCGTCCAGCGGAAAAAGGCCACAGAAACGGGTGGGCTATTGCCTTGGGGGGTGGGGCTGGCCAACGTCGTCCGCCGGACTCGGAATGGCGCGAGACTTTCCGAGGGGCCTCTGTGTGCCAAAATTAGGCCGCGGGCAAAGCCGCGGCCAAAAATAACCGACCAAAGGCCGGGGCGCCAAGTTTGTCCAGCGGAAAAAGGCCACAAAAACGGGTGGGCTACAGCCTTGGGGGGTGCGGCTGGCCAACTTCGTCCGCAGCACTCGGAATGCCGCGAGACTTTGCGAGGGGCCTCCGTGTGCCAAAAATAGGCTGCGGGCACAGCCACGCCCAAAAATAACCGCCCGAAGGCCGGGGCGCCAAGTTCGTGCAGCCGAAAAAGGCCACAAAAACGGGTGGGGTATTGCCTTGGGGGGTGGGGCTGGCCAACGTCGTCCGCCGGACACGCAATGGCGCGAGACTTTCCGAGGGACCTCCGTGTGCCAAAAATAGGCCGCGCGCACAGCCGCGCCCAAAAATAACCGCCCGAAGGCCGGGGCGCCAAGTTCGTCCAGCGGAAAAAGGCCACAAAAACGGGTGGGCTATAGCCTTGGGGGGTGGGGCTGGCCAACTTTGACCGCCGGACTCGGAATGCCACGAGACTTTCCGAGGGGCCTCCGTGTGCCAAATAGAGCCCGCGGGCAAAGCCACACCCAAAAATAACCTCCCGAAGGCCGGGGCGCCAGGTTCGTCCAGTGGAAAAAGGCCACAAAAACGGGTGGGCTATAGCCTTGGGGGGTGGGGCTGGCCAACTTCGTCCGCCGGACTCAGGAATGCCGCGAGACTTTGCGAGGGGCCTCCGTGTGCCAAAAATAGGCCACGGGCAAGCCGAGCCCAAAAATAACCGCCCGAAGGCTGGGGCGCCATGTTCGTCCAGCGGAAAAAGGCCACAAAAATGGGTGGGCTATTGCCTTGGCGGTTGGGGCTGGCCCACTTCGTCCGCCGGACTCAGAATGGCGCGAGACTTTGCGCGGGGTCTCCGTGTGCCAAAAATAGGCCCCGGGCAAGCCGTCCCCAAAAATAACCGCCCGAAGGCCGGGGCGCCAAGTTCGTCCAGCGGAAAAAGGCAACAAAAACGGGTGGGCTATTGCCTTGGGGGGTGGGGCTGGCCTACTTCGTCCGCCGGACTCGGAATGGCGCGAGACTTTCCGAGGGGCCTCCGTGTGCCAAAAATAGGCCGCGGGCAAAGCCGCGTCCAAAAATAACCGACCGAAGGCCGGGGCGCCAAGTTTGTCCAGCGGAAAAAGGCCACAAAAACGGGTGGGCTATAGCCTTGGGGGGTGGGGCTGGCCAACTTCGTCCGCCGGACTCGGAATGCCGCGAGACTTTGCGAGCGGCCTCCGTGTGCCAAGAATAGGCTGCGGGCACAGTCACGCCCAAAAATAACCGCCCGAAGGATGGGGCGCCAAGTTCGTCGAGTAGAAAAAGGCCACAAAAACGGGTGGGCTATAGCCTTGGGGGGTGGGGCTGGCCAACTTTGACCGCCGGACTCGGAATGCCACGAGACTTTCCGAGGGGCCTCCGTGTGCCAAATAGAGCCCGCGGGCAAAGCCACACCCAAAAATAACCGCCCGAAGGCCGGGGCGCCAGGTTCGTCCAGTGGAAAAAGGCCACAAAAACGGGTGGGCTATAGCCTTGGGGGGTGGGGCTGGCCAACTTCGTTCGCCGGACTCGGAATGCCGCGAGTCTTTCCGAGGGGCCTCCGTGTGCCAAAAATAGGCCGCGGGCAAGCCGCGCCAAAAAATAACCGCCCGAAGGCCGGGTCGCCAAGTTCGTCCAGCGGAAAAAGGCCACAGAAACGGGTGGGCTATTGCCTTGGGGGGTGGGGCTGGCCAACGTCGTCCGCCGGACTCGGAATGGCGCGAGACTTTCCGAGGGGCCTCTGTGTGCCAAAATTAGGCCGCGGGCAAAGCCGCGACCAAAAATAACCGACCAAAGGCCGGGGCGCCAAGTTTGTCCAGCGGAAAAAGGCCACAAAAACGGGTGGGCTACAGCCTTGGGGGGTGCGGCTGGCCAACTTCGTCCGCAGCACTCGGAATGCCGCGAGACTTTGCGAGGGGCCTCCGTGTGCCAAAAATAGGCTGCGGGCACAGCCACGCCCAAAAATAACCGCCCGAAGGCCGGGGCGCCAAGTTCGTGCAGCGGAAAAAGGCCACAAAAACGGGTGGGGTATTGCCTTCGGGGGTAAGGCTGGCCAACGTCGTCCGCCGGACACGCAATGGCGCGAGACTTTCCGAGGGGCCTCCGTGTGCCAAAAATAGGCCGCGCGCACAGCCGCGCCCAAAAATAACCGCCCAAAGGCCGGGGCGCCAAGTTCGTCCAGCGGAAAAAGGCCACAAAAACGGGTGGGCTATAGCCTTGGGGGGTGGGGCTGGCCAACTTTGACCGCCGGACTCGGAATGCCACGAGACTTTCCGAGGGGCCTCCGTGTGCCAAATAGAGCCCGCGGGCAAAGCCACACCCAAAAATAACCGCCCGAAGGCCGGGGCGCCAGGTTCGTCCAGTGGAAAAAGGCCACAAAAACGGGTGGGCTATAGCCTTGGGGGGTGGGGCTGGCCAACGTCGTCCGCCGGACACGCAATGGCGCGAGACTTTCCGAGGGGCCTCCGTGTGCCAAAAATAGGCCGCGCGCACAGCCGCGCCCAAAAATAACCGCCCGAAGGCCGGGGCGCCAAGTTCGTCCAGCGGAAAAAGGCCACAAAAATGGGTGGGCTATTGCCTTGGGGGGTGGGGCTGGCCAACTTCGTCCGCCGGACTCGGAATGGCGCGAGACTTTGCGAGTGGCCTCCGTGTGATAAAAATAGGCTGCGGGCACAGCCGCACCCAAAAATAACAGCCCGAAGGCCGGGGCGCCAAGTTCGTCCAGCAGAAAAGGCCACAAAAACGGGTGGGCTATAGCCTCGGGGTTTGGGGCTGGCCCACTTCGACCGCCGGACTCGGAATGGCGCGAGACTTTGCGAGCGGCCTCCGTGTGCCAATAATAGGCCGCGGGCACAGCCGGGCCCAAAAATAAACGCCCGAAGGCCGGGTCGCCAAGTTCGTCCAGCGGAAAAAGGCCACAAAAACGGGTGGGCTATAGCCTTGGGGGGTGGGGCTGGCCAACTTCGTCCGCCGGACTCAGAATGGCGCGAGACTTTATCAGCGGCTGCCGTGTGCCAAAATTACGCTACGGGCACAGCCGCGTCCAAAAATAACCGCCCGAAGGCCGGGTCGCCAAGTTCGTCCAGCGGAAAAAGGCCACAAAAACGGGTGGGCTATAGCCTTGGGGGGTGGGGCTGGCCCACTTCGTCCGCCGGATCGGAATGGCGCGAGACTTTGCGAGCGGCCTCCGTGTGCCAAAAATAGGCCGCGGGCACAGCCGCGCCCAAGAATAACCGCCCGAAGGCCGGGCTGCCAAGTTCGTCCAGCGGAAAAAGGCCACAAAAACGGGTGGGCTATAGCCTTGGGGGGTGGGGCTGGCCAAATTCGTCCGCCGGACTCGGAATGGCGCGAGACTTTGCGAGCGGCCTCCGTGTGCCAAAAAAATCTGTGGGCACAGCCGCGCCCAAAAATAACCGCCTGAAGGCCGGGGCGCCAAGTTCGTCCAGCGGAAAAAGGCCACAAAAACGGGTGGGCTATAGCCTCGGGGGTTGGGGCTGGCCAACTTCGACCGCCGGACTCGGAATGGCGCGAGACTTTGCGAGCGGCCTCCGTGTGCCAAAAATAGGCCGCGGGCACAGCCGCGCCCAAAAATAACCTCCTGAAGGCCGGGGCGCCAAGTTCGTCCAGCGGAAAAAGGCCACAAAAACGGGTGGGCTATTATAGCCTTGGGGGGTGGGGCTGGCCGACTTCGTCCGCCGAACTCGGAATGGCGCGAGACTTTGCGAGGGGCCTCCGTTTGCCAAAAATAGGCCGCGGGCACAGCCACGCCCAAAAATAACAGCCGAAAACCGGGGCGCCAAGTTCGTCCAGCGGAAAAAGGCCACAAAAACGGGTGGGCTATAGCCTTGGGGGGTGGGGCTGGCCAACTTCGTCTGCCGGACTCGGAATGCCGCGAGACTTTGCGAGGGGCCTCCGTGTACCAAAAATAGGCCGCGGGCACAGCCGCGCCTAAAAATAACCGCCCGAAGGCCGGGGCACCATGTTCGTCCAGCGGAAAAAGGCCACAAAAACGGGTGGGCTATATAGCCTTGGGGGTTGGGGTTGGCCAACTTCGTCCGCCGGACTCGGAATGGCGCGAGACTTTGTGAGCGGCCTCCGTGTACCAAAAATAGGCTGCGGGAACAGCCGCGCCCAAAAATAACCACCCGAAGGCCGGGGCGCCGAGTTCGTCCAGCGGAAAAAGGCCACAAAAACGGGTGCGCTATAGCCTCGGGCGGTGGGGCTGGCCAACTTCGTCCGCCGGACTCAGAATGGTGCGAGACTTTACGAGCGGCCACCGTGTGCCAAAAATAGGCCGCGGGCCCAGCCTTGCCCTAAAATAACCGCCCGAAGGCGGGGCGCCAAGTTCGTCCAGCGGAAAAAGGCCAAAATAACGGGTGGGCTATAGCCTTCGGGGCTGGGGCTGGCCAACTTCGTCCGCCGGACTCGGAATGGCGCGAGACTTTGCGAGCGGCTTCCATGTGCCCGAAATAGGCCGCGGTCACAGCCACGGCAAAAAAAAAATGCCCGAAGGCCGGGGCGCCAAGTTCGTCCAGCGGAAAAAGGACACAAAAACGGGTGGGCTATAGCCTTGGGGGGTGGGGCTGGCCAACTTCGTCCGCCGGACTCGGAATGGCACGAGACTTTGCGAGCGGCCTCCGTGTGCCAAAAATAGGCCGTGGGCACAGCCGCGGCCAAAAATACCCGCCCGAAGGCCGGGGCGCCAAGTTCGTCGAGCGGAAAAAGGCCACAAAAACGGGTGGCCTATAGCCTTGGGGGGTGGGGATGGCCAACTTCGTCCGCCGGACTCGGAATGGCGCGAGACTTTGCGAGCAGGCTCCATGTGCCAAAAATAGGCCGCGGGCACAGCCTAGCCCAAAAATAATGGCCCGAAGGCCGGGGCGCCAAGTTCGTCCAGCGGAAAAAGGCCACAAAAACGGGTGGGCTATAGCCTTCGGGGCTGGGGCTGGCCAACTTCGTCCGCCGGACTCGGAATGGCGCGAGACTTTGCGAGCGGCCTCCATGTGCCCGAAATAGGCCGCGGGCACAGCCGCGCCCAAAAAAAAATGCCCGAAGGCCGGGGCGCCAAGTTCGTCCAGCGGAAAAAGGCCACAAAAACGGGTGGGCTATAGCCTTGGGGGGTGGGGATGGCCAACTTCATCCGCCGGACTCAGAATGGCGCGAGACTTTGTGAGCGGGATCCATTTGCCAAAAATAGGCCGCGGGCACAGCCGTGCCCAAAATTAACAGCCCGAAGGCCGGGGCGCCAAGTTCGTCCAGCGGAAAAAGGCCACAAAAATGGGTGGGCTATTGCCTTGGGGGGTGGGGCTGGCCAACTTCGTCCGCCGGACTCGGAATGGCGTGAGACTTTGCGAGCGGCCTCCGTTTGACAAAAATAGGCCGCGGGCACAGCTACGCCCAAAAATAACCTCCCGAAAACCGGGTCGCCAAGTTTGTCCAGCGGAAAAAGGCCATAAAAACGGGTGGGCTATAGCCTTGGGGGGTGGGGCTGGCCAACTTCGTCCGCCGGACTCGGAATGCCGCGAGACTTTGTGAGCGGCCTCCGTGTGCCAAAAATAGGCCGCGGTCTCAGCCGCGCCAAAAAAAAAACCGCCCGAAGGCCGGGGCGCCAAGTTTGTCCAGCGGAAAAAGGCCACAAAAACGGGTGGGCTATAGCCTTGGGGGGTGGGGCTGGCCAACTTTGTCCGCCGGACTCGGAATGGTGCGAGACTTTGCGAGCGGCCTTCGTGTGCCAAAAATAGGCCGTGGGCACAGCCGCGCCCAAAAATAACCGACCGAAGGCCGGGGCGCCAAGTTCGTGCAGCGGAAAAAGGCCACAAAAACGGGTGGGCTATAGCCTTGGGGGGTGGGGCTTGCCAACTTCGTCCGCCGGACTCGGAATGGCGCGAGACTTTGCGAGCGGCCTCCGTTTGCCAAAAATAGGCCGCGGTCACAGCTACGCCCAAAAATAACTGCCCGAAAACCGGGGCGCCAAGTTTTCCAGCGGAAAAAGGCCACAAAAACGGGTGGGCAATAGCCTTGGGGGGTGGGGCTGGCCAACTTCGTCCGCCGGACTCGGAATGGCACGAGACTTTGCGAGCGGCCTCCGTGTGCAAAAAATAGGCCGTGGGCACAGCCACGGCCAAAAATACCCGCCCGAAGGCCGGGGCGCCAAGTTCGTCGAGCGGAAAAAGGCCACAAAAACGGGTGGGCTATAGCCTGGGGGGGTGGGGCTGGCCCACTTCGTCCGCCGGACTCGGAATGGCGCGAGACTTTGCGAGCAGGCTCCATGTGCCAATAATAGGCCGCGGGCACAGCCGGGCCCAAAAATAAACGCCCGAAGGCCGGGGCGCCAAGTTCGTCCATTGTAAAAAGGCCACAAAAACGGGTGGGCTATAGCCTTCGGGGGTGGGGCTGGCCAACTTCGTCCGCCGGACTCGGAATGGCGCGAGACCTTGCGAGGTGCCTCCGTGTGCCAACAATAGGCCGCGGCCAAATCTGCGCCCAAAAATAACCGCCTGAAGGCTGGGGCGCCAAGTTCGTCCAGCGGAAAAAACCCACAAAAAATGGGTGGGCTATAGCCTTCGGGGGTGGGGCTGGCCAACTTCATCCGCCGGACTCGGAATGGCGCGAGACTTTGCGAGGCACCTCCGTGTGCCAAAAATAGGCCGCGGGCACAGCCGCACTAAAAAATAACCCCCTGAAGGCCGGGGCGCCAAGTTCGTCCAGCGGAAAAGGCCACAAAAACGGGTGGGCTATAGCCTTGGGGGGTGGGGCTGGCCGACTTCGTCCGCCGGACTCGGAATGGTGCGAGACTTTGCGAGGCACCTCCGTTCGCCAAAAATAGGCCGCGTGCACAGCCGAACCCAAAAATAACCACCCGAAGGCCGGGGCGCCAAGTTCGTCCAGCGGAAAAAGCCCACAAAAACGGGTGGGCTATAGCCTTGGGGGATGGGGCTGGCCAGCTTCGTAAGCCGGACTCGGAATGGCGCGAGACTTTGTGAGGCACCTCCGTGTGCTAAAAATAGGCCGCGGCCACAGCCGCGCCCAAAAATAACCGCCCGAAGCCCGGGGCGCCAAGTTCGTCCAGCGGAAAAAGACCACAAAAACGGGTGGGCTATATCCTTCGGGGGTGGGGCTGGCCAACTTCGTCCGCCGGACTCAGAATGGCGCGAGACTTTGCGAGGCGCCTCCATGTGCCAAAAATAGACCGCAGGCACAGCCGCGGCCAAAAATAACCGCCCGAAGGCCGGGGCGCCAAGTTCGTCCAGCGGAAAAAGGCCACAAAAACGGGTGGGCTATAGCCTTGGGGGGTGGGGCTGGCCAACTTCGTCCGCTGGACTCGGAATGGCGTGAGACTATTCGAGGCGCCTCCGTGTGCCGAAAATAGGCCGCGGACACAGCCGTGCCCAAAAATAACCGCCCGAAGGCCGGGGCGCCAAGTTCGTCCAGCGGAAAAAGGCCACAAAAACGGGTGGGCTATAGCCTTGGGCGGTGGGGCTGGCCAACCTCGTTCGCCGGACTCGGAATGGCGCAAGACTTTGGGAGGCGCCTCCGTGTGCCGAAAATAGGCCGCGGACACAGCCGTGCCCAAAAATAACCGCCCGAACGCCGGGGCGCCAAGTTCGTCCATTGGAAAAAAGCCACAAAAACGGGTGGGCTATAGCCTTGGGGGGTGGGGCTGGCCAACCTCGTTCGCCGGACTCGGAATGGCGCGAGACTTTGCGAGGCGCCTCTGTGTGCCAAAAATAGGCCGCGGCCACAGCCGCGCCCAAAAATAACCTCCTGAAGGCCGGGGTGCAAAGTTCGTCCAGCGGAAAAAGGCCACAAAAACGGGTGGGCTATAGCCTTGGGCGGTGGGGCTGGCCAACTTCGTCCGCCGGACTTGGAATGGCGCGAGACTTTGCGAGGCGCCTCCATGTGCCAAAAACAGGCTGCGGGCACAGCCGCGCCCAAAAATAACGGCCTGAAGGCCGGGGCGCCAAGTTCGTCCAGCGGAAAAATGCCACAAAAACGGGTGGGCTATAGCCTTGGGGGGGGGGGGGGGGGCTGGCCAACTTCGTCCGCTGGACTCGGAATGGCGCCAGACTATTCGAGGCGCCTCCGTGTGCCAAAAATAGGCCGCAGCCACAGCCGCGCTAAAAAATAACCGCCCGAAGGCCGGGGCGCCAAGTTCGTCCAGCGGAAAAATGCCACAAAAATGGGAGGCCTATAGCCTTGGGGGGTGGGGCTGGCCCACTTCGTCCGCCGGACTCGGATTGGCGCGATACTTAGGGAGGCACCTCCGTGTGCCAAAAATAGGCCACTGCCACAGCAGCACTCAAAAATAACCACCCGAAGGCCGGGGCGCCAAGTTCGTCCAGCGGAAAAAGGCCACAACAATGGGTGGGCTATAGCCTTGGGGGGTGGGGCTGGCCCACTTCGTCCGCCGGACTCGGATTGGCGCGATACTTAGCGAGGCGCCTCCGTGTGCCAAAAATAGGCCACGGCCACAGCAGCACTCAAAAATAACCACCCGAAGGCCGGGGCGCCAAGTTCGTCCAGCGGAAACAGGCCACAAAAATGGGTGGGCTATAGCCTTGGGGGGTGGGGCTGGCCCACTTCGTCCGCCGGACTCGAATTGGCGCGATACTTAGCGAGGTGCCTCCGTGTGCCAAAAATAGGCCACGGCCACAGCAGCACTCAAAAATAACCACCCGAAGGCCGGGGCGCCAAGTTCGTCCAGCGGAAAAAGGCCCAAAAAACGGGTGGGCTATAGCCTTGGGGGGTGGGGCTGGCCAACTTCGTCCGCCGGACTCGGAATGGCGCGAGACTTTGCGAGGCACCTCCGTATGCCAAAAATAGGCCGCGGGCACAGCTGCGCCCAAAAATAACTGCCCGAAGGCCGGGGCAGCAAGTTCGTCCAGCGGCAAAAGGCCACAAAAACGGGTGGGCTATAGCCTTCGGGGGTGGGGCTGGCCAACTTCGTCCGCCGGACTCGGAATGGCGCGAGACTTTGCGAGGTGCCTCCGTGTGCCAACAATAGGCCGCGGGCAAATCCGCGCCCAAAAATAACCGCCTGAAGGCTGGGGCGCCAAGTTCGTCCAGCGGAAAAAACCCACAAAAAACGGGTGGGCTATAGCCTTCGGGGGTGGGGCTGGCCAACTTCATCCGCCGGACTCGGAATGGCGCGAGACTTTGCGAGGCGCCTCCGTGTGCCAAAAATAGGCCGCGGGCACAGCCGCACTAAAAAATAACCACCTGAAGGCCGGGGCGCCAAGTTCGTCCAGCGGAAAAAGGCCACAAAAACGGGTGGGCTATAGCCTTGGGGGGTGGGGCTGGCCAACCTCGTTCGCCGGACTCGGAATGGCGCGAGACTTTGGGAGGCGCCTCCGTGTGCCAAAAATAGGCTACGGGCGCAGCCGCGCCCAAAAGTAATCGCCCGAAGGCCGGGGCGCCAAGTTCGTCCAGCGGAAAAAAGCCACAAAAACAGGTGGGCTATAGCCTTGGGGCGTGGGGCTGGCCAGCTTCGTCCGCCGGACTCGGAATGGCGTGAGACTTTGCGAGGCACCTCCGTGTGCCAAAAATAGGCCGCGGGCACAGCCGCGCCCAAAAATAACCACCCGAAGGCCAGGGCGCCAAGTTCGTCCAGCGGAAAAAGGCCACAAAAACGGGTGGGCTATAGCCTTGGGGGGTGGGGCTCGCCAACGTCGTCCGCCGGACTCGGAATGGCGCGAGACTTTGCGAGGCACCTCCGTGTTCCGAAAATAGGCCGCGTGCACATCCGTGCCCAAAAATAACGGCCCGAAGGCTGGGGCGCCAAGTTCGTCCAGCGGAAAAAGGCCACAAAAACGGGTGGGCTATAGCCTTGGGGGGTGGGGCTGGCCAACTTTCTCCGCTGGACTCGGAATGGCGTGAGACTATTCGAGGCACCTCCGTGTGCCAAAAATAGGCCGCGGACACAGCCGCGCCCAAAAATAAACGCCCGAAGGCCGGGGCGCCAAGTTCGTCCAGCGGAAAAAGGCCACAAAAACGGGTGGGCTATAGCCTTGGGGGGCGGGGCTGGCCAACTTCGTCCGCCGGACTCAGAATGGCGCGATACTTAGCGAGGTGCCTCTGTGTGCCAAACATAGGCCACGGCCACAGCAGCAGTCAAAAATAACCACCCGAAGGCCGGGGCGCCAAGTTCGTCCAGCGGAAAAAGGCCCAAAAAACGGGTGGGCTATAGCCTTGGGGGGTGGGGCTGGCCAACTTCGTCCGCCGGACTCGGAATGGCGCGAGACTTTGCGAGGCACCTCCGTGTGCCAAAAATAGGCCGCGGGCACAGCTGCGCCCAAAAATAACTGCCCGAAGGCCGGGGCGCCAAGTTCGTCCAGCGGAAAAAGGCCACCAAAACGGGTGGGCTATAGCCTTGGGGGGTGGGGCTGGCCAACGTCGTCCGCCGGACTCGGAATTGCGCGAGACTTTGCGAGGCACCTCCGTGTGCCAAAAATAGGCCGCGGGGACAGCCGCGCCCAAAAATAACCGCCCGAAGGCCGGGGTGCCAAGTTCGTCCAGCGGAAAAAGCCCACAAAAACGGATGGGCTATAGCCTTGGGGGGTCGGGCTGGCCAACTTCGTCCGCCGGACTCGGAATGGCCCCAGACTTTGCGAGGCACCTCCGTGTGCCAAAAATAGGCCGCGGGCACAGACGCGCCCCAAAATAACCGCCCGAAGGCTGGGGCGCCAAGTTCGTCCAGTGGAAAAAGGCCCAAAAAACGGGTGGGCTATAGCCTTGGGGGGTGGGGCTGGCCAACTTCGTCCGCCGGACTCGGAATGGCGCGAGACTTTGCGAGCAGGCTCCATGTGCCAATAATAGGCCGCGGGCACAGCCGGGCCCAAAAATAAACGCCCGAAGGCCGGGGCGCCAAGTTCGTCCATTGTAAAAAGGCCACAAAAACGGGTGGGCTATAGCCTTCGGGGGTGGGGCTGGCCAACTTCGTCCGCCGGACTCGGAATGGCGCGAGACTTTGCGAGGCACCGACATGTGCCAAAAATTCACCGTGGGCACAGCTGCACCCAAAAATAACTGCCCGAAGGCCGGGGCGGCAAGTTCGTCCAGCGGCAAAAGGCCACAAAAACGGGTGGGCTATAGCCTTCGGGGGTGGGGCTGGCCAACTTCGTCCGCCGGACTGGGAATGGCACGAGACTTTGCAAGGTACCTCCGTGTGCAAAAAATAACCCGCGGGCAAAGCCGCCCCCAAAAATAACCCCCCGAAGGCAGTGGCGCCAAGTTCGTCCAGCGGAAAAAGGCCCAAAAATCGGGTGGGCTATAGCCTTGGGGGGTGGGGCTGGCCAACTTCGTCCGCCGGACTCGGAATGCCGCGAGACTTTCCGAGGGGCCTCTGTGTGCCAAAAGTAGGCCATGGGCAAAACTGCGCCCAAAACTATCCGCACGAAGGCTGGGGCGCCAAGTTCGTCCAGCGGAAAAAGGCCACAAAAACGGGTGGGCTATAGCTTTGGGGGGTGGGGCTGGCCAACTTCGTCCGCCGGACTCGGAATGCCGCCAGAATTTGCGAGGGGCCTCCGTGTGCCAAAAATTGGCCGTGGTCAAAGCCGCGCCCAAAAATAACCGCCCAAAGGCCGGGGCGCCATGTTCGTCCAGCGGAAAAAGGCCACCAAAACGGGTGGGCTATAGCCTTGGGGGGTGGGCTGGCCGACTTCGTCCGCCGGACTCGGAATGCCGCGAGCCTTTGCGAGGGGCTTCCGTGTGCCAAAAATAGGCCGCAGGCAAAGCCGCACCCAAAAATAACCGCCCGAAGGCCGGGGCGCCAAGTTCGTCCAGCAGAAAAAGGCCACAAAAACGGGTGGGCAATAGCCTTGGGGGGTGGGGCTGGCCACCTTCGTCAGCCGGACTCGGAATGCCGTTAGACATTGCGAGGGGCCTCCGTGTGTCAAAAATAGGCCGCGGGCATAGCCGCATCCAAAAATGACCGCCCGAAGGCCGGGGCAGAAAAAAGCCAGAAAAACGGGTGGGCTATAGCCTTGGGGGGTGGGGCAGGCCAACTTCGTCTGCCGGACTCGGAATGCCTCGACACTTTACGAGGGACCTCCGTGTGCCAAACATAGGCCACAGGCAAAGCCGCGCCCAAAAATAACCGACCGAACGCCGGGGTGCCAAGTTCGTCCAGCGGAAAAAGGCCACAAAAACGGGTGGGCTATAGCCTTGGGGGGTGGGGCTGGCCAACTTCGACCGCCGGACTCGGAATGCCGCGAGACTTTGCGAGCGGCCTCCGTGTGCCAAGAATAGGCCGCGGGCACAGCCACGCCCAAAAATAACCACCCGAAGGATGGGGCGCCAAGTTCGTCCAGCAGAAAAAGGCCACAAAAACGGGTGGGCTATTGCCTTGGGGGGTGGGGCCGGCCCACGTCGTCCGCCGGACTCGGAATGCCGCGACACATTGCGAGGGGCCTCCGTGTGCCAAAAATAGGCCACGGGTAAAGCCGCGTACGAAGGCCGGGGCGCCAAGTTCGTCCAGCTGAAAAAGGCCACGAAAACAGGTGGGCTATAGCCTTGGGGGGTGGGGCTGGCCAACTTCGTCCGCCGGACTCGGAATGCCACTAGACATTGCGAGGGGCCTCCGTGTGCCAAAAGTAGGCCGCGGCCTAAGCCACGCCCAAAAATAACCGCCCGAAGGCCGGGGCGCCAAGTTCGTCCAGCGGAAAAAGGTCACAAAAACGGGTGGGCTATAGCGTTGGGGGGTGGGGCTGGCCAACTTCGTCTGCCGGACTCGGAATGCCGCGATACTTTGCGCGGGGCCTCCGTGTGCCAAAAATAGGCCACGGTCAAAGCCGCGCCCAAATATAACTGCCCAAAGGCCGGGGCGCCAAGTTCGTCCAGCGCAAAAAGGCCACAAAAACGGGTGGGCTATAGCCTTGGGGGGTGGGGCTGGCCTACTTCGTCCGCCGGACTCGGAATGCCGCGAGAATTTGCGAGGGGCCTCCTTGTGCCAAAAATAGGCCGCGGGCAAAGCCGCACCCAAAAATTACCGCCCGAAGGCTGGGGCGCCAAGTTCGTCCAGCGGAAAAAGGCCACAAAAACCGGTGGGATATATCCTTGGGGGGTAGGGCTGGCCGACTTCGTCCGCCGGACTCGGAATGCCGCGAGCCTTTGCGAGGGGCCTCCGTGTGCCAAAAATAGGCCACAGGCAAAGCCGCGCCCAAAAATAACCGCCCGAAGGCCGGGGCGCCAAGTTCGTCCAGCAGAAAAAGGCCACAAAAACGGGTGGGCAATAGCCTTGGGGGGTGGGGCTGGCCACCTTCGTCCGCCGGACTCGGAATGCCGCTAGACTTTGCGAGGGGCCTCCGTGTGTCAAAAATAGGCCGTGGGCATAGCCGCATCCAAAAATGACGGCCCGAAGGTCGGGGCAGAAAAAGGCCAGAAAAACGGGTGGGCTATAGCCTTGGGGGGTGGGGCAGGCCAACTTCGTCCGCCGGACTCGGAATGCCGCAAGAATTTGCGAGGGGCCTCCGTGCGCCAAAAATAGGCCGTGGTCAAAGCCACGCCCAAAAAAAACCGCCCTAAGGCCAGGGCGCCATGTTCGTCCAGCGGAAAAAGGACACAAAAACGGGTGGGCTATAGCCTTGGGGGGTGGGGCTGGCCGACTTCGTCCGCCGGACTCGGAATGCCGCGAGCCTTTGCGAGGGGCCTCCGTGTGCCAAAGGTAGGCCGCGGACAAAGCCGCGCCCAAAAATAACCGCCCGAAGGCCGGGGCGCCAAGTTCGTCCAGCGCAAAAAGGCCACAAAAATGGGTGGGCTATAGCCTTGGGGGGTGGCTCTGGCCGACTTCGTCCACCGGACTCGGAATGCCGCGAGACTTTGCGAGGGGCCTGCATGTGCCAAAAATAGGCTGCGGGCAAAGCCGCGCCCAAATATAACCGCCCGAAGGCCGGGGCGCCAAGTTCGTCCAGCAGAAAAAGGCCACAAAAACGGGTGGGCTATAGCCTTGGGGGGTGGGGCTGGCCACCTTCGTCCGCCGGACTCGGAATGCCGTTAGAATGTTTGAGGGGCCTCCGTGTGCCAAAAATAGACCGCGGGCATAGCCGCATCCAAAAATAACCGCCCGAAGGCCGGGGCGCCAAGTTCGTCCAGCAGAAAAAGGCCACAAAAACGGGTGGGCTATAGCCTTGGGGGGTGGGGCTGGCCAACTTTGTCCGCCGGACTCGGAACGCCGCGAGACTTTGCGAGGGGCCTCCGTGTGCCAAAAATAGGCCGCGGGCAAAGGCGCGCCCAAAAATAACTGCCCGGAGGCCGGGGCGCCAAGTTCGTCCAGCGGAAAAAGACCACAAAAACGGGTGGGCTACAGCCTTGGGCGGTGGGGCTGGCCAACTTCGTCCGCCGGACTCGGAATGCCGCGAGACTTTGCGAGGGGCCTCCGTGTGCCAAAAATAGGCAGCGGGCTAAGCCGCGCCCAAAAATAACCGCCCGAATGCGGGGGCGCCAAGTTCGTCCAGCGGAAAAAGGCCACAAAAACGGGTGGGCTATAGCCTTGGGGGGTGGGGCTGGCCAACTTCGTCCGCCGGACTCGGAATGCCGCGAGACTTTGCGAGGGGCCTCCGTGTGCCAAAAATAGGCCGAGGGCAAAGCCGCGCCCAAAAATAACCGCCCGAAGGCCGGGGCGCCAAGTTCGTCCAGCGGAAAAAGGCCACAAAAACGGGTGGGCTATAGCCTTGGGGAGTGGGGCTGGCCAACTTCGTCCGCCGGACTCGGAATGCCGCGAGACTTTGAGAGGGGCCTCCATGTGCCAAAAATCGGCCGCGAGTAAAGCCGCGCCCAAAAATAACCGCCCGAAGGCCGGGGCGCCAAGTTCGTCCTGCTGAAAAAGGCCACAAAAACAGGTGGGCTATAGCCTTGGGGGGTGGGGTTGGCCCACTTCGTCCGCCGGACTCGGAATGCCGCGAGACTTTGCGAGGGGCCTTCGTGTGCGAAAAATAGGCCGTGGGCAAAGCCGCGCCGAAAAATAACCACCCGAAGGCCGGGGCGCCAAGTTTGTCCTGCCGAAAATGGCCACAAAAACGGGTGGGCTATACGCCCGGGGGGTGGGGCTGGCCAACTTCGTCCGCCGGATTCGGAAGGCCGCGAGACTTTGCGAGGGGCCTCCGTGTGCCAAAAATAGGCAGCGGGCTAAGCCACGCCCAAAAATAACTGCCCGAAGGCGGGGGTGCCAAGTTCGTCCAGCGGAAAAAGGCCACAAAAACGGGTGGGCTATACCCTTGGGGGGTGGGGCTGGCCGACTTCGTCCGCCGGACTCGGAATGCCGCGAGACTTTGCGAGGGGCCTCCGTGTGCCAAAAATAGGCCGCGGGTAACGCCGCTCCCAAACATAACCGCCCGAAGGCCTGGGCGCCAAGTTCGTCAAGCGGAAAAAGGCCACAAAAACGGGTGGGCTATAGCCTTGGGGGGTGGGGCTGGCCCACTTCTTCCGCCGGACTCGGAATGCCGCGAGACCTTGCAAGGGGCCTCCGTGTACGAAGAATAGGCCGCGGGCAAAGCCGCGCCCAAAACTAACAGCCCGAAGGCCGGGGTGCCAAGTTCGTCCAGCGGAAAAAGGCCACAAAAACGGGTGGGCTATACGCTCGGGGGGTGGGGCTGGCCTACTTCGTCCGCCGGACTCGGAATGCCGCGACACTTTGCGAGGGGCCTCCGGGTGCCAAAAATAGGCCGCGGGCAAAGCCGCGCCCAAAGATAACCGCCCGAAGGCCGGGGTGCCAAGTTCGTCCAGCGGAAAGAGGCCACAAAAACGGGTGGGCTATAGCCTTGGGGGGTGGGGCCGGCCAACTTCGTCCGCCGGACTCGCAATGCCGCGAGAATTTGCGAGGGTCCTACGTGTGCCAAAAATAGACCGCGGGTAAAGCCGTACCCAAAAATAACCGCCCGAAGGCCGGGGCGCCAACTTCGTCCAGCGGAAAAAGGCCACAAAAACGGGTGGGCTATAGCCTTGGGGGTGGGGCTGACCAACTTCGTCCGCCGGACTCGCATTGCTGCGAGAATTTGGGAGGGGCCTCCGTGTGCAAAAAATAGGCCACGCCAAAGCCACGCCAAAAATAACCTCCCGAAGGCCGGGGCGCCCAGTTCGTCCAGCGGAAAAAGGCCACAAAAACGGGTGGGCTATAGCCTTGGGGGGTGGGGCTGGCACACTTTGTCCGCCGTAGTCGGAATGCCGTGAGACTTTGCGAGGGGCCTCCGTGTGCCAAAAATAGGACGCGGGCAAAGCCGCGCCCAAAAATAACCGCCCGAAGGCCGGGGAGCCATGTTCGTCCAGTGGAAAAAGGCCACAAAAACGGGTGGGCTATAGCCTTGGGGGGTGGGGCTGGCCAACTTCGTCCGCCGGACTTAGAATGCCGCCAGACTTTGCGAGGGGCCTCCGGGTGCCAAAAATAGGCCGCGGGCAAAGCCGCGCCCAAAGATAACCGCCCGAAGGCCGGGGCGCCCAGTTCGTCCAGCGGAAAAAGGCCACAAAAACGGGTGGGCTATAGCCTTGGGGGGTGGGGCTGGCCGACTTCGTCCGCCGGACTCTGAATGCAGCGAGATTTTGCGAGGGTCCTCCATGCGCCAAAAATAGGCCGCGGGCGAAGCCACGGCCAAAAATAACCGCCTGAAGGCTGGGGCGCCCAGTTCGTCCAGCGGAAAAAGGCCACAAAAACGGGTGGGCTATAGCCTTGGGGGTGGGGCAGGCCAACTTCGTCCGCCGGACTCGGAATGCCGCGAGACTTTGCGTGGGGCCTCCGTGTGCCAAAAATAGGACGCGGGCAAAGCCGCGCCCAAATATAACCGCCCGAAGGCCGGGGCGCCATGTTCGTCCAGCGGAAAAAGGCCACAAAAACGGGTGGGCTATAGCCTTGGGGGGTGGGGCTGGCCAACTTCGTCCGCCGGACTCGCAATGCCGCGAGAATTTGTGAGGGGCCTCCGTGTGCAAAAAATAGGCCGCGGGCAAAGCCGCGCCCAAAAATAACCTCCCGAAGGCCAGGGCGCCCAGTTCGTCCAGCGGAAAAAGGCCACAAAAACAGGTGGGCTATAGCCTTGGGGGGTGGGGCTGGCCCACTTCGTCCGCTGGACTCGGAATGCCGCGAGACTTTGCGAGGGCCCTCCGTGTGCAAAAAATAGGCCGCGGGCAAAGCCGCGCCAAAAAATAACCACCCGAAGGCCGGGGTGCCAAGTTCGTCCAGCGGAAAAAGGCCACAAAAACGGGTGGGCTATAGCCTTGGGGGGTGGGGCTGGCCAACTTCGTCCGCCGGACTCGGAATGCCGCGAGACTTTGCGAGGGGCCTCCGTGTGCCAAAAATAGGCCGAGGGCAAAGCCGCGCCCAAAAATAACCGCCCGAAGGCCGGGGCGCCCAGTTCGTCCAGCGGAAAAAGGCCACAAAAACGGGTGGGCTATAGCCTTGGGGAGTGGGGCTTGCCAACTTCGTCCGCCGGACTCGGAATGCCGCGAGACTTTGAGAGGGGCCTCCATGTGCCAAAAATCGGCCGCGAGTAAAGCCGCGCCCAAAAATAACCGCCCGAAGGCCGGGGCGCGAAGTTCGTCCTGCTGAAAAAGGCCACAAAAACAGGTGGGCTATAGCCTTGGGGGGTGGGGTTGGCCCACTTCGTCCGCCGGACTCGGAATGCCGCGAGACTTTGCGAGGGGCCTTCGTGTGCGAAAAATAGGCCGCGGGCAAAGCCGCGCCAAAAAATAACCACCCGAAGGCCGGGGCGCCAAGTTTGTCCTGCCGAAAATGGCCACAAAAACGGGTGGGCTATACGCTCGGGGGGTGGGGCTGGCCAACTTCGTCCGCTGGATTCGGAAGGCCGCGAGACTTTGCGAGGGGCCTCCGTGTGCCAAAAATAGGCAGCGGGCTAAGCCACGCCCAAAAATAACTGCCCGAAGGCGGGGGTGCCAAGTTCGTCCAGCGGAAAAAGGCCACAAAAACGGGTGGGCTATACCCTTGGGGGGTGGGGCTGGCCGACTTCGTCCGCCGGACTCGGAATGCCGCGAGACTTTGCGAGGGGCCTCCGTGTGCCAAAAATAGGCCGCGGGTAAAGCCGCTCCCAAACATAACCGCCCGAAGGCATGGGCGCCAAGTTCGTCAAGCGGAAAAAGGCCACAAAAACGGGTGGGCTATAGCCTTGGGGGGTGGGGCTGGCCCACTTCGTCCGCCGGACTCGGAATGCCGCGAGACCTTGAAAGGGGCCTCCGTGTACGAAAAATAGGCCGCGGGCAAAGCCGCGCCCAAAACTAACAGCCCGAAGGACGGGGTGCCAAGTTCGTCCAGCGGAAAAAGGCCACAAAAACGGGTGGGCTATACGCTCGGGGGGTGGGGCTGGCCAACTTCGTCCGCCGGATTCGGACGGCCGCGAGACTTTGCAAGGGGCCTCCGTGTGCCAAAAATAGGCAGCGGGCTAAGCCACGCCCAAAAATAACTGCCCGAAGGCGGGGGTGCCAAGTTCGTCCAGCGGAAAAAGGCCACAAAAACGGGTGGGCTATACCCTTGGGGGGTGGGGCTGGCCGACTTCGTCCGCCGGACTCGGAATGCCGCGAGACTTTGCGAGGGGCCTCCGGGTGCCAAAAATAGGCCGCGGGCAAAGCCGCGCCCAAAGATAACCGCCCGAAGGCCGGGGTGCCAAGTTCGTCCAGCGGAAAGAGGCCACAAAAACGGGTGGGCTATAGCCTTGGGGGGTGGGGCCGGCCAACTTCGTCCGCCGGACTCGCAATGCCGCGAGAATTTGCGAGGGTCCTCCGTGTGCCAAAAATAGACCGCGGGTAAAGCCGTACCCAAAAATAACCGCCCGAAGGCCGGGGCGCCAACTTCGTCCAGCGGAAAAAGGCCACAAAAACGGGTGGGCTATAGCCTTGGGGGTGGGGCTGACCAACTTCGTCCGCCGGACTCGCATTGCTGCGAGAATTTGGGAGGGGCCTCCGTGTGCAAAAAATAGGCCACGCCAAAGCCACGCCCAAAAATAACCTCCCGAAGGCCGGGGCGCCCAGTTCGTCTAGCGGAAAAAGGCCACAAAAACGGGTGGGCTATAGCCTTGGGGAGTGGGGCTGGCCAACTTCGTCCGCCGGACTCGGAATGCCGCGAGACTTTGAGAGGGGCATCCATGTGCCAAAAATCGGCCACGAGTAAAGCCGCGCCCAAAAATAACCGCCCGAAGGCCGGGGCGCGAAGTTCGTCCTGCTGAAAAAGGCCACAAAAACAGGTGGGCTATAGCCTTGGGGGGTGGGGTTAGCCCACTTCGTCCGCCGGACTCGGAATACCGCGAGACATTGCGAGGGGCCTCCGTGTGCCAAAAATAGGCCGCAGGCAAAGCCGCGACCAAAAATAACCGCCCGAAGGCCGGGGCGCCAAGTTCGTCCAGCGGAAAAAGGCCACAAAATCGGGTGGGCTATAGCTTTGGGGGGTGGGGCATGCCAACTTCGTCAGCCGGACTCGGACTGCCGTGACACTTTACGAGGGGCCTCCGTGTGCCAAAAATAGGCAGCGGGCAAAGCCGCGCCCAAAAATAACCGCCCGAAGGCCGGGGCGCCAAGTTCGTCCAGCGGAAAAAGGCCACAAAAACGGGTGGGCTATAGCCTTGGGGGGTGGGGCTGGCCAACTTCGTCCGCCGGACTCGGAATGCCGCGAGAATTTGCGAGGGGCCTCCGTGTACAAAAAATAGGCCGCGGGCAAAGCCACGCCCAAAAATGACCGCCCGAAGGCTGGGGCGCCAAGTTCGTCCAGCGGAAAAAGGCCACAGAAACGGGTGGGCTATAGCCGTGAGGGGTGGGGCAGGCCAACTTCGTCCGCCGGACTCGGAATGCCGCGAGACTTTGCGAGGGGCCTCCGTGGGCAAAAAATAGGCCGCGGGAAAAGCCGCCCCCAAAAATAACCGCCCGAAGGCCGGGGCGTCCAGTTCGTCCAGCGGAAAAAGGCCACAAAAACGGGTGGGCTATAGCCTTGGGGGGTGGCGCAGGCCGACTTCGTCCGCCGGACTCGGAATGCAGCGAGACTTTGCGAGGGGCCTCCGTGTGCCAAAAATAGGCCACGGGCAAAGCCGTGCCCAAAAATAACAGTCCGAAGGCCGGGGCGCCAAGTTCGTCCAGCGGAAAAAGGCCACAAAAACGGGTGGGCTATAGCCCTGGGGGGTGGTGCTGGCCCACTTCGTCCGCCGGACTCGCAATGCCGTGAGAATTTGCGAGGGGCCTCCGTGGGCAAAAAATAGGCCGCGGGCAATGCCGTGCCCAAAAATAACCGCCCGAAGGCCGGGGCGCCCAGTTCGTCCAGCGGAAAAAGGCCACAAAAACGGGTGGGCTATAGCCTTGGGGGGTGGGGAAGGCCAACTTCGTCCGCCGGACTCGGAATGCCGTGAGACTTTACGAGGGGCCTCCGTGTGCCAAAAATAGGCCACGGGCAAACCCGCGCCCATAAATAACAGCCCGAAGGCCGGGGCGCCAAGTTCGTCCAGCGGAAAAAGGCCACAAAAACGGGTGGGCTATAGCCTTGGGGGGTGGGGCCGGCCGACTTCGTCCGCCGGACTCGCAATGCCGCGAGAATTTGAGAGGGGCCTCCGTGTGCAAAAAATAGGCTGTGGGAAAAGCCGCGCCCAAAAATAACCTCCCGAAGGCCGGGGCACCCAGTTCGTCCAGCGGAAAAAGGCCACAAAAACGGATGGGCTATAGCCTTGGGGGGTGGGGCTGGCCCACTTCGTCCGCCGGACTCAGAATGCCGCGAGACTTTGCGAGGGGCCTCCGTGTGCCAAAAATAAGATGTGGACAAAGCCGTACCCAAAAAGAACCGCCCGAAGGCCGGGGCGCCAAGTTCGTCCAGCGGAAAAAGGCCACAAAAACGGGTGGGCTATAGCCTTGCGGGGTGGGGCTGGCCGACTTCGTCCGCCGGACTCGGAATGCCGCGAGACTTTGCGAGGGGCCTCCGGGTGCCAAAAACAGGCCGTGGTCAAAGCCGCGCCCAAAAATAACCGCCCGAAGGATGGGGCGCCTAGTTCGTCCAGCGGAAAAAGGCCACAAAAACGGGTGGGCTATAGCGTTGGGGGTTGGGGCTGGCCAACTTCGTCCGCCGGACTCGGAATTCCACGAGACTTTGCGAGGGGCCTACGTGTGCCAAAAATAAGCCACGGGCAAAGCGGCGCCCAAAAATAACCGCCCGAAGGCCGGGGCGCCAAGATCGTCCAGCGGAAAAAGGCCACAAAGACGGGTGGGCTATAGCCTTGGGGGGTGGGGCTGGCCCACTTCGTCCGCCGGAGTCGGAATGCCTCGAGACTTTGCGAGGGGCCTCCGTGTGCCAAAAATAGGCCACGGGCAAAGCCGCGCCCAAAAATAACCGCCCGAAGGCCGGGGTGCCAAGTTCGTCCAGCGGAAAAAGGTAACAAAAACGGGTGGGCTATAGCCTTGGGGGGTGGGGCTGGCCAACTTCGATCGCCGGACTCGGAATGGCGCGAGACTTTGTGAGGCGCCTCCGTGTGCCAAAAATAGGACGCGGGCACAGCCGCGCCCAAAAATAACCGCCCGAAGGCCGGGGCGCCAAGTTCGTCCAGCGGAAAAAGCCCACAAAAACGGGTGGGCTATAGCCTTGGGGGGTGGGGCTGGCCAATTTCGTCCGCCGGACTCAGAATGCCGCGAGACTTTGCGAGGGTTCTCCGTGTGCCAAAAACAGGCCGCGGTCAAAGCCGTGCCCAAAAATAACTGCACGAAGGCCGGGGTGCCATGTTCGTCCAGCGGAAAAAGCCCACAAAAACGGGTGGGCTATAGCCTTGGGGGGTGGGGCTGGCCAACTTCGATCGCCGGACTCGGAATGGCGCGAGACTTTGTGAGGCGCCTCCGTGTGCCAAAAATAGGCCGCGGGTACAGCCGCGCCCAAAAATAACCGCCCGAAGGCCGGGGTGCCATGTTCGTCCAGCGGAAAAAGTCCACAAAAACGGGTGGACTATAGCCTTGGGGGGTGGGGCTGGCCAACTTCGATCGCCGGACTCGGAATGGCACGATACTTTGCGAGGCACCTCCGTGTGCCAAAAATATGCCGGGGGCACAGCCGCGCGCAAAAATAACCGCCCGAAGGCCGGGGTGCCATGTTCGTCCAGCGGAAAAAGCCCACAAAAACGGATGGGCTATAGCCTTGGGGGGTGGGGCTGGCCAACTTCGTCCGCCGGACTCGGAATGCCACGAGACTTTGCGAGGGGCCTCCGTGTGCCAAAAATAGGCCGCGGGCAAAGCCGCGCCCTAAAATAACTGCCCGAACGCCGGGGCGCCAAGTTCGTCCAGCAGAAAAAGGCCACAAAAATGGGTGGGCTATAGCCTCGGGGGGTGGGGCTGGCCAACTTCGATCGCTGGACTCGGAATGGTACGAGACTTTGCGAGGTGCCTCCGTGTGCCAAAAATAGGCCGCGCGCACAGCAGCGCACAAAAATAACCGCCCGAAGGCCGGGGTGCCATGTTCGTCCAGCGGAAAAAGGCCACAAAAACGGATGGGCTATAGCCTTGGGGGGTGGGGTTGGCCAACTTCGTCCGCCGGACTCGGAATGCCGCGAGACTTTTCGAGGGGCCTCCATGTGTCAAAAATAGGCCGCGGCCAAAGCCGCGCCCAAAAATAACCCCACGAAGGCCGGGGCGCCAAGTTCGTCCAGCGGAAAAAGGCCACAAAAACGGGAGGGCTATAGCCTTGGGGGGTGGGGCTGGCCAACTTCGATCGCCGGACTCGGAATGGCGTGAGACTTTGCGAGGCACCTCCGTGTGCCAAAAATAGGCAGCGGGAACAGCCGCACCCAAAAATAACCGCCCGAAGGCCGGGGTGCCAAGTTCATCCAGCGGAAAAAGCCCACAAAAATGGATGGGCTATAGCCTTGGGGGGTGGGGCTGGCCAACTTCGTCCGCCGGACTCGGAATGCCGCGAGACTTTGCGAGGGGCCTCCGTGTGCCAAAAATAATCCGCGGGTTAAGCCGCTCCCAAAAATAACTCGACGGAGGCCGGGGCGCCAAGTTCGTCCAGCGGAAAAAGGCCACAAAAACGGGTGGGCTATAACCTTGGGGGGTGGGGCTGGTCAACTTCGTCCGCCGGACTCGGAATTGCGCGAGACATTGTGACGCGCCTCCGTGTACCAAAAATAGGCTACGGGCACAGCCGCACCCAAAAATAACCGCCCGAAGGCAGGGGCGCCAAGTTCGTCCAGCGGAAAAAGCCCACAAAAACGGGTGGGCTATAGCCTTGGGGGGTGGGGCTGGCCAACTTCGTCCGCCGGACTCGGAATTGCGCGAGACCTTGCGAGGCGCCTCCGTGTGCCAAAAATAGGCCGCATGCACAGCCACGCCCAAAAATAACTGCCCGAAGGCCGGGGTGCCATGTTCGTCCAGCGGAAAAAGGCCACAAAAACGGGTGGGCTATAACCTTGGGGGGTGGGGCTGGTCAACTTCGTCCGCCGGACTCGGAATGGCGTGAGAATTTGCGAGGCGCCTCCGTGTGCCAAAAATAGGCCGCATGCACCGCCACGCCCAAAAATAACTGCCCGAAGGCTGGGGTGCCATGTTCGTCCAGCGGAAAAAGGCCACAAAAACGGGTGGGCCATAACCTTGGGGGGTGGGGCTGGTCAACTTCGTCCGCCGGACTCGGAATTGCGCGAGACCTTGCGAGGCGCCTCCGTGTGCCAAAAATAGGCCGCGGGCACAGCCGCGCCAAAAATAACTGCCCGAAGGCCGGGGCGCCAAGTTCGTCCAGCGGAAAAAACCCACAAAAACGGGTGGGCTATAGCCTTGGGGGGTGGGGCTGGCCAACTTCGATCGCCGGACTCGTAATGGCGTGAGACTTTGCGAGGCGCCTCCGTGTGCCAAAAATAGGCCGCATGCACAGCCGCGCCAAAAAATAACCGCCCGAAGGCCGGGGCGCCAAGTTCATCCAGCGGAAAAAGCCCACAAAAATGGGTAGGCAATAGCCTTGAGGGGTGGGGCTGGCCAACTTCGTCCGTCGGACTCAGAATGGCGCGAGAGTTTGCGAGGCACCTCCTTGTGCCAAAAATAGGCCGCAGACACAGCCGTGCCCAAAAATAACCGCCCGAAGGCCGGGGCGCCAAGTTCATCCAGCGGAAAAAGGCCACAAAAACGGATGGGCTATAGCCTTGGGGGGTGGGCATGGCCAACTTCGTCCGCCGGACTCGGAATGGCGCGAGACTTTGCGAGGCACCTAAGTGTGCCAAAAATAGGCCGCGGGCACAGCCGCGCCCAAAATAACCACCCGAAGGCCGGGTCGCCAAGTTCGTCCAGCGGAAAAAGCCCACAAAAACGGGTGGGCTATAACCTTGGGGGGTGGGGCTGGCCCATTTCGTCCGCCGGACTCGGAATGGCGCGAGAATTGCGAGGCACGTCTGTGTACCAAAAATAGGCTGCGGGCACAGCCGCGCCCAAAAATAACCGCCCGAAGGCCGGGGCGCCAAGTTCGTCCAGCGGAAAAATCCCACAAAAACGGGTGGGCTATAGCCTTGGGGGGTGGGGCTCGCCAACTTCGTCCGCCAGACTCGGAATGGCGTGAGACTTTGCGAGGCGCCTCCGTGTGCCAAAAATAGGCCGCGGGCACAGCCACACCCAAAAATAACTGCCTGAAGGCCGGGGCGCCAAGTTCGTCCAGCGGGAAAAGGCCACAAAAAAGGGTGGGCTATATCCTTGGGGGGTGGGGCGGGCCGACTTCGTCCGCCGGACTCGGAATGGTCCGAGGCATTGCGAGGCGTCTCCGTGTGAAAAAAATAGTCCGCGGGCACAGCGGCGCCCAAAAATAACCGCCCGAAAGCCGGGGCGCCAAGTTCGTCCAGCGGAAAAAGCGCACAAAAACGGGTGGGCTATAGCCTTGGGGGGTGGGGCTGGCCAACTTCGTCCGCCCGACTCGGATGGCGCGAGACTTTCGAGGCACCTCCGTGTGCCAAAAATAAGCCGCGGTCCCAGCCGCGTCCAAAAATAACCTCCCGAAAGCCGGGGCGCCAAGTTCGTCCAGCGAAAAAGGCCACAAAAACGGGTGTGCTATAGCCTTGGGGGGTGGGGCTGGCCAACTTCGTCCCCCGGACTCGGAATGGCGCAAGACTTTGCGAGGTCCCTCCGTGTGCCCAAAATAGGCCGCGGGTATAGCCACGCCCAAAAATAACTGCCCGAAGGCCGGGGCGCCAACTTCGTCCGCCGGACTCGGAATGGTGCGAGACATTGCGAGGCGTCTCCGTGTGCCAAAAATAGGCCGCGGGGACTGCCGCGCCCAAAAATAACCACGCCAAGACCGGGGCGCCAAGTTCGTACAGCAGAAAAAGCCCACAAAAACGGACGGGCTATAGCCATGGGGGTGGTGCTGGCCGACTTCGTCCGCCGGTCTCGGAATGGCACGAGACTTTGTGAGGCACCTCCGTGTGCCAAAAATAGGCCGCCGGCACAGCCGCGCCCAAAAATAACTGCCCGAAGGCCGGGGCGCCAAGTTCGTCCTGAGGAAAAAAGCCACAAAAACGGGTGGGCTATAGCCTTGGGGGGTGGGGCTGGCCAAATTCGTCCGCCGGACTCGGAATGGCGCGAGACTTTGCAAGGCACCTCCGCGTGCCAAAAATAGGCTGCGGGCACAGACGCGCCCAAAAATAACCGCCCGAAGGCCGGGGCGCCAAGTTCGTCCAGCGGAAAAAGGCCACAAAAACGGGTGGGCTATAGCCTTGGGGGGTGGGGCTGGCCCACTTCGCCCGCCGGAGTCGGAATGGCGCGAGACATTGCGAGGCGCCTCCGTGTGTAAAAATAGGCCGAGGGCAAAGCCGCGCCCAAAAATAACCGCCCGAAGGCCCGGGCGCCAAGTTCGTCCAGCGGAAAAAGGCCACAAAAACGGGTGGGCTATAGCCTTGGGGGGTGGGGCTGGCCAACTTCGTCCGCCGGACTCGGAATGCCGCGAGACTTTGCGAGGGGCCTCCGTGTGCCAAAAATAGGCCGTGAGACTTTGCCGCGCCCAAAAATAACCGCCCGAAGGCCGGGGCGCCAAGTTCGTCCAGCGGAAAAAGGCCACAAAAACGGGTGGGCTATAGCCTTGGGGAGTGGGGCTGGCCAACTTCGACCGCCAGACTCGGAATGGCGCGAGCCTTTGCAAGGTGCCTCCGTGTACCAAAAATAGGCCGCGGGCACAGCCGTACAAAAAAATAACCGCCCGAAGGCCGGGGCTCCAAGTTCGTCCAGCGGAAAAAGGCCACAGAAACGGGTGGGCTATAGCCTTGGGGGGTGGGGCTGGCCGACTTCGTCCGCCGGACCCGGAATGGCGCGAGACTTTGCAAGGCACCTTCACATGCTAAAAATAGGCCTCGGGCACAGACGCGCCCAAAAATAACCGCCCGAAGGCCGGGGGGCCAAGTTCGTCCAGCGGAAAAAGGCCACAAAAACGGGTGGGCTATAGCCTTGGGGGGTGGGGCTGGCCCACTTCGTCCGCCGGACTCGGAATGGCGTGAGACTTTGCGAGGCGCCTCCGTGTGTAAAAATCGGCCGCGGGCAGATCCGCACCCAAAAATAACCGCGCGAAGCCTGGACGCCAAGTTCGTCCAGCGGAAAAAGGCCACAAAAACTGGTGGGCTATAGCCTTGGGGGGTGGGGCTGGCCCACTTCGTCCGCCAGACTCGGAATGCCGTGAGACTTTGCAAGGGGCCACCATGTGCCAAAAATAGGCCGCGGGAAAGCCGCGCCCAAAAATAACCGCCCGAAGGCCGGGGCGCCAAGTTCATCCAGCGGAAAAAGGCCACAAAAACGGGTGGGCTATAGACTTGGGGGGTGGGGCTGGCCAACTTCGTCCGCCGGACTCGGAATGACGCGAGACTTTCCGAGGGGCCTCCGTGTGCCAAAAATAGGCCACGGACAAAGCCGCGCCCAAAATTAACCGCCCGAAGGCTGGAGCGCCAAGTTCCTCCAGCGGGAAAAGGCCACAAAAACGGGTGGGCTATAGCCTTGGGGGGTGGGGCTGGCCAACTTCGTCCGCCGGGCTCGGAATGCCGCGAGACTTTGCGAGGGGCCTCCGTGTGCCAAAAATAGGCCGCGGGCAAAGCCGTGCCCAAAAATAACTGTCCGAAGGCCGGGGCGCCAAGTTCGTCCAGCGGAAAAAGGCCACAAAAACAGGTGGGCTATAGCCTTGGGGGGTGGGGCTGGCCCACTTCGTCCGCCGGACTTGGAATGCCGCGAGACTTTGCGAGGGGCCTCCGTGTGCCAAAAATAGGCCGCGGGCAAAGCCGCACCCAAAAATAACTGCCCGAAGGCGTTCGTCCAGCGGAAAAAGGCCACAAAAACGGGTGGGCTATAGCGTTGGGGGGTGGGGCTGGCCAACTTCGTCCGCCGGACTCGGAATGCTACGAGACTTTGCGAGGGGTCTCCGTGTGCCAAAAATAGGCCGCGGGCGAAGCCGCGCCCAAAAATAACAACCCGAAGGCCGGGGCGCCAAGTTCGTCCAGCGGAAAAAGGCCACAAAAACGGGTGGGCTATAGCCTTGGGGGGTGGGGCTGGCCAACTTCGTCCGCCGGACTTGGAATGCCGCGAGACTTTGCGAGGGACCTCCGTGTGCCAAAAATAGGCTGCGGGCAAAGCCGCGCCGAAAAATAACTGCCCGAAGGCGTTCGTCCAGCGGAAAAAGCCCACAAAAACGGGTGGGCTATAGCCTTGGGGGGTGGGGCTGGCCAACTTCGTCCGCCGGACTTGGATTGCCGCGAGACTTTGCGAGGGGCCTCCGTGTGCCAAAAATAGGCCACGGGCAAATCCGCGCCAAAAAATAACTGCCCGAAGGCGTTCGTCCAGCGGAAAAAGGCCACAAAAACGGGTGGGCTATAGCCTTTGGGGGTGGGGCTGGCCAACTTCGTCCGCCGGACTCGGAATGCCGCGAGACTTTGCGAGAGGCCTCCGCGTGCCAAAAATAGGCCGCAGCCAAAGCCGCACCCAAAAATAACCGACGGAAGGCCGGGGCGCCAAGTTCGTGCAGCGGAAAAAGGCCACAAAAACGGGTGGGCTATAGCCTTAGGGGGTGGGGCTGGCCAACTTCGGCCGCCGGACTTGGAATGCCGCGAGACTTTGCGAGGGGCCTCCGTGTGCCAAAAATAGGCCGTGGGCTAAGCCGCGCCCAAAAATAACCTCCCGAAGGCCGGGGCGCCAAGTTCGTCCAGCGGAAAAAGGCCACAAAAATGGGTGGGCTATAACCTTGGGGTTTGGGGCTGGCCTACTTCGCCCGCCGGACTCGGAATGCTGCGAGACTTTGCGAGGGGCCTCCGTGCGCCAAAAATAGGCCGCGGCCAAAGCCGCACCCAAAAATAACCGCCCGAAGGCCGGGGCGCCAAGTACGTCCAGCTGACAAAGGCCACAAAAACAGGTGGGCTATAACCATGGGGTTTGGGGCTGGCCAACATTGTCCGCCGGACTAGGAATGCCGCGATACTTTGCGAGGGATCTCCGTGTGCCATAAATAGGCCGTGGACAAAGCCACTCCCAAAAATAACCGCCCGAAAGCCGGGGCGCCAAGTTCGTCCAGCGGAAAAGGGCCACAAAAACGGGTGGGCTATAGCCTTTGGGGGTGGGGCTGGCCAACTTCGTCCGCCGGACTCGGAATGCCGCGAGACTTTGCGAGAGGCCTCCGTGTGCCAAAAATAGGCCGCGGGCAAAGCCGCACCCAAAAATAACCGCCGGAAGGCCGGGGCGCCAAGTTCGTCCAGCGGAAAAAGGCCACAAAAACGGGTGGGCTATAGCCTTGGGGGGTGGGGCTGGCCCACTTCGTCCGCCGGACTCGGAATGCCGTGAGACTTTGCGAGGGCCTCCTTGTGCCAAAAATAGGCCGTGGGCACAGCCGCGGCCAAAAATAACCGCCCGAAGGCCGGGGCGCCAAGATCGTGCAGCAGAAAAAGCCCACAAAAACGGGTGGGCTATAGCCTTGGGGGGTGGGGCTGGCCTACTTCGTCCGCCAGACTAGGAATGGCGTTAGACTTTGCGAGGCGTCTCCTTGTGCCAAAAATAGGCCGCGGGCAAAGCCACGCCCAAAACTAACCGCCGGAAGGCCGGGGCGCCAAGTTCGTCCAGCGGAAAAAGGCCACAAAAACGGGTGGGCTATAGCCTTGGGGGGTGGGGCTGGCCAACTTCGTCCGCCAGACTTGGAATGCCGTGAGACTTTGCGAGGGGCCTCCGTGTGCTAAAAATAGGCCGTGGGCAAAGCCGCGCCCAAAAATAACCTCCCGAAGGCCGGGGCACCAAGTTCGTCCAGCGGAAAAAGGCCACAAAAATGGGTGGGCTATAACCTTGGGGTTTGGGGCTGGCCTACTTCGCCCGCCAGACTCGGAATGCCGTGAGACTTTGCGAGGGGACTCCATGCGCCAAAAATAGGCCACGGCCGAAGCCGTGCCCAAAATAACCGCCCGAAGGCCGGGGCGCCAAGTACGTCCAGCGGACAAAGGCCACAAAAACGGGTGGGCTATAACCATGGGGTTTGGGGCTGGCCAACTTTGTCCGCCGGACTCGGAATGCCGCGAGACTTTGCGAGGGGCCTCCGTGTGCCAAAAATAGGCCGCGGACAAAGCCGCGCCCAAAAATAACCGCCCGAAGGCCGGGGCGCCAAGTTCGTCCAGCGGAAAAAGGCCACAAAAACGGGTGGGCTATAGCCTTTGGGGGTGGGGCTGTCCAACTTCGTCCGCCGGACTCGGAATGCCGCGAGACTTTGCAAGAGGCCTCCGTGTGCCAAAAATAGGCCGCGGGGAAAGCCGCACCCAAAAATAACCACCGAAAGGCCGAGGCACCAAGTTGGTCCAGCAGAAAAAGGCCACAAAAACGGGTGGGCTATAGCCTTGGGGGGTGGGGCTTGCCAACTTCGTCCGCCGGACTCGGAATGCTGTGAGACTTTGCGAGGGGCCTCCATGTGCCAAAAATAGGCCGTGGGCAAAGTTCGTCCAGCGGAAAAAGGCCACAAAAATGGGTGGGCTATAACCTTGGGGTTTGGGGCTGGCCTACTTCGCCCGCCGGACTCGGAAAGCCGCGAGACTTTGCGAGGGGCCTCCGTGCGCCAAACATAGGCCGCAGCCAAAGCCGCGCCCATAAATAACCGCCCGAAGGCCGGGGCGCCAAGCTCGTCCTGCGGAAAAAGGGCACAAAAACGGGTGGGCTATAGCCTTGGTCGGTGGGGCTGGCCAACTTTGTCCAACGGACTCGGAAATGCGCAAGACTTTGCGAGGCACCTCCGTGTGCCAAAAATAGGCCGTGGGCACAGCCGCGCCCAAAAATAACCGCCCGAAGGCCGGGGCGCCAAGTTCGTCCAGCGGAAAAAGGCCACAGAAACGGGCGGGCTATAGCCTTGGGGGGTGGGGCTGGCCAACTTCGTCTGCCGGACTCGGAATGGCGTGAGACTTTGCGAGGCGTCTCCGCGTGCCAAAAATAGGCCACGGGCACAGCCGCGCCCAAAAATAACCACCCAAAGGCCGGAGCGCCAAGTTCGTCCAGTGGAAAAAGCCCACAAAAACGGGTGGGCTATAGCCTTGGGGGGTGGGGCTGGCCAATTTCGTCCGCCGGACTCGGAATGGCGCGAGACTTTGCGAGGGGCCTCCGTGTGCCAAAAATAGGCCGCGGTCAAACCCACGCCCAAAAATAACCGCCCGAAGGCCGGGACGCCAAGTTCGTCCAGCGGAAAAAGGCAACAAAAACGGGTGGGCTATAGCCTTGGGGGGTGGTGCTGGCCCACTTCGTCCGCCGGACTCGGAATGCCGCGAGACTTTGCGAGGGGCCTCCGTGCGCCAAAAATAGGCCGCGGGCAAAGCCGCGCCCAAAAATAACCGCCCGAAGGCCGGGGCGCAAAGTTCGTCCAGCGGAAAAAGGCCACAAAAATGGGTGGGCTATAACCTTGGGGTTTGGGGCTGGCCTACTTCGCCCGCCGGACTCGGAAAGCCGCGAGACTTTGCGAGGGGCCTCCGTGCGCCAAACATAGGCCGCGGCCAAAGCCGCGCCCATAAATAACCGCCCGAAGGCCGGGGCGCCAAGCTCGTCCTGCGGAAAAAGGACACAAAAACGGGTGGGCTATAGCCTTGGCCGGTGGGGCTGGCCAACTTTGTCCGCCGGACTCGGAAATGCGCAAGACTTTGCGAGGCACCTCCGTGTGCTAAAAATAGGCCGTGGGCACAGCCGCGCCCAAAAATAACCGCCCGAAGGCCGGGGCGCCAAGTTCATCCAGCGGAAAAAGGCCACAAAAACGGGTGGGCTATAGCCTTGGGGGGTGGGGCTGGCCAACTTCGCCCGCCGGACACGGAATGCCGCGAGACTTTGCGAGGGGCCTCCGTGTGCCAAAAATAGGCCGCGGGCAAAGCCGCGCCCAAAAATAACCGCCCGAAGGCCGGGACGCCAAGTTCGTCCAGCGGAAAAAGGCAACAAAAACGGGTGGGCTATAGCCTTGGGGGGTGGGGCTTGCCAACTTCGTCCGCCGGACTCGGAATGGCGCGAGACTTTGCGAGGGGCCTCCGTGTGCCAAAAATAGGCCGCGGTCAAACCCACGCCCAAAAATAACCGCCCGAA
This sequence comes from Citrus x changshan-huyou, assembly GCA_039657385.1. Classification (NCBI taxonomy): domain Eukaryota; kingdom Viridiplantae; phylum Streptophyta; class Magnoliopsida; order Sapindales; family Rutaceae; genus Citrus; species Citrus x changshan-huyou. The sequence goes on from JBCGBO010000015.1 coordinate 187,576, forward strand.
GGCCGGGACGCCAAGTTCGTCCAGCGGAAAAAGGCAACAAAAACGGGTGGGCTATAGCCTTGGGGGGTGGGGCTGGCCCACTTCGTCCGCCGGACTCGGAATGCCGCGAGACTTTGCGAGGGGCCTCCGTGCGCCAAAAATAGGCCGCGGGCAAAGCCGCGCCCAAAAATAACCGCCCGAAGGCCGGGGCGCAAAGTTCGTCCAGCGGAAAAAGGCCACAAAAATGGGTGGGCTATAACCTTGGGGTTTGGGGCTGGCCTACTTCGCCCGCCGGACTCGGAAAGCCGCGAGACTTTAAGAGGGGCCTCCGTGCGCCAAACATAGGCCGCGGCCAAAGCCGCGCCCATAAATAACCGCCCGAAGGCCGGGGCGCCAAGCTCGTCCTGCGGAAAAAGGACACAAAAACGGGTGGGCTATAGCCTTGGCCGGTGGGGCTGGCCAACTTTGTCCGCCGGACTCGGAAATGCGCAAGACTTTGCGAGGCACCTCCGTGTGCTAAAAATAGGCCGTGGGCACAGCCGCGCCCAAAAATAACCGCCCGAAGGCCGGGGCGCCAAGTTCATCCAGCGGAAAAGGGCCACAAAAACGGGTGGGCTATAGCCTTGGGGGCTGGGGCTGGCCAACTTCGCCCGCCGGACACGGAATGCCGCGAGACTTTGCGAGGGGCCTCCGTGTGCCAAAAATAGGCCGCGGGCAAAGCCGCGCCCAAAAATAACCGCCCGAAGGCCGGCGCGCCAAGTTCGTCCAGCGGAAAAAGGCCACAAAAACGGGTGGGCTATAGCCTTGGGGGGTGGGGCTGGCCAACTTCGTCTGCCGGACTCGGAATGGCGTGAGACTTTGTGAGGCGTCTCCGCGTGCCAAAAATAGGCCACGGGCACAGCCGCGCCCAAAAATAACCACCCAAAGGCCGGAGCGCCAAGTTCGTCCAGTGGAAAAAGCCCACAAAAACAGGTGGGCTATAGCCTTGGGGGGTGGGGCTGGCCAATTTCGTCCGCCGGACTCGGAATGGCGCGAGACTTTGCGAGGGGCCTCCGTGTGCTAAAAATAGGCCGCGGTCAAAGCCGCGCCCAAAAATAACCGCCCGAAGGCCGGGGCGCCAAGTTCGTCCAGCGGAAAAAGGCAACAAAAACGGGTGGGCTATAGCCTTGGGGGGTCGGGCTGGCCCACTTCGTCCGCCGGACTCGGAATGCCGCGAGACTTTGCGAGGGGCCTCCGTACGCCAAAAATAGGCCGCGGGCAAAGTCGCGCCCAAAAATAACTGCCCGAAGGCCGGAGCGCCAAGTTCGTCCAGCGGAAAAGGGCCACAAAAACGGGTGGGCTATAGCCTTGAGGGGTGGGGCTGGCCCACTTCGTCCGCCGGACTCGGAATGCCGTGAGACTTTGCGAGGGGCCTCCGTGTGCCAAAAATAGGCCGCGGGCAAATCCACGCCCAAAAATAACGGCCCGAAGGCCGGGGCGCCAAGTTCGTCCAGCGGAAAAAGGCCACAAAAATGGGTGGGCTATAGCCTTGGGGGGTGGGGCTGGCCAACTTCGTCCGCCGGACTCGGAATGGTGCGAGACTTTGCGAGGCGCCTCCGTGCGCAAAAAATAGGCCGCGGACAAAGCCTCACCCAAAAATAACAGCACGAAGGCCGGGGCGCCAAGTTCGTCCCGCGGAAAAAGGCCACACAAACGGGTGGGCTATAGCCTTGGGGGGTTGGGCTAGCCAACTTCATCCGCCGGTCTCGGAATGCCGCGAGACTTTGCGAGGGTCCTCCGTGTGCCAAAAATAGGCCGCGGGCAAAGCCGTACCAAAAAATAACCGCCCGAAGTCGGGGGCGCAAAGTTCGTCCAGCGGAAAAAGGCCACAAAAACGGGCGCGCTATAGCCTTGGGGGGTGGGGCTGGCCCACTTCGTCCGCCGGACTCGTAATGCCGCGAGACTTTGTGTGGGGCCTCCGTGTGCCAAGAATAGGCCGCAGCCAAAGCTGCGCCCAAAAATAACCGCCCGAAGGCCGGGGCGCCAAGTTCATCCAGCGGAAAAAGGCCACAAAAACGGGTGGGCTATAGCCTTGGGGGGTGGGGCTGGCCAACTTCGCCCGCCGGACTCGGAATGCCGCGAGACTTTGCGAGGGGCCTCCGTGTGCCAAAAATAGGCCGCAGGCAAAGCCGCGCCCAAAAATAACCGCCCGAAGGCCGGAGCGCCAAGTTCGTCCAGCGGAAAAAGGCCACAAAAACGGGTGGGCTATAGCATTGAGGGTTGGGGCTGGCCCACTTCGTCCGTCGGACTAGGAATGCCGCGAGACTTTGCGAGGGGCCTCCGTGTGCCAAAAATAGGCCGCGGGCAAATCCACGCCCAAAAATAACGGCCCGAAGGCCGGGGCGCCAAGTTCGTCCAGCGGAAAAAGGCCACAAAAATGGGTGGGCTATAGCCTTGGGGGGTGGGGCTGGCCAACTTCGTCCGCCGGACTCGTAATGCCATGAGACTTTGCGAGGGGCCTCCGTGTGCCAAAAATAGGATACGGGTAAAGCCGTGCCCAAAAATAACTGCCCGAAGGCCGGGGCGCCAACTTCGTCCAGCAGAAAAAGTCCACAAAAACGGGTGGGCTATAGCCTTGGGGGGTGGGGCTCGCCAACTTTGTCCGCCGGAGTGGGAATGCCGCGAGACTTTGCGAGGGTCCTTCCTGTGCCAAAAATGGACGACGGGCAAAGCCGCGCCCAAAAATAACAGCCTGAAGGCCGGGGCGCCAAGTTCGTCCAGCGGAAAAAGGCCACACAAACGGGTGGGCTATAGCCATGAGGGGTGGGGCTGGCCAACTTCGTCCGCCGGACTTGGAATGCCGCGAGACTTTGCGAGGGGCCTCCGTGTACCAAAAATGGGCTGTGGGCAAAGCCGTGCGCAAAAATAACCACCCGAATGCCGGGGCGCGAAAGTTCGTCCAGCGGAAAAAGGCCACAAAAACGGGTGGGCTATAGCCTTCGGGGGTGGGGCTGGCCAACTTCGTCCGCCGGACTCGGAATGGCGTGAGACTTTGCGAGGCATCTCCGCGTGCCAAAAATAGGCCACGGGCACAGCCGCGCCCAAAAATAACCACCCAAAGGCCGGAGCGCCAAGTTCGTCCAGTGGAAAAAGCCCACAAAAACGGGTGGGCTATAGCCTAGGGGGGTGGGGCTGGCCAATTTCGTCCGCCGGACTCGGAATGGCGCGAGACTTTGCGAGGGGCCTCTGTGTGCCAAAAATAGGCCGCGGGCAAAGCCGTACCCAAAAATAACCGCCCGAAGGCCGGGGCGCCAAGTTCGTCCAGCGGAAAGAGGCCACAAAAACGGGTGGGTTATAGCCTTGGGGGGTGGGGCTGGCCAACTTCGTCCGCCGGACTCGGAATGCCATGAGACTTTGCTAGGGGCCTCCGTGTGCCATAGATAGACTGCGGGCAAAGCCACGGCCAAAAATAACTGCCCGAAAGCCGGGGCGCCAAGTTCGTCCAGCAGAAAAAGGCCACAAAAACGGGTGGCCTATAGCCTTGGGGGGTGGGGCTGGCCAACTTCGTCCGCCGGACTCGGAATGTCGCGAGACATTGCGAGGGTCCTCCGTGTACCAAAAATGGGACGCGGCCAAAGCCTCGCCCAAAAACAAACGCCCGAATGCCGGGGCGCCAAGTTCGTCCAGCGGAAAAAGGCCACAAAAACGGGTGGGCTATAGCCTTGGGGGGTGGGGCTGGCCAACTTCGTCCGCCGGATTCGGAATGCCGCGAGACTTTGCGAGGGGCCTCCATGTGCTAAAAACAGGCCGCGGGCAAAGACGAGTCCCAAAATAACCGCCCGAAGGCCGGGGCGCCAAGTTCGTCCCGCGGAAAAAGGCCACAAAAACGGGCGCGCTATAGCCTTGGGGGGTGGGGCTGGCCGACTTCGTCCGCCGGACTCGGAATGGTGCGAGACTTTGCGAGGGGCCTCCGTGTGCCTAAAATAGGCCGTGAACAAACCGCGCCCAAAAATAACCGCCCGAAGGCCGGGGCGCCAAGTTCGTCCAGCGGAAAAAGGCCACAAAAACGGGTGGGCTATAGCCTTGGGGGGTGGCGCTGGCCAACTTCGTCCGCCGGACTCGGAATGGCTCGAGACTTTGCGAGGGGCCTCCGTGTGCCAAAAATAGGCCGCAGGTAAAGCCGCCCCCAAAAATAACCACCCGAAGGCCGGGGCGCCAGGTTCGTCCAGCGGAAAATGGCCACAAAAACGGGTGGGCTATAGCCCTGGGGGGTGGGAATGGCCAACTTCGTCCGCCGGACTCGGAATGCCGCGAGATTTTGCGAGGGGCCTCCGTGTGCCAAAAATAGGCCGTGTGCAATGCCGCGCCCAAAAATAACCGCCCGAAGGCCGGGGCGCCATGTTCGTCCAGCGGAAAAAGGCCAGAAAAACGGGTGGGCTATAGCCTTGGGGGGTGGGGCTGGCCCACTTCGTCCGCCGGACGCGGAATGCCGCGAGGCTTTGCGAGGGACCTCCGTGTGCCAAAAATAGGCCGCGGTCAAAGCCATGCCCAAAAATAACCGCCCGAAGGCCGGGGCGCCAAGTTTGTCCAGCGGAAAAAGGCCACAAAAACTGGTGGGCTATAGCCTTGGGGGGTGGCGCTGGCCAACTTTGCCCGCCGGACTCGGAATGGCGCGAGACTTTGTGAGGGGCCTCTGTGTGCCAAAAATAGGCTGTGAACGAAGCCGCGCCCAAAAATAACCGCCCGAAGGCCGGGGCGCCAAGTTCGTCCAGCGGAAAAAGGCCACAAACACGGGTGGGCTATAGCCTTGGGGGGTGGCGCTGGCCAACTTCGTCCGCCGGACTCGGAATGGCTCGAGACATTGCGAGGGGCCTCCGTGTGCCAAAAGTAGGCCGCAGGTAAAGCCGCCCCCAAAAATAACCACCCGAAGGCCGGGGCGCCAGGTTCGTCCAGCGGAAAAAGGCCACAAAAACGGGTGGGCTATAGCCCTGGGGGTTGGGAATGGCCAACTTCGTCCGCCGGACTCGGAATGCCGCGAGACTTTGGGAGGGGCCTCCGTGTGCCAAAAATAGGCCGCGTGCAATGCCGCGCCCACAAATAACCGCCCGAAGGCCGGGGCGCCATGTTCGTCCAGCGGAAAAAGGCCAGAAAAACGGGTGGGCTATAGCCTTGGGGGGTGGGGCTGGCCCACTTCGTCCGCCGGACGCGGAATGCCGCGAGACTTTGCGAGGGACCTCCGTGTGCCAAAAATAGGCCGCGGTCAAAGCCATGCCCAAAAATAACCGCCCGAAGGCCGGGGCGCCAAGTTTGTCCAGCGGAAAAAGGCCACAAAAACTGGTGGGCTATAGCCTTGGGGGGTGGCGCTGGCCAACTTTGCCCGCCGGACTCGGAATGGCGCGAGACTTTGTGAGGGGCCTCTGTGTGCCAAAAATAGGCTGTGAACGAAGCCGCGCCCAAAAATAACCGCCCGAAGGCCGGGGCGCCAAGTTCGTCCAGCGGAAAAAGGCCACAAACACGGGTGGGCTATAGCCTTGGGGGGTGGCGCTGGCCAACTTCGTCCGCCGGACTCGGAATGGCTCGAGACTTTGCGAGGGGCCTCCGTGTGCCAAAAATAGGCCGCAGGTAAAGCCGCCCCCAAAAATAACCACCCGAAGGCCGGGGCGCCAGGTTCGTCCAGCGGAAAATGGCCACAAAAACGGGTGGGCTATAGCCCTGGGGGGTGGGAATGGCCAACTTCGTCCGCCGGACTCGGAATGCCGCGAGATTTTGCGAGGGGCCTCCGTGTGCCAAAAATAGGCCGTGTGCAATGCCGCGCCCAAAAATAACCGCCCGAAGGCCGGGGCGCCATGTTCGTCCAGCGGAAAAAGGCCAGAAAAACGGGTGGGCTATAGCCTTGGGGGGTGGGGCTGGCCCACTTCGTCCGCCGGACGCGGAATGCCGCGAGACTTTGCGAGGGACCTCCGTGTGCCAAAAATAGGCCGCGGTCAAAGCCATGCCCAAAAATAACCGCCCGAAGGCCGGGGCGCCAAGTTTGTCCAGCGGAAAAAGGCCACAAAAACTGGTGGGCTATAGCCTTGGGGGGTGGCGCTGGCCAACTTTGCCCGCCGGACTCGGAATGGCGCGAGACTTTGTGAGGGGCCTCTGTGTGCCAAAAATAGGCTGTGAACGAAGCCGCGCCCAAAAATAACCGCCCGAAGGCCGGGGCGCCAAGTTCGTCCAGCGGAAAAAGGCCACAAACACGGGTGGGCTATAGCCTTGGGGGGTGGCGCTGGCCAACTTCGTCCGCCGGACTCGGAATGGCTCGAGACATTGCGAGGGGCCTCCGTGTGCCAAAAGTAGGCTGCAGGTAAAGCCGCCCCCAAAAATAACCACCCGAAGGCCGGGGCGCCAGGTTCGTCCAGCGGAAAAAGGCCACAAAAACGGGTGGGCTATAGCCCTGGGGGTTGGGAATGGCCAACTTCGTCCGCCGGACTCGGAATGCCGCGAGACTTTGGGAGGGGCCTCCGTGTGCCAAAAATAGGCCGCGTGCAATGCCGCGCCCACAAATAACCGCCCGAAGGCCGGGGCGCCATGTTCGTCCAGCGGAAAAAGGCCAGAAAAACGGGTGGGCTATAGCCTTGGGGGGTGGGGCTGGCCCACTTCGTCCGCCGGACGCGGAATGCCGCGAGACTTTGCGAGGGACCTCCGTGTGCCAAAAATAGGCCGCGGTCAAAGCCATGCCCAAAAATAACCGCCCGAAGGCCGGGGCGCCAAGTTTGTCCAGCGGAAAAAGGCCACAAAAACTGGTGGGCTATAGCCTTGGGGGGTGGCGCTGGCCAACTTTGCCCGCCGGACTCGGAATGGCGCGAGACTTTGTGAGGGGCCTCTGTGTGCCAAAAATAGGCTGTGAACGAAGCCGCGCCCAAAAATAACCGCCCGAAGGCCGGGGCGCCAAGTTCGTCCAGCGGAAAAAGGCCACAAACACGGGTGGGCTATAGCCTTGGGGGGTGGCGCTGGCCAACTTCGTCCGCCGGACTCGGAATGGCTCGAGACATTGCGAGGGGCCTCCGTGTGCCAAAAGTAGGCCGCAGGTAAAGCCGCCCCCAAAAATAACCACCCGAAGGCCGGGGCGCCAGGTTCGTCCAGCGGAAAAAGGCCACAAAAACGGGTGGGCTATAGCCTTGGGGGGTGGGGCTGGCCGACTTCGTCCCCCGGACTCGGAATGCCGCGAGACTTTGCGAGGGACCTCCGTGTGCCAAAAATAGGCCGCGGGCAATGCTGCGCCCAAAAATAACCACCCGAAGGCCGGGGCGCCAGGTTCGTCCAGCCGAAAAAGGCCACAAAAACGGGTGGGCTATAGCCTTGGGGGGTGGCGCTCACCCACTTCGTCCGCCGGACTCGGAATGCCGCGAGACTTTGCGAGGGACCTCCGTGTGCCAAAAATAGGCCGCGGTCAAACCCGTGCCCAAAAATAACCGCCCGAAGGCCGGGGCGCCAAGTTCGTCCAGCGGAAAAAGGCCACAAAAACTGGTGGGCTATAGCCTTGGGGGGTGGGGCTGGCCGACTTCGTCCGCCGGACTCGGAATGCCGCAAGACTTTGCGAGGGGCCTCCGTGTGCCAAAAATATGCCGCGGGCAAAGCCGTACCCAAAAATAACCGCCCGAAGGCCGGGGCGCCAAGTTCGTCCAGCTGAAAAAGGCCACAAACACGGGTGGGCTATAGCCTTGGGGGGTGGCGCTGGCCAACTTCGTCCGCCGGACTCGGAATGGCTCGAGACATTGCGAGGGGCCTCCGTGTGCAAAAAGTAGGCCGCAGGTAAAGCCGCGCCCAAAAATAACCACCCGAAGGCCGGGGCGCCAGGTTCGTCCAGCGGAAAAAGGCCACAAAAACGGGTGGGCTATAGCCTTGGGGGGTGGGGCTGGCCGACTTCGTCCCCCGGACTCGGAATGCCGCGAGACTTTGCGAGGGACCTCCGTGTGCCAAAAATAGGCCGCGGGCAATGCTGCGCCCAAAAATAACCACCCGAAGGCCGGGGCGCCAGGTTCGTCCAGCCGAAAAAGGCCACAAAAACGGGTGGGCTATAGCCTTGGGGGGTGGCGCTCACCCACTTCGTCCGCCGGACTCGGAATGCCGCGAGACTTTGCGAGGGTCCTCCGTGTACCAAAAATAGGCCGCGGTCAAACCCGTGCCCAAAAATAACCGCCCGAAGGCCGGGGCGCCAAGTTCGTCCAGCGGAAAAAGGCCACAAAAACGGGTGGGCTATCGCCTTGGGGGGTGGGGCTGGCCGACTTCGTCCGCCGGACTCGGAATGCCGCAAGACTTTGCGAGGGGCCTCCGTGTGCCAAAAATATGCCGCGGGCAAAGCCGTACCCAAAAATAACCGCCCGAAGGCCGGGGCGCCAAGTTCGTCCAGCTGAAAAAGGCCACAAAAACGGGTGGGCTATAGCCTTCGGGGGTGGGGCTGGCCAACTTCATCCGCCGGACTCGAAATGCCGCTAGACTTTGTGAGCGGCCTCCGTGTGCCAAAAATAGGCTGCGGGCAAAGCCGCGCCCAAAAATAACCGCCCGAAGGCCGGGGCGCCAAGTTCGTCAAGCGGAAAAAGGCCACAAAAACGGGTGGGCTATAGCCTTGGGGGGTGGGGCTGGCACACTTCGTCCGCCGGACTCGGAATGGCGCGAGACTTTGCGAGGCACCTCCGTGTGCCAAAAATAGGCCGCGGGCTGAGCCGGGCCCAAAAATAACCGCCCGAAGGCCGGGGCGCCAAGTTCGTCCAGCGGAAAAAGGCCACAAAAACGGGTGGGCTATAGCCTTGGGGGGTGGGGCTGGCCAACTTCGTCCGCCGGACTCAGAATGCCGCGAGACTTTGCGAGCGGCCTCCGCGTGCCAAAAATAAGCCGCGGGCACAGCCGCGCCCAAAAATAACCTCCCGAAGGCCGGGCCGCCAAGTTCGTCCATCGGAAAAGGCCACAAAAACGGGTGGGCTATAGCCTTGGGGGGTGGGGCTGGCCAACTTCGTCCGCCGGACTCGGAATGGCGTGAGACTTTGCGAGCCGTCTCCGTGTGCCAAAAATAGGTCGCGGGCAAAGCCGCCCCCAAAAATAACCGCCCGTAGGCCGGGGCGCCATGTTCGTCCAGCGGAAAAAGGCCACAAAAACGGGTGGGCTATAGCCTTGGGGGGTGGGGCTGGCAAACTTCGTCTGCCAGACTCGGAATGGCGCGAGTCTATGCAAGGTGCCTCCGTGTGCCAAAAATCATCCGCGGGCACAGCCCTGCCCAAAAATAACCACCCGAAGGCCGGGGCCCCAAGTTCGTCCAGCGGAAAAAGGCCACAACAACGGGTGGGCTATAGCCTTGGGGGGTGCGGCTGGCCAACTTCGTCCGCCGGACTCGGAATGCCGCGAGACTTTGCGAGGCACCTCCGTGTGCCAAAAATAGGCCGCGGGCACAGCCGCGCCCAAAAATAACCGCCCGAACGCCGGGGCGCCAAGTTCGTCCAGCGAAAAAAGGCCACAAAGACGGGTGGGCTATAGCCTTGGGGGGTGCGGCTGGACAACTTCGTCCGCCGGACTCGGAATACCGCGAGACTTAGCGAGGCACCTCAGTGTGCCAAAAATAGGCCGCGGGCACAGCCGCGTCCAAAAATAACCGCCCGAAGGCCGGGGCGCCAAGTTCGTCCAGCGGAAAAAGGCAACAAAAACGTGTGGTCTATAGCCTTGGGGGGTGGGGCTGGCCAACTTCGTTCGCCGGACTCGGAATGGTGTGAGACTTTACGAGGTGCCTCCGTGTGGTAAAAATAGGCTGCAGTCACAGCTGCGCCCAAAAATAACCGCCCGAAGGCTGGGGCGCCAAGTTCGTCCAGCGGAAAAAGGCCACAAAAACGGGTGGGCTATAGCCTTGGGGGGTGGGGCTGGCCAACTTCGATCGCCGGACTCGGAATGGCGCGAGACTTTGTGAGGCGCCTCCGTGTGCCAAAAATAGGCCGCAGGCACAGCCAGGCCCAGAAATAACCGACCGAAGGCCGGGGCGCCAAGTTCGTCCAGCGGAAAAAGGCCACAAAAACGGGTGGGCTATAGCCTTGGGGGGTGGGGCTCGCCAACTTCGTCTGCCGGACTCGGAATGGCGCGAGACTTTACGAGGCACCTCCGTGTGCCAACAATAGGCCGAAGGCACAGCCGAGCCCAGAAATAACCGCCCGAAGGCCGGGGCGCCAAGTTCGTCCAGCGGAAAAAGGCCACAAAATCGGGTGGGCTATAGCCTTGGGGGGTGGGGCTGGCCGACTTCGTCCGCCAGACACGGAATGGCGCGAGTCTATGCAAGGTGCCTCCGTGTGCCAAAAATCATCCGCGGGCACAGCCGTGCCCAAAAATAACCACCCGAAGGCCGGGGCCCCAAGTTTGTCCAGCGGAAAAAGGCCACAACAACGGGTGGGCTATAGCCTTGGGCGGTGGGGCTGGCCAACTTTGTCCACCGGACTCGGAATAGCGCGAGACTTTACGAGGCACCTCCGTGTGCCAAAAATAGACTGTGGGCACAGCCGCGCTCAAAAATAACTGCCCGAAGGCCGGGGCGTCAAGTTCGTCCAGTGGAAAAAGGCCTCAAAAACGGGTGGGCTACAGCCTTGGGGGGTGTGGCTGGCCAACTTCGTCCGCCGGACTCGAAATGCCGCGAGACTTTGCGAGGCGCCTCCATGTGCCAAAAATAGGCCGCGGGCACAGCCGCGCCAAAAAATAACCGCCCGAAGGCCGGGATGCCAAGTTCGTCTACTGGAAAAAGGCCACAAAAACGGGTGGGCTATAGCCTTGGGGGGTGGGGCTGGCCAACTTCGTCCGCCGGACTCGGAATGGTGCTAGACTTTGGAAGGTGCTTCCGTGTGCCAAAAATAGGCTGCGGGCACAGCCGCGCTCAAAAATAACTGCCCGAAGGCTGGGGCGCCAAGTTCGTCCAGTGGAAAAAGGCCTCAAAAACGGGTGGGCTACAGCCTTGGGGGGTGCGGCTGGCTAACTTCGTCCGCCGAACTCGGAATGCCGCGAGACTTTGCGAGGCGCCTCCGTGTGCCAAAAATAGGCCGTAGGCACAGCCGCGCCCAAATATAACCGCCCGAAGGCCGGGGCGCCAAGTTCTTCCAGCGGAAAAAGGCCACAAAAACGTGTGGGCTATAGCCTTGGGGGGTGGGGCTGGCCAACTTCGTCCGCCGGACTCGGAATGGTGTGAGACTTTTCGAGGTGCCTCCGTGTGGTAAAAATAGGCTGCGGTCACAGCCGCGCCCAAAAATAACCGCCCGAAGGCTGGGGCGCCAAGTTCGTCCAGCGGAAAAAGGCCACAAAAACGGGTGGGCTATAGCCTTGGGGGGTGGGGCTCGCCAACTTCGTCTGCCGGACTCGGAATGGCGCGACACTTTACGAGGCGCCTCCGTGTGCCAACAATAGGCCGCAGGCACAGCCGAGCCCAGAAATAACCGCCCGAAGGCCGGGGCGCGAAGTTCGTCCAGCGGAAAAAGGCCACAAAAACGGGTGGGCTATAGCCTTGGGGGGTGGGGCTGGCCCACTTCGTCCGCCGGACTCAGAATGGCGCGAGACTTTTGCGAGGTGCCTCCGTGTGACAAAAATAGGCCGCGGGCACAGCCGCGCCCAAAAATAACCGCCCGAAGGCCGGGGTGCCAAGTTCGTCCAGCGGAAAAAGGCCACAAAAACGGGTGGGCTATAGCCTTGGGGGGTGGGGCTGGCCCACTTGGTACGCCAGACTCGGAATGGCGCGAGTCTATGCAAGGTGCCTCCGTGTGCCAAAAATCGTCCGCGGGCACAGCCGTGCCCAAAAATAACCACCCGAAGGCCGGGGCCCCAAGTTCGTCCAGCGGAAAAAGGCCACAACAACGGGTGGGCTATAGCCTTGGGGGGTGCGGCTGGCCAACTTCGTCCGCCGGACTCGGAATGGTGCGAGACTTAGCAAGGTGCTTCCGTGTGCCAAAAATAGACCGCGGGCACAGCCGCGCCCAAAAAAAACCGCCCGAAGGCCGGGGCGCCAAGTTCGTCCAGCGGAAAAAGGCCACAAAAACGTGTGGGCTATAGCCTTGGGGGGTGGGGCTGGCCAACTTCGTCCGCCGGACTCGGAATGGCGCGAGACTTTGTGAGGCACCTCCGTGTGTCAAAAATAGCCCGCGGGTACAGCCGCGACCAAAAATAACCGCCCGAAGGCCGGGGCGCCAAGTTCGTCCAGCGGAAAAAGGCCAGAAAAACGGGTGGGCTATAGCCTTGGGGGGTGGGGCTGGCCCACTTCGTCCGCCGGACTCAGAATGGCGCGAGACTTTTGCGAGGCGCCTCCGTGTGACAATAATAGGCTGCGGGCACAGCCGCGCCCAAAAATAACCGCCCGAAGGCCGGGGCGCCAAGTTCGTCCAGCGGAAAAAGGCCACAAAAACGGGTGGGCTATAGCCTTGGGGGGTGGGGCTGGCCAACTTCGTCTGCCAGACTCGGAATGGCGCGAGTCTATGCAAGGTGCCTCCGTGTGCCAAAAATCGTCCGCGGGCACAGCCGTGCCCAAAAATAACCACCCGAAGGCCGGGGCCCCAAGTTCGTCCAGCGGAAAAAGGCTACAACAACGGGTGGGCTATAGCCTTGGGGGATGGGGCTGGCCAACTTTGTCCACCGGACTCGGAATGGCGCGAGACTTTGCGAGGCACCTCCGTGTGCCAAAAATAGGCTGCGGGCATAGCCGCGCTAAAAAATAACTGCCCGAAGGCCGGGGCGCCAAGTTCGTCCAGTGGAAAAAGGCCTCAAAAACGGGTGGGCTACAGCCTTGGGGGGTGCGGCTGGCCAACTTCGTCCGCCGGACTCGGAATGCCGCGAGACTTTGCGAGGCGCCTCCGTGTGCCAAAAATAGGCCGCGGGCACAGCCGCGCCAAAAAATCACCGCCCGAAGGGCGGGGTGCCAAGTTCGTCTAGTGGAAAAAGGCTACAAAAACGGGTGGGCTATAGCCTTGGGGGGTGGGGCTGGCCAACTTTGTCCGCCGGACTCGGAATGGCGCGAAACTTTACGAGGCGCCTCCGTGTGCCAAAAATAGGCCACGGGCACAGCGGCGCCCAAAAATAACCGCCCGAAGGCAGGGGCGCCGAGTTCGTCCAGCAGAAGAAGGCCACCAAAACGGGTGGGCTATAGCCTTGGGGGGTGGGGCTGGCCAACTTCGTCCGCCGGACTCGGAATGGCGCGAGACTTTGCGAGGCGCCTCCGTGTGTAAAAAATAGGCCGCGGGCACAGCCGCGTCCAAAAATAACCGCCCGAAGGCCGGGGCGCCAAGTTCGTCCAGCGGAAAAAGGCCATAAAAACGAGTGGGCTATATGTCATGGCCCAAGCCTCCACATGGCCTGGCCCATGGAGAAATCTGGAGCTATGGAGACTTGTGTAGAGCATGTAGATATTTCCTATGTAATTAATGTGCTTAGGTGGTAGTTGTGATAACTCTAGAGACTCTCTAGATACTTCCTTGTACTCTATCAATAGAAGAGGGCCTTATTTGGCCAAATGAATAAGAAGCAATATACAATTCCAGCACACATGGCTTTGTAAGCATTCTATCGAGCAATATCTGTTATTTTCTCCCATCCTTATTGAGTTAGAGTGAATCCTCTTTCTGGTTCTCGAATCCAGCAACGGATTTGGGTGTAAGGCTGACTTAGGGCCAAGAGAGTGCGAATTTGGCGCCTAAGGCCGCACGGCATAGCGTGGGAACAAACCGGGCCGTGACAGTTGGTATCAGAGCCATCTACACTCGAGGGTAGTTGCGTTGTTCGAAAGGAAGGATGTCGGAGAGCACTCATGATGACCAAAGGGGGAGGGAGCCTAACCCCAATGCGAAAAAGGGGAAAAACAGCAAGGAGAAGTCAGTGGACTTGCTCAACGCCATGGAGAATCGGGTTGTCCGTGGGGAGATTGCTGTCGCCGAGATTAAAGAACGCCTCGAGATCTTTGAGCAAAAGATGGAGGAGGTGGATGATCTTGGTGAGCGGATGGGCGATCTAAGCCAAGATGTGGTGGCGCAACGCCAAAGCCTTGAGGAGTTCCAAGCGGTGGTTCTGAACTCTATTGAGGCGCTAAGGGCTCAAGTGGAGGAGCTTCACACGGGCCTTGAAGAGACTAAGATGGATTGGGCGCTTTGCAAGAAGGCGGTGGCCAGCGGCGTGCTCAACACCAATGCCGCACCTCCAATGAGGGTCGAGGTTCCGAGGCCAAGGAGGTATGGGGGCAAGCGGGATGCCCAGGAGATCGAGAACTTCTTGTGGTCCATGGAGAGGTACTTCGAGGCCACCAACATCCAAGGTGAGCAAGAGAAGGTGAACATTGCGACCGAGTACCTTGAGGATCACGCGACCGCTTGGTGGCAGCGGAAGCATGCAGAGATTGTGCGTGGGACGTGCATCATCAACACATGGGACTTGCTGAAGTGCGAGCTCAAGAGGCAATTCTATCCAGGGAATGTGACATATGAGGCTCGTAAGAAGATGCGGGAGCTGAAGCACACGGGGCCTATCTCAAAGTATGCCGATGAATTCTCGAAGCTCATGCTCCAAATCGACAACATGAACACAGATGATTTGCTGTTCAACTTCATGGAGGGACTCCAGCCGTGGGCACAACGGGAGTTGCAGCGGCGCCAAGTGAATGACATCTCTACAGCCCTCACCGAGGCTGACACGCTTGTGGAATTCCGGAAGGGTGAGTCTTCCAAGCCGAAGAAGGATGATAAGCCGCAACATGGCAAAGGTGGGGGAGCGAAGGGAGATAAGCCACACCATGATGGCAAGGATAAGCCACAAAAGAAGGATGGCCCGAAGGATGGTTCAAAGGATGGCAAGAAGGAGGCTAAGCGGAAACACAATTGCTTCCTTTGCGATGGGGACCATTGGGTGCGGGACTGCCCAAAGAAGAAGGCTTTCAACGCCATGTTTAGCGAGACCGGGGAGAAGCAACCGGAGGCACCACCAGCGGATGCCGCCAACATGGGTTGTCTCCAAATTTTCAATGCGCTAATGCCAAGCCAATTCCAGCCAAGGTGCAGGACAAGTCGCTCATGCACGTTGAGGCTACGATCAACGGAAAGCGAGCCCAAGCCTTGATTGACACGGGAGCGTCCCACAACTTCATCAAGGTGGATGAAGCCAAGCGGCTTGGACTCAAGGTTGAGAAATCGGATGGCTGGCTCAAGACGGTGAATTCGGAGGCCAAACCACTTAGCAGGGTAGCGCGAGATGTGGAGCTACACCTAGGCCCTTGGCGAGGTAAGGCCAATTTCTCGGTTGTACCTTTGGATGATTTTACACTTGTTTTAGGCATGGAATTTTTGCGACAGTTCAATGCGTTGCCACTTCTGAGGTACAACTCAATGTGTATCCTAGAGGGAGCCCCATGCTTGGTCCCGACCGCGAGTAAGGTCACACCACCAGGCCAACTTTCCGCCATGCAAATCAGCAAAGGTTGCAAGCGGCATGAGGACACATTTCTCGCCACCATTCATGAAGTCGGTGACGGGAAGGACACTATGGCCATGGAGCCCATACCGGAGGCGGTAGGCCAAGTCCTTGAGGCATATGAGGACGTAATGCCACCCGAGTTGCCAAAGCGGTTGCCGCCACGAAGGGAAGTAGACCACAAGATTGAGCTGGAGCCAGGTGCCAAACCGCCTGCACGAGCACCTTACCGCATGTCTCCACCGGAGCTAGAGGAGTTGCGGAGGCAAATTAAGGAGCTGCTGGACGCAGGATACATCCAGCCCTCGAAAGCACCATACGGAGCACCGGTGCTGTTCCAGCAGAAGCATGATGGCTCACTTCGACTATGTATCGACTACCGGGCTCTTAACAAGGTGACCGTGAAGAACAAATACCCCATCCCACGGACTTGTTCGATCAACTTGGACGGGCCAAATATTTCTCCAAGCTGGACCTTAGATCGGGATATTACCAAGTACGGATTGCGGAGGGAGATGAGCCGAAGACCGCTTGTGTGACGAGGTATGGAGCGTACGAGTTCAAGGTAATGCCTTTCGGCCTCACCAATGCTCCAGCCACATTTTGCACGCTCATGAACCGCATATTCCAGCCATACCTTGATCAGTTTGTGGTGGTGTATCTCGATGACATCGTAGTCTATAGCAACACCTTGGCGGAACATGCTGAGCACTTGCGGGTCGTGTTCGGGGTGTTGCGGGAAAATGAGCTGTATGTGAAGAGGGAGAAGTGTTCGTTCGCAAAACTGGAGGTGGATTTTCTTGGCCATAAAATCAGAGATGGGACGCTGCTCATGGACAAGGCCAAGGTCTGAGCCATTGCCGAATGGGAGCCGCCCACAAAGGTGACTGAGTTGCGCTCTTTCTTAGGCCTTGCCAACTATTATCGGAGGTTCATTAGAGGTTATTCCGCCATTGCCGCACCACTCACTGATTTGCTCAAAAAGACTACCAAGTGGGAATGGACGGAAAGGAGCCAGCAAGCCTTCGATGCCCTCAAGAAGGCTGTGATGGAAGAGCCGGTACTTGTGCTGCCGAACCATGACTTACCATTTGAGGTACACACTGATGCTTCCGATTTTGTTATTGGTGGGGTGTTGATGCAGGCCGAACATCCGATAGCCTTTGAGAGCCGAAAGCTCAACGATACGGAGCGGCGGTACACGGTACAAGAGAAAGAGATGACGGCGGTAGTGCACTGCTTGCGCACATGGAGGCACTACTTGCTTGGGTCCAAGTTCGTGGTGAAGACAGACAACGTGGCCACTAGTTACTTCCAAAGCCAAAAGAAGCTTAGTCCGAAGCAAGCGAGATGGCAAGATTTCTTGGCCGAATTCGACTACGTGCTGGAGTATAAGCCCGGAAAGGCTAATTTGGTAGTGGACGCCTTGAGTCGGAAGGCCGAGCTTGCTGCCATAAGTCGGATACAAGGAGAGCTTCTTGCACTCATCAACGAGGGAATGGAGCATGATTCCTTGGCCAAGCAGCTGGTTTCTCTCGTGCAACAGGGGAAATCGAAGAGGTTTTGGGTCGAAGATGGCCTTTTATACACCAAGGGACGGCGTGTTTATGTTCCGAAGTGGGGAAACTTGCGGCGGAACTTGATCAAGGAGTGTCATGATACGAAGTGGGCTGGACACCCGGGACACAACAGAGCAACAATGTCCCGCGGGGTTGCTTGAGCCACTGCCCACTCCGGATCGACCGTGGGAGAGTATATCGATGGATTTCATCACTTGTCTTCCCAAATCGGAGGGGTTTGCAACTATTGTTGTAGTGGTGGACAGATTCTCGAAATATGCCACTTCCATTCCCGCCCCGAAGGAGTGCACAGTGGAGGACACAGCCAAGCTTTTCTTTAGGCACGTGGTGAAGTATTGGGGACTTCCCAAATCCATCATTAGCGACCGTGACAGCCGGTTTACGGGCAAGTTTTGGACTGAGTTGTTCAAGCTTATGGGGTCGGCGCTGCACTTTTCTACGAGCTTTCATCCACAAACCGATGGGCAAACGGAGAGGGTGAATGCCTTGTTGGAGCTGTACTTGCGGCATTTTGTGAGTGCCAACCAGCATGATTGTGCAAAGTTGCTGGACGTGGCACAATTTTCCTACAACTTGCAGCGGAGCGAGGCTACATCGAGGAGCCCTTTTGAGGTGATCATGGGACAGCAGCCGCTTACGCCAAACACGCTCATCACGAGCTATACCGGGAGGTGTCCTGCAGCATATAAAGTGGCTAAGTCGTGGCATGAGCAAACGGACATAGCACGGGCGCACCTCGACAAAGCAACCAAGCGGATGAAGAAATGGGCGGACAGCAAGCGTAGACACTTGGAGTTCAACGTGGGGGACATGGTGCTAGTCAAGATCGTTCCGGCCCAGCACAAGTCTACACGTTCACTGCACAAGGGCCTCATCCGGAAATACGAGGGGCCATTTCCCATCATCAAGAGGGTCGGCAGTGTGTCGTACAAGCTAGAGTTACCCTCTTGGCGAAAACTCCATCCGGTCTTCCATGTGAGTTCCTTGAAGCCATACCATGGGGATACGGAAGATCCGAAAAGGGATGAATCCAAGCGCCCTCCACTCGGCAACACAAGGGTATATGACAAGGAAGTGGAGACCATTTTGGCGGACCGTGTGGTTCAGAAGAAGAGTTTTCCGCCGTGCCAAGAGTACTTAGTCAAATGGAAGGGACTACCCGAGAGCGAAACAAGTTGGGAGGCCGCAAACGATTTGTGGCAGTTCCAAGACAAGATCAAAGCCTTCCACAGTGAGTCGACGAGGATGTCTCCGGAATAGGTGGGGGAGAATGTCATGGCCCAAGCCTCCACATGGCCTGGCCCATGGAGAATTCTAGAGCTATGGAGACTTGTGTAGAGCATGTAGATATTTCCTATGTAATTAATGTGCTTAGGTGGTAGTTGTGATAACTCTAGAGACTCTCTAGATACTTCCTTGTACTCTATCAATAGAAGAGGGCCTCATTTGGCCAAATAAATAAGAAGCAATATACAATTCCAGCACACATGGCTTTGTAAGCATTCAATCGAGCAATATCTATTATTTTCTCCCATCCTTATTGAGTTAGAGTGAATCCTCTTTCTGGTTCTTGAATCCAGCAACGGATTTGGGTGTAAGGCTGACTTAGGGCCACGAGAGTGTGAATTTGGCACCTAAGGCCGCACGGCATAGCGTGGGAACAAACCGGGCTGTAACATATAGCCTTGGGTGGTGGGGCTGGCCAACTTCGTCCGACGGACTCGGAATGGCGCGAAACTTTGCGAGGCGCCTCCGTGTGCCAAAAATAGGCCGCGAGCACAGCCGTACCCAAAAATAACTGCCCGAAGGCCGGGGCGCCACATTCGTCCAGCGGAAAAAGGCCACAAAAACGGGTGGGCTATAGCCTTGGGGGGTGGGGGTGGCCCACTTCGTCAGCCTGACTCGGAATGCCGCGAGACTTTGTGAGCGGCCTCCGTGTGCCAAAAATAGGACGCGGACAAAGCCGCGCCCAAAAATAACAGCCCGAAGGCCGGGGTGCCAAGTTCGTCCAGCGGAAAAAGGCCACAAAAACGGGTGGGCTATAGCCTTGGGGGGTGGGGCTGGCCCACTTCGTCAGCCTGACTCGGAATGCCGCGAGACTTTGCAAGCGGCCTCCGTGTGCCAAAAATAGGCCGCGGGCACAGCCGTACCCAAAAATAACTGCCCGAAGGCCGGGGCGCCACGTTCGTCCAGCGGAAAAAGGCCACAAAAACGGGTGGGCTATAGCCTTGGGGGGTGGGGGTGGCCCACTTCGTCAGCCTGACTCGGAATGCCGCGAGACTTTGTGAGCGGCCTCCGTGTGCCAAAAATAGGACGCGGACAAAGCCGCGCCCAAAAATAACAGCCCGAAGGCCGGGGCGCCACGTTCGTCCAGCGGAAAAAGGCCACAAAAATGGGTGGGCTATAGCCTTGGGGGGTGGGGCTGGCCAACTTCGTCCGCCGGACTCGGAATGCCGCGAGACTTTGCAAGGGGCCTCTGTGTGCCAAACATAGGCCACGGACAAAGCCGAGCACACAAATAACCGCCCGAAGGCCGGGGCGCCAAGTTCGTCCAGCGGAAAAAGGCCACAAAAACGTGTCGGCTATAGCCTTGGGGGGTGGGCTGGCCAACTTCGTCCGCCGGACTCGGAATGCCACGAGACTTCGCGAGGGGCCTCCGTGTGCCAAATATAGGCCGCGGGCAAAGCCTCGCCCAAAAATAACCGCCCGAAGGCCGGGGCGCCAAGTTCGTCCAGCGGAAAAAGGCCACAAAAACGGGTGGGCTATAGCCTTGGGGGGTGGTGCTGGCCGACTTCATCCGCCGGACTCGGAATTCCGCGACAATTTGCGAGGGGCCTCCATGTGCCAAAAATAGGCCACGGGCAAAGCCGCGCCCAAAAATAACCGCCCGAAGGCCGGGGCGCCAAGTTCGTCCAGCGGAAAAACGCCACAAAAACGGGTGCGCTATAGCCTTGGGGGGTGGGGCTGGCCAACTTCGTCCGCCGGACTCGGAATGCCGCGAGACGTTGCGAGGGGCCTCCGTGTGCCAAAAATAGGCCGCGGGCAAAGCCGTGCCAAAAAAAAACTGCCCGAAGGCCGGGGCGCCAAGTTCGTCCAGCGGAAAAAGGCCACAAAAATGGGTGGGCTATAGCCTTGGGGGGTGGGGCTGGCCCACTTCGTCCGCCGTTCTTGGAATGCCGTGAGACTTTGCGAGGGGTCTCCATGTGCCAAATATCGGCCGCGGGCAAGGCCGCGCCCAAAAATAACCGCCCCAAGACCGGGGCGCCAAGTTCGTCCAGCCGAAAAAGGCCACAAATATGGGTGGGCTATAGCCTTGGGGGGTGGGGCTGGCCAACTTCATCCGCCGGACTCGGAATGCCATGCGAGACTTTGCGAGGGGCCTCCATGTGCTAAAAATATGCCGTGGGCAAAGCCGCGCCAAAAAATAACCGCTCGAAGGCCGGGGCGCAAAGTTCGTCCAGCGGAAAAAGGCCACAAAAATAGGTGGGCTATAGCCTTGGGGGGTGGGGCTGGCCAACTTCGTCCGCCGGACTCCGAATGCCGCGAGACTTTGCGAGGGGCTCCGTGTGCCAAAAATAGGCCGTGGGCACAGCCGCGCCCAAAAATAACCACCCGAAGGCCAGGGCGCCAAGTTCATCCAGCGGAAAAAGGCCACAAAAACGGGTGGGCTATAGCCTTGGGGGGTGGGGCTGGCCAACTTCGTCCGCCGGACTCGGAATGCCGCGAGACTTTGCAAGGGGCCTCTGTGTGTCAAACATAGGCCACGGAGAAAGCCGAGCACACAAATAACCACCCAAAGGCCGGGGCGCCAAGTTTGCCCAGCGGAAAAAGGCCACAAAAACGTGTCGGCTATAGCCTTGGGGGGTGGGCTGGCCAACTTCGTCCGCCGGACTCGGAATCCCACGAGACTTCGCGAGGGGCCTCCATGTGCCAAATATAGGCCGCGGGCAAAGCCTCGCCCAAAAATAACCGCCCGAAGGCCGGGGCGCCAAGTTCGTCCAGCGGAAAAAGGCCACAAAAACGGGTGGGCTATAGCCTTGGGGGGTGGTGCTGGCCGACTTCGTCCGCCTGACTCGGAATTCCGCGACAATTTGCGAGGGGCCTCCATGTGCCAAAAATAGGCCACGGGCAAAGCCGCACCCAAAAATAACCGCCCGAAGGCCGGGGCGCCAAGTTCGTCCAGCGGAAAAAGGCCACAAAAACGGGTGCGCTATAGCCTTGGGGGGTGGGGCTGGCCAACTTCGTCCGCCGGACTCGGAATGCCGCGAGACGTTGCGAGGGGCCTCCGTGTGCCAAAAATAGGCCGCGGACAAAGCCGCGCCCAAAAAAAACTGCCCGAAGGCCGGGGCGCCAAGTTCGTCCAGCGGAAAAAGGCCACAAAAATGGGTGGGCTATAGCCTTGGGGGGTGGGGCTGGCCCACTTCGTCCGCCGTTCTTGGAATGCCGTGAGACTTTGCGAGGGGTCTCCATGTGCCAAATATCGGCCGCGGGCAAAGCCGCGCCCAAATATAACCGCCCCAAGACCGGGGCGCCAAGTTCGTCCAGCCGAAAAAGGCCACAAAAATGGGTGGGCTATAGCCTTGGGGGGTGGGGCTGGCCAACTTCATCCGCCGGACTCGGAATGCCATGCGAGACTTTGCGAGGGGCCTCCATGTGCTAAAAATATGCCGTGGGCAAAGCCGCGCCCAAAAATAACCGCTCAAAGGCCGGGGCGCAAAGTTCGTCCAGCGGAAAAAGGCCACAAAAATAGGTGGGCTATAGCCTTGGGGGGTGGGGATGGCCAACTTCGTCCGCCGGACTCGGAATGCCGCGAGACTTTGCGAGGGGCCTCCGTGTGCCAAAAATAGGCCGTGGGCACAGCCGCGCCCAAAAATAACCACCCGAAGGCCAGGGCCCCAAGTTCATCCAGCGGAAAAAGGCCACAAAAACGGGTGGGCTATAGCCTTGGGGGGTGGGGCTGGCCAACTTCGTCCGCCGGACTCGGAATGCCGCGAGACTTTGCAAGGGGCCTCTGTGTTCCAAACATAGGCAATGGACAAAGCCGAGCACACAAATAACCGCCCGAAGGCCGGGGCGCCAAGTTCGTCCAGCGGAAAAAGGCCCCAAAAACGGGTGGGCTATAGCCTTGGGGGGTGGGGCTGGCCAACTTCGTCCGCCGGACTCGGAATGCCGCGAGACTTTGCGAGGCTCCTCCGTGTGCCAAAATAGGCCGCGGGCACAGCCACACCCAAAAATAACCGCCCGAAGGCCGGGGTGCCAAGTTCGTCCAGCGGAAAAAGGCCCCAAAAACGGGTGGGCTATAGCCTTGGGTGGAGGGGCTGGCCAGCTTCGTCCGCCGGACTCGGATTGGCGTGGTACTTTGCGAGGCGTCTCCGTGTACCAAAAATAGGCCGCGGGCACAGCCACGCCCAAAAATAACCGGCCGAAGGCCGGGGCGCCAAGTTCGTCCAGCGGAAAAAGCCCACAAAAACGGGTGGGCTATAGCCTTGGGGAGTGGGGCTGACCAACTTCGTCCGCCGGACTCGGATTGGCGCGAAACTTTGCGAGGCGACTCCGTGTGCCAAAATAGGCCGCGGGTACAGCCGCGCCCAAAAATAACCGCCCGAAGGCTGGGGCGCCAACTTCGTCCAGCGGAAAAAGGCCACAAAAACGGGTGGGCTATAACCTTGGGGGGTGGGGCTGGCCCACTTCGTCCGCCGGACTCGGAATGGCGCGAGACTTTGCGAGGACCCTCCATGTGCCAAAAATAGGCCACGGGAACAGCCGCGCCCAAAAATAACTGCTCGAAGGCCTGGGCGCCAAGTTCGTCCTGCGTAAAAAGGCCACAAAAACGGGTGGGCTATAGCCTTGGGGGGTGGGGCTGGCCAACTTCGTCCGCCGGACTCGGAATGGTGCGAGACTTTGCGAGGCACCTCCGTGTGCCAAAAATAGGCCGCGGGCACAGCCGCGCCCAAAAATAACCGCCCGAAGGCCGGGGTGCCAAGTTCGTCCAGCGGAAAAACGCCCCAAAAACGGGTGGGCTATAGCCTTGGGGGGTGGGGCTGCCCAACTTCATCCGCTGCACTCGGAATGGCGCGAAACTTTGCGAGGCGCCTCCATGTGCAAAAAATAGGCCGCGGGCACAGCCGCGCGGAAAAATAACCGCCCGAAGGCCAGGGCGCCAAGTTCGTCCAGCGGAAAATCCCACAAAAACGGGTGGGCTATAGCCTTGGGGGGTGGGGCTGGCCACCTTCGTCCGCCGCACTCGGAATGGCGCGAGACTTTGCGAGGTGCCTCCGTGTGCCAAAAATAGGCCGCGGGCACAGCCGCGCCCAAAAATAACCGCCCGAAGGCTGGGGCGCCAAGTTCGTCCAGCAGAAAAAGGCCCCAAAAACGGGTGGGCTATAGCCTTGGGGGGTGGGGCTGGCCAACTTCATCTGCTGGACTCGGAATGGCGCGAAACATTTCGAGGTGCCTCCGTGTGCCAAAAATAGGCCGCGGGCACAGCCGTGCCCAAAAATAACCCCCCGAAGGCCGGGGCGCCACGTTCGTCCAGCGGAAAAAGCCCAGAAAAACGGGTGGGCGATATCCTTGGGGGGTGGGACTGGCCAACTGCGTCCGCCGGACTCGGATTGGCGCGATACTTTGCGAGGCGACACCGTGTGCCAAAAATAGGCTGCGGGCACAGCCACACCCAAAAGTAACCGCCCGAAGGCCGGGGCGCCAAGTTCGTCCAGCGGAAAAAGCCCACAAAAACGGGAGGGCTACAGCCTTGGGGGGTGGGGCTGGCCAACTTCGTCCGCCGGACTCGGAATGGCGTGAGACTTTGCGAGGCGCCTCCGTGTGCCAAAAATAGGCCGCGGGTACAGCCGCGCCCAAAAATAACCGCCCGAAGGCCGGGGCGCTAAGTTCGTCCAGCGGAAAATCCCACAAAAACGGGTGGGCTATAGCCTTGGGGGGTGGGGCTGGCCAACTTCGTCCGCCGGACTCGGAATGGCGCGAGACTTTGTGAGGCACCTCCGTGTGCCAAAAATAGGCCGTGGGCACAGCCGCGCCCAAAAATAACCACCCGAAGGCCAGGGCCCCAAGTTCATCCAGCGGAAAAAGGCCACAAAAACGGGTGGGCTATAGCCTTGGGGGGTGGGGCTGGCCAACTTCGTCCGCCGGACTCGGAATGCCGCGAGACTTTGCGAGGCTCCTCCGTGTGCCAAAATAGGCCGCGGGCACAGCCACACCCAAAAATAACCGCCCGAAGGCCGGGGTGCCAAGTTCGTCCAGCGGAAAAAGGCCCCAAAAACGGGTGGGCTATAGCCTTGGGTGGAGGGGCTGGCCAACTTCGTCCGCCGGACTCGGATTGGCGTGATACTTTGCGAGGCGTCTCCGTGTACCAAAAATAGGCCGCGGGCACAGCCACGCCCAAAAATAACCGGCCGAAGGCCGGGGCGCCAAGTTCGTCCAGCGGAAAAAGCCCACAAAAACGGGTGGGCTATAGCCTTGGGGGGTGGGGCTGACCAACTTCGTCCGCCGGACTCGGATTGGCGCGAAACTTTGCGAGGCGACTCCGTGTGCCAAAAATAGGCCGCGGGTACAGCCGCGCCCAAAAATAACCGCCCGAAGGCCGGGGCGCCAACTTCGTCCAGCGGAAAAAGGCCACAAAAACGGGTGGGCTATAACCTTGGGGGGTGGGGCTGGCCCACTTCGTCCGCCGGACTCGGAATGGCGTGAGACTTTGCGAGGACCCTCCGTGTGCCAAAAATAGGCCACGGGAACAGCCGCGCCCAAAAATAACTGCTCGAAGGCCTGGGCGCCAAGTTCGTCCTGCGTAAAAAGGCCACAAAAACGGGTGGCCTATAGCCTTCGGGGGTGGGGCTGGCCAACTTCGTCCGCCGGACTCGGAATGGCGCGAGACTTTGCGAGCGGCTTCCGTGTGCCAAAAATAGGCCGCGGCACAGCCGCGCCCAAAAATAACCGCCCGAAGGCCGGGGCACCAAGTTCGTCCAGCGGAAAAAGCCCACAAAAACGGGTGGACTATAGCCTTGGGGGGTGGGGCTGGCAAACTTAGTCCGCCGGACTCGGAATGGCGCGAGACATTGCGAGGTGCCTCCGTGTGCCAACAATAGGCCGCGGGCAAAGCCGCGCCCAAAAATAACCGCCTGAAGGCTGGGGCGCCAAGTTTGTCCAGCGGAAAAAACCCACAAAAAACGGGTGGGCTATAGCCTTGGGGGGTGGGGCTGGCCAACTTCGTCCGCCGGACTCGGAATGGCGCGAGACTTTGCGAGGTCCCTCCGTGTGCCAAAAATAGGCAGCGGGCACAGCCTCGCCCAAAAATAACCGCCCGAAGGCCGGGACGCCAAGTTCGTCCAGCGGAAAAAGGCCATAAAAACGGGTGGGCTGTAGCCGTGGGGGGTGGGGCTGGCCAACTTCGTCCGCCGGACTCGGAATTGCTCGAAACTTTGAGAGGCACCTCCGTGTACAAAAAATAGGGCACGGGCAAAGCCGCGCCCAAAAATAACCGCCGGAAGGCCGGCGCACTAAGTTCATCCAGCGGAAAAAGCCCACAAAAACGGGAGGGCTACAGCCTTGGGGGGTGGGGCTGGCCAACTTCCTCCGCCGGACTCGGAATGGCGCGAGACTTTGTGAGGCGCCTCCGTGTGCCAAAAATAGGCCGCGGGCACAGCCGTGCCCAAAAATAACCGCTCGAAGGCCGGGGCGCGAAGTTCGTCCTGCGTAAAAAGGCCACAAAAACGGGTGGCCTATAGCCTTCGGGGGTGGGGCTGGCCAACTTCGTCCGCCGGACTCGGAATGGCGCGAGACTTTGCGAGCGGCTTCCGTGTGCCAAAAATAGGCCGCGGCACAGCCGCGCCCAAAAATAACCGCCCGAAGGCCGGGGCACCAAGTTCGTCCAGCGGAAAAAGCCCACAAAAACGGGTGGACTATAGCCTTGGGGGGTGGGGCTGGCAAACTTAGTCCGCCGGACTCGGAATGGCGCGAGACATTGCGAGGTGCCTCCGTGTGCCAACAATAGGCCGTGGGCAAAGCCGCGCCCAAAAATAAACGCCTGAAGGCTGGGGCGCCAAGTTTGTCCAGCGGAAAAAACCCACAAAAAACGGGTGGGCTATAGCCTTGGGGGGTGGGGCTGGCCAACTTCGTCCGCCGGACTCGGAATGGCGCGAGACTTTGCGAGGTCCCTCCGTGTGCCAAAAATAGGCAGCGGGCACAGCCTCGCCCAAAAATAACCGCCCGAAGGCCGGGACGCCAAGTTCGTCCAGCGGAAAAAGGCCATAAAAACGGGTGGGCTGTAGCCGTGGGGGGTGGGGCTGGCCAACTTCGTCCGCCGGACTCGGAATGGCGAGAGACTTTGCGAGGCACCTCCGTGTGCCAAAAATAGGCCGCGGGAACAGCCGCGCCCAAAAATAACCGCCCGAAGGTTGGGGCGCCAAGTTCGTCCAGCGGAAAAAGGCCACAAAAACGGGTGGGCTATAGCCTTGGGGGGTGGGGCTGGCCCACTTCGTCCGCCGGACTCGGAATGGCGCGAGACTTTGCGAGGCCCCTCCGTGTGCCAAAAATAGGCCGCGGGCACAGCCGCACCCAAAAATAACCGCTCGAAGGCCGGGGCGCCAAGTTCGTCCTGCGTAAAAAGGCCACAAAAACGGGTGGGCTATAGCCTTGGGGGGTGGGGCTGGCCAACTTCGTCCGCCGGACTCGGAATGGCGCGAGACTTTGCGAGCGGCTTCCGTGTGCCAAAAATAGGCCGCGGCACAGCCGCGCCCAAAAATAACCGCCCGAAGGCCGGGGCACCAAGTTCGTCCAGCGGAAAAAGCCCACAAAAACGGGTGGACTATAGCCTTGGGGGGTGGGGCTGGCAAACTTAGTCCGCCGGACTCGGAATGGCGCGAGACATTGCGAGGTGCCTCCGTGTGCCAACAATAGGCCGTGGGCAAAGCCGCGCCCAAAAATAAACGCCTGAAGGCTGGGGCGCCAAGTTTGTCCAGCGGAAAAAACCCACAAAAAACGGGTGGGCTATAGCCTTGGGGGGTGGGGCTGGCCAACTTCGTCCGCCGGACTCGGAATGGCGCGAGACTTTGCGAGGTCCCTCCGTGTGCCAAAAATAGGCAGCGGGCACAGCCTCGCCCAAAAATAACCGCCCGAAGGCCGGGACGCCAAGTTCGTCCAGCGGAAAAAGGCCATAAAAACGGGTGGGCTGTAGCCGTGGGGGGTGGGGCTGGCCAACTTCGTCCGCCGGACTCGGAATGGCGAGAGACTTTGCGAGGCACCTCCGTGTGCCAAAAATAGGCCGCGGGAACAGCCGCGCCCAAAAATAACCGCCCGAAGGTTGGGGCGCCAAGTTCGTCCAGCGGAAAAAGGCCACAAAAACGGGTGGGCTATAGCCTTGGGGGGTGGGGCTGGCCCACTTCGTCCGCCGGACTCGGAATGGCGCGAGACTTTGCGAGGCCCCTCCGTGTGCCAAAAATAGGCCGCGGGCACAGCCGCACCCAAAAATAACCGCTCGAAGGCCGGGGCGCCAAGTTCGTCCTGCGTAAAAAGGCCACAAAAACGGGTGGGCTATAGCCTTGGGGGGTGGGGCTGGCCAACTTCGTCCGCGGGACTTGGAATCGCGCGAGACTTTGCGAGGTGCCTCCGTGTGCCAAAAATAGGCCGCTGGCACCGCCGCGCCCAAAAGTAACTCCCCGAAGACCGGGGCGCCAAGTTCGTCCAGCGGAAAAAGCCCACAGTAACGGGTGGGCTATAGCCATGGGGGGTGGGGCTGGCCAAGTTCATCCGCCGGACTCGGAATGGCGCGAGACTTTGCGAGGCGCCTCCGTGTGCCAAAAATAGGCCGCGGGCACAGCCCCGCCCAAAAATAACCGCCCGAAGGCTGGGGCGCCAAGTTCGTCCAGCGGAAATAGCCCACAAAAACGGGTGGACTATAGCCTTGGGGGGTGGGGCTGGCCAACTTAGTCCGCCGGACTCGGAATGGCGCGAGACATTGCGAGGTGCCTCCGTGTGCCAACAATAGGCCGCGGGCAAAGCCGCGCCCAAAAATAACCGCCTGAAGGCTGGGGCGCCAAGTTCCTCCAGCGGAAAAAACCCACAAAAAACGCGTGGGCTATAGCCTTGGGGGATGGGGCTGGCCAACTTCGTCCGCCGGACTCGGAATGGTTCTAGACTTTGCGAGGTGCTTCCATGTGCCATAAATAGGCCACGGGCACAGCTACGCCCAAAAATAACCGCCCGAAGGCTGGGGCGCCAAGTTCCTCCAGCGGAAAAAACCCACAAAAAACGGGTGGGCTATAGCCTTGGGGGGTGGGGCTGGCCAACTTCGTCCGCCGGACTCGGAATGGTGCTAGACTTTGCAAGGCGCTTCCGTGTGCCAAAAATAGGCCACGGGCACAGCTACGCCCAAAAATAACTGCCCGAAGGCCGGGGCGGCAAGTTCTTCCAGCGGAAAAAGGCCACAAAAACGGGTGGGCTATAGCCTTGGGGAGTGGGGCTGGCCCACTTCGTCCGCCGGACTCGGAATGGCGCGAGACTTTGCGAGGCACCTCCGTGTGCTAAAAATAGGCCACGGGCACAGCCGCGCCCAAAAATAGCTGCCCGAAGCCCGGGGCGCCAAGTTCGTCCCGCCGAAAAAGACCACAAAAACGGGTGGGCTATATCCTTCGGGGGTCGGGCTGGCCAACTTCGTCCGCCGGAGTCGGAATGGCGCGAGACTTTGCGAGGCGCCTCCGTGTGCCAAAAATAGGCCGCGGGCACAGCCGCGCCCAAAAATAACCGCCCGAAGGCCGGGGTGCCAAGTTCGTCCAGCGGAAAAAGGCCACAAAAACGGGTGGGCTATAACCTTGGGGGGTGGGGCTGGCCCACTTCGTCCGCCGGACTCAGAATGGCGCGAGACTTTGCGAGACGCCTCCGTGTGCCAAAATTAGGCTGCGGGCACAGCCACGCCCAATAAACGGGTGGGCTATAGCCTTGGGGGGTGGGGCTGGCCAAGTTCGTCCGCCGGACTCGGAATGGCGCGAGACTTTGCGAGGCGCCTCCGTGTACCGAAAATAGGCCGCGGGCACAGCCGCACCCAAAAATAACCGCCCGAAGCCCGGGGCGCCAAGTTCGTCCATCGGAAAAAGACCAAAAAAACGTGTGGGCTATATCCTTCGGCGGTGGAGCTGGCCGACTTCGTCCGCCGGACTCGGAATGGCGCGAGACTTTGCGAGGTACCTGCGTGTGCTAAAAATAGGCCACGGGCACAGCCGAGCCCAAAAATAACTGCCCGAAGGCCAGGGAGACAAGTTCGTCCAGCGGAAAAAGGCCACACAAACGGGTGGGTTATAGCCTTCGAGGGTGCGGCTGGCCAACTTCGTCCGCCGCACTCGGAATGGCGCGAGAATTTGCAAGGTGCCTCCGTGTGCCAAAAATAGTCCGCGGGCACAGCCGCGCCCAAAAATAACCGCCCGAAGGCCGGGGCGCCAAGTTCGTCCAGCGGAAAATGGCCACAAAAACGGGTGGGCTATAGCCTTGGGGGGTGGGGCTGGCCGACTTCGTCCGCCGGACTCGGAATGGCACGGGACTTTGTGAGGCGGTTCCGTGTGCCAAAAATAGGCTGCGGGCACAGCCGTACCCAAAAATAACCGCCCGAAGGCCGGGGCGCCAAGTTCGTCCAGCGGAAAAAGGCCACAAAATCGGGTCGGCTATAGCCTTGGGGGGTGGGGCTGGCCAACTTCGTCCCCCGGACTCGGAATGGCGCGAGACTTTGCGAGATGCCTCCGTGTGCCAAAAAGAGGCTGCGGGCACAGCCACGCCCAAAAATAACCGCCCGAAGGCCGGGGCGCCAAGTTCGTCCAGCGGAAAAAGGCCCAAAAAACGGGCGGGCTATAGCCTTGGGGGGTGGGGCTGGCCCACGTCATCCGCCGGACTCGGAATGGCGCGAGACTTTGCGAGACGCCTCCGTGTGCCAAAAATAGGCTGCGGGCACAGCCACGCCCAAAAATAACCGCCCGAAGGCCGGGGCGCCAAGTTCGTCCAGCGGAAAAAGGCCCAAAAAACGGGTGGGCTATAGCCTTGGGCGGTGGGGCAGGCCAACTTCGTCCGCCGGACTCGGAATGGCGCGAGACTTTTCGAGGCGCCTCCGTGTGCTAAAAATAGGCCACGGGCACAGCCGCGACCAAAAATAACTGCCCGAAGCCCGGGGCGCCAAGTTCGACCAGCGGAAAAAGGCCACAAAAACGGGTGGGCTATAGCCTTCGGGGGTGGGGCTGGCCAACTTCGTCCGCCGGACTCGGAATGGCGCGAGACTTTCCGAGGCGCCTCCGTGTACCGAAAATAGGCCGCGGGCACAGCCGCACCCAAAAATAACCGCCCGAAGCCCGGGGCGCCAAGTTCGTCCATCGGAAAAAGACCACAAAAACGTGTGGGCTATATCCTTCGGCGGTGGAGCTGGCCCACTTCGTCCGCCGGACTCGGAATGCCGCGAGACTTTGCGAGGGGCCTCCATGTCCCAAAAATAGGCCGCGGGCAAAGCCGCGCCCAAAAATAACCACCTGAAGGCCGGGTCTCCAAGTTCGTCCAGCGGAAAAAGGCCACATAAACAGGTGGGCTATAGCCTTGGGGGGTGGGGCTGGCCGACTTCGTCCGCCGGACTCAGAATGCCGCGAGACTTTGCGACGGGCCTCCGTGTGCCAAAAATAGGCCACGGGCAAAGCCGCGCACAAAAAGAACCGCCCGAAGGCCGGGGCGCCAAGTTCGTCCAGCGGAAAAAGGCCACAAAAACGGGTGGGCTATAGCCTTGGGGGGTGGGGCTGGCCAACTTCGTCCGCCGGACTCGGAATCCCGCGAGACTTTGTGAGGGGCCTCCGTGTGCCAAAAATAGGCCGCAGGCACAGCCACGCCCAAAAATAACCGCCCGAACGCCGGGGCGCCATGTTCGTCCAGCGGAAAAAGGCCAAAAAAACGGGTGGGCTATAGCCTTGGGGGGTGGGGCTGGCCAACTTCGTCTGCCGGACTCGGAATGCCGCGAGACTTTGCGAGGGGCCTCCGTGTGCCAAAAATAGGCCGCGGACAAAGCCGCGCCCAAAAATAACCGCCCGAAGGCCGGGTCTCCAAGTTCGTCCAGCCGAAAAAGGCCACAAAAACGGGTGGGCTATAGCCTTGGGGGGTGGGGCTGGCCAACTTCGTCCGCCGGACTCGGAATGCCGCGAGACTTTGCGAGGGCCCTCCATGTGCCAAAAATAGGCGACGGGCAAAGGCGCGCCCAAAAATAACCCCCCGAAGGCCGGGGCGCAAAGTTCGTCCCGCGGAAAAAGGCCACAAAAACGGGTGGGCTATAGCCTTGGGGGGTGGGGCTGGCCAACTTCGTCCGCCGGACTCGGAATGCCGCGAGACTTTGTGAGGGGCCTCCCTGTGCGAAAAATAGGCCGCAGGCACACCCACGCCCAAAAATAACCGCCCGAACGCCGGGGCGCCATGTTCGTCCAGCGGAAAAAGGCCAAAAAAACGGGTGGGCTATAGCCTTGGGGGGTGGGGCTGGCCAACTTCGTCTGCCGGACTCGGAATGCCGTGAGACTTTGCGAGGGGCCTCCGTGTGCCAAAAATAGGCCGCGGACAAAGCCGCGCCCAAAAATAACCACCCGAAGGCCGGGTCTCCAAGTTCGTCCAGCGGAAAAAGGCCACATAAACGGGTGGGCTATAGCCTTGGGGGGTGGGGCTGGCCGACTTCGTCCGCCGGACTCAGAATGCCGCGAGACTTTGCGACGGGCCTCCGTGTGCCAAAAATAGGCCGCGGGCAAAGCCGCGCTCAAAAAGAACCGCCCGAAGGCCGGGGCGCCAAGTTCGTCCGGCGGAAAAAGGCCACAAAAACGGGTGGGCTATAGCCTTGGGGGGTGGGGCTGGCCATCTTCGTCCGCCGGACTCGGAATGCCGTGAGAGTTTACGAGGGATCTCCGTGTGCCATAAATAATCCGCGGGCAAAGCCGCGCCTAAAAATAACCACCCAAAGGCCGGGGCGCCAAGTTCGTCCAGCGGAAAAAGGCCACAAAAACGGGTGCGCTATAGCCTTGGGGGGTGGGGCTGGCCAACTACGTCCGCCGGACTCGGAATGCCGCGAGACTTTGCGAGGCACCTCCGTGTGCGGAAAATAGGCCACGGGCAAAGCTGCACCCAAAAATAACCGCCCGAAGGCCAGGGCTCCAAGTTCGTCCAGCGGAAAAAGGCCACAAAAACGAGTGGGCTATAGCCTTGGGGGGTGGGGCTGGCCATCTATGTCCGCCGGACTCGGAATGGCGCGAGACTTTGCGAGGCGCCTCCGTGTGCCAAAAATAGGCCGCGGGCACAGCCGCGCCAAAAAATAACTGCCCAAAGGCCGGGGCGCCAAGTTCGTCCAGCGGAAAAAGGCCACAAACACGGGTGGGCTACAGCCTTGGGGGGTGGGGCAGGCCAACTTCGTCCGCCGGACTCGGAATGCCGCGAGACTTTGCGAGGGGCCTCCGTGTGCCAAAAATAGGCCGCAGGCACAGCCACGCCTAAAAATAACCGCCCGAACGCCGGGGTGCCATGTTCGTCCAGCGGAAAAAGGCCACAAAAACGGGTGGGCTATAGCCTTGGGGGGTGGGGCTGGCCATCTTCGTCCGCCGGACTTGGAATGCCGTGAGACTTTGCGAGGGATCTCCGTGTGCCATAAATAATCTGCGGGCAAAACCGCGCCTAAAAATAACCACCCGAAGGCCGGGGCGCCAAGTTCGTCCAGCGGTAAAAGGCCACAAAAACGGGTGGGCTATAGCCTTGGGGGGTGGGGCTGGCCAACTTCGTCCGCCGGACTCGGAATGCCACGAGACTTTACGAGGGGCCTCCGTGGGTCAAAAATAGGCCGCGGGCAAAGCCGTGCCCAAAAATAACCGCCCGAAGGCCGGGTCTCCAAGTTCGTCCAGCGGAAAAAGGCCACAAAAACGGGTGGGCTATAGCCTTGGGGGGTGGGGCTGGCCAACTTCGTCCGCCGGACTCGGAATGCCACGAGACTTTGCGAGGGGCCTCCGTGTGCCAAAAATAGGCCGCAGGCACAGCCACGCCCAAAAATAACCGCCCGAACGCCGGGGTGCCATGTTCGTCCAGCGGAAAAAGGCCACAAAAACGGGTGGGCTATAGCCTTGGGGGGTGGGGCTGGCCATCTTCGTCCGCCGGACTCGGAATGCCGTGAGACTTTGCGAGGGATCTCCGTGTGCCATAAATAATCTGCGGGCAAAGCCGCGCCTAAAAATAACCACCCGAAGGCCGGGGCGCCAAGTTCGTCCAGCGGTAAAAGGCCACAAAAACGGGTGGGCTATAGCCTTGGGGGGTGGGGCTGGCCAACTTCGTCCGCCGGACTCGGAATGGCACGAGACTTTACGAGGGGCCTCCGTGGGTCAAAAATAGGCCGCGGGCAAAGCCGTACCCAAAAATAACCGCCCGAAGGCCGGGTCTCCAAGTTCGTCCAGCGGAAAAAGGCCACAAAAACGGGTGGGCTATAGCCTTGGGGGGTGGGGCTGGCCAACTTCGTCCGCCGGACTTGGAATGCCGTGAGACTTTGCGAGGGGCCTCCGTGTGCCAAAAATAGGCCACGGGGAAAGGCGCGCCCAAAAATAACCCCCCGAAGGCCGGGGCGCCAAGTTCGTCCAGCGGAAAAAGGCCACAAAAACGGGTGGGCTATAGCCTTGGGGGGTGGGGCTGGCCAACTTCGTCCGCCGGACTCGGAATGCCACGAGACTTTGCGAGGGGCCTCCGTGTGCCAAAAATAGGCCGCAGGCACAGCCACGCCCAAAAATAACCGCCCGAACGCCGGGGCGCCATGTTCGTCCAGCTGAAAAAGGCCACAAAAACGGGTGGGCTATAGCCTTGGGGGGTGGGGCTGGCCAACTTTGTCTGCCGGACTCGGAATGCCGGGAGACTTTGCGAGGGGCCTCCGTGTGCCAAAAATAGGCCGCGGACAAAGCCGCGCCCAAAAATAACCACCCGAAGGCCGGGGCGCCAAGTTCGTCCAGCGGAAAAAGGCCACAAAAACGGGTGGGCTACAGCCTTGGGGGGTGGGGCTGGCCAACTTCGTCCGCCGGACTCAGAATGCCGTGAGACTTTACGAGGGGCCTCCGTGGGTCAAAAATAGGCCGCGGGCAAAGCCGTGCCTAAAAATAACCACCCGAAGGCCGGGGCGCCAAGTTCGTCCAGCGCTAAAAGGCCACAAAAACGGGTGGGCTATAGCCTTGGGGGGTGGGGCTGGCCAACTTCGTCCGCCGGACTCGGAATGCCGCGAGACTTTGCGAGGGGCCTCCGTGTACGAAAAATAGGCCGCGGGCAAAGCCGCGCCCAAAAATAACTGCCCGAAGGCCGGGGCGCCAAGTTCGTCCAGCGGAAAAAGGCCACAAAAACGGGTGGGCTATAGCCTTGGGGGGTGGGGCAAGCCGACTTCGTCCGCCGGACTCAGAATGCCGCGAGACTTTGTAAGGGGCCTCCGTGTGCCAAAAATAGGCCGTGGACAAAGCCGTGCCCAAAAATAACCGCCCGAAGTCCGGGGCGCCAAGTTCGTCCAGCGGAAAAAGGCCACAAAAACGGGCGGGCTATAGCCTTGGGGGGTGGGGCTGGCCAACTTCGTCCGCCGGACTCGGAATGGCGCGAGACTTTGCGAGGCACCTCCGTGTGCCGAAAATAGGCCACGGGCAAAGCTACACCCAAAAATAACCGCCCGAAGGCCAGGGCTCCAAGTTCGTCCAGCGGAAAAAGGCCACAAAAACGAGTGGGCTATAGCCTTGGGGGGTGGGGCTGGCCAACTACGTCCGCCGGACTCGGAATGGCGCGAGACTTTGCGAGGCGCCTCCGTGTGCCAAAAATAGGCCGCGGGCACAGCCGCGCCAAAAAATAACCGCCCAAAGGCCGGGGCGCCAAGTTCGTCCAGCGGAAAAAGGCCACAAAAACGGGTGCGCTATAGCCTTGGGGGGTGGGGCTGGCCAACTTCGTCCGCTGGACTCGGCATGCCGCGAGACATTGCGAGGGGCCTCCGTATGCCAAAAATAGGCCACGGGAATAGCTATGTCCAGAAATAACCGCCCGAAGGCCGGGACGGCAAATTCGTCCAGCGGAAAAAGGCCACAAAAACGGGTGGGCTATAGCCTTGGGGGGTGGGGCTGGCCAACTTCGTCCGCCGGACTCGGAATGCCGCGAGACTTTGCGAGGGGCCTCCGTGTGCCAAAAATAGGCCGCGGGCAAAGCCGCGCCGAAAAATAACTGCCTGAAGGCCGGGGTTCCAAGTTCGTCCAGCGGAAAAAGGCCACAAAAACGGGTGGGCTATAGCCTTGGGGGGTGGGGCTGGCCAACTTCGTCCGCCGGACTCGGAATGCCGCGAGACTTTGCGAGGGGCCTCCGTGTGCCAAAAATAGGCCGCGGCCAAAGGCGCGCCCAAAAATAACCGCCCGAAGGCCGGGGCGCCAAGTTCGTCCGGCGGAAAAAGGCCACAAAAACGGGTGGGCTATAGCCTTGGGGGGTGGGGCTGGCCATCTTCGTCCGCCGGACTCGGAATGCCGTGAGACTTTGCGAGGGAACTCCGTGTGCCATAAATAATCCACGGGAAAAGCCGTGCCTAAAAATAACCACCCGAAGGCCGGGGCGCCAAGTTCGTCCAGCGGTAAAAGGCCACAAAAACGGGTGGGCTATAGCCTTCGGGGGTGGGGCTGGCCAACTTCGTCCGCCGGACTCGGAATGGCACGAGACTTTCCGAGGCCCCTCCGTGTGCCAAAAATAGGCCGCGGGCACAGCTGCGCCCAAAAATAACCACCCGAAGGCTGGGGCGGCAAGTTCGTCCAGGGGAAAAAGGCCACAAAAACGGGTGGGCTATAGCCTTCGGGGGTGGGGCCGACCAACTTCGTCCGCCTGACTCGGAATGGCGCGAGACTTTCCGAGGCCCATCCGTGTGCCAAAAATAGGCCGCGGGCACAGCTGCGCCAAAAAATAACCGCCCAAACGCCGGGGCGCCAAGTTCGTCCAGCGGAAAAAGGCCACAAAAACGGGTGGGCTATAGCCTTGGGGGGTGGGGCGGGCCGACTTCGTCTGCCGGACTCGGAATGCTGCGAGACTTTGCGAGGGGCCTCCGTGTGCCAAAAATAGGCCGCGGGCAAAGCCGCGCCCAAAAATAACCGCCCGAAGGCTGGGGCTCCAAGTTCGTCCAGCGGAAAAAGGCCACAAAAACGGGTGGACTATAGCCTTGGGGGGTGGGTCTGGCCAACTTCGTCCGCCGGACTCGGAATGCCGCGAGAATGTGCGAGGGGCCTCCGTGTGCCAAAAATAGGCCGCGGACAAAGGCGCCCCAAAAAATAACCGCCCGAAGGCCGGGGCGCCAAGTTCGTCCGGCGGAAAAAGGCCACAAAAACGGGTGGGCTATAGCCTTGGGAGGTGGGGCTGGCCATCTTCGTCCGCCGGACTCGGAATGCGGTGAGACTTTCCGAGGGAACTCCGTGTGCCATAAATAATCCGTGGGCAAAGTTGCGCCTAAAAATAACCACCTGAAGGCCGGGGCACCAAGTTCGTCCAGCGGTAAAAGGCCACAAAAACGGGTGGGCTATAGCCTTGGGGGGTTGTGCTGGCCAACTTCGTCCGCCGGACTCAAAATGCGGTGACACCTTGCGAGGGGCCTCTGTGTGCCAAAAATAGGCCGCGGACAAAGCCGCGCCCAAAAATAACCGCCCGAAGGCCGGGGCGCCAAGTTCGTCCAGCGGAAAAAGGCCACAAACACGGGTGGGCTACAGCCTTGGGGGGTGGGGCAAGCCGACTTCGTCCGCCGGACTCAGAATGCCGCGAGACTTTGTAAGGGGCCTCCGTGTGCCAAAAATAGGCCGCGGGCAAAGCCGCGCCCAAAAATAACCGCCCGAAGTCCGGGGCGCCAAGTTCGTCCAGCGGAAAAAGGCCACAAAAATGGGTGGGCTATAGCCTTGGGGGGTGGGGCTGGCCAACTTCGTCCGCCGGACTCGGAATGCCGCGAGACTTTGCGAGGCACCTCCGTGTGCGGAAAATAGGCCACGGGCAAAGCTGCACCCAAAAATAACCGCCCGAAGGCCAGGGCTCCAAGTTCGTCCAGCGGAAAAAGGCCACAAAAACGAGTGGGCTATAGCCTTGGGGGGTGGGGCTGGCCAACTACGTCGGCCGGACTCGGAATGGCGCGAGACTTTGCGAGGCGCCTCCGTGTGCCAAAAATAGGCCGCGGGCACAGCCGCGCCAAAAAATAACCGCCCAAAGGCCCGGGCGCCAAGTTCGTCCAGCGGAAAAAGGCCACAAAAACGGGTGCGCTATAGCCTTGGGGGGTGGGGCTGGCCAACTACGTCCGCCGGACTCGGAATGCCGCGAGACTTTGCGAGGCACCTCCGTGTGCGGAAAATAGGCCACGGGCAAAGCTGCACCCAAAAATAACCGCCCGAAGGCCAGGGCTCCAAGTTCGTCCAGCGGAAAAAGGCCACAAAAACGAGTGGGCTATAGCCTTGGGGGGTGGGGCTGGCCAACTATGTCCGCCGGACTCGGAATGGCGCGAGACTTTGCGAGGCGCCTCCGTGTGCCAAAAATAGGCCGCGGGCACAGCCGCGCCAAAAAATAACCGCCCAAAGGCCGGGGCGCCAAGTTCGTCCAGCGGAAAAAGGCCACAAACACGGGTGGGCTACAGCCTTGGGGGGTGGGGCAGGCCAACTT
The DNA here is from genome assembly GCA_039657385.1 of Citrus x changshan-huyou. Classification (NCBI taxonomy): domain Eukaryota; kingdom Viridiplantae; phylum Streptophyta; class Magnoliopsida; order Sapindales; family Rutaceae; genus Citrus; species Citrus x changshan-huyou. The sequence goes on from JBCGBO010000015.1 coordinate 225,210, forward strand.
CGTCCGCCGGACTCGGAATGCCGCGAGACTTTGCGAGGGGCCACCGTGTGCCAAAAATAGGCTGGGAGCAAACCCGCGCGCAATAATAACCGCCCGAAGGCCGGGGCACCAAGTTCGTACAGCGGAAAAAGGCCACAAAAACGGGTGGGCTACAGCCTTGGGGGTTGGGGCTGGCCAACTTCGTCCGACGGACTCGGAATGCCGCGAGAGTTTGCGAGGGGCCTCTGTGTGCCAAAAATAGGCCGCGGGCAAAGCCACGCCCGCAAATAACTGCCCGAAGGGCCGGGGCGCCAAGTTCGTCCAGCGGAAAAAGGCCACAAAAACGGGTGGGCTATAGCCTTGGGGGGTGGAGCTGGCCAACTTCGTCCGCCGGACTCGGAATGCCGCGAGACTTTGCGAGGGGCCTCCGTGTGCCAAAAATAGGCCGCGGACAAAGCTGCGCCCGAAAATAACCGCACGAAGGCCGGGGCGCCAAGTTCGTGCAGCGGAAAAAGTCCACAAAAACGGGTGGGATATAGCCCTGGGGGGTGGGGCTGGCCAACTTCGTCCGCCGGACTCAGTATGCCGCGAGACTTTGCGAGGGGCCTCCGTGGTCAAAAATAGGCCGTGGACAAAGCCGCGCGTAAAAATAACCGCCTGAAGGCCGGGGGGCCAAGTTCATCCAGCGGAAAAAGGCCACAAAAACGGGTGGGCTACAGCCTTGGGGGGTGAGGCTGGCCCACTTCGTCCGCCGGACTCGGAATGCCGCGAGACTTTGCAAGGGGCCTCCATGTGCGAAAAATAGGCCGCATGCAATGCCGTGCCCAAAAATAACCGCCCAATGTCTGCGGCGCCAAGTTCGTCCAGCGGAAAAAGTCCATAAAAACGGGTGGGCTATAGCATTGGGGGGTGGGGCTGGCCCACTTCGTCCGCCGGACTCGGAATGCCGCGAGACTTTGTGAGGGGCCTCCGTGTGCCAAAAATAGGCGGTGGGTATAGCCGCGCCCGCAAATAACCGCCCGAAGGGCCAGGGCGCCAAGTTCGTCCAGCGGAAAAAGGCCACAAAAACGGATGGGCTATAGCCTTGGGGGGTGGGGCTGGCCCACTTCGTCCGCCGGACTCGGAATGCCGCGAGACTTTGCGAGGGGCCTCCGTGTGCCAAAAATAGGCCGCGGGCAAAGCCGCACCCAAAAATAACCGCCCGATGGCGGGGGCGCCAAGTTCGTGCAGCGGAAAAAGGCCACAAAAACGGGTGGGCTATAGCCTTGGGGGGGGGGGGGGCTGGCCAAATTCGTCCGCTGGACTCGGAATTCCGCGAGAATTTGCGAGGGGCCTCCGTGTGCCAAAAATAGGCCGCGGTCAAAGCCGCGCCCAAAAATAACCGCCCGAAGGCCGGGGCGCCAAGTTCGTCCAGCCGAAGAAGGCCACAAAAATGGGTGGGCTATAGCCTTGGGGGGTGGGGCTGGCCTACTTCGTCCGCCGGACTCGGAAAGCCGCGAGACTTTGTGAGGGGTCTCCGTGTACCAAAAATAGGCCACGGGCAAAGCCGCGCCCAAAAATAACCGCCCAAAGGCCGGGGCGCCAAGTTCGTCCAGCGGAAAAAGGCCACAAAAACGGGTCGGCTATAGCCTTGGGGGGTGGGGCTGGCCAACTTCGACCGCCGTACTCGGAATGCCGCGAGACTTTGATAGGGGCCTCCGTGTGCCAAAAATAGGCCACGGCCAAAGCCGCGCCTGAAAAGAGCCGCCCGAAGGCCGGGGCGCCAAGTTCGTCCAGCGGAAAAAGGCCACAAAAACGGGTGGGCTATAGCCTTGGGGGGTGGGGCTGGCCAACTTCGTCCGCCGGACTCGGAATGCCGCAAGACCTTGCGAGGGGCCTCCGTGTGCCAAAAATCGGCCGCGGGCAAGGCCGCGCCCAAAAATAACCGCCTGAAGGCTGGGGCGCCAAGTTCGTCTAGCGGAAAAAGGCCACAAAAACGGGTGGGCTATAGCCTTGGGGGGTGGGTCTGGCCCACTTCGTCCGCCGGACTCGGAATGCCGTGAGACTTTGCGAGGGGCCTCCTTGTGACAAAAATAGGCCGCGGGCAAAGCCGCGCCTAAAAATAACCGCCCGAAGGCTGGGGCGCCAAGTTCGTCCAGCGGAAAAAGGCCACAAAAACGGGTGGGCTATAGCCTTGGGGGGTGGGGCTGGCCTACTTCGTCCGCCGGACTCGGAATGCCGCGAGAATTTGCGAGGGGCCTCCGTGTGCCAAAAATAGGCCGCGGGCAAAGCCGCGCCCAAAAATAACCGCCCGATGGCCGGGGCGCCAAGTTCGTCCAGCGGAAAAAGGCCACAAAAACGGGTCGGCTATAGCCTTGGGGGGTGGGGCTGGCCAACTTCGTCTGCCGGACTCGGAATGCTGCGAGACTTTGCGATGGGCCTCCGTGTGCCAAAAATAAGCCGCGGGCAAAGCCGTGCCCGAAAATAACCGTCCGAAGGCCGGGGCGCCAAGTTCGTCCAGCGGAAAAAGGCCACAAAAACGGGTGGGCTATAGCCTTGGGGGGTGGGGCCTGCCAACTTCGTCCGCCGGACTCGGAATGCCGCGAGACTTTGCGAGGGGTCTCCGTGTGCCAAAAATAGGCCGCGGGCAAAGCTGCGCCTGAAAATAACCGTCCGAAGGCTGGGGCGCCAAGTTCGTCCAGCGGAAAAAGGCCACAAAAACGGGTGGGCTATAGCCTTGGGGGGTGGGGCTGGCCTACTTCGTCCGCCGCACTCGGAATGCCGCAAGACCTTGCGAGGGGCCTCCGTGTGCCAAAAATAGGCCGCGGGCAAGGCCGCGCCCAAAAATAACCGCCCGAAGGCCGGGGCGCCAAGTTCGTCCAGCGGAAAAAGGCCACAAAAACGGGTGGGCTATTCCCTTGGGGGGTGGGTCTGGCCCACTTCGTCCGCCGGACTCGGAATGCCGTGAGACATTGCGAGGGGCCTCCTTGTGACAAAAATAGGCCGCGGGCAAAGCCGCGCCCAAAAATAACCGCCCAAAGGCTGGGGCGCCAAGTTCGTCCAGCGGAAAAAGGCCACAAAAACGGGTGGGCTATAGCCTTGGGGGGTGGGGCTGGCCTACTTCGTCCGCCGGACTCGGAATGCCGCGAGAATTTGCGAGGGGCCTCCGTGTGCCAAAAATAGGCTGCGGGCAAAGCCGCGCCCAAAAATAACCGCCCGATGGCCGGGGCGCCAAGTTCGTCCAGCGGAAAAAGGCCACAAAAACGGGTCGGCTATAGCCTTGGGGGGTGGGGCTGGCCAACTTCGTCCGCCGGACTCGGAATGCCGCGAGACTTTGCGAGGGGCCTTCGTGTGCAAAAAATAAGCCGCGGGCAAAGCCGCGCCCGAAAATAACCGTCCGAAGGCCGGGGCGCCAAGTTCGTCCAGCGGAAAAAGGCCACAAAAACGGGTGCGCTATAGCCTTGGGGGGTGGGGCTGGCCAACTTCGTCCGCTGGACTCGGCATGCCGCGAGACATTGCGAGGGGCCTCCGTATGCCAAAAATAGGCCACGGGAATAGCTATGTCCAGAAATAACCGCCCGAAGGCCGGGACGGCAAATTCGTCCAGCGGAAAAAGGCCACAAAAACGGGTGGGCTATAGCCTTGGGGGGTGGGGCTGGCCAACTTCGTCCGCCGGACTCGGAATGCCGCGAGACTTTGTGAGGGGCCTCCGTGTGCCAAAAATAGGCCGCGGGCAAAGCCGCGCCGAAAAATAACTGCCTGAAGGCCGGGGTTCCAAGTTCGTCCAGCGGAAAAAGGCCACAAAAACGGGTGGGCTATAGCCTTGGGGGGTGGGGCTGGCCAACTTCGTCCGCCGGACTCGGAATGCCGCGAGACTTTGCGAGGGGCCTCCGTGTGCCAAAAATAGGCCGCGGCCAAAGGCGCGCCCAAAAATAACCGCCCGAAGGCCGGGGCGCCAAGTTCGTCCGGCGGAAAAAGGCCACAAAAACGGGTGGGCTATAGCCTTGGGGGGTGGGGCTGGCCATCTTCGTCCGCCGGACTCGGAATGCCGTGAGACTTTGCGAGGGAACTCCGTGTGCCATAAATAATCCATGGGAAAAGCCGTGCCTAAAAATAACCACCCGAAGGCCGGGGCGCCAAGTTCGTCCAGCGGTAAAAGGCCACAAAAACGGGTGGGCTATAGCCTTCGGGGGTGGGGCTGGCCAACTTCGTCCGCCGGACTCGGAATGGCACGAGACTTTCCGAGGCCCCTCCGTGTGCCAAAAATAGGCCGCGGGCACAGCTGCGCCCAAAAATAACCACCCGAAGGCTGGGGCGGCAAGTTCGTCCAGGGGAAAAAGGCCACAAAAACGGGTGGGCTATAGCCTTCGGGGGTGGGGCCGACCAACTTCGTCCGCCTGACTCGGAATGGCGCGAGACTTTCCGAGGCCCATCCGTGTGCCAAAAATAGGCCGCGGGCACAGCTGCGCCAAAAAATAACCGCCCAAACGCCGGGGCGCCAAGTTCGTCCAGCGGAAAAAGGCCACAAAAACGGGTGGGCTATAGCCTTGGGGGGTGGGGCGGGCCGACTTCGTCTGCCGGACTCGGAATGCTGCGAGACTTTGCGAGGGGCCTCCGTGTGCCAAAAATAGGCCGCGGGCAAAGCCGCGCCCAAAAATAACCGCCCGAAGGCTGGGGCTCCAAGTTCGTCCAGCGGAAAAAGGCCACAAAAACGGGTGGACTATAGCCTTGGGGGGTGGGTCTGGCCAACTTCGTCCGCCGGACTCGGAATGCCGCGAGAATGTGCGAGGGGCCTCCGTGTGCCAAAAATAGGCCGCGGACAAAGGCGCCCCAAAAAATAACCGCCCGAAGGCCGGGGCGCCAAGTTCGTCCGGCGGAAAAAGGCCACAAAAACGGGTGGGCTATAGCCTTGGGAGGTGGGGCTGGCCATCTTCGTCCGCCGGACTCGGAATGCGGTGAGACTTTGCGAGGGAACTCCGTGTGCCATAAATAATCCGTGGGCAAAGTTGCGCCTAAAAATAACCACCTGAAGGCCGGGGCAACAAGTTCGTCCAGCGGTAAAAGGCCACAAAAACGGGTGGGCGATAGCCTTGGGGGGTGGGGCTGGCCAACTTCGTCCGCCGGACTCAAAATGCGGTGACACTTTGCGAGGGGCCTCCGTGTGCCAAAAATAGGCCGCGGACAAAGCCGCGCCCAAAAATAACCGCCCGAAGGCCGGGGCGCCAAGTTCGTCCAGCGGAAAAAGGCCACAAACACGGGTGGGCTATAGCCTTGGGGGGTGGGGCAAGCCGACTTCGTCCGCCGGACTCAGAATGCCGCGAGACTTTGTAAGGGGCCTCCGTGTGCCAAAAATAGGCCGCGGGCAAAGCCGCGCCCAAAAATAACCGCCCGAAGTCCGGGGCGCCAAGTTCGTCCAGCGGAAAAAGGCCACAAAAACGGGTGGGCTATAGCCTTGGGGGGTGGGGCTGGCCAACTTCGTCCGCCGGACTCGGAATGCCGCGAGACTTTGCGAGGCACCTCCGTGTGTGGAAAATAGGCCACGGGCAAAGCTGCACCCAAAAATAACCGCCCGAAGGCCAGGGCTCCAAGTTCGTCCAGCGGAAAAAGGCCACAAAAACGAGTGGGCTATAGCCTTGGGGGGTGGGGCTGGCCAACTACGTCGGCCGGACTCGGAATGGCGCGAGACTTTGCGAGGCGCCTCCGTGTGCCAAAAATAGGCCGCGGGCACAGCCGCGCCAAAAAATAACCGCCCAAACGCCGGGGCGCCAAGTTCGTCCAGCGGAAAAAGGCCACAAAAACGGGTGCGCTATAGCCTTGGGGGGTGGGGCTGGCCAACTACGTCCGCCGGACTCGGAATGCCGCGAGACTTTGCGAGGCACCTCCGTGTGCGGAAAATAGGCCACGGGCAAAGCTGCACCCAAAAATAACCGCCCGAAGGCCAGGGCTCCAAGTTCGTCCAGCGGAAAAAGGCCACAAAAACGAGTGGGCTATAGCCTTGGGGGGTGGGGCTGGCCAACTATGTCCGCCGGACTCGGAATGGCGCGAGACTTTGCGAGGCGCCTCCGTGTGCCAAAAATAGGCCGCGGGCACAGCCGCACCAAAAATAACCGCCCAAAGGCCGGGGCGCCAAGTTCGTCCAGCGGAAAAAGGCCACAAACACGGGTGGGCTACAGCCTTGGGGGGTGGGGCAGGCCAACTTCGTCCGCCGGACTCGGAATGCCGCGAGACTTTGCGAGGGGTCTCCGTGTGCCAAAAATAGGCCGCGGGCAAAGCCGCACCCAAAAATAACCGCCCGATGGCTGGGGCACCAAGTTCGTGCAGCGGAAAAAGGCCACAAAAACGGGTGGGCTATAGCCTTGGGGGGGGGGGGGGGCTGGCCAAATTCGTCCGCGGGACTCGGAATTCCGCGAGAATTTGCGAGGGGCCTCCGTGTGCCAAAAATAGGCCGCGGTCAAAGCCGCGCCCAAAAATAACCGCCCGAAGGCCGGGGCGCCAAGTTCGTCCAGCCGAAGAAGGCCACAAAAATGGGTGGGCTATAGCCTTGGGGGGTGGGGCTGGCCTACTTCGTCCGCCGGACTCGGAAAGCCGCGAGACTTTGTGAGGGGTCTCCGTGTACCAAAAATAGGCCACGGGCAAAGCCGCGCCCAAAAATAACCGCCCAAAGGCCGGGGCGCCAAGTTCGTCCAGCGGAAAAAGGCCACAAAAACGGGTCGGCTATAGCCTTGGGGGGTGGGGCTGGCCAACTTCGACCGCCGTACTCGGAATGCCGCGAGACTTTGCTAGGGGCCTCCGTGTGCCAAAAATAGGCCGCGGCCAAAGCCGCGCCTGAAAAGAGCCGCCCGAAGGCCGGGGCGCCAAGTTCGTCCAGCGGAAAAAGGCCACAAAAACGGGTGGGCTATAGCCTTGGGGGGTGGGGCTGGCCAACTTCGTCCGCCGGACTCGGAATGCCGCAAGACCTTGCGAGGGGCCTCCATGTGCCAAAAATCGGCCGCGGGCAAGGCCGCGCCCAAAAATAACCGCCCGAAGGCCGGGGCGCCAAGTTCGTCTAGCGGAAAAAGGCCACAAAAACGGGTGGGCTATAGCCTTGGGGGGTGGGTCTGGCCCACTTCGTCCGCCGGACTCGGAATGCCGTGAGACTTTGCGAGGGGCCTCCTTGTGACAAAAATAGGCCGCGGGCAAAGCCGCGCCTAAAAATAACCGCCCGAAGGCTGGGGCGCCAAGTTCGTCCAGCGGAAAAAGGCCACAAAAACGGGTGGGCTATAGCCTTGGGGGGTGGGGCTGGCCTACTTCGTCCGCCGGACTCGGAATGCCGCGAGAATTTGCGAGGGGCCTCCGTGTGCCAAAAATAGGCCGCGGGCAAAGCCGCGCCCAAAAATAACCGCCCGATGGCCGGGGCGCCAAGTTCGTCCAGCGGAAAAAGGCCACAAAAACGGGTCGGCTATAGCCTTGGGGGGTGGGGCTGGCCAACTTCGTCTGCCGGACTCGGAATGCTGCGAGACTTTGCGATGGGCCTCCGTGTGCCAAAAATAAGCCGCGGGCAAAGCCGTGCCCGAAAATAACCGTCCGAAGGCCGGGGCGCCAAGTTCGTCCAGCGGAAAAAGGCCACAAAAACGGGTGGGCTATAGCCTTGGGGGGTGGGGCCTGCCAACTTCGTCCGCCGGACTCGGAATGCCGCGAGACTTTGCGAGGGGTCTCCGTGTGCCAAAAATAGGCCGCGGGCAAAGCTGCGCCTGAAAATAACCGTCCGAAGGCTGGGGCGCCAAGTTCGTCCAGCGGAAAAAGGCCACAAAAACGGGTGGGCTATAGCCTTGGGGGGTGGGGCTGGCCTACTTCGTCCGCCGCACTCGGAATGCCGCAAGACCTTGCGAGGGGCCTCCGTGTGCCAAAAATAGGCCGCGGGCAAGGCCGCGCCCAAAAATAACCGCCCAAAGGCTGGGGCGCCAAGTTCGTCCAGCGGAAAAAGGCCACAAAAACGGGTGGGCTATAGCCTTGGGGGGTGGGGCTGGCCTACTTCGTCCGCCGGACTCGGAATGCCGCGAGAATTTGCGAGGGGCCTGCGTGTGCCAAAAATAGGCTGCGGACAAAGCCGCGCCCAAAAATAACCGCCCGATGGCCGGGGCGCCAAGTTCGTCCAGCGGAAAAAGGCCACAAAAACGGGTCGGCTATAGCCTTGGGGGGTGGGGCTGGCCAACTTCGTCCGCCGGACTCGGAATGCCGCGAGACTTTGCGAGGGGCCTTCGTGTGCAAAAAATAAGCCGCGGGCAAAGCCGCGCCCGAAAATAACCGTCCGAAGGCCGGGGCGCCAAGTTCGTCCATCGGAAAAAGGCCACAAAAACGGGTGGGCTTTAGCCTTGGGGGGTGGGGCTGGCCAACTTCGTCCGCCGGACTCGGAATGCCGCGAGAATTTGCGAGGGGCCTCCGTGTGCCAAAAATAGGCTGCGGGCAAAGCCGCGCCTGAAAATAACCGTCCGAAGGCCGGGGCGCCAAGTTCGTCCAGCGGAAAAAGGCCACAAAAACGGGTGGGCTATAGCCTTGGGGGGTGGGGCTGGCCTACTTCGTCCGCCGGACTCGGAATGCCGCGAGAATTTGCGAGGGGCCTCCGTGTGCCAAAAATAGGCTGCGGGCAAAGCCGCGCCCAAAAATAACCGCCCGAAGGCCGGGGCGCCAAGTTCGTCCAGCGGAAAAAGGCCACAAAAACGGGTGGGCTATTCCCTTGGGGGGTGGGTCTGGCCCACTTCGTCCGCCGGACTCGGAATGCCGTGAGACTTTGCGAGGGGCCTTCGTGTGCAAAAAATAAGCCGCGGGCAAAGCCGCGCCCGAAAATAACCGTCCGAAGGCCGGGGCGCCAAGTTCGTCCATCGGAAAAAGGCCACAAAAACGGGTGGGCTATATCCTTGGGTTGTAGGGCTGGCCAGCTTCGTCCGCCGGACTCGGAATGCCGTGAGACTATGCGAGGGGCCTCCGTGTACCAAAAATAGGCCGCGGGTAAAGCCACGCCCAAAAATAACCGCCCGAAGGCCGGGGCGCCAAGTTCGTCCAGCTGAAAAAGGCCACGAAAATAGGTGGGCTATAGCCTTGGGGGGTGGGGCTGGCCAACTTCGTCAACCGGACTCGGAATGGCGCGAGACATTGCGAGTGGCCTCCGTGCGCCAAGAATAGGCAGCGGGCACAGACGCGCCCAAAAATAACCGCCCGAAGGCCGGGGCGCCAAGTTCGTCCTGAGGAAAAAGGCCACAAAAATGGGTGGGCTATAGCCTTGGGGGGTGGGGCTGGCCAACTTCGTCCGCCGGACTCGGAATGCCGCGAGATTTTGCGAGGGGCCTCCGTGTGCGAAAAATATGCCGCGGGCAAAGCCGCGCCGAAAAATAACCACCCGAAGGCCGGGGCGCCAAGTTCGTCCAGCGGAAAAAGGCCACAAAAACGGGTGGGCTATAGCCTTGGGGGGTGGGGCTGGCCAACTTCGTCCGCCGGACTCGGAATGCCGCGAGACTTTGCGAGGGGCCTCCGTGTGCCAAAAATAGGCCGCGGGTAAAGCCGCACCGAAAAATAACCACCCGAAGGCCGGGGCACCAAGTTCGTCCAGCGGAAAATGGCCACAAAAACGGGTGGGCTATAGCCTTGGGGGGTGGGGCTGGCCAACTTCGTCCGCCGGACTCGGAATGGCGCGAGACATTCCGAGGGGCCTCCGTGTGCCAAAAATAGGACGCGGGCAAAGCCGTGCCCAAAAATATCCGACCGAAGGCCGGGGCGCCAAGTTCGTCGAGCGGAAAAAGGCCACAAAAACGGGTGGGCTATAGCCTTGGGGGGTGGGGCTGGCCAACTTCGTCCGCCGGACTCGGAATTCCGCGAGACTTTGCGAGCGGCCTCCGTGTGCCAAGAATAGGCCGCGGGTAAAGCCGCGCCCAAAAATAACCACCCGAATGCCGGGGCGCCAAGTTCGTCAAGCGGAAAAAGGCCACAAAAACGGGTGGGCTATACCTTGGGGGGTGGGGCTGGCCCACTTCGTCCGCCGGACTGGGAATGCCGCGAGACCTTGCGAAGGGCCTCCGTGTCTGAAAAATAGGCCGCGGGCAAAGCCGCGCCCAAAAATAACCGCCCGAAGGCCGGGGCGCCAAGTTCGTCCAGCGGAAAAAGGCCACAAAAACGGGTGGGCTATAGCCTTGGGCGGTGGGGCTGGCCAACTTCGTCCGCCGGACTCGGAATGGCGCGAGACATTGCGAGGCGCCTCCGTGTGCCAAAAATAGGCCACGGGCACAGCCGCGCCCAAAAATAAACCCCCGAAGGCCGGGGCGCCAAGTTCGTCCAGCGGAAAAAGGCCACAAAAACGGGTGGGCTATAGCCTTGGGGGGTGCGGCTGGCCAACTTCGTCCGCCGGACTCGGAACGGCGCGAGACTTTGCGAGGCACCTCCGTGTGCCCAAAATAGACCGCGGACACAGCTGTGCCCATAAATAACATCCCGAAGGCCGGGGCGCCAAGTTCGTCCAGGGGAAAAAGGCCTAAAAAACGGGTGGGCTGTAGCCTTGGGGGGTGGGGCTCGCCAACTTCGTCCGCCGGACTCCGAATGGCGCGAGCCTTTGCGAGGCACCTCCTTGTGCTAATAAAAGGCCGCGAGCACAGCCGCGACCAAAAATAACCGTCCGAAGGCCGGGGCGCCAAGTTCGTCCAGCGGAAAAAGGCCACAAAAACGGGTGGGCTATAGCCTTGGGGGGTGCGGCTGGCCAACTTCGTCCGCTGGACTCGGAACGGCGCGAGACTTTGCGAGGCACCTCCGCGTGCCAAAATTAGGCTGTGGACACAGCTGTGCCCAAAAATAACAGCCCGAAGGCCGGGGCGCCAAGTTCGTCCAGGGGAAAAAGGCCACAAAAACGGGGTGGGCTATAGCCTTGGGCGGTGGGGCTGGCCAACTTCGTCCGCCGGACTCGGAATGGCGCGAGACTTTGCGAGGCGCCTCCGTGTGCCAAAAATAGGCCACGGTCGCAGCCACGCCCAAAAATAAATGCCCGAAGGCTATAGCGCCAAGTTCGTCCAGGGGAAAAAGGCCACAAAAACGGATGGGCTATAGCCTTGGGGGGTGGGGCTGGCCAACTTCGTCCGCCGGAATCGGAATGGCGCGATACTTTGCGAGGCACCTCCGTGTGAAAAAAATAGGCTGCGGGCACAGCCGCGTCCAAAAATAACCGCACGAAGGCCGGGCCGCCAAGTTCGTCCAGCGGAAAAAGGCCACAAAAACGGATGCGCTATAGCCTTGGGGGGTGGGGCTGGCCAACATCGTCCGCAGGACTCAGAATGTCACGAGCCTTTGTGAGGCACCTCCGTGTGCCAAAAATAGGCCGCGGGACAGCCGCGCCCAATAATAACCGCCCGAAGGCCGGGGCGCCAAGTTCGTCCTGCGGAAAAAGGCCACAAAAACGGGTGGGCTATAGCCTTGGGGGGTGGGGCTGGCCTACTTCGTCCGGCGGACTGGGAATGGTGCGAGACTTTGCGAGGCACCTCCGTGTGCCAAGAATAGGCCGTGGGCACAGCCGCGACCAAAAATAACCGTCCGAAGGTCGGGCGCCAAGTTCGTCCAGCGGAAAACGGCCACAAAAACGGGTGGGCTATAGCCTTGGGGGGTGGGGCTGGCCAACTTCGTCCGCCGGACTTGGAATGGCACGAGTCTTTTCGAGGCGCCTCCGCGTGCCAAAAATAAGCCGCGGGCACAGCCGCACCCAAAAATAACAGCCCGAAGGCCGGGGCGCCAAGTTAGTCCTGCGGAAAAAGGCCACAAAAACGGGTGGGCTATAGCCTTGGAGGGTGGGGCTGGCCAACTTCGTGTGCAGTACTCGGAATGGTGTGAGACTTTACGAGGTGGCTCTGTGTGACAAAGAAGGCCGCGGGCAGAGCCGCGACCAAAAATAACCGTCTGAAGGCCGGGGCGCCAAGTTCGTCCAGCGGAAAAAAGCCACAAAAACGGGTGGGCTATAGCCTTGGGGGGTGGGGCTGGCCCACTTTGCCGCCGGACTCGGAATGGCGCGAGACTTTGTGAGGGGCCTCCGTGTGCCAAAAATACGCCGCGGTCACAGCCACCCCCAAAAATAACCGCCCGAAGGCCGGGCCGTGAAGTTCGTCCAGCGGAGAAAGGCCACAAAAACGGGTGGGCTATAGCCTTGGGGGGTGGGGCTGGCCAACACCGTCCGCTGGACTCGAAATGGTGCGAGACTTTGCGAGGTGCCTCCGTGTGCCAAAAATAGGCCGCGGGCGCGGCCGCGCCCAAAAATAATACCCCGAAGGCCGGGGCGCCAAGTTCGTCCAGCAGAAAAAGGCCACAAAAACGGGTGGGCTATAGCCTTGGGGGGTGGGGCGGGCCAACTTCGTCCGCCGGACTCAGAATGGCGCGGGACTTTGCGAGGCACCTCCGTGTGCCAAAAATAGGCCGCGGGCACAGCCGTGCCTAAAAATAACCCCCCGAAGCCGGGGAGCCAAGTTCGTCCAGCGGAAAAAGGCCACAAAAACGGGCGGGCTATAGCCTTGGGGGTTGGGGCTGGCCCACTTCGTCCGCCGGACTCGGAATGGCGCGAGACTTTGTGAGGGGCCTCCGTGTGCCAAAAATACGCCGCGGTCACAGCCGCCCCCAAAAATAACCACCCGAAGGCCGGGCCGCCAAGTTCGTCCAGCGGAAAAAGGCCACAAAAACGGGTGGGCTATAGCCTTGGGGGGTGCGGCTGGCCAACACCGTCCGCCGGACTCGAAATGGCGCGAGACTTTGCGAGGTGCGTCCGTGTGCCAAAAATAGGCCGCGGGCGCGGCCGCGCCCAAAAATAACACCCCGAAGGCCGGGGCACCAAGTTCGTCCAGCAGAAAAAGGCCACAAAAACGGGTGGCCTATAGCCTTGGGGGGTGGGGCGGGCCAACTTCGTCCGCCGGACTCAGAATGGCGCGAGACTTTGCGAGGCGCCTCTGTGTGCCAAAAATAGGCCGCGGGCACAGCCGCGCCCAAAAATAACACCCCGAAGGCTGGGGCGCCAAGTTCGTCCAGCGGAAAAAGTCCACAAACACGGGTGGGCTATGGCCTTGGGGGGTGGGGCTCGCCAACTTCGTCCGCCGGACTCGGAATGGGGCGAGACCTTGCGATGCACCTCCGTGTGCCAAAAACAGGCTGCGGGCACAGCCGCACCGAAAAATATCCGCCCGAAGGCCGGGGCGCCAAGTTCGTCCTGCGGAAAAAGGCCACAAAAACGGGTGGGCAATAGCCTTGGGGGGTGGGGCTGGCCAACTTCGTCCGCCGTACTCCGAATGGTTCGAGACTTTGCGAGGCACCGCCGTGTGCCAAAAATAGGCCGCGGACACGGCCGCAACCAAAAATAACCGTCCGAAGGCCGGGGCGCCAAGTTCTTCCAGCGGAAAAAGTCCACAAAAACGGGTGGGCTATAGCCTTGGGCGGTGGGGTTGGCCCAATTCGTCCGCCGGACTCGGAATGGCGCGAGACTTTGCGAGGCACCTTCGTGTGCCAAAACTAGGCCACAGGCACGGCCGCGCCCAAAAATAACACCCCGAAGGCCGGGGCGACAAGTTTGTCCAGCGGAAAAAGGTCACAAAAATGGGTGGGCTATAGCCTTGGGGTGTGGGGCTGGCCAACTTCGTCCGCCGGACTCAGAATGGGGCGAGACTTTGCGAGGCACCTTCGTGTGCCAAAAATAGGCCGCAGCCAAAGGCGCGTCCAAAAACAACTGCCCGAAGGCCGGGGCGCCAAGTACGTCCAGCGGAAAAAGGCCACAAAAACGGGTGGGCTATAGCCTTGGGGGGTGGGGCTGGCCAACTTCGTCCGCCGGACTCGGAATGCCGCGAGACTTTGCGAGGGGCCTCCGTGTGCCAAAAATAGGCCGCGGGCAAAGCCGGGTCAAGAAATAACCCCCCGCAGGCCGGGGCGCCAAGTTCGTCCTGCGGAAAAAGGCCACAAAAACGGGTGGGCTATAGCCTTGGGGGGTGGGGCTGGCCAACTTCGTCCGCCGGACTCGGAATACCGTGAGACTTTGCGAGGCGCCTCCGTGTGCCAAAAATAGGCCGCGGTCACAGCCGTGCCCAAAAATAAGCCCCCGAAGGCTGGGGAGCCAAGTTCGTCCAGCGGAAAATGGCCACAAAAACGGGTGGGCTATAGCCTTGGGGGGTGGGGCTGTCCCACTTCGTCCGCCAGACTCGGAATGGCGCGAGACTTTGCGAGGTGCCACCGTGTGCCAAAAATAGGCCGCGGGCGCAGCCGCGCTGAAAAATAACTGCCCGAAGGCCGGGGCACCAAGTTCGTCCTGCGGAAAAAGGCCACAAAAACGGGTGGGCTATAGCCTTGGGGGGTGGGGCTGGCCTATTACGTCCGCCAGACTGGGAATGGTGCGAGACTTTGCGAGGCACCTCCGTGTGGCAAAAATAGGCCGCGGGCACAGCCGCTCCCAAAAATAACCCCCCGAAGGCCGGGGCGCCAAGTTCGTCCAGCGGAAAAAGGCGACAAAAACGGGTGGGCCATAGCCTTGGGGGGTGCGGCTGGCGAACTTCGTCCGCCGGACTCGGAACGGCGCGAGACTTTGCGGGGCACCTTCGCGTGCCAAAAATAGGCCGCGGACACAGCTGTGCCCAAAAATAACAGCCCGAAGGCCGGGGCGCCAAGTTCGTCCAGGGGAAAAAGGCCTCAAAAACTGGTGGGCTATAGCCTTGGGGGGTGGGACTGGCCAACTTCGTCCGCCGGACTCGGAATGGCGCGAGACTTTGCGAGGCACCTCCGTGTGCCAAAAATAGGCCGGGGGCACAGCCGCGCCCAAAAATAAACCCCCGAAGGCCGGGGCGCCAAGTTCGTCCAGCGGAAAAAGGCCACAAAAACGGGTGGGCTATAGCCTTGGGGGGTGCGGCTGGCCGACTTCGTCCGCCAGACTCGGAACGGCGCGAGACTTTGCGAGGCACCTCCGCGTGCCAAAAATAGGCCGCGGACACAGCTGTGCCCAAAAATAACAGCCCGAAGGCCGGAGCGCCAAGTTCGTCCAGGGGAAAAAGGCCTCAAAAACGGGTGGGCTATAGCCTTGGTGGGTGGGGCTGGTCAACTTCGTCCGCCGGACTCGGAATGCCGTGAGACTTTCCGAGGGGCCTCCGTGTGCCAAAAATAGGCCGCGGGAAAAGCCGCGCCCAGAAATAACCGCCCGAAGGCCGGGGCGCCAAGTTCTTCCAGCGGAAAAAGGCCACAAAAACGTGTGGGCTATAGCCTTGGGGGGTGGGGCTGGCCAACTTCGTCCGCCGGACTCGGAATGCCACGATACTTTGCGAGGGCCCTCCGTGTGCCAAAAATAGGCCGCGGGTAAAGCTGCGCCCAAAAATAACCGCCCGAAGGCCGGGGCGCCAAGTTCGTCCAGCGGAAAAAGGCCACAAAAACGGGTGGGCTATAGCGTTGGGGGGTGGGGCTGGCAAATTTCGTCCGCCGGACTTGGATGGCGCGAGAGTTTGCGAGGCGCCTCCGTGTGCCAAAAATAGGCCGCGGGCACAGCCGCAGCCAAAAATAACCGCCTGAAGGCCGGGGCGCCAAGTTCGTCCAGAGGAAAAAGGCCACAAAAACGGATGGGCTATGGCCTTTGGGGGTGGGGCTGGCCAACTTCGTCCGCCGGACTCGGAATGGCGCGAGATTTTGCGAGGCGCCTCGGTGTGCCAAAAAGTGGCCGCCGGCGCCGCCCCGCCCAAAAATAACCGCCCGAAGGCCGGGGCGCCAAGTTCGTCCAGCGGAAAAAGCCCACAAAAACGGGTGGGCTATAGCCTTGGGGGGTGGGGCTGGCCAATTTCGTCCGCCGGACTCGGATGGCGCGAGAGTTTACGAGGCGCCTCCGTGTGCCAAAAATAGGCCGCGGGCACAGCCGCGCCCAAAAATAACCGCCCGAAGGCCGGGGCGCCAAGTTCGTCCAGCGGAAAAATGCCACAAAAACGGGTGGGCTATAGCCTTCGGGGGTGGGGCTGGCCAACTTCGTCCGCCGGACTCGGAATGCCGCGAGACTCTATGAGGGGCCTCCGTGTGCCAAAAATAGGCCACGGGAAAAGCTACGGCCAAAAATAACAACCCGAAGGCCGGGGCGCCAATTTCGTCCTGCGGAAAAAGGCCACAAAAACGGGTGGGCTATAGCCTTGGGGGGTGGGGCTGGCCAACTTCGTCCGCCGGACTCGGAATGGTGCGAGACTTTAGGAGGGGCCTCCGTGTGCAAAAAAAAGGCCACAGGCAAAGCCACGCCCAAAAATAACTGCCCGAAGGCCGGGGCGCCAAGTTCGTCCAGCGGAAAAAGGCCACAAAAACGGGTGGGCTATAGCGTTGGGAGGTGGGGCTGGCCAATTTCGTCCGCCGGACTCGGATGGCGCGAGAGTTTGCGAGGCGCCTCCGTGTGCCAAAAATAGGCCGCGGGCACAGCCGCCGCCAAAAATAACCTCCTGAAGGCCGGGGCGCCAAGTTCGTCCAGCGGAAAAAGGCCACAAAAACGGGTGGGCTATGGCCTTTGGGGGTGGGGCTGGCCAACTTCGTCCGCCGGACTCGGAATGGCGCGAGATTTTGCGAGGCACCTTGGTGTGCCAAAAAGTGGCCGCCGGCGCCACCCCGCCCAAAAATAACCGCCCGAAGGCCGGGGCGCCAAGTTCGTCCAGCGGAAAAAGCCCACAAAAACGGGTGGGCTATAGCCTTGGGGGGTGGGGCTGGCCAATTTCGTCCGCCGGACTCGGATGGCGCGAGAGTTTACGAGGTGCCTCCGTGTGCCAAAAATAGGCCGCGGGCACAGCCGCGCCCAAAAATAACCGCCCGAAGGCCGGGGCGCCAAGTTCGTCCAGCGGAAAAATGCCACAAAAACGGGTGGGCTATAGCCTTGGGGGGTGGGGCCGGCCAACATCGTCCGCCGGACTCGGAATGGCACGAGACTTTGCGAGGCGCCTCCGTGTGCCAATAATAAGCCGCGGGCACAACCGAGCCCAAAAATAACAGCCCGAAGGCCAAGGCGCCAAGTTCGTCCAGCGGAAAAATTCCACAAAAACGGGTGGGCTATAGCCTTGGGGGGTGGGGCTGGCCAACTTCGTCCGCCGGACTCGGAATGGCGCGAGACTTTGCGAGGCACCTCCGTGGGCCAAAAATAGGCCACGGGCACAGCCGCGCCCAAAAATAACAGCCCGAAGGCCGGGGCACCAAGTTCGTCCAGCGGAAAAAGGCCACAAAAACGGTTGGGCTATTGCCTTGGGGGGTGGGGCTGGCCAACTTCGTCCGCCGGACTCGGGATGGCGCGAGACTTTCCGAGGTGCCTCCGTGTGCCAAAAATAGGCCGCGGGCACAGCCGTGCCCAAAAATAACAACCCGAAGGCCGGGGCGCCAAGTTCGTCCAGCGGAAAAAGCCCACAAAATCGGGTGGGCTATTGCCTTGGGGTGTGGGGCTGGCCAACTTCGTCCGCCGGACTCGGAATGGCGCGAGACTTTACGAGTTGCCTCCGTGTGCCAAAAATAGGCCGCGGGCACAGCCGCGCCCAAAAATAACAAGCCGAAGGCCGGGGCGCAAAGTTCGTCCAGCGGAAAAAGCCCACAAAAACGGGTGGGCTATATCCTTGGGGGGTGGGGCTGATCAACTTCGTCCGCCGGGCTCGGAATGGTGCGAGACTTTGTAACCCGCCTCCGTGTGCCAAAAATAGGCCGCGGGCACAGCCGCACCCAAAAACAACCGCCCGATGGCCGGGGCGCCACGTTCGTCCAGCGGAAAAAGGCCACAAAAACGGGTGGGCTATAGCCTTGGGGGGTGGGCCTGGCCAACTTCGTCCGCCGGACACGGAATCGCACGAGACTTTGCGACGCGCCTCCGTGTGCCAAATAGAGGCCGCAGGCACAGCCGCACCCAAAAATAACTGCCCGAGGCCGGGGCGCCAAGTTCGTCTAGCGGAAAAATGCAACAAAAACGGGTGGGCTATAGCCTTGGGGGGTGGGGCTGGCCAACTTCGTCCGCCTGACTCGGAATGGCGAGTGACTTTGCGAGGCACCTCCGTGTGCAAAAAATAGGCCGCGGGCACAGTCGCGCCCAAAAATAACCGCCCGAGGCCGGGGCGCCAAGTTCGACTAGCGGAAAAATGCCACAAAAACGGGTGGGCTATTGCCTTGGGGGGTGGGGCTGGCCAACTTCGTCCGCCGGACTGGGAATGGCGCGAGACTTTGCGAGGTGCCTCCGTGAGCCAAAAATAGGCTACGGGCACAGCCGCGCCCAAAAATAACCGCCCAAAGGCCGGGGCGCCAAGTTCGTCCAGCGGAAAAAGCCCACAAAAACGGGTGGGCTATAGCCTTGGGGGGTGGGGCTGGCCAATTTCGTCCGCCGGACTCGGAATGGCACGAGAGTTTGCGAGGCGTCTCCGTGTGCCAAAAATAGGCCGCGGGCACAGCCGCGCCCAAAAATAACCGCACGAAGGCCGGGGCGCCACGTTCGTCCAGCGGAAAAAGGCCACAAAAACGGGTGGGCTATAGCCTTGGGGGGTGGGGCTGCCCGACTTCGTCCGCCGGACTCGGAATGGTGCGAGACTTTACGAGGGGCCTCCGTGTGCAAAAATAGGCCGCGGGCACAGCCGCACCCAAAAACAACCGCCCGATGGCCGGGGCGCCACGTTCGTCCAGCGGAAAAATGCCACAAAAACGGGTGGGCTATTGCCTTGGGGGGTGGGGCTGGCCAACTTCGTCCGCCGGACTCGGAATGGCGCGAGACTTTGCGAGGTGCCTCCGTGAGCCAAAAATAGGCTACGGGCACAGCCGCGCCCAAAAATAACCGCCCAAAGGCCGGGGCGCCAAGTTCGTCCAGCGGAAAAAGGCCACAAAAACGGGTGGGCTATAGCCTTGGGGGGTGGGGCTGGCCAATTTCGTCCGCCGGACTCGGAAAGGCGCGAGAGTTTGCGAGGCATCTCCGTGTGCTAAAAATAGGCCGCGGGCACAGCCGCGCCCAAAAATAACCACACGAAGGCCGGGGCGCCACGTTCGTCCAGCGGAAAAAGGCCACAAAAACGGGTGGGCTATAGCCTTGGGGGGTGGGGCTGGCCAACTTCGTCCGCCGGACTCGGAATGGCGCGAGACTTTGCGAGGTGCCACCGTGCCCCAAAAATAGGCCGCGGGCACATCCGCGCCCAAAAATAACCGCCCGAGGCTGGGGCGCCAAGTTCGTCTAGCGGAAAAATGCCACAAAAACGGGTGAGCTATAGCCTTGGGGGGTGGGGCTGGCCAACTTCGTCCGCCGGAATCGGAATGGCGCGAGACTTCGCGAGGCATCGCCGTGAGCCAAAAATAGGCTATGGGCACAGCCGCGCCCAAAAATAACCACCCAAAGGCCGGGGCGCCAAGTTCGTCCAGTGGAAAAAGCCCACAAAAACGGGTGGGCTATAGCCTTGGGGGGTGGGGCTGGCCAATTTCGTCCGCCGGACTCGGAATGGCGCGAGAGTTTGCGAGGCGTCTCCGTGTGCCAAAAATAGGCCGCGGCACAGCCGCGCCCAAAAATAACCGCACGAAGGCCGGGGCGCCACGTTCGTCCAGCGGAAAAAGGCCACAAAAACGGGTGGGCTATAGCCTTGGGGGTGGGGCTGGCCAACTTTGTCCGCCGGACACGGAATGGCGCGAGACATTGCGAGGCGCCTCCGTGTGCCAAAAATAGGCCGCGGGAACAGCCGCGCCCAAAAATAACCGCCCGAAGGCCGGGGCGCCAAGTTCGTCCAGCGGAAAAATGCCACAAAAACGGGTGGGCTATAGCCTTGGGGGCTGGGGCTTGCCAACTTCGTCCGCCCGACTCGGAATGGCGCGAGACTTTGCGAGGTGCCTCCGTGTGCCAAAAATAGGCCGCGGGCACAGCCGCGGCCAAAAATAACAACCCGAAGGGCGGGGCGCCAAGTTCGTCCAGCGGAAAAAGCCCACAAAAACGGGTGGGCTATATCCTTGGGGGGTGGGGCTGATCAACTTCGTCCGCCGGGCTCGGAATGGCGCGAGACTTTGCAACCCGCCTCCGAGTGCCAAAAATAGGCCGTGGGCACAGCCGCGCCCAAAAACAACCGCCTGATGGCCGGGGCGCCACGTTCGTCCAGCGGAAAAAGGCCACAAAAACGGGTGGGCTATAGCCTTGGGGGGTGGGCCTGGCCAACTTCGTCCGCCGGACTCGGAATGGCATGAGACTTTCCGAGGTGCCTCCGTGAGCCAAAAATAGGCTACGGGCACAGCTGCGCCCAAAAATAACCGCCCAAAGGCCGGGGCGCCACGTTCGTCCAGCGGAAAAAGGCCACAAAAACGGGTGGGCTATAGCCTTTGGGGGTGGGCCTGGCCAACTTCGTCCGCCGGACACGGAATCGCGCGAGACTTTGCGAGGCACCTCCGTGTGCCAAAAATAGGCCGCAGGCACAGCCGCGCCTAAAAATAACTGCCCGAGGCCGGGGCGCCAAGTTCGTCTAGCGGAAAAATGCCACAAAAACGGGTGGGCTATAGCCTTGGGGGGTGGGGCTGGCCAACTTCGTCCGCCTGACTCGGAATGGCGCGAGACTTTGCGAGGCACCTCCATGTGCCAAAAATATGCCGTGGGCACAGCCGCGCCCAAACATAACCGCCCGAGGCCGGGGCGCCAAGTTCGTCTAGCGGAAAAATGCCACAAAAACGGGTGGGCTATTGCCTTGGGGGGTGGGGCTGGCCAACTTCGTCCGCCGGACTCGGAATGGCACGAGACTTTCCGAGGTGCCTCCGTGAGCCAAAAATAGGCTACGGGCACTGCTGCACCCAAAAATAACCGCCCAAAGGCCGGGGCGCCACGTTCGTCCAGCGGAAAAAGGCCACAAAAACGGGTGGGCTATAGCCTTGGGGGGTGGGCCTGGCCAACTTCGTCCGCCGGACACGGAATCGCGCGAGACTTTGCGAGGCACCTCCGTGTGCCAAAAATAGGCCGCAGGCACAGCCGCGCCTAAAAATAACTGCCCGAGGCCGGGGCGCCAAGTTCGTCTAGCGGAAAAATGCCACAAAAACGGGTGGGCTATAGCCTTGGGGGGTGGGGCTGGCCAACTTCGTCCGCCTGACTCGGAATGGCGCGAGACTTTGCGAGGCACCTCCATGTGCCAAAAATTTGCCGTGGGCACAGCCGCGCCCAAACATAACCGCCCGAGGCCGGGGCGCCAAGTTCGTCTAGCGGAAAAATGCCACAAAAACGGGTGGGCTATTGCCTTGGGGGGTGGGGCTGGCCAACTTCGTCCGCCGGACTCGGAATGGCACGAGACTTTCCGAGGTGCCTCCGTGAGCCAAAAATAGGCTATGGGCACTGCTGCGCCCAAAAATAACCGCCCAAAGGCCGGGGCGCCACGTTCGTCCAGCGGAAAAAGGCCACAAAAACGGGTGGGCTATAGCCTTGGGGGGTGGGGCTGGCCAACTTTGTCCGCCGGACACGGAATGGCGCGAGACATTGCGAGGCACCTCCGTGTGCCAAATATAGGCCGCAGGCAAAGCCGCACCCAAAAATAACTGCCCGAGGCCGGGGCGCCAAGTTCGTCTAGCGGAAAAATGCCACAAAAAACGGGTGGGCTATAGCCTTGGGTGGTGGGGCTGGCGAACTTCGTCCGCCTGACTCGGAATGGTGCGAGACTTTGCGAGGCACCTCCGTGTGCCAAAAAGTGGCCGTGGGCACAGCCGCGCCCAAAAATAACCGCCCGAAGGCCGGGGCGCCAAGTTCGTCCTGCGTGAAAAAGCCCACAAAAGCGGGTGGGATATAGCCTTGGGGGGTGGGGCTGGCCAACTTCGTCCGCTGGTCTCGGAATGGCACGAGACTTTGCGAGGCACCTCCGTGTGCCAAAAATAGACCGCGGGCACAGCCGTGCCCAAAAATAACCGCCCGAAGGCCGGGGCGCCAAGTTCGTCCAGCGGAAAAAGACCACAAAAACGGGTGCGCTATAGCCTTGGGGGGTGGGGCTGGCCCACTTCGTCCGCCGGACTCGGAATGGCGCGAGAATTTGTGAGGCGCCTCCGTGTGCCAAAAATAGGCCGCGGGCACAGCCGCGCGAAAAAATAACCACCCGAAGGCCGGGGCGCCAAGTTCGTCCAGCGGAAAAAGCCCACAAAAACGGGTGGGCTATAGCTTTGGGGGGTGGGGCTGGCCAAAATCGTTCGCCGGACTCGGAATGGCGCGAGACTTTGCAAGGCGCCTCCGTGTGCCAAAAAGTGGCCGCGGGCACAGCCGCGCCCAAAAATAACCGCCCGAAGGCTCGGGCACCAAGTTCGTCCAGCGGAAAAAGGCCACAAAAACGGGCGGGCTATTGCCTTGGGGGGTGGGGCTGGCCCACTTCGTCCGCCGGATTCGGAATGGCGCGAGAGTTTGCGAGGCACCTCCGTGAGCCAAAAATAGGCTACGGGCACAGCCGTGCCCAAAAATAACAGACCGAAGGCCGGGGCGCCAAATTCGTCCAGTGGAAAAAGTCCACAAACACGGGTGGGCTATAGCCTTGGGGGGTGGGGTTGGCCAATTTCGTCCGCCGGACTCGGAATGGCGTGAGAGTTTGCGAGGCGTCTCCGTGAGCCCAAAATAGACCGTGGGCACAGCCGCGCCCAAAAATAACCGCACGAAGGCCGGGGCGCCAAGTTCGTCCAGCGGAAAAATGCCACAAAAACGGGTGGGCTATAGCCTTAGGGGGTTGGGCTGGCCAACATCGTCCGCCGGACTCGGAATGGCGCGAGACTTTGCGAGGCGCCTCTGTGTGCCAAAAATAGGCCGCGGGCACAGCCGCGCCCAAAAATAACCGTACGAAGGCCGGGGCGCCACGTTCGTCCAGCGGGAAAAGGCCACAAAAACGGGTGGGCTATAGCTTTGGGGGGTGGGGCTGGCCAAAATCGTTCGCCGGACTCGGAATGGCGCGAGACTTTGCAAGGCGCCTCCGTGTGCCAAAAAGTGGCCGCGGGCACAGCCGCGCCCAAAAATAACCGCCCGAAGGCTCGGGCACCAAGTTCGTCCAGCGGAAAAAGGCCACAAAAACGGGCGGGCTATTGCCTTGGGGGGTGGGGCTGGCCAACTTCGTCCGCCGGACTCGCAATGGCGCGAGACTTTGCGAGGCGCCTCCGTGTGCTAAAAATAGGGCACGGGCACAGCCGCGCCCAAAAATAACCACCCGAAGGCCGGGGCGCCAAGTTCGTCCAGCGGAAAAACGCCACAAAAACGGGTGGGCTATTGCCTTGGGGGGTGGGGCTGGCCAACTTCGTCCGCCGGACTCGGAATGGCGCGAGACTTTATGAGGCGCCTCCATGAGCCAAAAATAGGCCGTGGGCAGAGCTGCGCCTAAAAATAACCACCCGAAGGCCGGGGCGCCAAGTTCGTCCAGCGGAAAAAGCCCACAAAATCGGGTGGGCTATTGCCTTGGGGTTTGGGGCTGGCCAACTTCGTCCGCCGGACTCGGAATGGCGCGAGACTTTGCGAGGTGCCTCCGTGTGCCAAAAATAGACCGCGGGCACAGCCGCACCCAAAAATAACAATCCGAAGGCTGGGGCGTCAAGTTCGTCCAGCGGAAAAAGCCCACAAAAACGGGTGGGCTATATCCTTGGGGGGTGGGGCTGATCAACTTCGTCCGCCGGGCTCGGAATGGCGCGAGACTTTGCGACCCGCCTCCGTGTGCCAAAAATAGGCCGCGGGCACAGCCGCGCCCAAAAACAACCGCCCGATGGCCGGGACGCCACGTTCGTCCAGCGGAAAAAGGCCACAAAAACGGGTGGGCTATAGCCTTGGGGGGTGGGGCTGGCCAACTTCGTCCGCCGGACACGGAATCGCGCGAGACTTTGCGAGGCACCTCCGTGTGCCAAAAATAGGCCGCAGGCACAGCCGCACCCAAAAATAACTGCCCGAGGCCGGGGCGCCAAGTTCGTCTAGCGGAAAAATGCCACAAAAAACGGGTGGGCTATAGCCTTGGGTGGTGGGGCTGGCGAACTTCGTCCGCCTGACTCGGAATGGTGCGAGACTTTGCGAGGCACCTCCGTGTGCCAAAAAGTGGCCGTGGGCACAGCCGCGCCCAAAAATAACCGCCCGAAGGCCGGGGCGCCAAGTTCGTCCTGCGTGAAAAAGCCCACAAAAGCGGGTGGGCTATAGCCTTGGGGGGTGGGGCTGGCCAACTTCGTCCGCTGGTCTCGGAATGGCACGAGACTTTGCGAGGCACCTCCGTGTGCCAAAAATAGACCGCGGGCACAGCCGTGCCCAAAAATAACCGCCCGAAGGCCGGGGCGCCAAGTTCGTCCAGCGGAAAAAGCCCACAAAAACGGGTGGGCTATAGCTTTGGGGGGTGGGGCTGGCCAAAATCGTTCGCCGGACTCGGAATGGCGCGAGACTTTGCAAGGCGCCTCCATGTGCCAAAAAGTGGCCGCGGGCACAGCCGCGCCCAAAAATAACCGCCCGAAGGCTGGGGCACCAAGTTCGTCGAGCGGAAAAAGGCCACAAAAACAGGCGGGCTATTGCCTTGGGGGGTGGGGCTGGCCAACTTCGTCCGCCGGACTCGGAATGGCGCTAGAGTTTGCGAGGCGCCTCCGTGAGCCAAAAATAGGCTACGGGCACAGCCGTGCCCAAAAATAACCGACCGAAGGCCGGGGCGCCAAATTCGTCCAGCGGAAAAAGCCCACAAAAACGGGTGGGCTATAGCCTTGGGGGGTGGGGCTGGCCAATTTCGTCCGCCGGACTCGGAATGGCGCGATAGTTTGCGAGGCGCCTCCGTGTGCCAAAAATAGGCCGCGGGCACAGCCGCGCCCAAAAATCACAGCCCGATGGCCGGGGCGCCACGTTCGTCCAGCGGAAAAAGGCCACAAAAACGGGTGGGCTATAGCCTTGGGGGGTGGGGCTGGCCAACTTCGTCCGCCGGACACGGAATGGCGCGAGACTTTGCGAGGTGCCTCCGTGGGCCAAAAATAGGCCGCAGGCACAGCCGCACCCAAAAATAACCGCCCGAAGGCCGCGGCGCCAAGTTCGTCCAGCGGAAAAATGCCACAAAAATGGGTGGGCTATAGCCTTAGGGGGTGGGGCTGGCCAACTACGTCCGCCGGACTCGGAATGGCGCGAGACTTTGCGAGGCACCTCCGTGTGCCAAAAATAGCCCACGGGCACAGCCGCGCCCAAAAATAACTGT
Source organism: Citrus x changshan-huyou (assembly GCA_039657385.1). Lineage (NCBI taxonomy): Eukaryota > Viridiplantae > Streptophyta > Magnoliopsida > Sapindales > Rutaceae > Citrus > Citrus x changshan-huyou. The sequence continues at coordinate 250,271 of JBCGBO010000015.1, forward strand.
CCGAAGGCCGGGGCACCAAGTTCGTCCAGCGGAAAAATGCCACAAAAACGGGTGGGCTATAGCCTTGGGGGGTGGGGCTGGCCAACTACGTCCGCCGGACTCGGAATGGCGCGAGACTTTGCGAGGCGCCTCCGTGTGCCAAAAATAGGCTGCGGGCACAGCCGCGCCCAAAAATAACTTCCCGAAGGCCGGGACGCCAAGTTCGTCCAGCAGAAAAAGACCACAAAAACGGGTGCGCTATAGCCTTGGGGGGTGGGGATGGCCAACTTCGTCCGCTAGTCTCGGAATGGCGCGAGACTTTGCGAGGCGCCTCCGTGTGCCAAAAATAGACCACGGACACGGCCGCGCCCAAAAATAACCGCCCGAAGGCCGGGGCGCCAAGTTCGTCCAGCGGAAAAACGCCACAAAAACGGGTGGGCTATAGCCTTGGGGGATGGGGCTGGCCAACTTCGTCCGCCGGACTCGGAATGGCACGAGACTTTGCGAGCCACATCCGTGTACCAAAAATATGCTGCGGGCACAGCCGTGCCCAAAAATAACCGCCCGAAGGCCGGGGCGCCAAGTTCGTCCAGTGGAAAAAGCCCACAAAAACGGGTGGGCTATAGCCTTGGGGGGTGGGGCTGGCCAGCTTCATCCGCCGGACTCGGAATGGCGCGAGACTTTGCGAGGCGCCTCCGTGTGCCAAAAATAGGCCGCGGCCAAAGCCGCGCCCAAAAATAAAAGCCCGAAGGCCGGGGCGCCATGTTCGTCCATCGGAAAAAGGCCACAAAAACGGGTGGGCTATAGCCTTTGGGTTTGGGCCGGGCCGACTTCGTCCGCCGGACTCGGAATGGCGGGAGACATTGTGAGGCCCCTCCGCGTGCCAAAAATAGGCCTCGGGCACAGCTGCGTCCAAAAATAACTGCCCGAAGCACGGGGCGCCATGTTCGTCCAGCGGAAAAAGGCCACAAAAACGGGTGGGCTATAGCCTTGGGGGGTGGGGCTGGCCGACTTCGTCCGCCGGACCCGGAATGGCGCGAGACTATGCGAGCCACCTCCGTTTGCCAAAAATTGGCCGTGGGCAAAGCCGCGCCCAAAAATAACCGCCCGAAGGCCGGGGCGCCAAGTTCGTCCAATGGAAAAAGGCCACAAAAACGGGTGGGCCATAGCCTTGGGTGGTGGGGCTGGCCAACTTCGTCCGCCGGACTCGGAATGCCGCGAGACTTTACGAGGGGCCTTCGTATGCCAAACATAGGCCGCGGGCAAAGCCATGCCCAAAAATAACCGCCCGAAGGCCGGGGCGCCAAGTTCGTCCTGCGGAAAAAGCCCACAAAAACGGGTGGGCTATAGCCTTGTGGGGTGGGGCTGGGCAACTTCGTTCGCTGGTCTGGAAAAGGCGCGAGACTTTGCGAGGTGCCTCCGTGTGCCAAAAATAGGCCGCGAGCACAGCCGCGCTAAAAAATAACCACCCGAAGGCCGGGGCGCTAAGTTCGTCCAGCGGAAAAAGGCCACCAAAACGGGTGGGCTATAGCCTTGGGGGGTGGGGCTGGCCAACTTCGTCCGCCGGACTCGGAATGGCGCGAGACTTTGTGAGGCGCCTCCATGTGCCAAAAATGGGCCGCGGGCACAGCCGCGCCCAAAAATAACCGCCCGAAGGCCGGGGCGCCAAGTTCGTCCAGCGGAAAAAGCCCACAAAAACGGGTGCGCTATAGCCTTGGGGGGTGGGGCTGGCCCACTTCGTCCGCCGGACTCGGAATGGCACGAGACTTTGCGAGCCACCTCCGTGTACCAAAAATATGCCGCGGGCACAGCCGTGCCCAAAAATAACCGCCCGAAGGCCGGGGCGCCAAGTTCGTCCAGCGGAAAAAGCCCACAAAAACGGGTGCGCTATAGCCTTCGGTGGTGGGGCTGGCCAACTTCGTCCACTGGTCTCGGAATGGCGCGAGACTTTGCGAGGCGCCTCCGTGTACCAAAAATAGGCCGCGGGCACAGCCGCGCCCAAAAATAACCGCCCGAAGGCCGGGACGCCAAGTTCATCCAGCAGAAAAAGCCCACAAAAACGGGTGGGCTATAGCCATGGGGGGTGGGGCTGGCCAACATCGTTCGCCGGACTCGGAATGGCACGAGACTTTGCAAGGAAGCTCCGTGTGCCAAAAAGTGGCCGTGGGCACAGCCGCGCCCAAAAATAACCGCCCGAAGGCCGGGGCGCCAAGTTCGTCCAGCGGAAAAAGCCCACAAAAACGGGTGCGCTATAGCCTTTGGGGGTGGGGATGGCCAACTTCGTCCGCTGGTCTCGGAATGGCGCGAGACTTTGCGAGGCACCTCCGTGTGCCAAAAATAGGCCGCGGGCACAGCCGCGCCAAAAAATAACCGCCCGAAGGCCGGGACGCCAAGTTCGTCCAGCGGAAAAAGGCCACCAAAACGGGTGGGCTATAGCCTTGGGGGGTGGGGCTGGCCAACTTCGTCCGCCGGACTCGGAATGGCGCGAGACTTTGTGAGGCGCCTCTGTGTGCCAAAAATAGGCCGCGGGCACAGCCGCACCCAAAAACAACCGCCCGAAGGCCGGGGCGCCCAGTTTGTCCTGCGGAAAAAGGCCACAAAAACGGGTGGGCTATAGCCTTGGGGGGTGGGGCTGGCCAACTTCGTCCGCCGGACTCGGAAAGGCTCGAGACTTTGCGAGGCGCCTCCATGTGCCAAAAATAGGCCACGGACACGGCCGCGCCCAAAAATAACCGCCCGAAGGCCGGGGCACCAAGTTCGTCCAGCAGAAAAAGCCCACAAAAACGGGTGGGCTATAGCCTTGGGCGGTGGGGCTGGCCAACATCGTTCGCCGGACTCGGAATGGCACGAGACTTTGCAAGGCAGCTCTGTGTGCCAAAAAGTGGCCGTGGGCACAACCGCGCCCAAAAATAACCCCCCGAAGGCCGGGGTGCCAAGTTCGTCCAGCGGAAAAAGCCCACAAAAACGGGTGCGCTATAGCCTTGGGGGGTGGGGCTGGCCAACTTCGTCCGCCGGACTCGGAATGGCATGAGACTTTGCGAGGCGCCTCCGTGTGCCAAAAAAAGGCCGCGGCCACAGCCGCTCCCAAAAACAACCGCCCGAAGGCCGGGGCGCCAAGTTCGTCCAGCGGAAAAAGACCACAAAAACGGGTGCGCTATAGCCTTGGGGGGTGGGGATGGCCAACTTCGTCCGCTGGTCTCGGAATGGCGCTAGACTTTGCGAGGCACCTCCGTGTGCCAAAAATAGGCCGCGGGCACAGCCGCAACCAAAAAGAACCACCCGAAGGCCGGGACGCCAAGTTCGTCCAGCAGAAAAAGCCCACAAAAACGGGTGGGCTATAGCCATGGGGGGTGGCGCTGGCCAACATCGTTCGCCGGACTCGGAGTGGCACGAGACTTTGCAAGGCAGCTCCGTGTGCCAAAAAGTGGCCGTGGGCACAGCCGCGCCCAAAAATAACCGCCCGAAGGCCGGGACGCCAAGTTCGTCCAGCGGAAAAAGCCCACAAAAACGGGTGCGCTATAGCCTTGGGGGGTGGGGATGGCCAACTTCGTCCGCTGGTCTCGGAATGGCGCGAGACTTTGCGAGGCGCCTCCGTGTGCCAAAAATAGGCCGCGGGCACAGCCGCGCCCAAAAATAACCGCCCGTAGGCCGGGACGCCAAGTTCGTCCAGCGGAAAAAGGCCACCAAAACGGGTGGGCTATAGCCTTGGGGGGTGGGGCTGGCCAACTTCGTCCGCCGGACTCGGAATGGCGCGAGACTTTGTGAGGCGCCTCTGTGTGCCAAAAATAGGCCGCGGGCACAGCGGCTCCCAAAAATAACCGCCCGAAGGCCGGGTCGCCAAGTTCGTCCAGCGGAAAAAGGCCACAAAAACGGGTGGGCTATAGTCTTGGGCGGTGGGGCTGGCCAACATCGTTCGCCGGACTCGGAATGGCACGAGACTTTGCAAGGCAGCTCCGTGTGCCAAAAAGTGCCCGTGGGCACAGCCGCGCCCAAAAATAACCACCCGAAGGCCGGGGCGCCAAGTTCATCCAGCGGAAAAAGGCCAGAAAAACGGGTGGACTATAGCCTTGGGGGGTGGGGCTGGCCAACATCGTCCAACGGACTCGGAATGGTGCGAGACTTTGCGATGTGAATCCGTGTGCCAAAAATAGGCCACGGGCACAGCCGCAGCCAAAAATAACCGCCCGAAGGCCGGGGCGCCAAGTTCGACCAGCGGAAAAAGGCCACAAAAACGGGTGGGCTATAGCCGTGGGGGGTGGGGCTGGCCAACTTCGTCCGCCGGACACGGAATGGCGCGAGACGTTACGAGGCGCCTCTGTGTGCCAAAAAGTGGCCGCGGGCACAGCCGCGCCAAAAAATAACCGCCCGAAGGCCGGGCCGCCATGTTCGTCCAGCGGAAAAATGCCACAAAAACGGGTGGGCTATAGCCTTGGGGGGTGGGGCTGGCCAACTTCGTCCAACGGACTCGGAATGGTGCGAGACTTTGCGATGTGAATCCGTGTGCCAAAAATAGGCCACGGGCACAGCTGCAGCCAAAAATAACCGCCCGAAGGCCGGGGCGCCAAGTTCGTCCAGCGGAAAAAGGCCACAAAAACGGGTGGGCTATAGCCTTGGGGGGTGGGGCTGGCCAACTTCGTCCGCCGGACTCGGAATGGCACGAGACTTTGCGAGGCGCCTCCGTGTGCCAAAACGTGGCCGCGGTCACAGCCGCGCCCAAAAAGAACAGCCCGAAGGCCGGGGCGCCAAGTTCGTCCAGCGGAAAAATGCCACAAAAACGGGTGGGCTAGAGCCTTGGGGGGTGGGGCTGGCCAACATCGTCCGCCGGACTCGGAATGGCGCGAGACTTTGCGATACGTCTCCGTGAGCCAAAAATAGGCCGCGGACTCAGCCGCAGCCAAAAATAACAGCCAGAAGGCCGGGGCGCCAAGTTCGTCCAGCGGAAAAAGGCCACAAAAACGGGTGGGCTATAGCCTTGGGGGGTGGGGCTGGCCGACTTCGTCCGCCGGACTTGGAATGGCGCGAGACTTTGCGAGGTGCCTCCGTGTGCCAAAAAGTGCCCGTGGGCACAGCCGCGCCCAAAAATAACCACCCGAAGGCCGGGGCGCCAAGTTCGTCCAGCGGAAAAAGGCCAGAAAAACGGGTGGACTATAGCCTTGGGGGGTGGGGCTGGCCAACATCGTCCAACGGACTCGGAATGGTGGGAGACTTTGCGATGTGAATCCATGTGCCAAAAATAGGCCACGGGCACAGCCGCAGCCAAAAATAACCCCCCGAAGGCCGGGGCGCCAAGTTCGACCAGCGGAAAAAGGCAACAAAAACGGGTGGGCTATAGCCGTGGGGGGTGGGGCTGGCCAACTTCGTCCGCCGGACACGGAATGGCGCGAGACATTGCGAGGAGCCTCCGTGTGCCAAAAAGTGGCCGCGGGCACAGCCGCGCCAAAAAATAACCGCCCGAAGGCCGGGCCGCCATGTTCGTCCAGCGGAAAAATGCCACAAAAACGGGTGGGCTATAGCCTTGGGGGGTGGGGCTGGCCAACTTCGTCCGCCGGACTTGGAAAGGCGCGAGACTTTGTGAGGCACCTCGGTGTGCCAAAAATTGGCCGCGGGCACAGCCGCGCCCCCAAACAACCGCCCGAAGGCCGGGGCGCCAAGTTGGTCCAGCAGAAAAAGCCCACAAAAATGGGTGGGCTATAGCCTTGGGGGGTGGGGCTGGCCAACTTCGTCTGCCGGACTCGGAATGGCGCAAGACTTTGCGAGGCTCCTCCGTGTGCCAAAAATAGGCCGCGGGCACAGTCGCGCCCAAAAATAACAGCCCGAAGGCCGGGGCGCCAAGTTCGTCCAGCGGAAAAATGTCACAAAAACGGGTGGGCTATAGCCTTGGGGGGTGGGGCTGGCCAACTTCGTCCAACGGACTCGGAATGGTGCGAGACTTTGCGATGTGAATCCGTGTGCCAAAAACAGGCCACGGGCACAGCTGCAGCCAAAAATAACCGCCCGAAGGCCGGGGCGCCAAGTTCGTCCAGCGGAAAAAGGCCACAAAAACGGGTGGGCTATAGCCTTGGGGGGTGGGGCTGGCCAACTTCGTCCGCCGGACTCGGAATGGCACGAGACTTTGCGAGGCGCCTCCGTGTGCCAAAACGTGGCCGTGGTCACAGCCGCGCCCAAAAAGAACAGCCCGAAGGCCGGGGCGCCAAGTTCGTCCAGCGGAAAAATGCCACAAAAACGGGTGGGCTAGAGCCTTGGGGGGTGGGGCTGGCCAACATCGTCCGCCGGACTCGGAATGGCGCGAGACTTTGCGATGCGTCTCCGTGAGCCAAAAATAGGCCGCGGACTCAGCCGCAGCCAAAAATAACAGCCAGAAGGCCGGGGCGCCAAGTTCGTCCAGCGGAAAAAGGCCACAAAAACGGGTGGGCTATAGCCTTGGGGGGTGGGGCTGGCCAACTTCGTCCGCCGGACTTGGAATGGCGCGAGACTTTGCGAGGTGCCTCCGTGTGCCAAAAAGTGGCCGCGGGCACAGCCGCGCCCAAAAATAACAGCCCGAAGACCGGGGCGCCAAGTTCGTCCAGCGGAAAAAGGCCACAAAAACGGGTGGGCTATAGCCTTGGGGGGTGGGGCTGGCCAACTTCGTCCGCCGGACTCGGAATGGCGTGAGACTTTGTGAGGCGCCTCAGTGTGCCAAAAATAGGCAGCTGGCACAGCCGCGTCCAAAAATAACCGCCCGAAGGCCGGGACGCCAAGTTCGTCCAGCGGAAAAAGGCCAGAAAAACGGGTGGATTATAGCCTTGGGGGGTGGGGCTGGCCAACATCGTCCAACGGACTCGGAATGGTGCGAGACTTTGCGATGTGAATCCGTGTGCCAAAAATAGGCCACGGGCACAACCGCAGCCAAAAATAACCGCCCGAAGGCCGGAGCGCCAAGTTCGTCCAGCGGAAAAAGGCCACAAAAACGGGTGGGCTAGACCCTTGGGGGGTGGGGCTGGCCAACATCGTCCGCCGGACACGGAATGGCGCGAGACTTTGCGATGCACCTCCGTGAGCCAAAAATAGGCCGCGGACTCAGCCGCAGCCAAAAATAACAGCCAGAAGGCCGGGGCGCCATGTTCGTCCAGCGGAAAAAGGCCACAAAAACGGGTGGGCTATAGCCTTGGGGTGTGGGGCTGGCCAACTTCGTCCGCCGGACTTGGAATGGCGCGAGACTTTGCGAGGTGCCTCCGTGTGCCAAAAAGTGGTCGCGGGCACAGCCGCGGCCAAAAATAACAGCCCGAAGACCGGGGCGCCAAGTTCGTCCAGCGGAAAAAGGCCACAAAAACGGGTGGGCTATAGCCTTGGGGGGTGGGGCTGGCCAACTTCGTCCGTCGGACTCGGAATGGCGTGAGACTTTGTGAGGCACCTCAGTGTGCCAAAAATAGGCAGCGGGCACAGCCGCGTCCAAAAATAACCGCCCGAAGGCCGGGACGCCAAGTTCGTCCAGCGGAAAAAGGCCAGAAAAACGGGTGGGCTACAGCCTTGGGGGGTGGGGCTGGCCAACTTTGTCCGCCGGAGTCGGAATGGTGCGAGACTTTGTGAGGCGCCTCCGTGTGCCAAAAATAGGCCGCGGGCACAGACGCGCCCAAAAATAACAGCCCGAAGACCGGGGCGCCAAGTTCGTCCAGCGGAAAAAGCCCACAAAAACGGGTGGGCTATAGCATTGGGGGGTGGGGCTGGCCAACTTCGTCCGCCGGACTCGGAATGGTGCGAGACTTTGTGAGGCGCCTCCGTGTGCCAAAAATAGGCCGCGGGCACAGCCGCGTCCAAAAATAACCGCCCGAAGGCCGGGCCGCCAAGTTCGTCCAGCGGAAAAAGGCCACTAAAACGGGTGGGCTATAGCCTTGGGGGGTGGGGTTGGCCAACTTCGTCCGCCGAACCCGCAATGGCGCGAGACTTTGGGAGGCGCCTCCGTGTGCCAAAAATAGGCCACGGGCACAGCCGTGCCCAAAAATAACCGCCCGAAGGCCGGGGCGCCAAGTTCGTCCAGCGGAAAAATGCTACAAAAACGGGTGGGCTATAGCCTTGGGGGGTGCGGCTGGCCAACTTTGTCAGCCGGACTCGGAATGGCGTGAGACTTTGCGCGGCACCTCCATGTGCCAAAAATAGGCCGCGGGCACAGTACCGCCCAAAAATAAATGCCCGAAGGGCGGGGCGCTACGTTCGACCAGCGGAAAAAGGCCACAAAAACGGGTGGGCTATAGCCGTGGGGGGTGGGGCTGGCCAACTTCGTCCGCCGGACACGGAATGGCGCGAGACTTTGCGAGGCACCTCCATGTGCCAAAAGTTGGCCGCAGGCACAGCCGCGCACAAAAATAGCCGCCCGAAGGCCGGAGCGCCAAGTTCGTCCAGCGGAAAAATTCCACAAAAACGGGTGGGCTATAGCATTGGGGGGTGGGGCTGGCCAACTTCGTCCGCCGGACTCGGAATGGCGCGAGACTTTGCGAGGTGCCTCCGTGTGCCAAAAATAGGCCGTGGCCACAGCCGCGCCCAAAAATAACTGCCCGAAGGCCGGGGCGGCAAGTTCATCCAGCGGAAAAATGCCACAAAAATGGGTTGGCTATAGCCTTAGGGGGTGGGGCTGGCCAACATCGTCCGCCGGACTCGGAATGGCGCGAGACTTTAGAGGCGCCTCCGTGTGCCAAAAATTGGCCGCGGGCGCAGCCGTAGCCAAAAATAACCGCCCGAAGGCTGGGCCGCCATGTTCATCCAGCGGAAAAAGGCCACAAAAACGGGTGGGGTATAGCCTTGGGGGGTGGGGCTGGCCAACTTCGTCCGCCGGACTCGGAATGGCGGGAGACTTTGCGAGGTTCCTCCGTGTGCCAAAAATAGGCTGCGGGCACAGCCGTGCCCAAAAATAACTGCCCGAAGGCCGGGGCGCCATGTTCGACCAGTGGAAAAAGGCCACAAAAACGGGTGGGCTATAGCCTTGGGGGGTGGGGCTGGCCAACTTCGTCCGCCGGACACGGAATGGCGCGAGACTTTGCGAGGCGTCTCCGTGTGCCAAAAATAGGCCGCGGTCACAGCCGCGCACAAAAATAACCGCCCGAAGGCCGGAGCGCCAAGTTCGTCCCGCGGAAAAATGCTACAAAAACGGGTGGGCGATAGCCTTGGGGGGTGGGGCTGGCCAACTTCGTCCGCCGGACTGGCAATGGCGCGAGACTTTGCGAGGCGCCTCCGTGTGCCAAAAATAGGCCGCGGGCACAGCCGCACCCAAAAATAACCGTCCGAAGGCCGGGGCGCCAAGTACGTCCAGCGGAAAAATGCCACAAAAACTGGTGGGCTATAGCCTTTGGGGGTGGGGCTGGCCAACTTCGTCCGCTGGACTCGGAATGGCTCGAGACTTTGCGAGGCACCTCGGTGTGCCAAAAAGTGGCCGCGGGCACAGCCGCACCCAAAAAAACCGCCCGAAGGCCGGGGCGCCAAGTTCGTCCAGCGGAAAAAGCCCACAAAAACGGGTGGGCTATATAGCCTTTGGGGGTGGGGCTGGCCAACTTCGTCCGCCGGACTCGGAATGGCGGCAGACATTGCGAAGCGCCTCCGTGAGCCCAAAATATGCCGCGGGCACAGCTACGCCCAAAAATAGCCGCCCGAAGGCCGGGGCGCCAAGTTCGTCCAGCGGAAAAATGCCACAAAAACGGGTGGGCTATAGCCTTAGGGGGTGGGGCTGGCCAACATCGTCCGCCGGACTCGGAATGAAGCGAAACTTTGCGAGGCACCTCCGTGTGCCAAAAATAGGCCGCGGGCGCAGCCACAGCAAAAAATAACCGCCCGAAGGCCGGGGCGCCAAGTTCGTCCAGCGGAAAAAGCCCACAAAAACGGGTGGGCTATAGCCTTTGGGGGTGGGGCTGGCCAACTTCGTCCGCCGGACTCGGAATGGCGCGAGACTTTGCGAGGCACCTCCGTGTGCCAAAAATAGGGGGCGGGCATGGCTGCGCCCAAAAATAACCGCCCGAAGGCCGGGGCGCCAAGTTCGTCCAGCGGAAAAAGCCCACAAAAATGGGTGGGCTATAGCCTTGGGGGGTGGGGCTGGCCAATTTCGTCCGCCGGACTCGGATTGGCGTGAGAGTTTGTGAGGCACCTCCGTGTGCCAAAAATAGGATGTGGGCATGGCTGCGCCCAAAAATAACCGCCCGAAGGCCGGGGCGCCAAGTTCGTCCAGTGGAAAAAGGCCACAAAAATGGGTGGGCTATAGCCTTGGGGGGTGGGGCTGGCCGACTTCGTCCGCCGGACTCGGAATGGTGGGAGACTTTGCGAGGCACCTCCGTGAGCCCAAAATAGGCCGCGGGCACAGCCGCGCCCAAAAATAACCACCCGAAGGCCGGGGCGCCAAGTTCGTCCAGCAGAAAAATGCCACAAAAACGGGTGGGCTATAGCCTTGGGGGGTGGGGCTGGCCAACATCGTCTGCCGGACTCGGAATGGCGTGAGACTTTGCGAGGCACCTCCGTGTGGTAAAAATAGGCCGCGGGCACAGCCGCAGCCAAAAATAACCGCCTGAAGGCCGGGGTGCAAAGTTCGTCCCGCGGAAAAAGGCCACAAAAACGGGTGGGCTATAGCCTTGGGGGGTGGGGCTGGCCAACTTCGTCCGCTGGACATGGAATGGCGCGAGACTTTGCGAGGCACCTCCATTTTCCAAAAATAGGCCGCGGGGACAGCTGTGCCCAAAAATAACCGCCCAAAGGCCGGGGCGCCAAGTTCGTCCAGCGGAAAAATGCCACAAAAACGGGTGGGCTATAGCCTTGGGGGGTGCGGCTGGCCAACTTCGTCCGGCGGACTCGTAATGGTGCGAGACTTTGCGAGCCGACTCTGTGTGCGAAAAATAGGCCGCGGGCATAGCCGCGCCCAAAAATAACCACCCGAAGGCCGGGGCGCCACGTTCGTCCAGCGGAAAAAGGCCACAAAAACGGGTGGGCTATAGCCTTGGGGGGTGGGGCTGGCCAACTTTGTCCGCCGGACTCGCAATGGCGCGAGACTTTACGAGGCGCCTCTGTGTGCCAAAAATAGGCCGCGGGCACAGCCGCGTCCAAAAATAACCGCCCGAAGGCCGGGGCGCCAAGTTCGTCCAGCGAAAAAATGCCACAAAAACGGGTAGGCTATAGCCTTGGGGGGTGGGGCTGGCCAACATCGTCCGCTGGACTCGGAATGGCGCGAGACTTTGCGAGGCGCCTCCGTGTGCCAAAACTAGGCAGCGGGCACAGCCACGCCCAAAAAAAACTGTCCGAAGGCCGGGGCACCAAGTTCATCGAGCGGAAAAAGGCCACAAAAACGGGTGGGCTATATCTTTGGGGGGTGGGGCTGGCCAACTTCGTCCGCCGGACTCGGAATGGCGCGAGACTTTGTGAGGCGCCTCCGTGGGCCAAAAATAGGCCACAGGCACAGCCGCGCCCAAAAATAACTGCCCGAAGGCCGGGGCACCAAGTTCGTCCAGCGGAAAAAGGCCACAAAAACGGGTGGGCTATTGCCTTGGGGGGTGGTGCTGGCCAACTTCGTCCGCCGGACTCGGAATGGCGCGAGACTTTACGAGGCGCCTCCGTGAGTCAAAAGTAGGCTACGGGCACAGCCGCGCCCAAAAATAACCGCCCGAAGGCCGGGGCGCCAAGTTCGTCCAGCGGAAAAAGGCCACAAAAACGGGTGGGCTGTAGCCTTGGGGGGTGGGGCTGGTCAACTTCGTCCGCCGGAGACGGAATCGCGTGAGACTTCACGAGGCGCCTCCGTGTGCCAAAAATAGGCCACAGGCACAGCTGTACCAAAATATAGCTGCCCGAAGGCCGGGGCGCCAAGTTCGTCCTGCGGAAAAATGCCACAAAAACGGGTGGGCTATAGCCTTGGGGGGTGGGGCTGGCCAACTTCGTCCGCCTGACTCAGAATGGCGCGAGACTTTGGGAGGCACCTCCGTGTACCAAAAATAGGCCACAGGCACAGCCCCACCCAAAAATAACTGCCCGAAGGCCGGGGCGCCACGTTCGTCCAGCGGAAAAAGGCCACAAAAACAGGTGGGCTATAGCCTTGGGGGGTGGGGCTGGCCAACTTCGTCCGCCGGACACGGAATGGCGCGAGACTTTGCGAGGTGCCTCCGTGGGCCAAAAATAGGCCGCAGGCACAGCCGCACCCAAAAATAACCGCCCGAAGGCCGGGGCGCCAAGTTCGTCCAGCGGACAAATGCCACAAAAACGGGTGGGCTATAGCCTTGGGGGGTGGGGCTGGCCAACATCATCCGCCAGACTCAGAATGGCGCGAGACTTTGCAAGGTGCCTCCGTGTGCCAAAAAGTGGCCGTGGGCAAAGTGCCCAAAAATAACCGCCCGAATGCCGGGGCGCCAAGTTCGTCCTGCGGAAAAAGCCCACAAAAACGGGTGGGCTATAGCCTTGGGGGGTGGGGCTGGCCCACTTCGTCCGCCTGACTCAGAATGGCGCGAGACTTTGCGAGGCACCTCCGTGTGCCCAAAATAGGCCGTGGGCACAGCCGCGGCCAAAAATAACCACCCGAAGGCCAGGGCGCCAAGTTCGTCCAGCGGAAAAAGCCCACAAAAACGGGTGGGCTATAGCCTTGGGGGGTAGGCCTTCCCAATTTCGTCCGCCGGACTCGGAATGGCGCGAGAGTTTGCGAGGCACCTCCGTGTGCGAAAAATAGGCCGTGGTTACAGCCGCACCCAAAAATAACCGCCCGATGGCCGGGGCGCCACGTTCGTCCAGCAGAAAAAGGCCACAAAAACGGGTGGGATATAGCCATGGGGGGTGGGGCTGGCCAACTTCATCCGCCGGACTCGGAATGGTTCGAGACTTTACGAGGCGCCTCCGTGAGCCAAAAATAGGCCGTGGGCGCAGCCGCGCCTAAAAATAACCACCCGAAGGCCGGGGCGCCAAGTTCGTCCAGCGGATAAAGCCCACAAAATCGGGTGGGCTATTGCCTTGGGGTGTGGGGCTGGCCAATTTCGTCCGCCGGACTCGGAATGGCGCGAGACTTTGCGAGGTGCCTCCGTGTGCCAAAAATAGGCCGCGGGCACAGCCGCGCCCAAAAATAACAACCCGAAGGCCGGGGCGCCAAGTTCGTCCAGCGGATAAAGCCCACAAAAACGGGTGGGCTATATCCTTGGGAGGTGGGGCTGATCAACTTCGTCCGCCGGACTCGGAATGGCGCGAGACTTTGCGAGCGACCTCCGTGAGCCAAAAGTAGGCTACGGGCACTGCCGCACCCAAAAAGAACCGCCCGAAGGCCGGGGCGCCAAGTTCGTCCAGCGGAAAAAGGCCACAAAAACGGGTGGGCTATAGCCTTGGGGGGTGGGGCTGGCCAACTTCGACCGCCGGACACGGAATCGCGTGAGACTTTACGAGGTGCCTCCGTGTGCCAAAAATAGGCCACAGGCACAGCCGCACCCAAAAATAGCTGCCCGAAGGCCGGGGCGCCAAGTTCGTCCAGCGGAAAAATGCCACAAAAACGGGTGCGCTATAGCCTTGGGGGATGGGGCTGGCCAACTTCGTCCGCCTGACTCGGAATGGCGCGATACTTTACGAGGCACCTCCGTGTGCCAAAAATAGGCCGCGGGCACAGCCGCGCCCAAAAATAACCGCCCGAAGGCCGGGGCGCCAAGTTCGTCCTGCGGAAAAAGCCCACAAAAACGGGTGGGCTATAGCCTTGGGGGGTGGGGCTGCCCCACTTCGTCCGCCGGACACGGAATGGCGCGAGACTTTACGAGGCGCCTCCGTGGGCCAAAAATAGGCCGCAGGCACAGCCGCACCCAAAAATAACCGCCCGAAGGCCGGGGCGCCAAGTTCGTCCAGCGGAAAATTGCCACAAAAACGGGTGGGCTATAGCCTTGGGGGGTGGGGCTGGCCAACATCGTCCGCCGGACTTGGAATGGCGCGAGACTTTGCACGGCGCCTCCGTGTGCCAAAAAGTGGCCGTGGGCACAGCCGCGCCCAAAAATAACCGCCCGAAGGCCGGGGCGCCAAGTTCGTCCTGCGGAAAAAGCCCACAAAAACGGGTGGGCTATAGCCTTGGGGGGTGGGGCTGGCCAACTTCGTCCGCTGGTCTCGGAATGGCACGAGACTTTGCGAGGTGCCTCCGTGTGCCAAAAATAGACTACGGGCACAGCCGTACCCAAAAATAACCGCCTGAAGGCCGGGGCGCCAAGTTCGTCCAGCGGAAAAAGACCACAAAAACGGGTGGGCTATAGCCTTGGGGGGTGGTGCTGGCCAACTTCGTCCGCCGGACACGGAATGGCGCGAGACTTTACGAGGTGCCTCCGTGGGCCAAAAATAGGCCACAGGCACAGCCGTACCCAAAAATAACCCCCCGAAGGCCGGGGCGCCAAGTTCGTCCAGCGGAAAAATGCCATAAAAACGGGTGGGCTATAGCCTTGGGGGGTGGGGCTGGCCAACTACGTTCGCCGGACTCGGAATGGCGCGAGACTTTGCGAGGCACCTCCGTGTGCCAAAAATAGCCCGTGGACACAGCCGCGCCCAAAAATAACCGCCCGAAGGCCGGGGCACCAAGTTCGTCCAGCGGAAAAAGGCCACAAAAACAGGTGGGCTATTGCCTTGGGGGGTGGCGCTGGCCAACTTCGTCCGCCGCACTCGGAATGGCGCGAGACTGTGCGAGGCGCCTCCGTGAGCCAAAAGTAGGCTACGGACACAGCCGCGCCCAAAAATAACCGCCCGAAGGCCGGGGCGCCAAGTTCGTCCAGCGGAAAAAGGCCACAAAAACGGGTGGGCTATAGCCTTCGGGGGTGGGGCTGGCCAACTTCGTCCGCCGGACCTGGAATCGCGTGAGACTTTACGAGGCGCCTCCGTGTGCCAAAAATAAGCCGCAGGCACAGCCGCACCCAAAAATAGCTACCCGAAGACCGGGGTGCCAAGTTCGTCCAGCGGAAAAATGCCACAAAAACGGGTGGGCTATAGCCTTGGGGGGTGGGGCTGGCCAACTTCGTCCGGCTGACTCGGAATGGTGCGAGACTTTGCGAGGCACCTCCGTGTGCCAAAAATAGGCCGCGGGCACAGCCGCGCCCAAAAATGACCGCCCAAAGGCCGGGGCGCCAAGTTCGTCCAGCGGAAAAAGCCCACAAAAACGGGTGGGCTATAGCCTTGGGGGGTGGGGCTGGCCAATTTCGTCCGCCGGACTCGGAATGGCGCGAGAGTTTGCGAGGCGCCTCCGTGTGCAAAAAATAGGCCGCGGGCACAGCCGTGCCAAAAAATAACAGCCCGATGGCCGGGGCGCCACGTTCGTCCAGCGGAAAAAGGCCACAAAAACAGGTGGGTTATAGCCTTGCGGGGTGGGGCTGGCCAACTTCGTCCGCCCGACACGGAATGGCGCGAGACTTTGCAAGGCACCTCCGTGTGCCAAAAAGTGGCCGTGGGCACAGCCGCGCCCAAAAATAACCGCCCGAAGGCCGGGGCGCCAAGTTCTTCCTGCGGAAAAAGCCCACAAAAACGTGTGGGCTATAGCCTTGGGGGGTGGGGCTGGCCAACTTCGTCCGCTGGTCTCGGAATGGCACGAGACTTTGCGAGGCTCCTCCGTGTGCCAAAAATAGACCGCGGGCACAGCCGTACCCAAAAATAACCGCCTGAAGGCCGGGGCGCCAAGTTCGTCCAGCGGAAAAAGACCACAAAAACGGGTGCGCTATAGCCTTGGGGGGTGGGGCTGGCCCACTTCTTACGCCAGACTCGGAATGGCGTGAGACTTTGTGAGGCGCCTCCGTGTGCCAAAAATAGGCTGCGGGGGGACAGCCGCGCCCAAAAACATCCGCCCGAAGGCCGGGGCGCCACGTTCGTCCCGCGGAAAAATGCCACAAAAACGGGTGGGCTATAGCCTTGGGGGGTGGGGCTGGCAAACATCGTTCACCGGACTCGGAATGGCGCGAGACTTTGCAAGGCGCCTCCGTGTGCCAAAAATAGGATGCGGGCACAGCCGCGTCCAAAAATAACCGCCCCAAGGCCGGGACGCCAAGTTCGTCCAGCGGAAAAAGGCCACCAAAACGGGTGGGCTATAGCCATGGGGGGTGGGGCTGGCCAACTTCGTCCGCCTGACTCGGAATGGCGCGAGACTTTGTGAGCCGCCTCCGTGTGCCAAAAATAGGCCGCGGGCTCAGCCGCGCCCAAAAACAACTGCCCGAAGGCCGGGGCGCCAAGTTCGTCCAGTGGAAAAAGGCCACAAAAACGGGTGGGCTATAGGGTTGGGGGGTGGGGCGGGCCAACTTCGTCCGCCGGACTCGGAATGGCGCGAGACTTTACGAGGCACCTCTGTGTGCCAAAAATAGGCCGCGGGCACAGCGGCTCCCAAAAATAACCGCCCGATGGCCGGGGCGCCAAGTTCGTCCAGCGGAAAAAGGCCACAAAAACGGGTGGGCTATAGGCTTGGGGGGTGGGGCGGGCCAACTTCGTCCGCCGGACTCGGAATGGCGCGAGACTTTGAGAGGCATTTCCGTGTGCCAAAAATAGGCCGCGGGCACAGCCGCGCCCAAAAATAACCGCCCGAAACTTGGGGCGCCAAGATCGTCCAGCGGAAAAAGGCCACAAAAACGGGTGGGCTATAGCCTTGGGGGGTGGGGCTGGCCCACTTCGTCCGCCGGACTCGGAATGGCGCGAGGCTTTGCGAGGCCCCTCCGTGTGCCAAAAATAGGCCGCGGGCACAGCCGCGCCCAAAAATAACCGCTCGAAGGCCGGGGCGCCAAGTTCGTCAAGCGGAAAAAGCCCACAAAAACGGGTGGGCTATAGCCTTGGGGGGTGGGGCGGGCCAACTTCGTCCGCCGGACTCGGAATGGCGCGAGACTTTACGAGGCACCTCTGTGTGCCAAAAATAGGCCGCGGGCACAGCGGCTCCCAAAAATAACCG
The DNA here is from genome assembly GCA_039657385.1 of Citrus x changshan-huyou. Lineage (NCBI taxonomy): Eukaryota > Viridiplantae > Streptophyta > Magnoliopsida > Sapindales > Rutaceae > Citrus > Citrus x changshan-huyou. The sequence goes on from JBCGBO010000015.1 coordinate 267,102, forward strand.
CCCGAAGGCCGGGGCGCCAAGTTCGTCCAGCGGAAAAAGGCCACAAAAACGGGTGGGCTATAGGCTTGGGGGGTGGGGCGGGCCAACTTCGTCCGCCGGACTCGGAATGGCGCGAGACTTTGCGAGGCGCCTCCGTGCGCCAAAAATAGGCTTCGCGCACAGCCGCGCCCAAAAATAACCGCCCGAAGGCCGGGGCGCCAAGTTCGTCCAGCGCAAAAAGCCCACAAAAACGGGTGGGCTATAGCCTTGGGGGGTGGGGCTGGCCAACTTCGTCCGTCGGACTCGGAATGAAGCGAGACTTTGCGAGGCGCCTCCGTTTACCAAAAATAGGCCGCGGACGCAGCCGCGTCCAAAAATAACCGCCCGAAGGCCGGGGCGCCAAGTTCGTCCAGCTGAAAAAGGCCACAAAAACGGGTGGGCTATAGCCTTGGCGGGTGGGCCTGGCCAAGTTCGTCCGCCGCACTCGGAATGGCGCGAGACTTTGAGAGGCAGCTCCGTGTGCCAAAAATAGGCCGCGGGCACAGCCGCGCCCAAAAATAACCACCCGAAGGCCGGGGCGCCAAGTTCGTCCAGCGGAAAAAGCACATAAAAACGGGTGATCTATAGCCTTGGGGGGTGGGGCTGGCAAACTTCGTCCGCCGGACTCGGAATGGCGCGAGACTTTGCGAGACGCTTCCGTTTGCCAAAAATAGGCCGCAGACGTAGCCGCGCCCAAAAATTACCGCCCGACGGCCGGGGCGCCAAGTTCGCCCAGCGGAAAAAGCCCGCAAAAACGGGTGGAGTATAGCCTTAGGGGGTGGGGCTGGCCAACTTCGTCCGCCGGACTCGGAATGGCGCGAGACTTTGCGAGGCACCTCCGTGTGCCAAAAATAGGCTGCGGGCACAGCCGCGCCCAAAAATAACCTCCCGAAGGCCGGGGCGCCAAGTTCGTCCAGCGGAAAAAGCCCACAAAAACGGGTGGGCTATAGCCTTGGGGGGTGGGGCTGGGCAACTTCGTCCGCCGGACTCGGAATGGCGCGAGACTTTGTGAGGCCCCTCCGTGTGCCAAAAATAGGCCGCAGGCACAGCCGCGCCCAAAAATAACCGCCCGAAAGTTGGGGCGCCAAGTTCGTCCAGCGGAAAAAGGCCACAAAAACGGGTGGGCTATAGCCTTGGGGGGTGGGGCTGGCCCACTTCGTCCGCCGGACTCGGAATGGCGCGAGGCTTTACGAGGCCCCTCCGTGTGCCAAAAATAGGCCGCGGGCACAGCCGTGCCCAAAAATAACCCCCCGAAGGCTGGGGCATCAAGTTCGTCCAGCGGAAAAATCCCACAAAAACGGGTGGGCTATAGCCTTGGGGGGTGGGGCTGGCCCACTTCGTCCGCCGGACTCGGATTGGCGCGATACTTTGCGAGGTGACTCCGTGTGCCAAAAATAGGCAGCGGGCACAGCCGCGCCCAAAAATAACCGCTCGAAGGCCGGGGCGCCAAGTTCGTCCTGCGTAAAAAGGCCACAAAAACGGGTGGGCTATAGCCGTGGGGGGTGGGGCTGGCCAACTTCGTCCGCCGGACTCGGAATGGCGCGAGACTTTGCGAGGCACCTCCGTTCGCGAAAAATAGGCCGCGGGCACAGCCGCGCCCAAAAATAACCGCCCGAAGGCCGGGGCGCCAAGTTCGTCCAGCGGAAAAAGCCCACAAAAACGGGTGGGCTATAGCCTTGGGGGGTGCGGCTGGGCAACTTCGTCCGCCGGACTCGGAATGGCGCGAGACTTTGTGAGGCCCCTCCGTGTGCCAAAAATAGGCCGCAGGCACAGCCGCGCCCAAAAATAACCGCCCGAAGGATGGGGCGCCAAGTTCGTCCAGCGGAAAAAGCCCACAAAAACGGGTGGGCTATAGCCGTGGGGGGTGGGGCTGGCCCACTTCGTCCGCCGGACTCGGAATGGCGCGAGACTTTGTGAGGCCCCTCCGTGTGCCAAAAATAGGCCGCAGGCACAGCCGCACCCAAAAATAACCGCCCGAAGGTTGGGGCGCCAAGTTCGTCCAGCGGAAAAAGGCCACAAAAACGGGTGGGCTATAGCCTTGGGGCGTGGGGCTGGCCAACTTCGTCCGCCGGACTCGGAATGGCGCGAGACTTTGCGAGGCACCTCCGTGTGCCAAAAATAGGCCGCGGGGACAGCCGCGCCCAAAAATTACCGCCCGAAGGCCGGGGCGCCAAGTACGTCCAGTGGAAAAAGGCCCCAAAAACGGGTGGGCTATAGCCTTGGGGGGTGGGGCTGGCCAACTTCATCCGCTGGACTCGGAATGGCGCGAAACTTTGCGAGGCTCCTCCATGTGCCAAACATAGGCCACGGGCACAGCCGTGCCCAAAAATAACCGCCCGAAGGCAGGGGCGCCAAGTTCGTCCAGCGGAAAAAGCCCACAAAAACGGGTGGGCTACAGCCTTGGGGGGTGGGGCTGGCCGACTTCGTCCGCCGGTCTCCGAATGGCGCTAGACTTTGCGAGGCCCCTCCGTGTGCCAAAAATAGGCCGCGGGCACAGCAGCGCCCAAAAATAACAGCCCGAAGGTTGGGGCGCCTAGTTCGTCCAGCGGAAAAAGGCCACAAAAACGTGTGGGTTATAGCCTTGAGTGGTGGGGCTGGCCCACTTCGTCCGCCAGCCTCGGAATGGCGCGAGACCTTGCGAGGTGCCTCCGTGTGCCAAAAATAAGCGGCGGGGACAGCCGCGCCCAAAAATAACCCCCCGAAGGCCGGAGCGCCAAGTTCGTCCATCCGAAAAAAACCACAAAAACGGGTGGGCTATAGCCTTGGGGGGAGGGGCTGGCCAACTTCGTCCGCCGGACTCCGAATGGCGCGAGACTTTACGAGGCGCCTCCGTGTGCCAAAAATAGGCGGCGGGGACAGCCGCGCTCAAAAATAACCGCCCGAAGGCCGGGACGCCAAGTTCGTCCAGCGGAAAAAGGCCACAAAAACGGGTGGGCTATAGCCTTGGAGGGTGGGGCTGGCAAACTTCGTCCGCTGGACTCGGAATGGCGCGAAACTTTGCGAGGCGCCTCCGTGTGCCAAAAATAGGCCACGGGCGCAGCCGCGCCCAAAAATAACCGCCCGAAGGCCGCGGCGCCAAGTTCGTGCAGCGGACAAACCCCACAAAAACGGGTGGGCTACAGCCTTGGGGGGTGGGGATGGCCGACTTCGTCCGCCGGACTCGGAATGGCGCGAGACTTTGTGAGGCCCCTCCGTGTGCCAAAAATAGGCCGCAGGCACAGCCGCGCCCAAAAATAACCGCCCGAAGGTTGGGGCGCCAAGTTCGTCCAGCGGAAAAAGGCCACAAAAACGGGTGGGCTACAGCCTTGGGTGGTGGGGCTGGCCAACTTCGTCCGCCGGACTCGGAATGGCGCGAGACTTTGCGAGGTGCCTACGTGTGCCAAAAATAGGCCGCGGGCACAGCCGCGCCTAAAAATAACCACCCGAAGGCCGGGACGCCAAGTTCGTCCAGCGGAAAAAGGCCATAAAAACGGGTGGGCTATAGCCGTGGGGGGTGGGGCTGGCCAACTTCGTCCGCCGGACTCGGAATGGCGCGAGACTTTGCGAGGCACCTCCGTTCGCGAAAAATAGGCCGCGGGCACAGCCGAACCCAAAAATAACCGCCCGAAGGCCAGGGCGCCAAGTTCGTCCAGCGGAAAAAGCCCACAAAAACGGGTGGGCTATAGCCTTGGGGGGTGGGGCTGGCCAACTTCGTCCGCCGGACTCGGAATGGCGCGAGACTTTGTGAGGCCCCTCCGTGTGCCAAAAATAGGCCGCAGGCACAGCCGCGCCCAAAAATAACCGCCGAAGGTTGGGGCGCCAAGTTCGTCCAGCGGAAAAAGCCCACAAAAACGGGTGGGCTATAGCCGTGGGGGGTGGGGCTGGCGAACTTCGTCCGCCGGACTCGGAATGGCGCGAGACTTTGCGAGGTGCCTCCGTGTGCCAAAAATAGGCCGCGGGCACAGCCGTGGCCAAAAATAACGGCCCGAAGGCCGGGGCGCCAAGTTCGTGCAGCGGAAAAAGGCCACAAAAACGGGTGGGCTATAGCATTGGGGGGTGGGGCTGGCGAACTTCGTCCGCCGGACTCGGAATGGCGCGAGACTTTGCGAGGTGCCTCCGTGTGACAAAAATAGGCCGCGGCCACAGCCGTGGCCAAAAATAACGGCCCGAAGGCCGGGGCGCCAAGTTCGTGCAGCGGAAAAAGGCCACAAAAACGTGTGGGCTATAGCCTTGGGGGGTGGGGCTGGCCGACTTCGTCCGCCGGACTCGGAATGGCGCGAGACTTTGGGAGGTGCCTCCGTGTGCCAAAAATAGGTTGCGGGCACAGCCGCGCCTAAAAATAACCGCCTGAAGGCCAGGGCGCCACGTTCGTCCAGCGGAAAAAGGCCACAAAAACGGGTGGGCAATAGCCTTGGGGGGTGGGGCTGGCCAACTTCGTCCGCCGGACTCGGAATGGCGCGAGACTTTGCGAGGCGCCTCTGTGTGTCAAAAATAGGCCGCGGACACAGCCGCTCCCAAAAATAACCGCCCGAAGGCCGGGGCGCCATGTTCGTCCAGCGGGAAAATGCCCCAAAAACGGGTGGGCTATAACCTTGGGGGGTGGGGCTGGCCAACCTCATCCGCCGGACTCGGAATGGCGCGAGACTTTGCGAGGTGCCTCCGATTGCAAAAAATAGGCCGCGGACACAGCAGCGCCCAAAAATAACCGCCCGAAGGGCGGGGCGCCAAGTTCGTCCAGCGGAAAAACCCCACCGAAACGGTTGGCTATAGCCTTGGGGGGTGGGGCTGACCAACTTCGTCCGCCGGACTCGGATTGGCGCGATACTTTGCGAGGCACCTCCGTGTGCCAAAAATAGGCCACATGCACAGCCACGCCCAAAAATAACCGCCCGAAGGCTGGAGCGCCAAGTTCGTCCAGCGGAAAAAGGCCACAAAAACGGGTGGGCTATAGCATTGGGGTGTGGGGCTGGCCAACTTCGTCCGCTGGACTCGGAATTGCGCGAGACTTTGCGAGGGGCCTCCGTGTGCAGGAAATAGGCTGCGGGTGGGCTATAGCATTGGGGTGTGGGGCTGGCCAACTTCGTCCGCCGGACTCGGAATGCCGCGAGACTTTGCGAGGTGCCTCCGTGTGCCAAAAATAGGCTGCGGGCACAGCCGCACCCAAAAATAACCACCAGAAGGCCAGGGCGCCAAGTTCGTGCAGCGGAAAAAGGCCACAAAAACGGTTGGGCTATAGCATTGGGGGGTGGGGCTGGCGAACTTCGTCCGCCGGACTCGTAATGGCGCGAGACTTTGCGAGGTGCCTCCGTGTGACAAAAATAGGCCGCGGCCACAGCCGTGGCCAAAAATAACGGCCCGAAGGCCGGGGCGCCAAGTTCGTGCAGCGGAAAAAGACCACAAAAACGGGTGGGCTATAGCCTTGGGGGGTGGGGCTGGCCGACTTCGTCCGCCGGACTCGGAATGGCGCGAGACTTTGGGAGGTGCCTCCGTGTGCCAAATATAGGTTGCGGGCACAGCCGTGCCTAAAAATAACCGCCTGAAGGCCGGGGCGCCACGTTCGTCCAGCGGAAAAAGGCCACAAAAACGGGTGGGCTATAGCCTTGGGGGGTGGGGCTGGCCAACTTCGTCCGCCGGACTCGGAATGGCGCGAGAGTTTGCGAGGCGCCTCTGTGTGTCAAAAATAGGCCGCGGACACAGCCGCTCCCAAAAATAACCGCTCGAAGGCCGGGGCGCCATGTTCGTCCAGCGGGAAAATGCCCCAAAAACGGGTGGGCTATAACCTTGGGGGGTGGGGCTGGCCAACCTCATCCGCCGGACTCGGAATGGCGCGAGACTTTGCGAGGTGCCTCCGATTGCAAAAAATAGGCCGCGGACACAGCAGCGCCCAAAAATAACCGCCCGAAGGCCGGGGCGCCAAGTTCGTCCAGCCGAAAAAGCCCACAAAAACGGTTGGCTATAGCCTTGGGGGGTGGGGCTGACCAACTTCGTCCGCCGGACTCGGATTGGCGCGATACTTTGCGAGGCACCTCCGTGTGCCTAAAATAGGCCACATGCACAGCCACGCCCAAAAATAACCGCCCAAAGGCTGGAGCGCCAAGTTCGTCCAGCGGAAAAAGGCCACAAAAACGGGTGGGCTATAGCATTGGGGTGTGGGGCTGGCCAACTTCGTCCGCTGGACTCGGAATGGCGCGAGACTTTGCGAGGTGCCTCCGTGTGCAGGAAATAGGCTGCGGGTGGGCTATAGCATTGGGGTGTGGGGCTGGCCAACTTCGTCCGCCGGACTCAGAATGCCGCGAGACTTTGCGAGGTGCCTCCGTGTGCCAAAAATAGGCTGCGGGCACAGCCGTACCCAAAAATAACCGCCGGAAGGCCGGGGCGTCAAGTTCGTGCAGCGGAAAAAGGCCACAAAAACGGTTGGGCTATAGCATTGGGGGGTGGGGCTGGCGAACTTCGTCCGCCGGACTCGGAATGGCGCGAGACTTTGCGAGGTGCCTCCGTGTGCCAAAAATAGGCTGCGGGCACAGCCGCACCCAAAAATCACCGGCCGAAGGCCGGGGCGCCAAGTTCGTCCAGCGGAAAAAGGCCACAAAAACGGGTGGGCTATAGCATTGGGGGGTGGGGCGGGCGAACTTCGTCCGCCGGACTCGGAATGGCGCGAGAATTTGCGAGGTGCCTCCGTGTAGCAAAAATAGGCCGCAGGCACAGCCGTGGCCAAAAATAACGGCCCGAAGGCCGGGGCGCCAAGTTCGTCCAGCGGAAAAAGGCCACAAAAACGGGTGGGCTATAGCCTTGGGGGTTGGGGCTGGCGAACTTCGTCCGCCGGACTCGGAATGGCGCGAGACTTTGCGAGGTGCCTCCGTGTGCCAAAAATAGGCTGCGGGCACAGCCGCACCCAAAAATCACCGCCCGAAGGCCGGGGCGCCAAGTTCGTCCAGTGGAAAAAGGCCACAAAAACGGGTGGGCTATAGCATTGGGGGGTGGGGCTGGCGAACTTCGTCCACCAGACTCGGAATGGCGCGAGACTTTGCGAGGTGCCTCCGTGTGCCAAAAATAGGCCGCGGCCACAGCCGTGGCCAAAAATAACGGCCCGAAGGCCGGGGCGCCAAGTTCGTCCAGCGGAAAAAGGCCACAAAAACGGGTGGGCTATAGCCTTGGGGGGTGGGGCTGGCCAACTTCGTCCGCCGGACTCGGAATGGCTCGAGACTTTGTGAGGCGCCTCTGTGTGCCAAAAATAGGCCGCGGACACAGCCGCGCCCAAAAATAACCGCCCGAAGGCCGGGGCGCCATGTTCGTCCAGCGGGAAAATGCCCCAAAAACGGGTGGGCTATAACCTTGGGGGGTGGGGCTGGCCAACTTCATCCGCCGGACTCGGAATGGTGCGAGACTTTGCGAGGTGCCTCCGATTGCAAAAAATGGGCCGCGGGCACAGCAGCGCCCAAAAATAACCGCCCGAAGGCCGGGGCGCCAAGTTCGTCCAGCTGAAAAAGCCCACAAAAACGGTTGGCTATAGCCTTGGGGGGCGGGGCTGACCAACTTCGTCCGCCGGACCCGGATTGGCGCGATACTTTGCGAGGCACCTCCGTGTGCCAAAAATAGGCCACATGCACAGCCACGCCCAAAAATAGCCGCCCGAAGGCTGGAGCGCCAAGTTCGTCCAGCGGGAAAAGGCCACAAAAACGGGTGGGCTATAGCATTGGGGTGTGGGGCTGGCCAACTTCGTCCGCTGGACTCGGAATGGCGCGAGACTTTGCGAGGGGCCTCTGTGTGCAGGAAATAGGCTGCGGGTGGGCTATAGCATTGGGGTGTGGGGCTGGCCAACTTCGTCCGCCGGACTCGGAATGGCGCGAGACTTTGCGAGGGGCCTCCGTGTGCAGAAAATAGGCTGCGGGCACAGCCGCGCCCAAAAATAACTGCCCGAAAGCCGGGGCGCCAAGTTCGTCCAGCGGAAGAAGGCCACAAAAACGGGTGGGCTATAGCCTTGGGGGGTGGGGCTGGCCAACTTCGTCCGCCGGACTCGGAATGGCGCGAGACTTTGTGAGGCGCCTCTGTGTGCCAAAAATAGGCCGCGGACACAGCCGCGCCCAAAAATAACCACCCAAAGGCCGGGGCGCCAAGTTCGTCGAGCGGAAAAAGTCCACAAAAACGGGTGGGCTATAGCATTGGGGTGTGGGGCTGGCCAACTTCGTCCGCTGGACTCGGAATGGCGCGAGACTTTGCGAGGGGCCTCCGTGTGCAGGAAATAGGCTGCGGGTGGGCTATAGCATTGCGGTGTGGGGCTGGCCAACTTCGTCCGCCGGACTCGGAATGCCGCGAGACTTTGCGAGGTGCCTCCGTGTGCCAAAAATAGGCGGCGGGCACAGCCGCGCCCAAAAATAACCGCCCGAAGGCCGGGGCACCAAGTTCGTGCAGCGGAAAAAGGCCACAAAAACGGTTGGGCTATAGCATTGGGGGGTGGGGCTGTCGAACTTCGTCCGCCGGACTCGGAATGGCGCGAGACTTTGCGAGGTGCCTCCGTGTGCCAAAAATCGGCTGCGGGCACAGCCGCACCCAAAAATCACCGCCCGAAGGCCGGGGCGCCAAGTTCGTCCAGCGGAAAAAGGCCACAAAAACGGGTGGGCAATAGCATTGGGGGGTGGGGCTGGCGAACTTCGTCCGCCGGACTCGGAATGGCGCGAGACTTTGCGAGGTGCCTCCGTGTGCCAAAAATAGGCCGCGGGCACAGCCGTGGCAAAAAATAACGGCCCGAAGGCCGGGGCGCCAAGTTCGTGCAGTGGAAAAAGGCCACAAAAACGGGTGGGCTATAGCCTTGGGGGGTGGGGCTGGCCGACTTCGTCCGCCGGACTCGGAATGGCGCGAGACTTTGGGAGGTGCCTCCGTGTGCCAAAAATAGGCTGCGGGCACAGCCGCGCCCAAAAATAACCGCCCGAAGGCCGGGGCGCCAAGTTCGTCCAGCGGAAAAAGGCCACAAAAACGGGTGGGCTATAGCCTTGGGGGGTGGGGCTGGCCAACTTCGTCCGCCGGACTCGGAATGGCGCGAGACTTTGCGAGGTGCCTCCGTGTGCTAAAAATAGGCTGCGGGCACAGCTGCACCCAAAATAACCGCCCGAAGGCCGGGGCGCCAAGTTCGTCCAGCGGAAAAAGGCCACAAAAACGGGTGGGCTATAGCCTTGGGGGGTGGGGCTGGCCAACTTCGTCCGCCGGACTCGGAATGGCGTAAGACTTTGCGAGGTGCCTCCGTGTGCCAAAAATAGCCCGCGGGCACAGCCGCGGCGAAAAATAACCACCCGAAGGCCGGGGCGCCAAGTTCGTCCAGCGGAAAACGGCCATAAAAACGGGTGGGCTATAGCCTTGGGGGGTAGGGCTGGCCCACTTCGTCCGCCGGACTCGGAATGGTGCGAGACTTTGTGAGGTGCCTCCGTGTGCCAAAAATAGGCTTCGGGCACAGCCGCGCCCAAAAATCCCGGCCCGAAGGCTGGGGCGCCAAGTTTGTCCAGCGGAAAAAGGGTACAAAAACGGGTGGGCTACAGCCTTGGGGAGTGGGGCTGGCCAACTTCATCCTCTGGTCTTGGAATGGCGCGAGACTTCGCGAGGCACCTCCGTGTGCGAAAAATAGGCCGCGGACACAGCCGCGCCCAAAAATAAATGCCCGAAGCCCGGGGCGCCAAGTTCGTCCAGCGGAAAAAGGCCACAAAAATGGGTGGGCTATAGCCTTGGGGGGTGGGGCTGGCCAACTTCGTCCGCCGGACTCGGAATGGCGCGAGACTTGGCGAGGCACCTCCGTGTGCCAAAAATAGGCCGCTGGCACAGCCGCGCCCAAAAATAAATGCCCGAAGGCGGGGGCGCCAAGTTCGTCCATCGAAAAAGGCCACAAAAATGGGTGGGCTATATCCTTGGGGGGTGGGGCTGGCCAACTTCGTCCGCCGGACTTGGAATGGCGCGAGGGTTTGCGAGGCACCTCCGTGTGCCAAAACTATGCCACTGGCACAGCCGCACCCAAAAATAACTGCCCGAAGGCCGGGGCGCCAAGTTCGTCCAGCGGAAAAAGGCCACAAAAATGGGTGGGCTATGGCCTTGGGGGGGGCTGGCCAACTTCGTCCGCCGGACTCGGAATGCCGCGAGACTTTGTGAGTTGCCTCCGTGTGCTAAAAATAGGCCGCGGGCAAAGCCGCGTCCAAAAATAACCACCCGAAGGCCGGGGCGCCAAATTCGTCCAGCGGAAAAATGCCACAAAAACGGGTGGGCTATAGCCTAGGGGGGTGGGGCTGGCCAACTTCGTCCACCAGACTCGGAATGCCGGGAGACTTTGGGAGAGGCCTCCGTGTGCCAAAAATAGGCCGCAGGCAGAGCCGCGCCCAAAAATAACCGCCCGAAGGCCGGGGCGCCAAGTTTGTCCAGCGGAAAAAGGCCACAAAAACGGGTGGGCTATAGCATGGGGGGGTGGGGCTGGCCAACTTCGTCCGCCGGACTCGGAATGGCGCGAGACTTTGCGAGGCACCTCCGTGTGCCAAAAATAGGCCACGGGCACAGCCGCGCCCAAAAATAACTGCCCGAATGCCGGGGCGCCAAAGTTCGTCCAGCGGAAAAAGGCCACAAAAATGGGTGGGCTACAGCCTTGGGGGGTGGGGCTGGCCAACTTCGTCCGCAGGACTCGGAATGGCGCGAGACTTTGCGAGGAGGCTCCGCGTGCCAAAAATAGGCCGCGAGCACAGCCGCGCCCAAAAATAACCGCCCGAAGGCCGGGGCGCCCCGTTCGTCCAGCGGAAAAAGGCCACAAAAACGGGTCGGTTATAGCCTTGGGGGGTGGGGCTGGCCAACTTTGTCGGCCGGACTCGGAATGCCGCGAGATTTTATGAGGGGACTCCGTGTGCAGAAAATAGGCCGCGGGCAAAGCCGCGCCCAAAAATAACCGCCCGAAGGCCGGGGCGCCAAGTTCGTCCAGCGGAAAAAGGCCACAAAAACGGGTGGGCTATAGCCTTGGGGGGTGGTGCTGGCCAACTTCGTCCGCATGACTCGGAATGGCGCGAGACTTCGTGAGGCACCTCCGTGTGATAAAAATAGGCTTCGGGCACAGCTGCGCCCAAAAATCACCGCCCGAAGGCCGGGGCGCCAAGTTCGTCCAGCGGAAAAAGGCCACAACAACGGGTGGGCTATAGCCTTGGGGGGTGGGCTGGCCAAGTTCGTCCGCCGGACTCGGAATGCCACGAGACTTTATGAGCGGTCTCCGTGTGCAGTAAATAGGCCGCGGGCAAAGCTGCGCCCAAAAATAACCGGCCGAAGGCTGGGGCACCAAGTTCGTCCAGCGGAAAAAGGCCACAAAAACGAGTGGACTATAGCCTTGGGGGGTGGGGCTGGCCAACTTCGTCCGCCGGACTCGGAATGGCACGAGACTTTGCGAGGGGCCTCCGTGTGCCAAAAATAGTCCACGGACACAGCCGCGCCCAAAAATAACTGCCCGAAGGCCGGGGCGCCAAGTTCGTCCAGCGGAAAAAGGCCATAAAAACGGGTGGGCTATAGCCTTGGGGGTGGGGCTGGCCAACTTCGTCCGCCGGACTCGGAATGGCGTGAGCCTTTTCGAGGCACCTCCGTGTGCCAAAACTATGCCACTGGCACAGCCGCGCCCAAAAATAACCACCCGAAGGCCGGGGCGCCAAGTTCGTGCAGCGGAAAAAGGCCACAAAAACGGTTGGGCTATAGCATTGGGGGGTGGGGCTGGCGAACTTCGTCCGCCGGACTCGGAATGGCGTGAGACATTGCGAGGTGCCTCCGTGTGCCAAAAATAGGCTGCGGGCACAGCCGCACCCAAAAATCACCGCCCGAAGGCCGGGGCGCCAAGTTCGTCCGGCGGAAAAAGGCCACAAAAATGGGTGGGCTATAGCCTTGGGGGGTGGGGCTGGCCAACTTCGTCCGCCGGACTCGCAATGGCGTGAGCCTTTTCGAGGCACCTCCGTGTGCCAAAACTATGCCACTGGCACAGCCGCGCCCAAAAATAACTGCCCGAAGGCCGGGGCGCCAAGTTCGTCCAGCGGAAAAAGGCCACAAAAATGGGTGGGCTATGTCCTTGGGGAGTGGGGCTGGCGAACTTCGTCCGCCGGACTCGGAATGCCGCGAGACTTTGCGAGTTGCCTCCGTGTGCCAAAAATAGGCCACGGGCAAAGCCGCGTCCAAAAATAACCACCCGAAGGCCGGGGCGCCAAATTCGTCCAGCGGAAAAAGGCCACAAAAACGGGTGGGCTATAGCCTTGGGGGGTGGGGCTGGCCAACTTCGTCCGCCGGACTCGGAATGGCGCGAGACTTTGCGAAGTGCCTCCGTGTGCCAAAAATAGGCTGTGGGCACAGCCACACCCAAAAATCACTGCCCGAAGGCTGGGGCGCCAAGTTTGTCCAGCGGAAAAAGGCCACAAAAACGGGTGGGCTACAGCCTTGGGGGGTGGGGCTGGCCAACTTCATCCTCTGGTCTCGGAATGGCGCGAGACTTCGCGAGGCACCTCCGTGTGCCAAAAATAGGCCGCGGACACAGCCGCGCCCAAAAATAAATGCCCGAAGCCCGGGGCGCCAAGTTCGTCCAGCGGAAAAAGGCCACAAAAATGGGTGGGCTATAGCCTTGGGGGGTGGGGCTGGCCAACTTCGTCCGCCAGACTCGGAATGGCGCGAGACTTCGCGAGGCACCTCCGTGTGCCAAAAATAGGCCGTGGGAACAGCCGCGTCCAAAAATAAACGCCCGAAGGCCGGAGCACCAAGTTCGTCGAGCGGAAAAAGGCCACAAAAATGGGTGGGCTATAGCCTTGGGGGGTGGGGCTGGCCAACTTCGTCCGCCGGACTCGCAATGGCGTGAGCCTTTTCGAGGCACCTCCGTGTGCCAAAACTATGCCACTGGCACAGCCGCACCCAAAAATAACCACCCGAAGGCCGGGGCGCCAAGTTCGTGCAGCGGAAAAAGGCCACAAAAACGGTTGGGCTATAGCATTGGGGGGTGGGGCTGGCGAACTTCGTCCGCCGGACTCGGAATGGCGTGAGACATTGCGAGGTGCCTCCGTGTGCCAAAAATAGGCTGCGGGCACAGCCGCACCCAAAAATCACCGCCCGAAGGCCGGGGCGCCAAGTTCGTCCGGCGGAAAAAGGCCACAAAAATGGGTGGGCTATAGCCTTGGGGGGTGGGGCTGGCCAACTTCGTCCGCCGGACTCGCAATGGCGTGAGCCTTTTCGAGGCACCTCCGTGTGCCAAAACTATGCCACTGGCACAGCCGCGCCCAAAAATAACTGCCCGAAGGCCGGGGCGCCAAGTTCGTCCAGCGGAAAAAGGCCACAAAAATGGGTGGGCTATGTCCTTGGGGGGTGGGGCTGGCGAACTTCGTCCGCCGGACTCGGAATGCCGCGAGACTTTGCGAGTTGCCTCCGTGTGCCAAAAATAGGCCACGGGCAAAGCCGCGTCCAAAAATAACCACCCGAAGGCCGGGGCGCCAAATTCGTCCAGCGGAAAAAGGCCACAAAAACGGGTGGGCTATAGCATTGGGGGGTGGGGCTGGCGAACTTCGTCCGCCGGACTCGGAATGGCGCGGACTTTGCGAAGTGCCTCCGTGTGCCAAAAATAGGCCGCGGCCACAGCCGTGGCCAAAAATAACGGCCCGAAGGCCGGGGCGCCAAGTTCGTGCAGCGGAAAAAGGCCACAAAAACGGGTGGGCTATAGCCTTGGGGGGTGGGGCTGGCCAACTTCGTCCGCCGGACTCGGAATGGCGCGAGACTTTGCGAGGCACCTCTGTGTGCCAAAAATAGTCCGCAGACACAGCCGCGGCCAAAAATAACCGCCCGAAGGCCGCGGCGCCATGTTCGTCCAGCGGGAAAATGCCCCAAAAACGGGTGGGCTATAACCTTGGGGGGTGGGGCTGGCCAACTTCATCCGCCGGACTCGGAATGGCGCGAGACTTTGCGAGGTGCCTCCGATTGCAAAAAATAGGCCGCAGGCACAGCAGCGCCCAAAAATAACTGCCCGAAGGCCGGGGCGCCAAGTTCGTCCACCGGAAAAAGCCCACAAAAACGGTTGGCTATAGCCTTGGGGGGTGGGGCTGACCAACTTCGTCCGCCGGACTCGGATTGGCGCGATACTTTGCGAGGCACCTCCGTGTGCCAAAAATAGGCCACATGCACAGCCACCCCCAAAAATAACCGCCCGAAGGATGGAGCGCCAAGTTCGTCCAGCGGAAAAAGGCCACAAAAACGGGTGGGCTATAGCATTGGGGTGTGGGGCTGGCCAACTTAGTCCGCTGGACTCGGAATGGCGCGAGACTTTGCGAGGGGCCTCCGTGTGCAGGAAATAGGCTGCGGGTGGGCTATAGCATTGGGGTGTGGGGCTGGCCAACTTCGTCCGCCGGACTCGGAATGGCGCGAGACTTCGCGAGGCACCTCCGTGTGCCAAAAATAGGTCGTGGGAACAGCCGCGTCCAAAAATAAACGCCCGAAGGCCGGAGCACCAAGTTCGCCCAGCGGAAAAAGGCCACAAAAATGGGTGGGCTATAGCCTTGGGGGGTGGGGCTGGCCAACTTCGTCCGACGGACTCGCAATGGCGTGAGCCTTTTCGAGGCACCTCCGTGTGCCAAAACTATGCCACTGGCACAGCCGCGCCCAAAAATAACCACCCGAAGGCCGGGGCGCCAAGTTCGTGCAGCCGAAAAAGGCCACAAAAACGGTTGGGCTATAGCATTGGGGGGTGGGGCTGGCGAACTTCGTCCGCCGGACTCGGAATGGCGTGAGACATTGCGAGGTGCCTCCGTGTGCCAAAAATAGGCTGCGGGCACAGCCGCACCCAAAAATCACCGCCCGAAGGCCGGGGCGCCAAGTTCGTCCAGCGGAAAAAGGCCACAAAAATGGGTGGGCTATAGCCTTGGGGGGTGGGGCTGGCCAACTTCGTCCGCCGGACTCGCAATGGCGTGAGCCTTTTCGAGGCACCTCCGTGTGCCAAAACTATGCCACTGGCACAGCCGCGCCCAAAAATAACTGCCCGAAGGCCGGGGCGCCAAGTTCGTCCAGCGGAAAAAGGCCACAAAAATGGGTGGGCTATGTCCTTGGGGGGTGGGGCTGGCCAACTTCGTCCGCCGGACTCGGAATGCCGCGAGACTTTGCGAGTTGCCTCCGTGTGCCAAAAATAGGCCACGGGCAAAGCCGCGTCCAAAAATAACCACCCGAAGGCCGGGGCGCCAAATTCGTCCAGCGGAAAAAGACAACAAAAACGGGTGGGCTATAGCATTGGGGGGTGGGGCTGGCGAACTTCGTCCGCCGGACTCGGAATGGCGCGAGACTTTGTGAAGTGCCTCCGTGTGCCAAAAATAGGCTGCGGGCACAGCCACACCCAAAAATCACGGCCCGAAGGCCGGGGCGCCAAGTTCGTCCAGCAGAAAAAGGCCACAAAAACGGGTGGGCTATAGCATTGGGGGGTGGGGCTGGCGAACTTCGTCCGCCGGACTAGGAATGGCGCGAGACTTTACGAGGTGCCTCCGTGTGCCAAAAATAGGCCGCGGCCACAGCCGTGGCCAAAAATAACGGCCCGAAGGCCGGGGCGCCAAGTTCGTGCAGCGGAAAAAGGCCATAAAAACGGGTGGGGTATAGCCTTGGGGGGTGGGGCTGGACGACTTCGTCCGCCGGACTCGGAATGGCGCGAGACTTTGGGAGGTGCCTCCGTGTGCCAAAACTAGGTTGCGGGCACAGCCGCGCCCAAAAATAACCGCCCGAAGGCCGGGGCGCCACGTTCGTCCAGCGGAAAAAGGCCACAAAAACGGGTGGGCTATAGCCTTGGGGGGTGGGGCTAGCCCACTTCGTCCGCCGGACTCGGAATGCCGCGAGACTTTACGAGGGGTCTCTGTTTGCCAAAAATAGGGCGCGGACAAAGCCGTGCACAAAAATAACCGCGCGAAGGCCGGGGCGCCAAGTACGTCCAGCGGAAAAAGGCCACAAAAACGCGTGGGTTATAGCCTTGGGGGGTGGGGCTGGCCAACTTCGGCCGCCGGACTCGGAATGGCGCGAGACTTTGGGAGGTGCCTCCGTGTGCCAAAAATAGGCTCGGGCACAGCCGCGCCCAAAAATAACCGCCCGAAGGCCGGGGCGCCAAGTTCGTGCAGCGGAAAAAGGCCACAAAAACGGGTGGGCTATAGCCTTGGGGGGTGGGGCTGGCCGACTTCGTCCGCCGGACTCGGAATTGCGCGAGACTTTGGGAGGTGCCTCCGTGTGCCAAAAATAGGCTCGGGCACAGCCGCGCCCAAAAATAACCGCCCGAAGGCCGGGGCGCCACGTTCGTCCAGCGGAAAAAGGCCACAAAAACGGGTGGGCTATAGCCTTGGGGGGTGGGGCTGGCCAACTTCGTCCGCCGGACTCGGAATGGCGCGAGACTTTGCGAGGCGCCTCTGTGTGCCAAAAATAGGCCGCAGACACAGCCGCGCCCAAAAATAACCGCCCGAAGGCCGCGGCGCCATGTTCGTCCAGCGGGAAAATGCCCCAAAAACGGGTGGGCTATAACCTTCGGGGGTGGGGCTGGACGACTTCGTCCGCCGGACTCGGAATGGCGCGAGACTTTGGGAGGTGCCTCCGTGTGCCAAAACTAGGTTGCGGGCACAGCAGCGCCCAAAAATAACCGCCCGAAGGCCGGGGCGCCAAGTTCGTCCACCGGAAAAAGCCCACAAAAACGGTTGGCTATAGCCTTGGGGGGTGGGGCTGACCAACTTCGTCCGCCGGACTCGGATTGGCGCGATACTTTGCGAGGCACCTCCGTGTGCCAAAAATAGGCCACATGCACAGCCACGCCCAAAAATAACCGCCCGAAGGCTGGAGCGCCAAGTTCGTCCAGCGGAAAAAGGCCACAAAAACGGGTGGGCTATAGCATTGGGGTGTGGGGCTGGCCAACTTAGTCCGCTGGACTCGGAATGGCGCGAGACTTTGCGAGGGGCCTCCGTGTGCAGGAAATAGGCTGCGGGTGGGCTATAGCATTGGGGTGTGGGGCTGGCCAACTTTGTCCGCCGGACTCGGAATGCCGCGAGATTTTGCGAGGTGCCTCCGTGTGCCAAAAATAGGCTGCGTGCACAGCCGCGCCCAAAAATAACCGCCCGAAGGCCGGGGCACCAAGTTCGTGCAGCGGAAAAAGGCCACAAAAACGGTTGGGCTATAGCATTGGGGGGTGGGGCTGGCGAACTTCGTCCGCCGGACTCGGAATGGCGCGAGACTTTGCGAGGTGCCTCCGTGTGCCAAAAATAGGCTGCGGGCACAGCCGCACCCAAAAATCACCGCCCGAAGGCCGGGGCGCCAAGTTCGTCCAGCGGAAAAAGGCCACAAAAACGGGTGGGCTATAGCATTGGGGGGTGGGGCTGGCGAACTTCGTCCGCCGGACTCGGAATGGCGCGAGACTTTGCGAGGTGCCTCCGTGTACCAAAAATAGGCCGCGGACACAGCCGTGGCCAAAAATAACAGCCCGAAGGCCGGGGCGCCAATTTCGTGCAGCGGAAAAAGGCCTCAAAAACGGGTGGGCTATAGCCTTGGGGGGTGGGGCTGGCCGACTTCGTCCGCCGGACTCGGAATGGCGTGAGACTTTGGGAGGTGCCTCCGTGTGCCAAAAATAGGCTGCGGGCACAGCCGCGCCCAAAAATAACCGCCCGAAGGCCGGGGCGCCAAGTTCGTCCAGCGGAAAAAGGCCACAAAAACGGGTGGGCTATAGCCTTGGGGGGTGGGGCTGGCCAACTTCGTCCGCCGGACTCGGAATGGCGCGAGACTTTGCGAGGCGCCTCTGTGTGCCAAAAATAGGCCGCAGACACAGCCGCGCCCAAAAATAACCGCCCGAAGGCCGCGGCGCCATGTTCGTCCAGCGGGAAAATGCCCCAAAAACGGGTGGGCTATAACCTTCGGGGGTGGGGCTGGACGACTTCGTCCGCCGGACTCGGAATGGCGCGAGACTTTGGGAGGTGCCTCCGTGTGCCAAAACTAGGTTGCGGGCACAGCAGCGCCCAAAAATAACCGCCCGAAGGCCGGGGCGCCAAGTTCGTCCACCGGAAAAAGCCCACAAAAACGGTTGGCTATAGCCTTGGGGGGTGGGGCTGACCAACTTCGTCCGCCGGACTCGGATTGGCGCGATACTTTGCGAGGCACCTCCGTGTGCCAAAAATAGGCCACATGCACAGCCACGCCCAAAAATAACCGCCCGAAGGCTGGAGCGCCAAGTTCGTCCAGCGGAAAAAGGCCACAAAAACGGGTGGGCTATAGCATTGGGGTGTGGGGCTGGCCAACTTCATCCGCCGGACTAGGAATGGCGCGAGACTTTGCGAGGGGCCTCCGTGTGCAGAAAATAGGCTGCGGGCACAGCCGCGCCCAAAAATAACTGCCCGATGGTCGGGGCGCCAAGTTCGTCCAGCGGAAAAAGGCCACAAAAACGGGTGGGCTATAGCCTTGGGGGGTGGGGCTGGCCAACTTCGTCCGCCGGACTCAGAATGGCGCGAGACTTTACGAGGCACCTCCGCGTGCCAAAAATAGGCCACGGGCACAGCCGCGGCCAAAAATAACCGCCCGAAGGCCGGGGTGCCATGTTCGTCCAGCGGAAAAAGCCCACAAAAACGGTTGGCTATAGCCTTGGGGGGCGGGGCTGGCGAACTTCGTCCGCCGGACTCGGAATGGCCCGAGAATTTGCGAGGTGCCTCTGTGTGCCAAAAATAGGCTACGGGCACAGCCGCACCCAAAAATCACCGCCCGAAGGCCGGGGCGCCAAGTTCGTCCAGCGAAAAATGGCCACAAAAATGGGTGGGCAATAGCATTGGGGGGTGGTTCTGGCCGACTTCGTCCACCGGACTCGGAATGGCGCGAGACATTGCGAGGTGGCTCCGTGAGCCAAAAATAGTCTACGGGCACAGCCGCGCCCAAAAATCACCACCCGAAGGCCGGGGCGCCAGGTTCGTCCGGCGGAAAAAGGCCACAAAAACGGGTGGGCTATAGCCTTGGGGGGTGGGGCTGGCCCACTTCGTCCGCCGGACTCGGAATGGCGCGAGACTTTGCGAGGCACCTCCGTGTGCCAAAAATAGACCACGGGCACAGCCGCGCCCAAAAATAACCGCCCGAATGCCGGGGCGCCAAAGTTCGTCCAGCGGAAAAAGGCCACAAAAACGGGTGGGCTATAGCCTTGGGGGGTGGGGCTGGCCAACTTCGTCCGTAGGACTCGGAATGGCGCGAGACTTTACGAGGCGGCTCCGCGTGCCAAAAATAGGCCGCGAGCACAGCCGCGCCCAAAAATAACCGCCCGAAGGCCGGGGCGCCCCGTTCGTCCAGCGGAAAAAGGCCACAAAAACGGGTGGGTTATAGCCTTGGGGGGTGGGGCTGGCCAACTTTGTCGGCCGGACTCGGAATGCCGCGAGACTTTACGAGGGGCCTCCGTGTGTAGAAAATAGAACGCGGGCAAAGCCGCGCCCAAAAATAACCGCCCGAAGGCCGGGGCGCCAAGTTCGTCCAGCGGAAAAAGGCCACAAACACGGGTGGGCTATAGCCTTGGGGGGTGGGGCAGGCCGACTTCGTCCGCCGGACTCGGAATGGCGCGAGACTTTGCAAGGCGCCTCCGTGTGCCAAAAATAGGCCGGGGCGCCAAGTTCGTCCAGCGAAAAAAGGCCACAAAAACGGGTGGGCAATAGCATTGGGGGGTGGGGCTGGCCAACTTCGTCCGCCGGAATCGGAATGGCGCGAGACTTTGCGAGGTGGCTCCGTGAGCCAAAAATAGTCTACGGGCACAGCCGCGCCCAAAAATCACCACCCGAAGGCCGGGGCGCCAAGTTCGTCCAGCGGAAAAAGGCCACAAAAACGGGTGGGCTATAGCCTTGGGGGGTGGGGCTGGCCCACTTCGTCCGCCGGACTCGGAATGGCGCGAGACTTTGCGAGGCACCTCTGTGTGCCAAAAATAGACCACGGGCACAGCCGCGCCCAAAAATAACCGCCCGAATGCCGGGGCGCCAAAGTTCGTCCAGCGGAAAAAGGCCACAAAAACGGGTGGGCTATAGCCTTGGGGGGTGGGGCTGGCCAACTTCGTCCGTAGGACTCGGAATGGCGCGACACTTTGCGAGGCGGCTCCGCGTGCCAAAAATAGGCCGCGAGCACAGCCGCGCCCAAAAATAACCGCCCGAAGGCCGGGGCGCCCCGTTCGTCCAGCGGAAAAAGGCCACAAAAACGGGTGGGTTATAGCCTTGGGGGGTGGGGCTGGCCAACTTTGTCGGCCGGACTCGGAATGCCGCGAGACTTTACGAGGGGCCTCCGTGTGCAGAAAATAGGCCGCGGGCAAAGCCGCGCCCAAAAATAACCGCCCGAAGGCCGGGGCGCCAAGTTCGTCCAGCGGAAAAAGGCCACAAACACGGGTGGGCTATAGCCTTGGGGGGTGGGGCAGGCCGACTTCGTCCGCCGGACTCGGAATGCCGTGAGACTTTGCGAGGGGCCTCTGTGGGCCAAAGATAGGCCACGGGCAAAGGCGCGCCCAAAAATAACTGCCCGAAGGCCGGGGCGCCAAGTTCGTCCAGCGGAAAAAGGCCACAAAAACGGGTGGGCTATAGCCTTGGGGGGTGGGGCTGGCCGACTTCGTCCGCCGGACTCGGAATGCCGCGAGACTTTGCGAGGGGCCTCTGTGTGCTTGAAGTAGGCCGTGGGGAAAGCCGCGCAAAAAAATAACTGCCCGAAGGCCGGGGCGCCAAGTTCGTCCAGCGGAAAAAGGCCACAAAAATGGGTGGGCTATAGCCTTGGGGGGTGGGGCTGGCCAACTTCGTCCGCTGGTCTTGGGATGCCGCGAGACTTTGCGAGGGGTCTCCGTGTGCCAAAAATAGGCCGCAGCCAAAGCCGCGCCCAAAAATAACCCCCCGAAGGCCGGGGCGCCAAGTTCGTCCAGCGGAAAAAGGCCACAAAAACGGGTGGGCTACAGCGTAGGGGGGTGGGGCTGGCCAACTTCGTCCGCCGGACTCGGAATGCCGCGAAACATTGCGAGGGGCCTCCATGTACAACAAATAGGCCGCGGGCAAACCGCCCGAAGGCCTGGGCGCCAAGTTCGTCCAGCGGAAAAAGGCCACAAAAACGGGTGAGCTATAGCCTTGGGGGTTCGGGCTGGCCCACTTCGTCCGCCGGACTCGGAATGCCGCGAGACTTTGCGAGGGTCCTCCGTGTGCCAAAAATAGGCCGCGGGCAAAGCCGGGCCAAAAAATAACCGCCTGAAGGCCGGGGCGCCATGTTCGTCCAGCGGAAAAAGGCCACAAACACGGGTGGGCTATAGCCTTGGGGGGTGGGGCTGGCCAACTTCGTCCGCCGGACTCGGAATGCCGCGAGACTTTGCGAGGGACCTCCTTGTGCCAATAATAGGCCGCGGACAAAGCCGCGCCCAAAAATATCCACCGAAGGGCGGGGCGCCAAGTTCGTCCAGCGGAAAAAGGCCACAAAAACGGGTGGGCTATAGGCTTGGGGGGTGGGGCAGGCCGACTTCGTCCGCCGGTCTGGGGATGCCGCGAGACTTTGCGAGGGGCCTTTGTGCGCCAAAAGTAGGCCGCGGACAAAGCCACGCCCAAAAATAATCGCCCGAAGGCCGGGGCGCCAAGTTCGTCCAGCGGAAAAAGGCCACAAAAACGGGTGGGATATAGCCTTGGGGGGTGGGGCTGGCCAACTTTGTCCGCCGGACTCGGAATACCGCGAGACTTTGCGAGGGGCCTCCGTGTGCCAAAATTAGGCTGCGGGCAAAGCCGCACCCAAAAATAACCGACCAAAGGCCGGGACGCCAAGTTCGTCCAACGGAAAAAGGCCACAAAAACGGGTGGGCTATAGCCTTGGGGGGTGGGGCAGGCCGACTTCGTCCGCCGGACTCGGAATGCCGTGAGACTTTGCGAGGGGCCTCCGTGTGGCAAAAGTAGGCCGCGGGCAAAGTCGCGCCCAAAAATAACCCCCCGAAGGCCGGGGCGCCAAGTTCGTCCAGCGGAAAAAGGCCACAAAAACGGGTGGGCTATAGCCTTGGGGGGTGGGGCTGGCCAACTTCGTCCACCAGACTCGGAACGCCGTGAGACTTTTTGAGGGGCCTCCGTGTGCCAAAAATAGGCCGCGGGCAAAGCCGCGTCCAAAAATAACTGCCCGAAGGCCGGGACGCCAAGTTCGTCCTTCGGAAAAAGGCCACAAAAACGGGTGGGCTATAGCCTTGGGGGGTGGGGCTGGCCAACTTCGTCCACCAGACTCGGAACACCGCGAGACTTTTTGAGGGGCCTCCGTGTGCCAAAAATAGGCCGCGGGCAAAGCCGCGTCCAAAAATAACTGCCCGAAGGCCGGGGCGCCAAGTTCGTCCAGCGGAAAAAGGCCACAATAACGGGTGGGCTATAGCCTAGGGGGTGGGGCTGGCCGACTTCGTCCGCCGGACTCGGAATGCCGCGAGGCTTTCCGAGGGGCCTCCGTGTGCAAAAAATAGGCCGCGGGCAAAGCCGCAGAAAAAAATAACCGCCCGAAGGCCGCGGCGCCAAGTTCGTCCAGCGGAAAAAGGCCACAAAAACGGGTGGGCAATAGCCTTGGGTGGTGGGGCTGGCCACCTTCGTCCGCCGGACTCGGAATGCCGCGAGACATTGCGAGGGGCCTCCGTGTGCCAAAAATAGGCCGCGGGCAAAGCCGTGCCCAAAACTAACTGCCCAAAGGCCGGTGCGCGAAGTTCGTCCAGCGGAAAAAGGCCACAAAAACGGGTGGGCTATAGCCTTGGGGTGTGGGGCTGCCAACTTCGTCCGCCGGACTCGGAATGCCGCGAGACTTTGCAAGGGGCCTCCGTGAGCCAAAAATTGGCCGCGGGCAAAGCCGCGCCCAAAAATAACCGCCCGAAGGCCGGGGCGCCAAGTTCGTCCAGCGGAAAAAGGCCACAAAAACGGGTGGGCTATAGCCTTGGGGGGTGGGGCTGGCCAACATCGTCCACCAGACTCGGAATGCCACGAGACTTTGCGAGGGGCCTCCGTGTGCCAAAAATAGGCCGTGGGCAAAGCCGCGCCAAAAAATAACTGCCTGAAGGCCGTGGCGCCAAGTTCGTCCAGCGGAAAAAGGCCACAAAAACGGGTGGGCTATAGCCTTGGGGGGTGGGCTGGCCAACTTCGTCCACCAGACTCGGAACGCTGCGAGACTTTTCGAGGGGCCTCCGTGTGCCAAAAATAGGCCGCGGGCAAAGCCGCGCCCAAAAATAACCTACCGAAGGCCGGGGCGCCAAGTTCGTCCAGCGGAAAAAGGCCACAAAAACGGGTGGGCTATAGCCTTGGGGGGTGAGGCTGGCAAACTTCGTCCGCCGGACGCGGAATGGCGCGAGACTTTGCGAGCGGCCTCCGTCCGCCAAAAATAGGCCTCGCGCACAGCCGCGCCCAAAAATAACCGCCCGAAGGCCGGGGCGCCAAGTTCGTCCAGCGGAAAAAGGCCACAAAAACGGGTGGGCTATAGCCTTGGGGGGTGGGGCTGGCCAACTTCGTCCACCAGACTCGGAACGCCGTGAGACTTTTTGAGGGGCCTCCGTGTGCCAAAAATAGGCCGCGGGCAAAGCCGCGTCCAAAAATAACTGCCCGAAGGCCGGGACGCCAAGTTCGTCCTTCGGAAAAAGGCCACAAAAACGGGTGGGCTATAGCCTTGGGGGGTGGGGCTGGCCAACTTCGTCCACCAGACTCGGAACACCGCGAGACTTTTTGAGGGGCCTCCGTGTGCCAAAAATAGGCCGCGGGCAAAGCCGCGTCCAAAAATAACTGCCCGAAGGCCGGGGCGCCAAGTTCGTCCAGCGGAAAAAGGCCACAATAACGGGTGGGCTATAGCCTAGGGGGTGGGGCTGGCCGACTTCGTCCGCCGGACTCGGAATGCCGCGAGGCTTTCCGAGGGGCCTCCGTGTGCAAAAAATAGGCCGCGGGCAAAGCCGCAGAAAAAAATAACCGCCCGAAGGCCGCGGCGCCAAGTTCGTCCAGCGGAAAAAGGCCACAAAAACGGGTGGGCAATAGCCTTGGGTGGTGGGGCTGGCCACCTTCGTCCGCCGGACTCGGAATGCCGCGAGACATTGCGAGGGGCCTCCGTGTGCCAAAAATAGGCCGCGGGCAAAGCCGTGCCCAAAACTAACTGCCCAAAGGCCGGTGCGCGAAGTTCGTCCAGCGGAAAAAGGCCACAAAAACGGGTGGGCTATAGCCTTGGGGTGTGGGGCTGCCAACTTCGTCCGCCGGACTCGGAATGCCGCGAGACTTTGCAAGGGGCCTCCGTGAGCCAAAAATTGGCCGCGGGCAAAGCCGCGCCCAAAAATAACCGCCCGAAGGCCGGGGCGCCAAGTTCGTCCAGCGGAAAAAGGCCACAAAAACGGGTGGGCTATAGCCTTGGGGGGTGGGGCTGGCCAACATCGTCCACCAGACTCGGAATGCCACGAGACTTTGCGAGGGGCCTCCGTGTGCCAAAAATAGGCCGCGGGCAAAGCCGCGCCAAAAAATAACTGCCTGAAGGCCGTGGCGCCAAGTTCGTCCAGCGGAAAAAGGCCACAAAAACGGGTGGGCTATAGCCTTGGGGGGTGGGCTGGCCAACTTCGTCCACCAGACTCGGAACGCTGCGAGACTTTTCGAGGGGCCTCCGTGTGCCAAAAATAGGCCGCGGGCAAAGCCGCGCCCAAAAATAACCTACCGAAGGCCGGGGCGCCAAGTTCGTCCAGCGGAAAAAGGCCACAAAAACGGGTGGGCTATAGCCTTGGGGGGTGAGGCTGGCAAACTTCGTCCGCCGGACGCGGAATGGCGCGAGACTTTGCGAGCGGCCTCCGTCCGCCAAAAATAGGCCTCGCGCACAGCCGCGCCCAAAAATAACCGCCCGAAGGCCGGGGCGCCAAGTTCGTCCAGCGGAAAAAGGCCACAAAAACGGGTGGGCTATAGCCTTGGGGGGTGGGGCTGGCCAACTTCGTCCACCAGACTCGGAACGCCGTGAGACTTTTTGAGGGGCCTCCGTGTGCCAAAAATAGGCCGCGGGCAAAGCCGCGTCCAAAAATAACTGCCCGAAGGCCGGGACGCCAAGTTCGTCCTTCGGAAAAAGGCCACAAAAACGGGTGGGCTATAGCCTTGGGGGGTGGGGCTGGCCAACTTCGTCCACCAGACTCGGAACACCGCGAGACTTTTTGAGGGGCCTCCGTGTGCCAAAAATAGGCCGCGGGCAAAGCCGCGTCCAAAAATAACTGCCCGAAGGCCGGGGCGCCAAGTTCGTCCAGCGGAAAAAGGCCACAATAACGGGTGGGCTATAGCCTAGGGGGTGGGGCTGGCCGACTTCGTCCGCCGGACTCGGAATGCCGCGAGGCTTTCCGAGGGGCCTCCGTGTGCAAAAAATAGGCCGCGGGCAAAGCCGCAGAAAAAAATAACCGCCCGAAGGCCGCGGCGCCAAGTTCGTCCAGCGGAAAAAGGCCACAAAAACGGGTGGGCAATAGCCTTGGGTGGTGGGGCTGGCCACCTTCGTCCGCCGGACTCGGAATGCCGCGAGACATTGCGAGGGGCCTCCGTGTGCCAAAAATAGGCCGCGGGCAAAGCCGTGCCCAAAACTAACTGCCCAAAGGCCGGTGCGCGAAGTTCGTCCAGCGGAAAAAGGCCACAAAAACGGGTGGGCTATAGCCTTGGGGGGTGGGGCTAGCCAACTTCGTCCGCCGGACTCGGAATGTCGCGAGACTTTGCGAGGGGCCTCCGTGTGCCAAAAATAGGCCGCGGCCAAAGCCACACCCAAAAATATCTGCCCGAAGGACGGGGCGCCAAATTCGTCCAGTGGAAAAAGGCCACAAAAACGGGTGGGCTATAGCCTTGGGGGGTGGGGCTGGCCCACTTCGTCCGCCGAACTCGGAACACCGCGAGACTTTACGAGGGGCCTCCGTATGCAAAAAATAGGCCGCGGGCAAAGCCGCGTCCAAAAATAACCGCCCGAAGGCCGGTGCGCGAAGTTCGTCCAGCGGAAAAAGGCCACAAAAACGGGTGGGCTATAGCCTTGCGGGGTGGGGCTGGCCAACTTCGTCCGCCGGTCTTGGAATGCCGCGAGACTTTGCGAGGGGCCTCCGTGTGCCAAAAGTAGGCCGTGGGCAAAGCCGCGCCCAAAAATAACCCCCCAAAGGCCGGGGCGCCAAGTTCGTCCAGCGGAAAAAGGCCACAAAAACGGATGGGCTATAGCCTTGGGGTGTGGGGCTGGCCAACTTCGTCCGCCGGACTCGGAATGCCACGAGACTTTGCGAGGGGCCTCCGTGAGCCAAAAATTGGCCGCGGGCAAAGCCGCGCCCAAAAATAACCCCCCGAAGGCCGGGGCGCCAAGTTCGTCCAGCGGAAAATGGCAACAAAAACGGATGGGCTATAGCCTTGGGGGGTGGGGCTGGCCAACTTCGTCCGCCGGACTCGGAACACCGCGAGACTTTTTGAGGGGCCTCCGTGTGCCAAAAATAGGCCGCGGGCAAAGCCGCGTCCAAAAATAACTGCCCGAAGGCCGGGGCGCCAAGTTCGTCCAGCGGAAAAAGGCCACAATAACGGGTGGGCTATAGCCTAGGGGGTGGGGCTGGCCGACTTCGTCCGCCGGACTCGGAATGCCGCGAGGCTTTCCGAGGGGCCTCCGTGTGCAAAAAATAGGCCGCGGGCAAAGCCGCAGAAAAAAATAACCGCCCGAAGGCCGCGGCGCCAAGTTCGTCCAGCGGAAAAAGGCCACAAAAACGGGTGGGCAATAGCCTTGGGTGGTGGGGCTGGCCACCTTCGTCCGCCGGACTCGGAATGCCGCGAGACATTGCGAGGGGCCTCCGTGTGCCAAAAATAGGCCGCGGGCAAAGCCGTGCCCAAAACTAACTGCCCAAAGGCCGGTGCGCGAAGTTCGTCCAGCGGAAAAAGGCCACAAAAACGGGTGGGCTATAGCCTTGGGGTGTGGGGCTGCCAACTTCGTCCGCCGGACTCGGAATGCCGCGAGACTTTGCAAGGGGCCTCCGTGAGCCAAAAATTGGCCGCGGGCAAAGCCGCGCCCAAAAATAACCGCCCGAAGGCCGGGGCGCCAAGTTCGTCCAGCGGAAAAAGGCCACAAAAACGGGTGGGCTATAGCCTTGGGGGGTGGGGCTGGCCAACATCGTCCACCAGACTCGGAATGCCACGAGACTTTGCGAGGGGCCTCCGTGTGCCAAAAATAGGCCGCGGGCAAAGCCGCGCCAAAAAATAACTGCCTGAAGGCCGTGGCGCCAAGTTCGTCCAGCGGAAAAAGGCCACAAAAACGGGTGGGCTATAGCCTTGGGGGGTGGGCTGGCCAACTTCGTCCACCAGACTCGGAACGCTGCGAGACTTTTCGAGGGGCCTCCGTGTGCCAAAAATAGGCCGCGGGCAAAGCCGCGCCCAAAAATAACCTACCGAAGGCCGGGGCGCCAAGTTCGTCCAGCGGAAAAAGGCCACAAAAACGGGTGGGCTATAGCCTTGGGGGGGTGAGGCTGGCAAACTTCGTCCGCCGGACGCGGAATGGCGCGAGACTTTGCGAGCGGCCTCCGTCCGCCAAAAATAGGCCTCGCGCACAGCCGCGCCCAAAAATAACCGCCCGAAGGCCGGGGCGCCAAGTTCGTCCAGCGGAAAAAGGCCACAAAAACGGGTGGGCTATAGCCTTGGGGGGTGGGGCTGGCCAACTTCGTCCACCAGACTCGGAACGCCGTGAGACTTTT
This sequence comes from Citrus x changshan-huyou, assembly GCA_039657385.1. NCBI lineage: Eukaryota > Viridiplantae > Streptophyta > Magnoliopsida > Sapindales > Rutaceae > Citrus > Citrus x changshan-huyou. The sequence goes on from JBCGBO010000015.1 coordinate 294,736, forward strand.
TGAGGGGCCTCCGTGTGCCAAAAATAGGCCGCGGGCAAAGCCGCGTCCAAAAATAACTGCCCGAAGGCCGGGACGCCAAGTTCGTCCTTCGGAAAAAGGCCACAAAAACGGGTGGGCTATAGCCTTGGGGGGTGGGGCTGGCCAACTTCGTCCACCAGACTCGGAACACCGCGAGACTTTTTGAGGGGCCTCCGTGTGCCAAAAATAGGCCGCGGGCAAAGCCGCGTCCAAAAATAACTGCCCGAAGGCCGGGGCGCCAAGTTCGTCCAGCGGAAAAAGGCCACAATAACGGGTGGGCTATAGCCTAGGGGGTGGGGCTGGCCGACTTCGTCCGCCGGACTCGGAATGCCGCGAGGCTTTCCGAGGGGCCTCCGTGTGCAAAAAATAGGCCGCGGGCAAAGCCGCAGAAAAAAATAACCGCCCGAAGGCCGCGGCGCCAAGTTCGTCCAGCGGAAAAAGGCCACAAAAACGGGTGGGCAATAGCCTTGGGTGGTGGGGCTGGCCACCTTCGTCCGCCGGACTCGGAATGCCGCGAGACATTGCGAGGGGCCTCCGTGTGCCAAAAATAGGCCGCGGGCAAAGCCGTGCCCAAAACTAACTGCCCAAAGGCCGGTGCGCGAAGTTCGTCCAGCGGAAAAAGGCCACAAAAACGGGTGGGCTATAGCCTTGGGGGGTGGGGCTAGCCAACTTCGTCCGCCGGACTCGGAATGCCGCGAGACTTTGCGAGGGGCCTCCGTGTGCCAAAAATAGGCCGCGGCCAAAGCCACACCCAAAAATATCTGCCCGAAGGACGGGGCGCCAAATTCGTCCAGTGGAAAAAGGCCACAAAAACGGGTGGGCTATAGCCTTGGGGGGTGGGGCTGGCCCACTTCGTCCGCCGAACTCGGAACACCGCGAGACTTTACGAGGGGCCTCCGTATGCAAAAAATAGGCCGCGGGCAAAGCCGCGTCCAAAAATAACCGCCCGAAGGCCGGTGCGCGAAGTTCGTCCAGCGGAAAAAGGCCACAAAAACGGGTGGGCTATAGCCTTGCGGGGTGGGGCGGGCCAACTTCGTCCGCCGGTCTTGGAATGCCGCGAGACTTTGCGAGGGGCCTCCGTGTGCCAAAAGTAGGCCGTGGGCAAAGCCGCGCCCAAAAATAACCCCCCGAAGGCCGGGGCGCCAAGTTCGTCCAGCGGAAAAAGGCCACAAAAACGGATGGGCTATAGCCTTGGGGTGTGGGGCTGGCCAACTTCGTCCGCCGGACTCGGAATGCCACGAGACTTTGCGAGGGGCCTCCGTGAGCCAAAAATTGGCCGCGGGCAAAGCCGCGCCCAAAAATAACCCCCCGAAGGCCGGGGCGCCAAGTTCGTCCAGCGGAAAAAGGCAACAAAAACGGATGGGCTATAGCCTTGGGGGGTGGGGCTGGCCAACTTCGTCCGCCGGACTCGGAACGCCGCGAGACTTTGCGAGGGGCCTCCGTGTGCCAAAAATAGGCCAAGGGCAAAGCCGCGCCAAAAAATAACAGCCCGAAGGTCGGGGCGCCAAGTTCGTCCAGCGGAAAAAGGCCACAAAAACGGGTGGGCTATAGCCTTAGGGGGTGGGGCTGGCCAACTTCGTCCACCAGACTCGGAACGCTGCGAGACTTTTCGAGTGGCCTCTGTGTGCCAAAAATAGGCCACGGGCAAAGCCGCGCCCAAAAATAACCGCCCGAAGGCCGGGGCGTCAAGTTCGTTCAGCGGAAAAAGGCAACAAAAACGGGTGGGCTATAGCCTTGGGGGGTGGGGCTAGCCAACTTCGTCCGCCGGACTCGGAATGCCGCGAGACTTTGCGAGGGGCCTCCGTGTGCCAAAAATAGGCCGCGGCCAAAGCCACACCCAAAAATATCTGCCCGAAGGACGGGGCGCCAAATTCGTCCAGTGGAAAAAGGCCACAAAAACGGGTGGGCTATAGCCTTGGGGGGTGGGGCTGGCCAACTTCGTCCGCCGAACTCGGAACACCGCGAGACTTTACGAGGGGCCTCCGTGTGCCAAAAATAGGCCACGGGCAAGGTCGCGCCCAAAAATAACCGCCCAAAGGCCGGGGCGCCAAGTTCGTCCAGCGGAAAAAGGCCACAAAAACGGGTGGGCTATAGCCTTGGGGTGTGGGGCTGGCCAACTTCGTCCACCGGACTCGGAATGCCACGAGACTTAGCGAGGGGCCTCCGTGAGCCAAAAATTGGCCGCGGGCAAAGCCGCGCCCAAAAATAACCCCCCGAAGGCCGGGGCGCCAAGTTCGTCCAGCGGAAAATGGCAACAAAAACGGATGGGCTATAGCCTTGGGGGGTGGGGCTGGCCAACTTCGTCCGCCGGACTCGGAACGCCGCGAGACTTTGCGAGGGGCCTCCGTGTGCCAAAAATAGGCCAAGGGCAAAGCCGCGCCAAAAAATAACTGCCCGAAGGTCGGGGCGCCAAGTTCGTCCAGCGGAAAAAGGCCACAAAAACGGGTGGGCTATAGCCTTGGGGGGTGGGGCTGGCCAACTTCGTCCACCAGACTCGGAACTTTGCGAGACTTTGCGAGGGGCCTCCGTGTGCCAAAAATAGGCCGCGGGCAAGGTCGCGCCCAAAAATAACCGCCCGAAGGCCGGGGCGCCAAGTTCGTCCAGCGGAAAAAGGCCACAAAAACGGGTGGGCTATAGCCTTGGGGGGTGGGGCTGGCCAACTTCGTCCGCCGGACTCGGAATGCCGCGAGACTTTGCGAGGGGCCTCCGTGTGCCAAAAATAGGCCGCGGGTAAAGCCGCGCCCAAAAATAACCGCCCGAAGGCCGGGGCGCCAAGTTCGTCCAGCGGAAAAAGGCCACAAAAACGCGTGGGCTATAGCCTTGGGGGGCGGGGCTGGCCAACTTCGTCCGCCGGACTCGGAATGCCGCGAGACTTTGCGAGGGGCCTCCGTGTGCCAAAAATAGGCTGCGGGCAAAGCCGCGCCCAAAAATAACCGCCCGAAGGCCAGAGCGCCAAGTTCGTCCAGCGGAAAAAGGCCCCAAAAACGGGTGGGCTATAGCCTTGGGGTGTGGGGCGGGCCCACTTCGTCCGCCCGACTCGGAATGCCGCGAGACTTTACGAGGGGCCTCCATGTGCCAAAAATAGGCCGCGGGCAAAGCCGCACCCAATAATAACCGCCCGAAGGCCGGGGCGCCTTGTTCGTCCAGCGGAAAAAGGCCACAAAAACGGGTGGGCTATAGCCTTGGGGGGTGGGGCTGGCCCACTTCGTCCGCCGGCCTCGGAATGACGCAAGACTTTGCGAGGGGCCTCCTTGTGCCAAAAATAGGCCACGGGCAAAGCCGCGTCCAAAAATAACCGCCCGAAGGCCGGGGCGCCAAGTTCGTCCAGCGGAAAAATGCCACAAAAACGGGTGGGCTATAGCCTTGGGGGGTGGGGCTGGCCCACTTCGTCCGCCGGACTCGGAATGCCGCGAGACTTTGCGAGGGGCCTCCGTGTGCCAAAAATAGGCCGCAGGCAAAGCCGCGCCCAAAAATAACCGCCCGAAGGCCGGGGCGCCAAGTTCGTCCAGCGGAAAAAGGCCACAAAAACGGGTGGGCTATAGCCTTGGGGGGTGGGGCTGGCCCACTTCGTCCGCCGGACTCGGAATGCCGTGAGACTTTGCGAGGGGCCTCCGTGTGCCAAAAATAGGCCGCGGGCAAAGCTGCGCCCAAAAATAACCGCCCGAAGGCCGGGGCGCCAAGTTCGTCCGGCGGAAAAAGGCCACAAAAACGGGTGGGCTATAGCCTTGGGGGGTGGGGCTGGCCCACTTCATCCGCCGGACTCGGAATGCCGCGAGACTTTGCGAGGGGCCTCCGTGTGCCAAAAATAGGCCGCGGGCAAAGCCGCGCCCAAAAATAACCGCCCGAAGGCCGGGGCGCCAAGTTCGTCCAGCGGAAAAAGGACACAAAAACGGGTGGGCTATAGCCTTGGGGGTTCGGGCTGGCCACCTTCGTCCGCCGGACTCGGAATGCCGCGAGAATTTTTGAGTGGCCTCCGTGTGCCAAAAATAGGCTGCGAGCAAAGCCGCGTCCAAAAATAACCGCCCGAAGGCCGGGGCGCCAAGTTCGTCCACCGGAAAAAGTCCACAAAAACGCGTGGGCTATAGCCTTGGGGGGTGGGGCTGGCCAACTTCGTCCGCCGGACTCGGAATGCCGCGAGACTTTGCGAGGGGCCTCCGTGTGCCAAAAATAGGCTGCGGGCAAAGCCGCGCCCAAAAATAACCACCCGAAGGCCGGAGCGCCAAGTTTGTCCAGCGGAAAAAGGCCCGAAAAATGGGTGGGCTATAGCCTTGGGGGGTGGGGCTGGCCAACTTCGTCCGCCGGACTCGGAATGCCGCGAGACTTTGCGAGGGGCCTCCGTGTGCCAAAAATAGGCCGCGGGCAAAGCCGCGCCCAAAAATAACCGCCCGAAGGCCGGGGCGCCAAGTTCGTCCACCGGAAAAAGTCCACAAAAACGCGTGGGCTATAGCCTTGGGGGGTGGGGCTGACCCACTTCGTCTGCCGGACTCGGAATGCCGCGAGACTTTGCGAGGGGCCTCCATGTGCCAAAAATAGGCCGCGGGCAAAGCCGCACCCAATAATAACCGCCCGAAGGCCGGGGCGCCTTGTTCGTCCAGCGGACAAAGGCCACAAAAACGGGTGGGCTATAGCCTTGGGGGGTGGGGCTGGCCCACTTCGTCCGCCGGCCTCGGAATGCCGCAAGACTTTGCGAGGGGCCTCCTTGTGCCAAAAATAGGCCACGGCCAAAGCCGCGTCTAAAAATAACCGCCCGAAGGCCGGAGCGCCAAGTTCGTCCAGCGGAAAAATGCCACAAAAACGGGTGGGCTATAGCCTTGGGGGGTGGGGCTGGCCCACTTCGTCCGCCGGACTCGGAATGCCGCGAGACTTTGCGAGGGGCCTCCGTGTGCCAAAAATAGGCCGCGGGTAAAGCTGCGCCCAAAAATAACCGCCCGAAGGCCGGGGCGCCAAGTTCGTCCAGCGGAAAAAGGCCACAAAAACGCGTGGGCTATAGCCTTGGGGGGTGGGGCTGGCCCACTTCGTCCGCCGGACTCGGAATGCCGCGAGACTTTACGAGGGGCCTCCGTGTGCCAAAAATAGGCTGCGGGCAAAGCCGCGCCCAAAAATAACCGCCCGAAGGCCAGAGCGCCAAGTTCGTCCAGCGGAAAAAGGCCCCAAAAACGGGTGGGCTATAGCCTTGGGGTGTGGGGCGGGCCCACTTCGTCCGCCCGACTCGGAATGCCGCGAGACTTTACGAGGGGCCTCCATGTGCCAAAAATAGGCCGCGGGCAAAGCCGCACCCAATAATAACCGCCCGAAGGCCTGGGCGCCTTGTTCGTCCTGCGGAAAAAGGCCACAAAAACGGGTGGGCTATAGCCTTGGGGGGTGGGGCTGGCCCACTTCGTCCGCCGGCCTCGGAATGCCGCAAGACTTTGCGAGGCGCCTCCTTGTGCCAAAAATAGGCCACGGGCAAAGCCGCGTCCAAAAATAACCACCCGTAGGCCGGGGCGCCAAGTTCGTCCAGCGGAAAAATGCCACAAAAACGGGTGGGCTATAGCCTTGGGGGGTGGGGCTGGCCCACTTCGTCCGCCGGACTCGGAATGCCGCGAGACTTTGCGAGGGGCCTCCGTGTGCCAAAAATAGGCCGCAGGCAAAGCCGCGCCCAAAAATAACCGCCCGAAGGCCGGGGCGCCAAGTTCGCCCAGCGGAAAAAGGCCACAAAAACGGGTGGGCTATAGCCTTGGGGGGTGGGGCTGGCCCACTTCGTCCGCCGGACTCGGAATGCCGCGAGACTTTGCGAGGGGCCTCCGTGTGCCAAAAATAGGCCGCGGGCAAAGCCGCGCCCAAAAATAACTGCCCGAAGGCCGGGGCGCCAAGTTCGTCCGGCGGAAAAAGGCCACAAAAACGGGTGGGCTATAGCCTTGGGGGGTGGGGCTGGCCAACTTCGTCCGCCGGACTCGGAATGCTGCGAGACTTTGCGAGGGGCCTCCGTGTGCCAAAAATAGGCCGCGGGCAAAGCCGCGCCCAAAAATAACCACCCGAAGGCCGGTGCGCCAAGTTCGTCCAGCGGAAAAAGGCCACAAAAACGGGTGGGCTATAGCCTTGGGGGTTCGGGCTGGCCACCTTCGTCCGCCGGACTCGGAATGCCGCAAGACTTTGCGAGGGCCCTCCGTGTGCCAAAAATAGGCCGCGGGAAAAGCCGTGCACAAAAATAACCGTGCGAAGGCCGGGGCGCCAAGTTCGTCCAGCGGAAAAAGGCCACAAAAACGGGTGGGCTATAGTCTTGGGGGGTGGGGCTGGCCAACTTCGTCCGCCGGACTCAGAATGCCGCGAGACTTTGCGAGGGGCCTCCGTGTGCCAAAAATAGGCTGCGGGCAAAGCCGCGCCCAAAAATAACCGCCCGAAGGCCAGAGCGCCAAGTTCGTCCAGCGGAAAAAGGCCCCAAAAACGGGTGGGCTATAGCCTTGGGGTGTGGGGCGGGCCCACTTCGTCCGCCCGACTCGGAATGCCGCGAGACTTTGCGAGGGGCCTCCATGTGCCAAAAATAGGCCGCGGGCAAAGCCGCACCCAATAATAACCGCCCGAAGGCCGGGGCGCCTTGTTCGTCCAGCGGAAAAAGGCCACAAAAACGGGTGGGCTATAGCCTTGGGGGGTGGGGCTGGCTCACTTCGTCCGCCGGCCTCGGAATGCCGCAATACTTTGCGAGGGGCCTCCTTGTGCTAAAAATAGGCCACGGGCAAAGCCGCGTCCAAAAATAACCGCCCGAAGGCCGGGGCGCCATTTTCGTCCAGCGGAAGAAGGCCACAAAAACGGGTGGGCTATAGCCTTGGGGGGTGGGGCTGGCCCACTTCGTCCGCCGGACTCGGAATGCCGCGAGACTTTGCGAGGGGCCTCCGTGTGCCAAAAATAGGCCGCGGGCAAAGCCGCGCCCAAAAATAACCGCCCGAAGGCCGGGGCGCCAAGTTCGTCCGGCGGAAAAAGGGCACAAAAACGGGTGGGCTATAGCCTTGGGGGGTGGGGCTGGCCCACTTCGTCCGCCGGCCTCGGAATGCCGCAAGACTTTGCGAGGGGCCTCCTTGTGCCAAAAATAGGCCACGGGCAAAGCCGCGTCCAAAAATAACCGCCCGAAGGCCGGGGCGCCAAGTTCGTCCAGCGGAAAAATGCCACAAAAACGGGTGGGCTATAGCCTTGGGGGGTGGGGCTGGCCCACTTCGTCCGCCGGACTCGGAATGCCGCGAGACTTTGCGAGGGGCCTCCGTGTGCCAAAAATAGGCCGTAGGCAAAGCCGCGCCCAAAAATAACCGCCCGAAGGCTGGGGCGCCAAGTTCGTCCAGCGGAAAAAGGCCACAAAAACGCGTGGGCTATAGCCTTGGGGGGTGGGGCTGGCCAACTTCGTCCGCCGGACTCGGAATGCCGCGAGACTTTGCGAGGGGCCTCCGTGTGCCAAAAATAGGGTGCGGGCAAAGCCGCGCCCAAAAATAACCACCCGTAGGCCGGGGCGCCAAGTTCGTCCAGCGGAAAAATGCCACAAAAACGGGTGGGCTATAGCCTTGGGGGGTGGGGCTGGCCCACTTCGTCCGCCGGACTCGGAATGCCGCGAGACTTTGCGAGGGGCCTCCGTGTGCCAAAAATAGGCCGCAGGCAAAGCCGCGCCCAAAAATAACTGCCCGAAGGCCGGGGCGCCAAGTTCGCCCAGCGGAAAAAGGCCACAAAAACGGGTGGGCTATAGCCTTGGGGGGTGGGGCTGGCCCACTTCGTCCGCCGGACTCGGAATGCCACGAGACTTTGCGAGGGGCCTCCGTGAGCCAAAAATTGGCCGCGGGCAAAGCCGCGCCCAAAAATAACCCCCCGAAGGCCGGGGCGCCAAGTTCGTCCAGCGGAAAATGGCAACAAAAACGGATGGGCTATAGCCTTGGGGGGTGGGGCTGGCCAACTTCGTCCGCCGGACTCGGAACGCCGCGAGACTTTGCGAGGGGCCTCCGTGTGCCAAAAATAGGCCAAGGGCAAAGCCGCGCCAAAAAATAACTGCCTGAAGGTCGGGGCGCCAAGTTCGTCCAGCGGAAAAAGGCCACAAAAACGGGTGGGCTATAGCCTTGGGGGGTGGGGCTGGCCAACTTCGTCCACCAGACTCGGAACACTGCGAGACTTTTCGAGGGGCCTCTGTGTGCCAAATATAGGCCACGGGCAAAGCCGCGCCCAAAAATAAACGCCCGAAGGCCGGGGCGCCAAGTTCGTTCAGCGGAAAAAGGCAACAAAAACGGGTGGGCTATAGCCTTGGGGGGTGGGGCTAGCCAACTTCTTCCGCCGGACTCGGAATGCCGCGAGACTTTGCGAGGGGCCTCCGTGTGCCAAAAATTGGCCGCGGCCAAAGCCACACCCAAAAATATCTGCCCGAAGGACGGGGCGCCAAATTCGTCCAGTGGAAAAAGGCCACAAAAACGGGTGGGCTATAGCCTTGGGGGGTGGGGCTGGCCAACTTCGTCCGCCGAACTCGGAACACCGCGAGACTTTACGAGGGGCCTCCGTGTGCCAAAAATAGGCCACGGGCAAGGTCGCGCCCAAAAATAACCGCCCAAAGGCCGGGGCGCCAAGTTCGTCCAGCGGAAAAAGGCCACAAAAACGGGTGGGCTATAGCCTTGGGGGGTGGGGCTGGCCAACTTCGTCCGCCGGACTCGGAATGCCGTGAGACTTTGTGAGGGGCCTCCGTGTGCCAAAAATAGGCCAAGGGCAAAGCCGCGCCAAAAAATAACTGCCCGAAGGTCGGGGCGCCAAGTTCGTCCAGCGGAAAAAGGCCACAAAAACGGGTGGGCTATAGCCTTGGGGGGTGGGGCTGGCCAACTTCGTCCACCAGACTCGGAACTTTGCGAGACTTTGCGAGGGGCCTCCGTGTGCCAAAAATAGGCCGCGGGCAAGGTCGCGCCCAAAAATAACCGCCCGAAGGCCGGGGCGCCAAGTTCGTCCAGCGGAAAAAGGCCACAAAAACGGGTGGGCTATAGCCTTGGGGGGTGGGGCTGGCCAACTTCGTCCGCCGGACTCGGAATGCCGCGAGACTTTGCGAGGGGCCTCCGTGTGCCAAAAATAGGCCGCGGGTAAAGCCGCGCCCAAAAATAACCGCCCGAAGGCCGGGGCGCCAAGTTCGTCCAGCGGAAAAAGGCCACAAAAACGCGTGGGCTATAGCCTTGGGGGGTGGGGCTGGCCAACTTCGTCCGCCGGACTCGGAATGCCGCGAGACTTTGCGAGGGGCCTCCGTGTGCCAAAAATAGGCTGCGGGCAAAGCCGCGCCCAAAAATAACCGCCCGAAGGCCAGAGCGCCAAGTTCGTCCAGCGGAAAAAGGCCCCAAAAACGGGTGGGCTATAGCCTTGGGGTGTGGGGCGGGCCCACTTCGTCCGCCCGACTCGGAATGCCGCGAGACTTTACGAGGGGCCTCCATGTGCCAAAAATAGGCCGCGGGCAAAGCCGCACCCAATAATAACCGCCCGAAGGCCGGGGCGCCTTGTTCGTCCAGCGGAAAAAGGCCACAAAAACGGGTGGGCTATAGCCTTGGGGGGTGGGGCTGGCCCACTTCGTCCGCCGGCCTCGGAATGACGCAAGACTTTGCGAGGGGCCTCCTTGTGCCAAAAATAGGCCACGGGCAAAGCCGCGTCCAAAAATAACCGCCCGAAGGCCGGGGCGCCAAGTTCGTCCAGCGGAAAAATGCCACAAAAACGGGTGGGCTATAGCCTGGGGGGTGGGGCTGGCCCACTTCGTCCGCCGGACTCGGAATGCCGCGAGACTTTGCGAGGGGCCTCCGTGTGCCAAAAATAGGCCGCAGGCAAAGCCGCGCCCAAAAATAACCGCCCGAAGGCCGGGGCGCCAAGTTCGTCCAGCGGAAAAAGGCCACAAAAACGGGTGGGCTATAGCCTTGGGGGGTGGGGCTGGCCCACTTCGTCCGCCGGACTCGGAATGCCGTGAGACTTTGCGAGGGGCCTCCGTGTGCCAAAAATAGGCCGCGGGCAAAGCTGCGCCCAAAAATAACCGCCCGAAGGCCGGGGCGCCAAGTTCGTCCGGCGGAAAAAGGCCACAAAAACGGGTGGGCTATAGCCTTGGGGGGTGGGGCTGGCCCACTTCATCCGCCGGACTCGGAATGCCGCGAGACTTTGCGAGGGGCCTCCGTGTGCCAAAAATAGGCCGCGGGCAAAGCCGCGCCCAAAAATAACCGCCCGAAGGCCGGGGCGCCAAGTTCGTCCAGCGGAAAAAGGACACAAAAACGGGTGGGCTATAGCCTTGGGGGTTCGGGCTGGCCACCTTCGTCCGCCGGACTCGGAATGCCGCGAGAATTTTTGAGTGGCCTCCGTGTGCCAAAAATAGGCTGCGGGCAAAGCCGCGTCCAAAAATAACCGCCCGAAGGCCGGGGCGCCAAGTTCGTCCACCGGAAAAAGTCCACAAAAACGCGTGGGCTATAGCCTTGGGGGGTGGGGCTGGCCAACTTCGTCCGCCGGACTCGGAATGCCGCGAGACTTTGCGAGGGGCCTCCGTGTGCCAAAAATAGGCTGCGGGCAAAGCCGCGCCCAAAAATAACCACCCGAAGGCCGGAGCGCCAAGTTTGTCCAGCGGAAAAAGGCCCGAAAAATGGGTGGGCTATAGCCTTGGGGGGTGGGGCTGGCCAACTTCGTCCGCCGGACTCGGAATGCCGCGAGACTTTGCGAGGGGCCTCCGTGTGCCAAAAATAGGCCGCGGGCAAAGCCGCGCCCAAAAAGAACCGCCCGAAGGCCGGGGCGCCAAGTTCGTCCACCGGAAAAAGTCCACAAAAACGCGTGGGCTATAGCCTTGGGGGGTGGGGCTGACCCACTTCGTCTGCCGGACTCGGAATGCCGCGAGACTTTGCGAGGGGCCTCCATGTGCCAAAAATAGGCCGCGGGCAAAGCCGCACCCAATAATAACCGCCCGAAGGCCGGGGCGCCTTGTTCGTCCAGCGGACAAAGGCCACAAAAACGGGTGGGCTATAGCCTTGGGGGGTGGGGCTGGCCCACTTCGTCCGCCGGCCTCGGAATGCCTCAAGACTTTGCGAGGGGCCTCCTTGTGCCAAAAATAGGCCACGGCCAAAGCCGCGTCTAAAAATAACCGCCCGAAGGCCGGAGCGCCAAGTTCGTCCAGCGGAAAAATGCCACAAAAACGGGTGGGCTATAGCCTTGGGGGGTGGGGCTGGCCCACTTCGTCCGCCGGACTCGGAATGCCGCGAGACTTTGCGAGGGGCCTCCGTGTGCCAAAAATAGGCCGCGGGTAAAGCCGCGCCCAAAAATAACCGCCCGAAGGCCGGGGCGCCAAGTTCGTCCAGCGGAAAAAGGCCACAAAAACGCGTGGGCTATAGCCTTGGGGGGTGGGGCTGGCCCACTTCGTCCGCCGGACTCGGAATGCCGCGAGACTTTGCGAGGGGCCTCCGTGTGCCAAAAATAGGCCGCAGGCAAAGCCGCGCCCAAAAATAACCGCCCGAAGGCCGGGGCGCCAAGTTCGCCCAGCGGAAAAAGGCCACAAAAACGGGTGGGCTATAGCCTTGGGGGGTGGGGCTGGCCCACTTCGTCCGCCGGACTCGGAATGCCGCGAGACTTTGCGAGGGGCCTCCGTGTGCCAAAAATAGGCCGCGGGCAAAGCCGCGCCCAAAAATAACTGCCCGAAGGCCGGGGCGCCAAGTTCGTCCGGCGGAAAAAGGCCACAAAAACGGGTGGGCTATAGCCTTGGGGGGTGGGGCTGGCCAACTTCGTCCGCCGGACTCGGAATGCTGCGAGACTTTGCGAGGGGCCTCCGTGTGCCAAAAATAGGCCGCGGGCAAAGCCGCGCCCAAAAATAACCACCCGAAGGCCGGTGCGCCAAGTTCGTCCAGCGGAAAAAGGCCACAAAAACGGGTGGGCTATAGCCTTGGGGGTTCGGGCTGGCCACCTTCGTCCGCCGGACTCGGAATGCCGCAAGACTTTGCGAGGGCCCTCCGTGTGCCAAAAATAGGCCGCGGGCAAAGCCGCACCCAATAATAACCGCCCGAAGGCCGGGGCGCCTTGTTCGTCCAGCGGAAAAAGGCCACAAAAACGGGTGGGCTATAGCCTTGGGGGGTGGGGCTGGCTCACTTCGTCCGCCGGCCTCGGAATGCCGCAATACTTTGCGAGGGGCCTCCTTGTGCTAAAAATAGGCCACGGGCAAAGCCGCGTCCAAAAATAACCGCCCGAAGGCCGGGGCGCCATGTTCGTCCAGCGGAAGAAGGCCACAAAAACGGGTGGGCTATAGCCTTGGGGGGTGGGGCTGGCCCACTTCGTTTGCCGGACTCGGAATGCCGCGAGACTTTGCGAGGGGCCTCCGTGTGCCAAAAATAGGCCGCGGGCAAAGCCGCGCCCAAAAATAACCGCCCGAAGGCCGGGGCGCCAAGTTCGTCCGGCGGAAAAAGGGCACAAAAACGGGTGGGCTATAGCCTTGGGGGGTGGGGCTGGCCCACTTCGTCCGCCGGCCTCGGAATGCCGCAAGACTTTGCGAGGGGCCTCCTTGTGCCAAAAATAGGCCACGGGCAAAGCCGCGTCCAAAAATAACCGCCCGAAGGCCGGGGCGCCAAGTTCGTCCAGCGGAAAAATGCCACAAAAACGGGTGGGCTATAGCCTTGGGGGGTGGGGCTGGCCCACTTCGTCCGCCGGACTCGGAATGCCGCGAGACTTTGCGAGGGGCCTCCGTGTGCCAAAAATAGGCCGTAGGCAAAGCCGCGCCCAAAAATAACCGCCCGAAGGCTGGGGCGCCAAGTTCGTCCAGCGGAAAAAGGCCACAAAAACGCGTGGGCTATAGCCTTGGGGGGTGGGGCTGGCCAACTTCGTCCGCCGGACTCGGAATGCCGCGAGACTTTGCGAGGGGCCTCCGTGTGCCAAAAATAGGGTGCGGGCAAAGCCGCGCCCAAAAATAACCACCCGTAGGCCGGGGCGCCAAGTTCGTCCAGCGGAAAAATGCCACAAAAACGGGTGGGCTATAGCCTTGGGGGGTGGGGCTGGCCCACTTCGTCCGCCGGACTCGGAATGCCGCGAGACTTTGCGAGGGGCCTCCGTGTGCCAAAAATAGGCCGCAGGCAAAGCCGCGCCCAAAAATAACCGCCCGAAGGCCGGGGCGCCAAGTTCGCCCAGCGGAAAAAGGCCACAAAAACGGGTGGGCTATAGCCTTGGGGGGTGGGGCTGGCCCACTTCGTCCGCCGGACTCGGAATGCCGCGAGACTTTGCGAGGGGCCTCCGTGTGCCAAAAATAGGCCGCGGGCAAAGCCGCGCCCAAAAAGAACCGCCCGAAGGCCGGGGCGCCAAGTTCGTCCGGCGGAAAAAGGCCACAAAAACGGGTGGGCTATAGCCTTGGGGGGTGGGGCTGGCCCACTTCGTCCGCCGGACTCGGAATGCTGCGAGACTTTGCGAGGGGCCTCCGTGTGCCAAAAATAGGCCGCGGGCAAAGCCGCGCCCAAAAATAACCACCCGAAGGCCGGTGCGCCAAGTTCGTCCAGCGGAAAAAGGCCACAAAAACGGGTGGGCTATAGCCTTGGGGGTTCGGGCTGGCCACCTTCGTCCGCCGGACTCGGAATGCCGCAAGACTTTGCGAGGGCCCTCCGTGTGCCAAAAATAGGCCGCGGGAAAAGCCGTGCACAAAAATAACCGTGCGAAGGCCGGGGCGCCAAGTTCGTCCAGCGGAAAAAGGCCACAAAAACGCGTGGGCTATAGCCTTGGGGGGTGGGGCTGGCCAACTTCGTCCGCCGGACTCGGAATGGCGCGAGACTTTGTGAGCGGCCTCCGTGTACCAAAAATAGGCTGCGGGAACAGCCGCGCCCAAAAATAACCGCCCGAAGGCCGGGGCGCCGAGTTCGTCCAGCGGAAAAAGGCCACAAAAACGGGTGGGCTATAGCCTCGGGGGGTGGGGCTGGCCCACTTCGTCCGCCGGACTCGGAATGCCGCGAGACTTTGCGAGGGGCCTCCGTGTGCCAAAAATAGGCCGCGGGCAAAGCCGCGCCCAAAAATAACCGCCCGAAGGCCGGGGCGCCAACTTCGTCCGGCGGAAAAAGGGGACAAAAACGGGTGGGCTATAGCCTTGGGGGGTGGGGCTGGCCCACTTCGTCCGCCGGCCTCGGAATGCCGCAAGACTTTGCGAGGGGCCTCCTTGTGCCGAAAATAGGCCACGGGCAAAGCCGCGTCCAAAAATAACCGCCCGAAGGCCGGGGCGCCGAGTTCGTCCAGCGGAAAAAGGCCACAAAAACGGGTGGGCTATAGCCTCGGGGGGTGGGGCTGGCCAACTTCGTCCGCCGGACTCAGAATGGTGCGAGACTTTACGAGCGGCCGCCGTGTGCCAAAAAAAGGCCGCGGGCACAGCCTTGCCCAAAAATAACCGTCCGAAGGCCGGGGCGCCAAGTTCGTCCAGCGGAAAAAGGCCAAAAAAACGGGTGGGCTATAGCCTTCGGGGCTGGGGCTGGCCAACTTCGTCCGCCGGACTCGGAATGGCGCGAGACTTTGCGAGCGGCTTCCATGTGCCCGAAATAGGCCGCGGGCACAGCCGCGCCCCAAAAAAAATGCCCGAAGGCCAGGGCGCCAAGTTCGTCCAGCGGAAAAAGGCCACAAAAACGGGTGGGCTATAGCCTTGGGGGGTGGGGCTGGCCAACTTCGTCCGCGGGACTCGGAATGGCGCGAGACTTTGCGAGCGGCCTCCGTTTGCCAAAAATAGGCCGCGGGGACAGCTACGTCCAAAAATAACCGCCCGAAAACCGGGGCGCCAAGTTTGTCCAGCGGAAAAAGGCCACAAAAACGGGTGGGCTATAGCCTTGGGCGGTGGGGCTGGCCAACTTCGTCCGCCGGACTCGGAATGGCGCGAGACTTTGCGAGCGGCCTCCGTTTGCCAAAAATAGGCCGCGGGGACAGCTACGCCCAAAAATAACTGCCCGAAAACCGGGGCGCCAAGTTTGTCCAGCGGAAAAAGGCCACAAAAACGGGTGGGCTATAGCCTCGGGGGGTGGGGCTGGCCAACTTCGTCCGCCGGACTCAGAATGGTGCGAGACTTTACGAGCGGCCGCCGTGTGCCAAAAATAGGCCGCGGGCACAGCTACGCCCAAAAATAACCGCCCGAAGACCGGGGCGCCAAGTTTGTTCAGCGGAAAAAGGCCACAAAAACGGGTGGGCTATAGCCTTGGGGGGTGGGGCTGGCCAACTTCGTCCGCCGGACTCGGAATGCCGTGAGACTTTGTGAGCAGCCTCCGTGTGCCAAAAATAGGCCGCGGGCTCAGCCGCGCCCAAAAAAAAACCGACCGAAGGCCGGGGCGCCAAGTTCGTGCAGCGGAAAAAGGCCACAAAAACGGGTGGGCTATAGCCTTGGGGGGTGGGGCTGGCCAACATCGTCCGCCGGACTCGGAATGGCTCGAGACTTTGCGAGCGTCCTCCGTTTGCCAAAAATAGGCCGCGGGGACAGCTACGCCCAAAAATAACTGCCCGAAAACCGGGGCGCCAAGTTTGTCCAGCGGAAAAAGGCCACAAAAACGGGTGGGCTATAGCCTTGGGGGGTGGGGCTGGCCAACTTCGTCCGCCGGACTCGGAATGGCACGAGACTTTGCGAGCGGCCTCCGTGTGCCAAAAATAGGCCGTGGGCACAGCCGCGGCCAAAAATACCCGCCCGAAGGCCGGGGCGCCAAGTTCGTCGAGCGGAAAAAGGCCACAAAAACGGGTTGGCTATAGCCTTGGGGGGTGGGGCTGGCCAACTTCGTCCGCCGGACTCGGAATGGCGCGAGACTTTGCGAGCAGGCTCCATGTGCCAAAAATAGGCCGCGGGCACAGCCTAGCCCAAAAATAACCGCCCGAAGGCCGGGGCGCCAAGTTCGTCCAGCGGAAAAAGGCCACAAAAACGGGTGGGCTATAGCCTTCGGGGCTGGGGCTTGCCAACTTCGTCCGCCGGACTCGGAATGGCACGAGACTTTGCGAGCAGCCTCCATGTGCCCAAAATAGGCCGCGGGCACAGCCGCGCCAAAAAAAAAACGCCCGAAGGCCGGGGCGCCAAGTTCGTCCAGCGGAAAAAGGCCACAAAAACGGGTGGGCTATAGCCTTGGGGGGTGGGGATGGCCAACTTCATCCGCCGGACTCTGAATGGCGCGAGACTTTGCGAGCGGGCTCCATGTGCCAAAAATAGGCCGCGGGCACAGCCGTGCCCAAAATTAACAGCCCGAAGGCCGGGGCGCCAAGTTCGTCCAGCGGAAAAAGGCAACAAAAATGGGTGGGCTATTGCCTTGGGGGGTGGGGCTGGCCAACTTCGTCCGCCGGACTCGGAATGGCGCGAGACTTTGCGAGCGGCCTCCGTTTGACAAAAATAGGCCGCGGGCACAGCTACGCCCAAAAATAACCCCCCGAAAACTGGGTCGCCAAGTTTGTCCAGCGGAAAAAGGCCACAAAAACGGGTTGGCTATAGCCTTGGGGGGTGGGGCTGGCCAACTTTGTCCGCCGGACTCGGAATGCCGCGAGACTTTGTGAGCGGCCTCCGTGTGCCAAAAATAGGCTGTGGGCTCAGCCGCGCCAAAAAAAAAACCGCCCGAAGGCGGGGGCGCCAAGTTTGTCCAGCGGAAAAAGGCCACAAAAACAGGTGGGCTATAGCCTTGGGGGGTGGGGCTGGCCAACTTCGTCCGCCGGACTCGGAATGGTGCGAGACTTTGCGAGCGGCCTTCGTGTGCCAAAAATAGGCCGTGGGTACAGCCGCGCCCAAAAATAACCGACCGAAGGCCGGGGCGCCAAGTTCGTGCAGCGGAAAAAGGCCACAAAAATGGGTGGGCTATAGCCTTGGGGGGTGGGGCTTGCCAACTTCGTCCGCTGGACTCGGAATGGCGTGAGACTTTGCGAGCGGCCTCCGTTTGCCAAAAATAGGCCGCGGGGACAGCTACGCCCAAAAATAACTGCCCGAAAACCGGGGCGCCAAGTTTGTCCAGCGGAAAAAGGCCACAAAAACGGGTGGGCTATAGCCTTGGGGGGTGGGGCTGGCCAACTTCGTCCGCCGGACTCGGAATGGCACGAGACTTTGCGAGCGGCCTCCGTGTGCCAAAAATAGGCCGTGGGCACAGCCGCGGCCAAAAATACCCGCCCGAAGGCCGGGGCGCCAAGTTCGTCGAGCGGAAAAAGGCCACAAAAACGGGTGGGCTATAGCCTTGGGGGGTGGGGCTGGCCAACTTCGTCCGCCGGACTCGGAATGGCGCGAGACTTTGCGAGCGGCCTCCATGTGCCCGAAATAGGCCGCGGGCACAGCCGCGCCCAAAAAAAAACGCCCGAAGGCCGGGGCGCCAAGTTCGTCCAGCGGAAAAAGGCCACAAAAACGGGTGGGCTATAGCCTTGGGGGGTGGGGATGGCCAACTTCATCCGCCGGACTCTGAATGGCGCGAGACTTTGCGAGCGGGCTCCATGTGCCAAAAATAGGCCGCGGGCACAGCCGTGCCCAAAATTAACAGCCCGAAGGCCGGGGCGCCAAGTTCGTCCAGCGGAAAAAGGCAACAAAAATGGGTGGGCTATTGCCTTGGGGGGTGGGGCTGGCCAACTTCGTCCGCCGGACTCGGAATGGCGCGAGACTTTGCGAGCGGCCTCCGTTTGAAAAAAATAGGCCGCGGGCACAGCTACGCCCAAAAATAACCCCCCGAAAACCGGGTCGCCAAGTTTGTCCAGCGGAAAAAGGCCACAAAAACGGGTTGGCTATAGCCTTGGGGGGTGGGGCTGGCCAACTTCGTCCGCCGGACTCGGAATGCCGCGAGACTTTGTGAGCGGCCTCCGTGTACCAAAAATAGGCTGTGGGCTCAGCCGCGCCAAAAAAAAAACCGCCCGAAGGCGGGGGCGCCAGGTTTGTCCAGCGGAAAAAGGCCACAAAAACAGGTGGGCTATAGCCTTGGGGGGTGGGGCTGGCCAACTTCGTCCGCCGGACTCGGAATGGTGCGAGACTTTGCGAGCGGCCTTCGTGTGCCAAAAATAGGCCGTGGGTACAGCCGCGCCCAAAAATAACCGACCGAAGGCCGGGGCGCCAAGTTCGTGCAGCGGAAAAAGGCCACAAAAATGGGTGGGCTATAGCCTTGGGGGGTGGGGCTTGCCAACTTCGTCCGCTGGACTCGGAATGGCGCGAGACTTTGCGAGCGGCCTCCGTTTGCCAAAAATAGGCCGCGGGGACAGCTACGCCCGAAAATAACTGCCCGAAAACCGGGGCGCCAAGTTTGTCCAGCGGAAAAAGGCCACAAAAATGGGTGGGCTATAGCCTTGGGGGGTGGGGCTGGCCAACTTCGTCCGCCGGACTCGGAATGGCACGAGACTTTGCGAGCGGCCTCCGTGTGCCAAAAATAGGCCGTGGGCACAGCCGCGGCCAAAAATACCCGCCCGAAGGCCGGGGCGCCAAGTTCGTCGAGCGGAAAAAGGCCACAAAAACGGGTGGGCTATAGCCTTGGGGGGTGGGGCTGGCCAACTTCGTCCGCCGGACTCGGAATGGCGCGAGACTTTGCGAGCGGCCCCCATGTGCCCGAAATAGGCCGCGGGCACAGCCTTGCCCAAAAATAACCGCCCGAAGGCCGGGGCGCCAAGTTAGTTCAGCGGAAAAAGGCCACAAAAACGGGTGGGCTATAGCCTTCGGGGCTGGGGCTGGCCAACTTCGTCCGCCGGACTCGGAATGGCGCGAGACTTTGCGAGTGGCCTCCATGTGCCCGAAATAGGCCGCGGGCACAGCCGCGCCCAAAAAAAAATGCCCGAAGGCAGGGGCGCCAAGTTCGTCCAGCGGAAAAAGGCCACAAAAACGGGTGGGCTATAGCCTTGGGGGGTGGGGATGGCCAACCTCATCCGCCGGACTCAGAATGGCGCGAGACTTTGCGAACGGGCTCCATGTGCCAAAAACAGGCCGCGGGCACAGCCGTGCCCAAAATTAAAAGCCCGAAGGCCGGGGCGCGAAGTTCGTCCAGCGGAAAAAGGCCACAAAAATGGGTGGGCTATTGCCTTGGGGGGTGGGGCTGGCCAAGTTCGTCCGCCGGACTCGGAATGGCGCGAGACTTTACGAGCGGCCTCCGTGTGCCAAAAATAGGCCGCGGGGACAGCCGTGCCCAAAAATAACCACCCGAAGGGCGGGGCGCCAAGTTCGTCCAGCGGAAAAAGTCCACAAAAACGGGTGGGCTATAGCCTTGGGGGGTGGGGCTGCCCAACTTCGTCCAACGGACTCGGAATGGCGCGAGACTTTACGAGCGGCCTCCGTGTGCCAAAAATAGGCCGCGGGCATAGCCGCGCCCAAAAATAACCTCCCGAAGGCCGGGGCGCCAAGTTCGTCCAGCGGAAAAAGGCCACAAAAACGGGTGGGCTATAGCCTTGGGGGGTGGGGCCGGCCAACTTCGACCGCCGGACCCGGAATGGCGCGAGACTTTGCGAGCGGCCTCCATGTAACAAAAATAGGCCCCAAGCACAGCCGCGCCGAAAAAAAACCGCCCGAAGGCCGGGGCGCCAAGTTCGTCCAGCAGAAAAAGGCCACAAAAACGGGTGGGCTACAGCCTTGGGGGGTGGGGCAGGCCAACTTCGTCCGCCGGACTCGGAATGCCGCGAGTCTTTGTGAGGGGCCTCCGTGTGCCAAAAATAGGCCGTGGGCAAAGCCGCGCCCAAAAATAACCCCCCCGAAGGTCGGGGCGTAAAGTTCGTCCAGCGGAAAAAGGCCACAAAAACGGGTGGGCTGTAGCCTTGGGGGGTGGGGCTGGCCAACTTCGTCCGCCGGACTCAGAATGCCACGAGACTTTACAAGGGGTCTCCGTGTGCCAAAAATAGGCCGCAGGGAAAGCCGCGCCAAAAAATAACCGCCCGAAGGCCGGGGCTCCAAGTTCGCCCAGCGGAAAAAGGCCACAAAAACGGGGGGGCTACAGCCTTGGGGGCTGGGGCTGGCCGACTTCGTCCGCCGGACTCGGAATGCCGCGAGACTTTGCAAGGGCCCTCCGTGTGCCAAAAATAGGCCGCGGGCAATGCCGCGCCGAAAAATAACCGCACGAAGGCCGGGGCGCCAAGTTCATCCAGCGGAAAAAGGCCACAAAAACGGGTGGGCTATAGCCTTGGGGGGTGGGGCTGGCTAACTTCGTCCGCCGGACTCGGAATGCCGCGAGATTTTATGAGGGGCCTCCGTGTGCCAAAAATAGGCCGCGGGCAAAGCCGCGCCCAAAAATAACCACCCGAAGGCTGGGGCGCCAAGTTCGTCCAGTGGAAAAAGGTCACAAAAACGGGTGGGCTATCGCCTTCGGGGGTGGGGCTAGCCAACTTCGTCTGCCGGACTCGGAAAGCCGGGAGACTTTGCGAGGGGCCTCCGTGTGCCAAAAATAGGCCGCGGGCAAAGCCGCGCGCAAAAATAACCGCCCGTAGGCCGGGGCGCCAAGTTCGTCCAGCGGAAAAAGGCCACAAAAATGGGTGGGCTATTTCCTTGGGGGGTGGGGCTGGCCCACTTCGTCCGCCGGACTCGGAATGGCGCGATACTTTGCGAGGCGCCTCCGTGTGCCAAAAATAGGCCGCGGGCACAGCCGTACCCAAAAAAAACCTCCCGAAGGCCGGGGCGCCAAGTTCGTCCAGCGGAAAAAGTCCACAAAAACGGGTGGGCTATAGCCTTGGGGGGTGGGGCTGGCCCACTTCGTCCGCCGGACTCGGAATGGCGCGATACTTTGCGAGGCGCCTCCGTGAGCCAAAAATATGCCGCGGGCACAGCCGCGCCCAAAAATAACCTCCCGAAGGCTGGGGCGCCAAGTTCGTCCAACGGAAAAAGTCCACAAAAACGGGTGGGCTATAGCCTTGGGGGGTGGGGCTGGCCCACTTCGTCCGCAGGACTCGGAATGGCGGGAGACTTTCCGAGGTGCCTCCGTGAGCCAAAAATATGCCACGGGCACAGCCGCGCCCAAAAATAACTGCCCGAAGGCAGGGGCGCCAAGTTCGCCCAGCGGAAAAATCCCACAAAAACGGTTGGGCTATAGCCTTAGGGGGTGGGGCTGGCCAACATCGTCCGCCGGACTCGGAATGGCGCGATACTTTGCGAGGCGCCTCCGTGTGGCAAAAATAGGCCGCGGGCACAGCCGTACCCAAAAAAAACCTCCCGAAGGCCGGGGCGCCAAGTTCGTCCAGCGGAAAAAGTCCACAAAAACGGGTGGGCTATAGCCTTGGGGGGTGGGGCTGGCCCACTTCGTCCGCCGGACTCGGAATGGCGCGATACTTTGCGAGGCGCCTCCGTGAGCCAAAAATATGCCGCGGGCACAGCCGCGCCCAAAAATAACCTCCCGAAGGCTGGGGCGCCAAGTTCGTCCAGCGGAAAAAGTCCACAAAAACGGGTGGGCTATAGCCTTGGGGGGTGGGGCTGGCCCACTTCGTCCGCAGGACTCGGAATGGCGGGAGACTTTGCGAGGCGCCTCCGTGAGCCAAAAATATGCCGCGGGCACAGCCGCGCCCAAAAATAACTGCCCGAAGACCGGGGCGCCAAGTTCGTCCAGCGGAAAAAGCCCACAAAAGCGGGTGGGCGATAGCCTTGGGGGGTGGGGCTGGCCAACTTCGTCCGCCGGACTCGGAATGGCGCGAGACATTGCGATGCACCTCCGTGTGCCAAAAATAGGCCGCGGGCACAGCCGCGCCCAAAAATAACCGCCCGAAGACCGGGGCGCCAAGTTCATCCAGCGGAAAAAGCCCACAAAAGCGGGTGGGCGATAGCCTTGGGGGGTGGGGCTGGCCAACTTTGTCCGCCGGACTCGGAATGGCGCGAGACATTGCGAGGCACCTCCGTGTGCCAAAAATAGGCCGCGGGCACAGCCGCGCCCAAAAATAACAGCCCGAAGGCCGGGGCGCCAAGTTCGTCCAATGGAAAAAGCCCACAAAAACGGGTGGGCTATAGCCTTGGGGGGTGGGGCTGGCCAACATCGTCTGCCGGACTCGGGATGGCACGAGACTTTACGAGGCGCCTCCGTGTGCCAAAAATAGGCCGCGGGCACAGCCGCACCCAAAAATAACCTCCCGAAGGCCGGGGCGCCAAGTTCGTCCAGCGGAAAAAGTCCACAAAAACGGGTGGGCTATAGCCTTGGGGGGTGGGGCTGGCCCACTTCGTCCGCAGGACTCGGAATGACGGGAGACATTGCGAGGCGCCTCCATAAGCCAAAAATAGGCCGCGGGCACAGCCGCGCCCAAATATAACCGCCCGAAGGCCGGGGCGCCAAGTTCGTCCAGCGGAAAAAGCCCACAAAAGCGGGTGGGCGATAGCCTTGGGGGGTGGGGCTGGCCAACTTCGTCCGCCGGACTCGGAATGGCGCGAGACATTGCGAGTCACCTCCGTGTGCCAAAAATAGGCCGCGGGCACAGCCGCGCCCAAAAATAACCGCCCGAAGACCGGGGCGCCAAGTTCATCCAGCGGAAAAAGCCCACAAAAGCGGGTGGGCGATAGCCTTGGGGGGTGGGGCTGGCCAACTTCGTCCGCCGGACTCGGAATGGCGCGAGACATTGCGAGGCACCTCCGTGTGCCAAAAATAGGCCGCGGGCACAGCCGCGCCCAAAAATAACAGCCCGAAGGCCGGGGCGCCAAGTTCGTCCAATGGAAAAAGCCCACAAAAACGGGTGGGCTATAGCCTTGGGGGGTGGGGCTGGCCAACATCGTCCGCCGGACTCGGGATGGCACGAGACTTTACGAGGCGCCTCCGTGTGCCAAAAATAGGCCGCGGGCACAGCCGCACCCAAAAATAACCTCCCGAAGGCCGGGGCGCCAAGTTCGTCCAGCGGAAAAAGTCCACAAAAACGGGTGGGCTATAGCCTTGGGGGGTGGGGCTGGCCCACTTCGTCCGCAGGACTCGGAATGACGGGAGACATTGCGAGGCGCCTCCATAAGCCAAAAATAGGCCGCGGGCACAGCCGCGCCCAAATATAACCGCCCGAAGGCCGGGGCGCCAAGTTCGTCCAGCGGAAAAAGCCCACAAAAGCGGGTGGGCGATAGCCTTGGGGGGTGGGGCTGGCCAACTTCGTCCGCCGGACTCGGAATGGCGCGAGACATTGCGAGTCACCTCCGTGTGCCAAAAATAGGCCGCAGGCACAGCCGCGCCCAAAAATAACAGCCCGAAGGCCGGGGCGCCAAGTTCGTCCAATGGAAAAAGCCCACAAAAACGGGTGGGCTATAGCCTTGGGGGGTGGGGCTGGCCAACATCGTCCGCCGGACTCGGGATGGCACGAGACTTTACGAGGCGCCTCCGTGTGCCAAAAATAGGCCGCGGGCACAGCCGCACCCAAAAATAACCTCCCGAAGGCCGGGGCGCCAAGTTCGTCCAGCGGAAAAAGTCCACAAAAACGGGTGGGCTATAGCCTTGGGGGGTGGGGCTGGCCCACTTCGTCCGCAGGACTCGGAATGACGGGAGACATTGCGAGGCGCCTCCATAAGCCAAAAATAGGCCGCGGGCACAGCCGCGCCCAAATATAACCGCCCGAAGGCCGGGGCGCCATGTTCGTCCGGCGGAAAAAGCCCACAAAAACGGGTGGGCTATAGCGTTGGGGGGTGGGGCTGGCCGACTTCGTCCGCCGGCCTCGGAATGGCGCGAGACTTTGCGAGGTGCCTCCGTATGCCAAAAATAGGCCACGGGCACAGCCGCGTCCAAAAATAACCACCCGAAGGCCGGGGCGTCAAGTTCGTCCAGCGGAAAAAGGCCACAAAAACGGGCGGGCTATTTCCTTGGGGGGTGGGACTGGCCAACTTCGTCCGCCGGACTCGGAATGCCGCCAGACTTTGCGAGGCACCTCCGAGTGCCAAAAATAGGCCGTGGGCACAGCCGTACCCAAAAATAACCGCCCGAAGACCGGGGCACCAAGTTCGTCCAGCGGAAAAAGCCCACAAAAGCGGGTGGGCGATAGCCTTGGGGGGTGGGGCTGGCCAACTTCGTCCGCCGGACTCGGAATGCCGCCAGACTTTGCGAGGCAACTCCGTGTGCCAAAAATAGGCCGCGGGCACAGCCGCACCCAAAAATAACCACCCGAAGGCCGGGGCGTCAAGTTCGTCCAGCGGAAAAAGCCCACAAAAACGGGTGGGGTATAGCCTTGGGGGGTGGGGCTGGCCAACATCGTCCGTCGGACTTGGAATGGCGGGAGACTTTGCGAGGCACCTCCGTAAGCCAAAAATAGGCCGCGGGCACAGCCGCGTCCAAATATAACCGCCCGAAGGCCAGGGCGCCATGTTCGTCCAGCGGAAAAAGCCCACAAAATCGGGTGGGCTATAGCGTTGGGGGGTGGGGCTGTCCAACATCGTGCGCCGGACTCGGAATGGCGCGAGACTTTGCGAGGCGCCTCCGTGTGCCAAAAATAGGCCGCGGGCACAGCCGTTCCCAAAAATAACCACCCAAAGGCCGGGGCGTCAAGTTCGTCCAGCGGAAAAAGGCCACAAAAACGGGTGGGCCATTTCCTTGGGGGGTGGGGTTGGCCAACTTCGTCCGCCGGACTCGGAATGCCGCCAGACTTTGCGAGGCACCTCAGTGTGCTAAAAATAGGCCGCGGGCACAGCCGCACCCAAAAATAACCGCCCGAAGACCGGGGCACCAAGTTCGTCCAGCGGAAAAAGCCCACAAAAGCGGGTGGGCGATAGCCTTGGGGGGTGGGGCTGGCCAACTTCGTCCGCCGGACTCGGAATGCCGCCAGACTTTGCGAGGCACCTCCGTGTGCCAAAAATAGGCCGTGGACACAGCCGCGCCCAAAAATAACCGCCCGAAGACCGGGGCGCCAAGTTCGTCCAGCGGAAAAAGGCCACAAAAACGGGTGGGTTATTTCCTTGGGGGGTGGGGCTGGCCGACTTCGTCCGCCGGAGTTGGAATGGCGCGAGACTTTGCGAGGCTCCTCCGTGTGCCAAAAATAGGCCGCGGGCACAGCCACACCCAAAAATAACCGCCCGATGGCCGGGGCGCCAAGTTCGTCCAGCGGAAAAAGGCCACAAAAACGGGTGGGCTATTTCCTTGCAGGGTGGGGCTGGCCCACTTCGTCCGCCGGACTCGGAATGGCGCGAGACTTTGCGAGGCGCCTCTGTGTGCCAAAAATAGGCCGGGGGCACAGCCGCGCCCAAAAATAACCGCCCGAAGGCCGGGGCGCCAAGTTCGTCCAGCGGAAAAAGCCCACAAAAACGGGTGGGCTATAGCCTTGGGGGGTGGGGCTCGCCAACTTCGTCCGCCGGACTCGGAATGGCGCGAGACTTTGCGAGGCACCTCCGTGTGATAAATAATAGGCCACGGGCACAGCCGTGCCCAAAAATAACCGCCCGAAGGTTGGGGTGCCAAGTTCGTTCAGCGGAAAAAGGCCCAAAAAACGGGTGGGCTATTATAGCCTTGGGTGGTGGGCCTGGCCAACTTCGTCCGCCGGACTCGGAATGGCACGAGACTTTGCGAGCGGCCTCCGTGTGCCAAAAATATGCTACGGGAACAGCCGCGCCCAAAAATAACCGCCCGAAGGCCGGGGCGCCGAGTTCGTCCAGCGGAAAAATGCCACAAAAACGGGTGGGCTATAGCCTCGGGGGGTGGGGCTGGCCTACTTCGTCCGCCGGACTCAGAATGGTGCGAGACTTTACGAGCGGCCGCCGTGTGCCAAAAATAGGCCGCGGGCACAGCCTTGCCCAAAAATAACCGCCCGAAGGCCGGGGCGCCAAGTTCGTCCAGCGGAAAAAGACCACAAAAACGGGTGGGCTATATCCTTCGGGGGTGGGGCTGCCCAACTTCGTCCGCCGGACTCAGAATGGCGCGAGACTTTGCGAGGCACCTCCGTGTGCCAAAAATAGACCGCAGGCACAGCCGCGGCCAAAAATAACCGCCCGAAGGCCGGGGCGCCAAGTTCGTCCAGCGGAAAAAGCCCACAAAAGCGGGTGGGCGATAGCCTTGGGGGGTGGGGCTGGCCAACTTCGTCCGCCGGACTCGGAATGGCGCGAGACATTGCGAGGCACCTCCGTGTGCCAAAAATAGGCCGCGGGCACAGCCGCACCCAAAAATAACCACCCGAAGGCCGGGGCGTCAAGTTCGTCCAGCGGAAAAAGCCCACAAAAACGGGTGGGCTATAGCCTTGGGGGGTGGGGCTGGCCAACTTCTTCCGCCGGACTCGGAATGGTGCGACACTTTGCGAGGCACCTCCGTGTGCCAAAAAGAGGCCGCGGGCACAGCCGCGCTCAAAAATAACCGCCTGAAGGCCGGGGCGCCAAGTTCGTCCAGCGGAAAAAGCCCACAAAAATGGGTGGGCTATAGCCTTGGGGGGTGGGGCTGCCCAACTTCGTCCACCGGACTCGGAATGGCGCGAGACCTTGAGAGGTGCCTCTGTGTGCCAAAAATTAGGCCGCGGGCACAGCCGCGCCCAAAAATAACAGTCCGAAGGCTGGGGCGCCAAGTTCGTCCAGCGGAAAAAGCCCACAAAAGCGGGTGGGCGATAGCCTTGGGGGGTGGGGCTGGCCAACTTCGTCCGCCAGACTCGGAATGCCGCCAGACTTTGCGAGGCACCTCCGTGTGCCAAAAATAGGCCGTGGACACAGCCGCGCCCAAAAATAACCGCCCGAAGACCGGGGCGCCAAGTTCGTCCAGCGGAAAAAGGCCACAAAAACGGGTGGGTTATTTCCTTGGGGGGTGGGGCTGGCCGACTTCGTCCGCCGGAGTTGGAATGGCGCGAGACTTTGCGAGGCTCCTCCGTGTGCCAAAAATAGGCCGCGGGCACAGCCACACCCAAAAATAACCGCCCGATGGCCGGGGCGCCAAGTTCGTCCAGCGGAAAAAGGCCACAAAAACGGGTGGGCTATTTCCTTGCAGGGTGGGGCTGCCCAACTTCGTCCGCCGGACTCGGAATGGCGCGAGACTTTGCGAGGCGCCTCTGTGTGCCAAAAATAGGCCGGGGGCACAGCCGCGCCCAAAAATAACCGCCCGAAGGCCGGGGCGCCAAGTTCGTCCAGCGGAAAAAGCCCACAAAAACGGGTGGGCTATAGCCTTGGGGGCTGGGGCTTGCCAACTTCGTCCGCCGGACTCGGAATGGCGCGAGACTTTGCGAGGCGCCTCCGTGTGATAAATAATAGGCCACGGGCACAGCCGTGCCCAAAAATAACCGCCCGAAGGTTGGGGTGCCAAGTTCGTTCAGCGGAAAAAGGCCCAAAAAACGGGTGGGCTATTATAGCCTTGGGTGGTGGGCCTGGCCAACTTCGTCCGCCGGACTCGGAATGGCACGAGACTTTGCGAGCGGCCTCCGTGTGCCAAAAATATGCTACGGGAACAGCCGCGCCCAAAAATAACCGCCCGAAGGCCGGGGCGCCGAGTTCGTCCAGCGGAAAAATGCCACAAAAACGGGTGGGCTATAGCCTCGGGGGGTGGGGCTGGCCTACTTCGTCCGCCGGACTCAGAATGGTGCGAGACTTTACGAGCGGCCGCCGTGTGCCAAAAATAGGCCGCGGGCACAGCCTTGCCCAAAAATAACCGCCCGAAGGCCGGGGCGCCAAGTTCGTCCAGCGGAAAAAGACCACAAAAACGGGTGGGCTATATCCTTCGGGGGTGGGGCTGCCCAACTTCGTCCGCCGGACTCAGAATGGCGCGAGACTTTGCGAGGCACCTCCGTGTGCCAAAAATAGACCGCAGGCACAGCCGCGGCCAAAAATAACCGCCCGAAGGCCGGGGCGCCAAGTTCGTCCAGCGGAAAAAGGCCACAAAAACGGGTGGGCTATAGCCTTGGGGGGTGGGGCCGGCCGACTTCGTCCGCCGGACTCGGAATGGCGCGAGACTTTGAGAGGCGCCTCCGTGTGCCAAAAATTGGCCGCGGGCACAGCCGCGCCTAAAAATAACCGCCCGACGGCCGGGGCGCCAAGTTCGTCCAGCGGACAAAGGCCACAAAAACGGGTGGTCTATAGCCTTGGGGGGTGGGGCTGGACGACTTCGTCCGCCGGACTCGGAATGGCGCGACACTTTGCGAAACGCCTCCGTGTGCCAAAAATAGGCCGTGGGCACAGCCGCTCCCAAAAATAACCACCCTAAGGCCGGGTTTCCAAGTTCGTCCAGCGGAAAAAGGCCACAAAAACGGGTGGGCTATAGCCTTGGGGGGTGGGGCTCGCCAACTTCGTCTGCCGGACTCGGAATTACGCGAGACTTTCCGAGGTGCCTCCGTGTGCCAAAAATAGGCCGCGGGCAAAGCCGCGCCCAAAAATAACCTCCCGAAGGCCGGGGCGCCAAGTTCGTCCAGCGGAAAAAGGCCACAAAAACGGGTGGGCTATAGCCTGGGGGGTAGGGCTGGCCAACTTCGTCCGCCGGACTCGGAATGGCGTGAGAGTTTGCGAGGCGACTCCGTGTGCCAAAAATAGGCCGAGGGCACTGCCGCGCCCAAAAATAACCGCCCGAAGGCCGGGGCGCCAAGTTCGTCCAGCGGAAAAAGGCCCAAAATACGGCAGGGCTATAGCCTTAGGGGGTGGGGCTGGCCAACTTCGTCCGCCGGACTCAGAATGGCGCGAGACTTTGCGAGGCACCTCCGTGTGCCAAAAATAGACCGCAGGCACAGCCGCGGCCAAAAATAACCGCCCGAAGGCCGGGGCGCCAAGTTCGTCCAGCGGAAAAAGGCCACAAAAACGGGTGGGCTATAGCCTTGGGGGGTGGGGCCGGCCGACTTCGTCCGCCGGACTCGGAATGGCGCGAGACTTTGAGAGGCGCCTCCGTGTGCCAAAAATTGGCCGCGGGCACAGCCGCGCCTAAAAATAACCGCCCGAAGGCCGGGGCGCCAAGTTCGTCCAGCGGAAAAAGGCCACAAAAACGGGTGGTCTATAGCCTTGGGGGGTGGGGCTGGACGACTTCGTCCGCCGGACTCGGAATGGCGCGACACTTTGCGAAACGCCTCCGTGTGCCAAAAATAGGCCGTGGGCACAGCCGCTCCCAAAAATAACCACCCTAAGGCCGGGTTTCCAAGTTCGTCCAGCGGAAAAAGGCCACAAAAACGGGTGGGCTATAGCCTTGGGGGGTGGGGCTCGCCAACTTCGTCTGCCGGACTCGGAATTATGCGAGTCTTTCCGAGGTGCCTCCGTGTGCCAAAAATAGGCCGCGGGCAAAGCCGCGCCCAAAAATAACCTCCCGAAGGCCGGGGCGCCAAGTTCGTCCAGCGGAAAAAGGCCACAAAAACGGGTGGGCTATAGCCTTGGGGGGTAGGGCTGGCCGACTTCGTCCGCCGGACTCGGAATGGCGTGAGAGTTTGCGAGGCGACTCCGTGTGCCAAAAATAGGCCGAGGGCACTGCCGCGCCCAAAAATAACCGCCCGAAGGCCGGGGCGCCAAGTTCGTCCAGCGGAAAAAGGCCCAAAATACGGCAGGGCTATAGCCTTAGGGGGTGGGGCTGGCCAACTTCGTCCGCCGGACTCGGAATGGCGCGAGACTTTGCGAGGCGCCTCCGTGTGTCAAAAATAGGCCGGGGGCACAGCCGTGCCCAAAAATAACCGCCCGAAGGCTGGGGTGCCAAGTTCGTCCAGCGGATAAAGCCCACAAAAACGGGTGGGCTATAGCCTTGGGGGGTGGGGCTGGCCAACTTCGTCTGCCGGACTCGGAATGGCGCGAGACTTTGCGAGGCGCCTTTGTGTGACGAAAAATAGGCCGCGGGCACAGCCGTGCCCAAAAATAACCGCCCAAAAGTTGGGGTGCCAAGTTCGTCCAGCGGAAAAAGGCCCAAAAAACGGGTGGGCTATTATAGCCTTGGGGGGTGGGGCTGGCCAACTTCGTCCGCCGGACTCGGAATGGCGCGAGACTTTGCGAGGCGCCTCCGTGTGCCAAAAATAGGCCGCTGGCACGGCCGCGCCCAAAAATAACCGCCCGAAGCCCGGGGCGCCAAGTTCGTCCAGCGGAAAAAGGCCACAAAAACGGGTGGGCTATAGCCTTGGGGGGTGGGGCTTGCCAACTTCGTCCGCCGGACTCGGAATGGCGCGAGACTTTGCGAGGCGCCTCCGTGTGCCAAAAATAGGCCGTGGGCACAGCCGCTCCCAAAAATAACCACCCTAAGGCCGGGTTTCCAAGTTCGTCCAGCGGAAAAAGGCCACAAAAACGGGTGGGCTATAGCCTTGGGGGGTGGGGCTCGCCAACTTCGTCTGCCGGACTCGGAATTACGCGAGACTTTCCGAGGTGCCTCCGTGTGCCAAAAATAGGCCGTGGGCAAAGCCGCGCTCAAAAATAACCTCCCGAAGGCCGGGGCGCCAAGTTCGTCCAGCGGAAAAAGGCCACAAAAACGGGTGGGCTATTGCCTTTGCGGGTGGGGCTGGCCAACTTCGTCCGCCGGACTCGGAATGGCGTGAGACTTTGCGAGGGGCCTCCGTGTGACAAAAATAGGCCATGGGTAAGCCGCACCCAAAAATAACCGCCCGAAGGCCGGGGCGCCAAGTTCGTCCAGCGGAAAAAGGCCACAAAAACGGGTGGGCTATTGCCTTGGGGGGTGGGGCTGGCCAACGTCGTCCGCCGGACTCGGAATGGCGCGAGACTTTCCGAGGGGCCTCCGTGTGCCAAAAATAGGCCGCGGGCAAGCCGCGCCAAAAAATAACCGCCCGAAGGCCGGGTCGCCAAGTTCGTCCAGAGGAAAAAGGCCACAGAAACGGGTGGGCTATTGCCTTGGGGGGTGGGGCTGGCCAACGTCGTCCGCCGGACTCGGAATGGCGCGAGACTTTCCGAGGGGCCTCTGTGTGCCAAAAATAGGTCACGGACAAAGCCGCGGCCAAAAATAACCGACCAAAGGCCGGGGCGCCAAGTTTGTCCAGCGGAAAAAGGCCACAAAAACAGGTGGGCTACAGCCTTGGGGGGTGCGGCTGGCCAACTTCGTCCGCAGGACTCGGAATGCCGCGAGACTTTGCGAGGGGCCTCCGTGTACCAAAAATAGGCCGCGGGCACAGCCACGCCCAAAAATAACCGCCCGAAGGCCGGGGCGCCAAGTTCGTCCAGCGGAAAAAGGCCACAAAAACGGGTGGGCTATTGCCTTGGGGGGTGGGGCTGGCCAACGTCGTCCGCCGGACTCGGAATGGCGCGAGATTTTCCGAGGGGCCTCCGTGTGCCAAAAATAGGCCACGGGCAACACGCGCCAAAAAATAACCGCCCGAAGGCCAGGTCGCCAAGTTCGTCCAGCGGAAAAAGGCCACAGAAACGGGTGGGCTATTGCCTTGGGGGGTGGGGCTGGCCAACGTCGTCCGCCGGACTCGGAATGGCGCGAGACTTTCCGAGGGGCCTCCGTGTGCCAAAAATAGGCCGCGGGCAAAGCCGCGCCCAAAAATAACAGACCAAAGGCCGGGGCGCCAAGTTTGTCCAGCGGAAAAAGGCCACAAAAACGGGTGGGCTACAGCCTTGGGGGGTGCGGCTGGCCAACTTCGTCCGCAGGACTCGGAATGCCGCGAGACTTTACGAGGGGCCTCCGTGTGCCAAAAATAGGCCGCGGGCACAGCCACGCCCAGAAATAACCGCCCGAAGGCCGGGGCGCCAAGTTCGTCCAGCGGAAAAAGGCCACAAAAACGGGTGGGCTATAGCCTTGAGGGGTGGGGCTGGCCAACTTCGTCTTCCGGACTCGGAATGGCACGAGACTTTGCGAGGGGCCTCCGTGTGCCAAAAATAGTCAGCGGGCAAACCCGCGCCCAAAAATAACCGCCCGAAGGCCGGGGCGCCAGGTTCGTCCAGCGGAAAAAGGCCACAAAAACGGGTGGGCTATAGCCTTGGGGGGTGGGGCTGGCCAACTTCGACCGCCGGACTCGGAATGCCTCGAGACTTTCCGAGGGGCCTCCGTGTGCCAAATAGAGCCCGCGGGCAAAGCCGCACCCAAAAATAACCGCCCGAAGGCCGGGGCGCCAGGTTCGTCCAGTGGAAAAAGGCCACAAAAACGGGTGGGCTATAGCCTTGGGGGGTGGGGCTGGCCAACTTCGTCCGCCGGACTCGGAATGCCGCGAGACTTTACAAGGGGCCTCCGTTTGCTAAAAATAGGCCGCGGGCAAGCCGTCCCCAAAAATAACCGCCAGAAGGCCGGGGCGCCAAGTTTGTCCAGCGGAAAAAGGCCACAAAAACGGGTGGGCTATTGCCTTGGCGGGTGGGGCTGGCCAACTTCGTCCGCCGGACTCGGAATGCCACGAGACTTTGCGAGGGGCCTCTGTGTGCCAAAAATAGCCCGCGGGCAAAGCCGCGCCCAAAAATAACCACCCGAAGGCAGGGGCGCCAGGTTCGTCCAGCGGAAAAAGGCCACAAAAACGGGTGGGCTATAGCCTTGGGGGGTGGGGCTGGCCAACTTCGTCCGCCGGACTCGGAATGCCGCGAGACTTTGCGAGGGGCCTCCGTGTGCCGAAAATAGGCCACGGGCAAGCCGCGCCCAAAAATAACCGCCCGAAGGCTGGGGCGCCAAGTTCGTCCAGCGGAAAAAGGCCACAAAAATGGGTGGGCTGTTGCCTTGGCGGTTGGGGCTGGCCCACTTCGTCCGCCGGACTCAGAATGGCGCGAGACTTTGCGCGGGGTCTCCGTGTGCCAAAAATAGGCCCCGGGCAAGCCGTCCCCAAAAATAACCGCCCGAAGGCCGGGGCGCCAAGTTCGTCCAGCGGAAAAAGGCAAGAAAAACGGGTGGGCTATTGCCTTGGGGGGTGGGGCTGGCCAACTTCGTCCGCCGGACTCGGAATGGCGCGAGACTTTCCGAGGGGCCTCCGTGTGCCAAAAATAGGCCGCAGGCAATGCCGCGTCCAAAAATAACCGACCGAAGGCCGGGGCGCCAAGTTTGTCCAGCGGAAAAAGGCCACAAAAACGGGTGGGCTATAGCCTTGGGGGGTGGGGCTGGCCAACTTCGTCCGCCGGACTCGGAATGCCGCGAGACTTTGCGAGCGGCCTCCGTGTGCCAAGAATAGGCTGCGGGCACAGTCACGCCGAAAAATAACCGCCCGAAGGATGGGGCGCCAAGTTCGTCCAGTAGAAAAAGGCCACAAAAACGGGTGGGCTATAGCCTTGGGGGGTGGGGCTGGCCAACTTTGTCCGCCGGACTCGGAATGGTACGAGACTTTGCGAGCGGCCTCCGTGTGCCAAAAATAGGCCGCGGACAAAGCCGTACGCAAAAATAACCGCCCGAAGGCCGGGGCGCTAAGTTCGTCCAGCGGAAAAAGGCCACAAAAACGAGTGGACAATAGCCTTGGGGGGTGGGGCTGGCCAACTTAGTCCGCCGGACTTGGAATGGCGCGAGACTTTGCTAGAGGCCTCCGTGTGCCATGAATAGGCCACGGGTACAGGCGCGCCCAAAAGTAACCGCCCGAAGGCCGGGGCACCAAGTTCGTCCAGCGGAAAAAGGCCACAAAAACGGATGGGCTATAGGCTTGGGGGGTGGAGCTGGCCAAATTCGTCCACCGGACTAGGAATGGCGCGAGACTTTGCTAGAGGCCTCCGTGTTCCAAGAATAGGCTGCGGGTACAGCCGTACCCAAAAATAACCGCCGGAAGGCCGGGGCGCCAAGTTCGTCCAGCGGAAAAAGGCCACAAAAACGGGTGGGCTATAGCCTTGGGGGGTGGGGCTGGCCAACTTCATCCGCCGGACTCAGAATGCCACGAGACTTCGCGAGCGGCCTCCGTGTGCCAAGAATAGGCCGCGGGCACAGCCGCGCTAAAAAATAACTGCCCGAAGGCCGGGGCGCCAAGTTCGTCCAGCGGAAAAAGGCCACAAGAACGGGTGGGCTATAGCCTTGGGGGGTGGGGCTGGGCAACTTCGTCCGCCGGACTCGGATTGGCGCGAGACTTTACAAGCAGCCTCCGTGTGCCAAGAATAGGCCGCAGGCACAGCCGAACCCAAAAATAACCGCCCGAAGGCCGGGGCGCCAAGTTCGTCCAGCGGAAAAAGGCCACAAAATCGGGTGCGCTATAGCCTTGGGGGGTGGGGCTGGCCAACTTCGTCCGCCGGACTCGGAATGGCGCGTGACTTTGCGAGGCACCTCCGTGTGCCAAAAATAGGCCGCGGGCACAGCCGCGTCGAAAAATAACCCCCCGAAGACCGGGGCGCCATGTTCGTCCACCTGAAAAAGGCCACAAAAACGGGTGGGCTATAGCCTTGGGGGGTGGGGCTGGCCAACTTCGTCCGCCGGACTCGGAAAGCCACGAGACTTTGCGAGGGGCCTCCGTGTGCCAAAAATAGCCGGCGGAAAAAACCGCACCCAAAAATAACCGCCCGAAGGCCGGGGCGCCAGGTTCGTCCAGCGGAAAAAGGCCACAAAAACGGGTGGGCTATAGCCTTGGGGGGTGGGGCTGGCCAACTTCGTCCGCCGGTATCGGAATGCCACAAGACCTTGTGAGGGGCTTCCGCGTCCCAAAAATAGGCTGAGGGAAAACCGCGCCCAAAAATAACCCCCGAACGCCGGGGCGCCAAGTTCATCCAGCGGAAAAAGGCCACAACAACGGGTGGTCTATTGCCTTGGCTGGTGGGGCTGGGCAACTTCGTCTGCCGGACTCGGAATGGCGCGAGAATTTATGTGGCGCCTCCGTCTGCCAAAAAATAGGCCGCGGGCACAGCCGCTCCAAAAAATTACCGCCCGAAGGCCGGGGCGCCAAGTTCGTCAAGCGGAAAAAGGCCACAAAAACGGGTGGGCTATAGCCTTGGAGGGTGCGGCTGGCCATCTTCGTCTGCCGGACTCGGAATGGCGCGAGCCTTTGTGAGCGGCCTCCGTGTGCCAAAAATAGGCCGCGGGCACAGCCACGCCCAATAATAACTGCCCGAAGACCGGGGCGCCAAGTTCGTCCAGCGGAAAAAGGCCACAAAAATGGGTGGGCTATAGCCTTGGGGGGTGGGGCTGCCAAACTTCGTCCGCCGGACCCGGAATGGCGCGAGACTTTTCGATCGGCCTCCGTGTGCCAAAAATAGGCCGCGGGGACAGCCGCGCCCAAAAATAACCACCCAAAGGCCGGGGCGCCAAGTTCGTCCAGCGGAAAAAGGCACAAAAACGGGTGGGCTATAGCCTTGGGGGGTGGGGCTGGCCAACTTCGTCCACCGGACTCGGAATGGCGCGAGACTTTACGAGCGGCCTCCGTGTGCAAAAAAAAAACCGTGGGCACAAAAACTGCCGAAGTCCGGGGCGCCAAGTTCGTCCTGCGGAAAAAGGCCACAAAAACGGGTGGGCTATAGCCTTGGGGGGTGGGGCTGGCCAACTTCGTCAGCCGGACCCGGATTGGTGCGAGAATTTTCGAGCAGCCTCCGCGTGCCAAAAATAGGCCGCGGGCACAGCCGCGCCCAATAATAACCACCCGAAGGCCGGGGCGCCAAGTTCGTCCAGCGGAAAAAGGCCACAAAAACGGGTGGGCTATAGCCTTGGGGGGTGGGGCTGCCCAACTTCGTCCGCCGGACCCGGAATGACGCGAGCCATTGGGAGCGGCATCCGTGTGCCAAAAATAGGCCGTGGGGACAGCCGCGCCATAAAATAACCTGCCGAAGTCCGGGGCGCCAAGTTCGTCCAGCGGAAAAAGGCCACAAAAACGGGTGGGCTATAGCCTTGGGGGGTGGGGCTGGCCAACTTCGTCCGCCGGACCCGGAATGGCGCGAGAATTTGCGAGCAGCCTCCGCGTGCCAAAAATAGGCCGCGGGCACAGCCGCGCCCAATAATAACTGCCCGAAGGCCGGGGCGCCAAGTTCGTCCAGCGGATAAAGGCCACAAAACCGGGTGGGCTATAGCCTTGGGGGGTGGGGCTGGCCAACTTCGTCCGCCGGACTCGGAATGGCGCGAGACTTTGCGAGCGGCCTCCGTGTCCCCAAAATAGGCCGCGGACACAGCCGCGCCTAAAAATAACCGCCCGAAAACCGGGGCGCCAAGTTCGTCCGGCGGAAAAAGGCCACAAAAACGGGTGGGCTATAGCCTTGGGGGGTGGGGCTGGCCAACTTCGTCCGCCGGACCCGGAATGGCACGAGAATTTGCGAGCAGCCTCCGCGTGCCAAAAATAGGCCGCGGGCACAGCCGCGCCCAATAATAACCGCCCGAAGGCCGGGGCGCCAAGTTCGTCCAGCGGAAAAAGGCCACAAAAACGGGTGGGCTATAGCCTTGGGGGGTGGGGATGGCCAACTTCATCCGCCGGACTCAGAATGGCGCGAGACTTTGTGAGCGGGATCCATTTGTCAAAAATAGGCCGCGGGCACAGCCGTGCCCAAAATTAACAGCCCGAAGGCCGGGGCGCCAAGTTCGTCCAGCGGAAAAAGGCCACAAAAATGGGTGGGCTATTGCCTTGGGGGGTGGGGCTGGCCAACTTCGTCCGCCGGACTCGGAATGGCGCGAGACTTTGCGAGTGGCCTCCGTGTGATAAAAATAGGCTGCGGGCACAGCCGCACCCAAAAATAACAGCCCGAAGGCCGGGGCGCCAAGTTCGTCCAGCAGAAAAGGCCACAAAAACGGGTGGGCTATAGCCTCGGGGGTTGGGGCTGGCCAACTTCGACCGCCGGACTCGGAATGGCGCGAGACTTTGCGAGCGGCCTCCGTGTTCTAAAAACAGGCCGCGGACACAGCCGTACCCAAAAATAACCGCCCGAAGCCGGGGCGCCGAGTTCGTCCAATGGAAAAAGGCCACAAAAACGGGTGGGCTATAGCCTTGGGGGGTGGGGCTGGCCAACTTCGTCTGCCGGACTCGGAATGCCGCGAGACTTTGCGAGCGGCCTCCGTGTACCAAAAATAGGCCGCGGGCACAGCCGCGCCTAAAAATAACCACCCGAAGGCCGGGGCACCATGTTCGTCCAGCGGAAAAAGGCCACAAAAACGGGTGGGCTATATAGCCTTGGGGGTTGGGGTTGGCCAACTTCGTCCGCCGGACTCGGAATGGCGCGAGACTTTGTGAGCGTCCTCCGTGTACCAAAAATAGGCTGCGGGAACAGCCGCGCCCAAAAATAACCGCCCGAAGGCCGGGGCGCCGAGTTCGTCCAGCGGAAAAAGGCCACAAAAACGGGTGGGCTATAGCCTCGGGCGGTGGGGCTGGCCAACTTCGTCCGCCGGACTCAGAATGGTGCGAGACTTTACGAGCGGCCGCCGTGTGCCAAAAATAGGCCGCGGGCCCATCCTTGCCCAAAAATAACCGCCCGAAGGCGGGGCGCCAAGTTCGTCCAGCGGAAAAAGGCCAAAATAACGGGTGGGCTATAGCCTTCGGGGCTGGGGCTGGCCAACTTCGTCCGCCGGACTCGGAATGGCGCGAGACTTTGCGAGCGGCTTCCATGTGCCCGAAATAGGCCGCGGTCACAGCCACGCCAAAAAAAAACGCCCGAAGGCCGGGGCCCCAAGTTCGTCCATCGGAAAAAGGACACAAAAACGGGTGGGCTATAGCCTTGGGGGGTGGGGATGGCCAACTTCATCCGCCAGACTCAGAATGGCGCGAGACTTTGCGAGCGGCCTCCGTTTGCCAAAAATAGGCCGCGGGCACAGCTACGCCCAAAAATAACCGCCCGAAGACCGGGGCGCCAAGTTTGTCCAGCGAAAAAAGGCCACAAAAACGGGTGGGCTATAGCCTTGGGGGGTGGGGCTGGCCAA
Organism: Citrus x changshan-huyou; assembly: GCA_039657385.1. Taxonomy (NCBI): domain Eukaryota; kingdom Viridiplantae; phylum Streptophyta; class Magnoliopsida; order Sapindales; family Rutaceae; genus Citrus; species Citrus x changshan-huyou. Next base: position 332,157 of record JBCGBO010000015.1, read on the forward strand.
CGTCGTCCGCCGGACTCGGAATGCCGCGAGACTTTGTGAGCAGCCTCCGTGTGCCAAAAATAGGCCGCGGGCTCAGCCGCGCCCAAAAAAAAACCGCCCGAAGGCCGGGGCGCCAAGTTTGTCCAGCGGAAAAAGGCCACAAAAACGGGTGGGCTATAGCCTTGGGGGGTGGGGCTGGCCAACTTCGTCCGCCGGACTCGCAATGGTGCGCGACTTTATGAGTGGCCGCCGTGTGCCAAAAATAGGCCGCGGGCACAGCCTTGCCCAAAAATAACCGCCCGAAGGCCGGGGCGCCAAGTTCGTCCAGCGGAAAAAGGCCACAAAAACGGGTGGGCTATAGCCTTCGGGGCTGGGGCTGGCCAACTTCGTCCGCCGGACTCGGAATGGCGCGAGACTTTGCGAGCGGCCTCCATGTGCCCGAAATAGGCCGCGGGCACAGCCGCGCCCAAAAAAAAATGCCCGAAGGCCGGGGCGCCAAGTTCGTCCAGCGGAAAAAGGCCACAAAAACGGGTGGGCTATAGCCTTGGGGGGTGGGGATGGCCAACTTCATCCGCCGGACTCAGAATGGCGTGAGACTTTGTGAGCGGGATCCATTTGCCAGAAATAGGCCGTGGGCACAGCCGTGCCCAAAATTAACTGCCCGAAGGCCGGGGCGCCAAGTTCGTCCAGCGGAAAAAGGCCACAAAAACGGGTGGGCTATAGCCTCGGGGGGTGGGGCTGGCCAACTTCGTCCGCCGGACTCGGAATGGCGCGAGACTTTGCGAGCGGCCTCCGTGTGCCAAAAATAGGCCGTGGGCACAGCCGCGGCCAAAAATACCCGCCCGAAGGCCGGCGCGCCAAGTTCGTCGAGCGGAAAAAGGCCACAAAAACGGGTGGCCTATAGCCTTGGGGGGTGGGGCTGGCCAACTTCGTCCGCCGGACTCGGAATGGTGCGAGACTTTACGAGCGGCCGCCGTGTGCCAAAAATAGGCCGCGGGCACAGCCTTGCCGAAAAATAACCACCCGAAGGCCGGGGCGCCAAGTTCGTCGAGCGGAAAAAGGCCACAAAAACGGGTGGCCTATAGCCTTGGGGGGTGGGGCTGGCCAACTTCGTCCGCCGGACTCGGAATGGTGCGAGACTTTATGAGCGGCCGCCGTGTGCCAAAAATAGGCCGCGGGCACAGCCTTGCCCAAAAATAACCGCCCGAAGGCCGGGGCGCCAAGTTCGTCCAGCGGAAAAAAGCCAAAATAACGGGTGGGTTATAGCCTTCGGGGCTGGGGCTGGCCAACGTCGTCCGCCGGACTCGGAATGGCGCGAGACTTTGCGAGCGGCTTCCATGTGCCCGAAATAGGCCGGGGTCACAGCCACGCCCAAAAAAAAATGCCCGAAGGCCGGGGCGCCAAGTTCGTCCAGCGGAAAAAGGCCACAAAAACGGGTGGGCTACAGCCTTGGGGGGTGGGGATGGCCAACTTCATCCGCCGGACTCAGAATGGCGCGAGACTTTGCGAGCGGCCTCCGTTTGTCAAAAATAGGCCGCGGGCACAGCTACGCCCAAAAATAACCGCCCGAAGACCGGGGCACCAAGTTTGTCCAGCGGAAAAAGGCCACGAAAACGGGTGGGCTATAGCCTTGGGGGGTGGGGCTGGCCAACGTCGTCCGCCGGACTCGGAATGCCTCGAGCCTTTGTGAGCAGCCTCCGTGTGCCAAAAATAGGCCGCGGGCTCAGCCGCGCCAAAAAAAAACCGCCCGAAGGCCGGGGCGCCAAGTTTGTCCAGCGGAAAAAGGCCACAAAAACGGGTGGGCTATAGCCTTGGGGGGTGGGGCTGGCCAACTTCGTCCGCCGGACTCGTAATGGTGCGAGACTTTGCGAGCGGCCTCCGTGTGCCAAAAATAGGCCGTGGGCACAGCCGCGCCCAAATATAACCGACCGAAGGCCGGGGCGCCAAGTTCGTGCAGCGGAAAAAGGCCACAAAAACGGGTGGGCTATAGCCTTGGGGGGTGGGGCTGGGCAACTTCGTCCGCCGGACTCGGAATGGCGCGAGACTTTGCGAGCGGCCTCCGTTTGCCAAAAATAGGCCGCGGGTACAGCTACGCCCAAAAATAACCACCCGAAAACCGGGGCGCCAAGTTTGTCCAGCGGAAAAAGGCTACAAAAACTGGTGGGCTATAGCCTTGGGGGGTGGGGCTGGCCAACTTCGTCCGCCGGACTCGGAATGGCACGAGACTTTGCGAGCGGCCTCCGTGTGCCAAAAATAGGCTGCGGGCACAGCCGCGCCTAAAAATAACCGCCCGAAGGCCGGGGCACCATGTTCGTCCAGCGGAAAAAGGCCACAAAAACGGGTGGGCTATATAGCCTTGGGGGTTGGGGTTGGCCAACTTCGTCCGCCGGACTCGGAATGGCGCGAGACTTTGTGAGCGTCCTCCGTGTACCAAAAATAGGCTGCGGGAACAGCCGCGCCCAAAAATAACCGCCCGAAGGCCGGGGCGCCGAGTTCGTCCAGCGGAAAAAGGCCACAAAAACGGGTGGGCTATAGCCTCGGGCGGTGGGGCTGGCCAACTTCGTCCGCCGGACTCAGAATGGTGCGAGACTTTACGAGCGGCCGCCGTGTGCCAAAAATAGCCCGCGGGCCCATCCTTGCCCAAAAATAACCGCCCGAAGGCGGGGCGCCAAGTTCGTCCAGCGGAAAAAGGCCAAAATAACGGGTGGGCTATAGACTTCGGGGCTGGGGCTGGCCAACTTCGTCCGCCGGACTCGGAATGGCGCGAGACTTTGCGAGCGGCTTCCATGTGCCCGAAATAGGCCGCGGTCACAGCCACGCCAAAAAAAAAAATGCCCGAAGGCCGGGGCCCCAAGTTCGTCCATCGGAAAAAGGACACAAAAACGGGTGGGCTATAGCCTTGGGGGGTGGGGATGGCCAACTTCATCCGCCGGACTCAGAATGGCGCGAGACTTTGCGAGCGGCCTCCGTTTGTCAAAAATAGGCCTTGGGCACAGCTACGCCCAAAAATAACCGCCCGAAGACCGGGGCACCAAGTTTGTCCAGCGGAAAAAGGCCACAAAAACGGGTGGGCTATAGCCTTGGGGGGTGGGGCTGGCCAACGTCGTCCGCCGGACTCGGAATGCCTCGAGCCTTTGTGAGCAGCCTCCATGTGCCAAATATAGGCCGCGGGCTCAGCCGCGCCAAAAAAAAACCGCCCGAAGGCCGGGGCGCCAAGTTTGTCCAGCGGAAAAAGGCCACAAAAACGGGTGGGCTATAGCCTTGGGGGGTGGGGCTGGCCAACTTCATCCGCCGGACTCGTAATGGTGCGAGACTTTGCGAGGGGCCTCCGTGTGCCAAAAATAGGCCGTGGGCACAGCCGCGCCCAAATATAACCGACCGAAGGCCGGGGCGCCAAGTTCGTGCAGCGGAAAAAGGCCACAAAAACGGGTGGGCTATAGCCTTGGGGGGTGGGGCTGGGCAACTTCGTCCGCCGGACTCGGAATGGCGCGAGACTTTGCGAGCGGCGTCCGTTTGCCAAAAATAGGCCGCGGGTACAGCTACGCCCAAAAATAACCACCCGAAAACCGGGGCGCCAAGTTTGTCCAGCGGAAAAAGGCTACAAAAACTGGTGGGCTATAGCCTTGGGGGGTGGGGCTGGGCAACTTCGTCCGCCGGACTCGGAATGGCACGAGACTTTGCGAGCGGCCTCCGTGTGCCAAAAATAGGCCGTGGGCACAGCCGCGGCCAAAAATACCCGCCCGAAGGCCGGGGCGCCAAGTTCGTCGAGCGGAAAAAGGCCACAAAAACGGGTGGCCTATAGCCTTGGGGGGTGGGGCTGGCCAACTTCGTCCGCCGGACTCGGAATGGCGCGAGACTTTGTGAACAGGCTCCATGAGCCAAAAATAGGCCGCGGACACAGCCTAGCCCAAAAATAACGGCCCGAAGGCCGGGGCGCCAAGTTCGTCCAGCGGAAAAAGGCCACAAAAACGGGTGGGCTATAGCCTTCGGGGCTGGGGCTGGCCAACTTCGTCCGCCGGACTCGGAATGGCGCGAGACTTTGCGAGCGGCCTCCATGTGCCCGAAATAAGGCGCGGGCACAGCCGCGCCCAAAAAAAAACGCCCGAAGGCCGGGGCGCCAAGTTCGTCCAGCGGAAAAAGGCCACAAAAACGGGTGGGCTATAGCCTTGGGGGGTGGGGATGGCCAACTTCATCCGCCGGACTCAGAATGGCGCGAGACTTTGTGAGCGGGATCCATTTGCCAAAAATAGGCCGCGGGCACAGCCGTGCCCAAAATTAACAGCCCGAAGGCCGGGGCGCCAAGTTCGTCCAGCGGAAAAAAGGCCAGAAAAATGGGTGGGCTATTGCCTTGGGGGGTGGGGCTGGCCAACTTCGTCCGCCGGACTCGGAATGGCGCGAGACTTTGCGAGCGGCCTCCGTTTGACAAAAATAGGCCGCGGGCACAGCTACGCCCTAAAATAACCCCCCGAAAACCGGGTCGCCAAGTTTGTCCAGCGGAAAAAGGCCACAAAAACGGGTGGGCTATAGCCTTGGGGGGTGGGGCTGGCCAACTTCGTCCGCCGGACTCGGAATGCCGCGAGACTTTGTGAGCGGCCTCCGTGTGCCAAAAATAGGCCGCGGGCACAGCCGTGGCCAAAAATACCCGCCCAAAGGGCGCGGCGCCAAGTTCGTCCAGCGGGAAAAGGCCACAAAAACGGGTGGGCTATAGCCTTGGGGGGTGGGGCTGGCCAACTTCGACCGCCGGACTCGGAATGGCGCGAGACTTTGCGAGCAGGCTCCATGTGCCAAAAATAGGCCGCGGGCACAGCCTTGCCCAAAAATAACCGCCCGAAGGCCGGGGCGCTAAGTTCGTCCAGCGGAAAAAGTCCACAAAAACGGGTGGGCTATAGCCTTCGGGGCTGGGGCTGGCCAACTTCATCCGCCGGACTCGGAATGGCACGAGACTTTGCGAGAGGCCTCCATGTGCCCGAAATAGGCCGCGGGCACAGCCGCGCCCAAAAACAAACACCCGAAGGCCGGGGCGCCAAGTTCGTCCAGCGCAAAAAGGCCACAAAAACGGGTGGGCTATAGCCTTGGGGGGTGGGGCTGGCCAACTTCGTCCGCCGGACTCGGAATGGCGCGAGACTTTACGAGCGGCCTCCGTGTGCCAAAAATAAGCCGCGGGCACAGCCGCGCCCAAAAATTACCACCCGAAGGGCGCGGCGCCAAGTTCGTCCAGCGGGAAAAGGCCACAAAAACGGGTGGGCTATAGCCTTGGGGGGTGGGGCTGGCCAACTTCGACCGCCGGACTCGGAATGGCGCGAGACTTTGCGAGCAGGCTCCATGTGCCAAAAATAGGCCGCGGGCACAGCCTTGCCCAAAAATAACCGCCCGAAGGCCGGGGCGCTAAGTTCGTCCAGCGGAAAAAGTCCACAAAAACGGGTGGGCTATAGCCTTCGGGGCTGGGGCTGGCCAACTTCATCCGCCGGACTCGGAATGGCACGAGACTTTGCGAGAGGCCTCCATGTGCCCGAAATAGGCCGCGGGCACAGCCGCGCCCAAAAACAAACACCCGAAGGCCGGGGCGCCAAGTTCGTCCAGCGCAAAAAGGCCACAAAAATGGGTGGGCTATAGCCTTGGGGGGTGGGGATGGCCAACTTCATCCGCCGGACTCAGAATGGCGCGCGACATTGTGAGCGGGCTCCATGTGCCAAAAATAGGCCGCGGGCACAGCCGTGCCCAAAATTAACAGCCCGAAGGCCGGGGCACCAAGTTCGTCCAGCGGAAAAAGGCTACAAAAATGGGTGGGCTATTGCCTTGGGGGGTGGGGCTGGCCAACTTCGTCCGCCGGACTCGGAATGGCGCGAGACTTTGCGAGCGGCCTCCGTTTGCCAAAAATAGGCCGCGGGCACAGCTATGCCCAAAAATAATCACCCGAAAACAGGGTCGCCAAGTTTGTCCAGCGGAAAAAGGCCACAAAAACGGGTGGGCTATAGCCTTGGGGGGTGGGGCTGGCCAACGTCGTCCGCCGGACTCGGAATGCCTCGAGCCTTTGTGAGCAGCCTCCGTGTGCCAAAAATAGGCCGCGGGCTCAGGCGCGCCCAAAAAAAAACCTCCCGAAGGCCGGGGCGCCAAGTTTGTCCTGCGGAAAAAGGCCACAAAAACGGGTGGGCTATAGCCTTGGGGGGTGGGGCTGGCCAACTTCGTCCGCCGGACTCGGAATGGTGCGAGACTTTGCGAGCAGCCTTCGTGTACTAAAAATAGGCCGTGGGCACAGCCGCGCCCAAAAATAACCGACCGAAGGCCGGGGCGCCAAATTCGTGCAGCGGAAAAAGGCCACAAAAACGGGTGGGCTATAGCCTTGGGGGGTGGGGCTTGCCAACTTCGTCCGCCGGACTCGGAATGGCGCGAGACTTTGCGAGCGGCCTCCGTTTGCCAAAAATAGGCCGTGGGCACAGCCGCGGCCAAAAATACCCATCCGAAGGCCGGGGTGCGAAGTTCGTCGAGCGGAAAAAGGCCACAAAAACGGGTGGGCTATAGCCTTGGGGGGTGGGGCTGGCCAACTTCGTCCGCCGGACTCGGAATGGCGCGAGACTTTGCGAGCAGGCTCCATGTGCCAAAAATAGGCTGCGGACACAGCCAGGCCCAAAAATAAACGCCCGAAGGCCGGGGCGCCAAGTTCGTCCATTGGAAAAAGGCCACAAAAACGGGTCGGCTATAGCCTTGGGGGGTGGGGCTGGCCAACTTCGTCCGCCGGACTCGGAATGGCGCGAGACTTTCCGAGCGGCCTCCGTGTGCCAAAAATAGGCCGCGGGCAAAGCCGCACCCAAAAATAACCCCCCCGAAGGCCGGGGAGTAAAGTTCGTCCAGCGGAAAAAGGCCACAAAAACGGGTCGGCTGTAGCCTTGGGGGGTGGGGCTGGCCAACTTCGTCCGCCGGACTCAGAATGCCACGAGAATTTACGAGGGGTCTCCGTGTGCCAAAAATAGGCCGCAGGGAAAGCCGCGCCCAAAAATAACCGCCCGAAGGCCGGGGCTACAAGTTCGCCCAGCGGAAAAAGGCCACAAAAACGGGGGGGCTATAGCTTTGGGGGCTGGGGCTGGCCGATTCGTCCGCCGGACTCGGAATGCCGCGAGACTTTGCAAGGGCCCTCCGTGTGCCAAAAATAGGCCACGGGCAATGCCGCGCCGAAAAATAACCGCACGAAGGCCGTGGCGCCAAGTTCGTCCAGCGGAAAAAGGCGACAAAAACGGGTGGGCTATAGCCTTGGGGGGTGGGGCTGGCTAACTTCGTCCGCCGGACTCGGAATGCCGCGAGATTTTACGAGGGGCCTCCGTGTGCCAAAAATAGGCCGCCGGCAAAGCCGCGCCCAAAAATAACCACCCGAATGCTGGGGCGCCAAGTTCGTCCAGCGGAAAAAGGCCACAAAAACGGGTGGGCTATCGCCTTCAGGGGTGGGGCTAGCCAACTTCGTCTGCCGGACTCGGAAAGCCAGGAGACTTTACGAGGGGCCTCCGTGTGCCAAAAATAGGCCGCGGGCAAAGCCGCGCGCAAAAATAGCCGCCCGTAGGCCGGGGCGCCAAGTTCGTCCAGCGGAAAAAGGCCACAAAAACGGGTGGGCTATTTCCTTGGGGGGTGGGGCTGGCCAACTTCGTCCGCCGGACTCGGAATGCCGCGAGACTTTGTGAGGGGCCTCTGTGTGCCAAAAATAACCGCCCGAAGGCCGGGGAGCCAAGTTCGTCCAGCGGAAAAAGGCCACAAAAACGGGTGGGCTATTTCCTTGGGAGGTGGGGCTGGCCGACTTCGTCCGCCGGACTCGGAATGGCGCGAGACTTTGCGAGGCGCCTCTGTGTGCCAAAAATAGGCCGTGGCCACAGCCGCGCCCAAAAATAGCCGCCCGAAGGCCGGGGCGCCAAATTCGTCCAGCAGAAAAAGCCCACAAAAACGGGTGGGCTATTGCCTTGGGGGGTGTGGCTGGCCAACTTCGTCCGCCGGACTCGGAATGCCGCCAGACTTTGCGAGGCACCTCCGTGTGCCAAAAATAGGCCACGGGCACAGCCGCGCCCAAAAATAACTGCCCGAAGACCGGGGCGCCAAGTTCGTCCAACGGAAAAAGGCCACAAAAACGGTGGGCTATAGCCTTTGGGGGTGGGGCTGGCCAACTTCATCCGCTGGACTCGGAATGGCACGAGACATTGCGAGGCACCTCCGTGTGCCAAAAATAGGCCGCGGGCACAGCCGCGCCCAAACATAACCACCCGAAGCCCGGGGCGCCAAGTTCGTCCAGCGGAAAAAGCCCACAAAAACGGGTGGGCTATAGCCTTGGGGGGTGGGGCTGCCCAACTTCGTCCGCCGGACCCGGAATGGCGCGAGACTTTGCGAGGTGCCTCCGTGTGCCAAAAATAGGCCGCGGGGACAACCGCGCCCGAAAATAACCGCCCGAAGGCCGGGGCGCCAAGATCGTCCAGCGGAAAAAAGCCACAAAAACGGGTGGGCTATAGCCTTGGGGGGTGGGGCTGGCCAACTTCGTCCGCCGGGCTCGGAATGGCGCGAGACCTTACGAGGCTCCTCCGTGTGCCAAACATAGGCTGCGGGCACAGCCGCGTCCGAAAATAACCGCTCGAAGGCCGGGGTGCCAAGTTCGTCCAGCGGAAAAAGCCCCCAAAAACGGGTGGGCTTTAGCCTTGGGGGGTGGGGCTGCCCAACGTCGTCCGCCGGACCCGGAATGGTGCGAGACTTTGCGAGGCACCTCCGTGTGCCAAAAATAGGCCGCGGGCACAGCCGCGCCCAAAAATAATCACCCGAAAGCCGGGGCGCCAAGTTCGTCCAGCGGAAAAAGGCCACAAAAACGGGTGGGCTATAGCCTTGGGGGGTGGGGCTGCCCAACTTCGTCCGCCGGACCCGGAATGGCGCGAGACTTTGCGAGGTGCCTCCGTGTGCCAAAAATAGGCCGCGGGGACAACCGCGCCCGAAAATAACCGCCCGAAGGCCGGGGCGCCAAGATCGTCCAGCGGAAAAAAGCCACAAAAACGGGTGGGCTATAGCCTTGGGGGGTGGGGCTGGCGAACTTCGTCCGCCGGACTCGGAATGGCGTGAGACTTTGCGAGGCATCTCCGTGTGCCAAAAATAGGCCGCGGGCACAGCCGCGCCCAAAAATAACCACCCGAAGGCCGGGGCGCCAAGTTCGTCCAGCGGAAAAAGGCCACAAAAACGGGTGGGCTATAGCCTTGGGTGGTGGGGCTGACCAACTTCGTCCGCCGGACTCGGAATGCCGCGAGACATTGAGAGGGGCCTCCGTGTCCCAAAAATAGGCTCCGGGCTAGCCACGCCCAAAAATAACAGCCCGAAGGCCGGGGCGCCAAGTTCGTCCAGCGGAAAAAGGCCACAAAAACGGGTGGGCTATAGCCTTGGGGGGTGGGGCTGCCCAACTTCGTCCGCCGGACCCGGAATGGCGCGAGACTTTGTGAGCGGACTCCGTGTGCCAAAAATAGGCCGCGGGGACAGCCGCGCCCAAAAATAACCGCCCGAAGGCCGGGGCGCCAAGTTCGTCCAGCGGAAAAAGGCCACAAAAACGGGTGGGCTATAGCCTTGGGGGGTGGGGCTGCCCAACTTCGTCCGCCGGACCCGGAATGGCGCGAGACTTTGTGAGCGGACTCCGTGTGCCAAAAATAGGCCGCGGGGACAGCCGCGCCCAAAAATAACCGCCCGAAGGCCGGGGCGCCAAGTTCGTCCAGCGGAAAAAGGCCACAAAAATGGGTGGGCTATAGCCTTGGGGGGTGGGGCTGGCGAACTTCGTCCGCCGGTCTCGGAATGGCGTGAGACTTTGCGAGGCATCTCCGTGTGCCAAAAATAGGCTGCGGGCACAACCGCGCCCGAAAATAACCGCTCGAAGGCCGGGGCGCCAAGTTCGTCCAGCGGAAAAAGGCCACAAAAACGGGTGGGCTATAGCCTTCGGGGGTGGGCAGGCCAACTTCGTCCGCCGGACTCGGAATGGTGCGAGACTTTGCGAGGCACCTCCGTGTGCCAAAAATAGGCCGCGGGCACAGCCGCGCCCAAAAATAATCACCCGAAGGCCGGGGCGCCAAATTCGTCCAGCGGAAAAAGGCCACAAAAACGGGTGGGCTATAGCCTTGGGGGGTGGGGCTGCCCAACTTCGTCCGCCGGACCCGGAATGGCGCGAGACTTTGCGAGGTGCCTCCGTGTGCCAAAAATAGGCCGCGGGGACAACCGCGCCCGAAAATAACCGCCCGAAGGCCGGGGCGCCAAGATCGTCCAGCGGAAAAAAGCCACAAAAACGGGTGGGCTATAGCCTTGGGGGGTGGGGCTGGCCAACTTCGTCCGCCGGGCTCGGAATGGCGCGAGACCTTACGAGGCTCCTCCGTGTGCCAAACATAGGCTGCGGGCACAGCCGCGTCCGAAAATAACCGCTCGAAGGCCGGGGTGCCAAGTTCGTCCAGCGGAAAAAGCCCCCAAAAACGGGTGGGCTATAGCCTTGGGGGGTGGGGCTGCCCAACGTCGTCCGCCGGACCCGGAATGGTGCGAGACTTTGCGAGGCACCTCCGTGTGCCAAAAATAGGCCGCGGGCACAGCCGCGCCCAAAAATAATCACCCGAAAGCCGGGGCGCCAAGTTCGTCCAGCGGAAAAAGGCCACAAAAACGGGTGGGCTATAGCCTTGGGGGGTGGGGCTGCCCAACTTCGTCCGCCGGACCCGGAATGGCGCGAGACTTTGCGAGGTGCCTCCGTGTGCCAAAAATAGGCCGCGGGGACAACCGCGCCCGAAAATAACCGCCCGAAGGCCGGGGCGCCAAGATCGTCCAGCGGAAAAAAGCCACAAAAACGGGTGGGCTATAGCCTTGGGGGGTGGGGCTGGCGAACTTCGTCCGCCGGACTCGGAATGGCGTGAGACTTTGCGAGGCATCTCCGTGTGCCAAAAATAGGCCGCGGGCACAGCCGCGCCCAAAAATAACCACCCGAAGGCCGGGGCGCCAAGTTCGTCCAGCGGAAAAAGGCCACAAAAACGGGTGGGCTATAGCCTTGGGTGGTGGGGCTGACCAACTTCGTCCGCCGGACTCGGAATGCCGCGAGACATTGAGAGGGGCCTCCGTGTCCCAAAAATAGGCTCCGGGCTAGCCACGCCCAAAAATAACAGCCCGAAGGCCGGGGCGCCAAGTTCGTCCAGCGGAAAAAGGCCACAAAAACGGGTGGGCTATAGCCTTGGGGGGTGGGGCTGCCCAACTTCGTCCGCCGGACCCGGAATGGCGCGAGACTTTGTGAGCGGACTCCGTGTGCCAAAAATAGGCCGCGGGGACAGCCGCGCCCAAAAATAACCGCCCGAAGGCCGGGGCGCCAAGTTCGTCCAGCGGAAAAAGGCCACAAAAATGGGTGGGCTATAGCCTTGGGGGGTGGGGCTGGCGAACTTCGTCCGCCGGACTCGGAATGGCGTGAGACTTTGCGAGGCATCTCCGTGTGCCAAAAATAGGCTGCGGGCACAACCGCGCCCGAAAATAACCGCTCGAAGGCCGGGGCGCCAAGTTCGTCCAGCGGAAAAAGGCCACAAAAACGGGTGGGCTATAGCCTTCGGGGGTGGGCAGGCCAACTTCGTCCGCCGGACTCGGAATGGCGCGAGACTTTGCGAGGCGCCTCTGTGTGCCAAAAATAGGCCGCGGGCACAGCCGCTCCCAAAAATAACTGCCCGATGGCCGGGGCGCCAAGTTCGTCCAGCGGAAAAAAGCCACAAAAACGGGTGGGCTATAGCCTTGGGGGGTGGGGCTGGCCAACTTCGTCCGCCGGGCTCGGAATGGCGCGAGACCTTACGAGGCTCCTCCGTGTGCCAAAAATAGGCTGCGGGCACAGCCGCGTCCGAAAATAACCGCTCGAAGGCCGGGGTGCCAAGTTCGTCCAGCGGAAAAAGCCCCCAAAAACGGGTGGGCTATAGCCTTGGGGGGTGGGGCTGCCCAACGTCGTCCGCCGGACCCGGAATGGTGCGAGACTTTGCGAGGCACCTCCGTGTGCCAAAAATAGGCCGCGGGCACAGCCGCGCCCAACAATAATCACCCGAAGGCCGGGGCGCCAAGTTCGTCCAGCGGAAAAAGGCCACAAAAACGGGTGGGCTATAGCCTTGGGGGGTGGGGCTGCCCAACTTCGTCCGCCGGACCCGGAATGGCGCGAGACTTTGTGAGGTGCCTCCGTGTGCCAAAAATAGGCCGCGGGCACAGCCGCGCCCAAAAATAATCACCCGAAGGCCGGGGCGCCAAGTTCGTCCAGCGGAAAAAGGCCACAAAAACGGGTGGGCTATAGCCTTGGGGGGTGGGGCTGGCCAACTTTGTCCGCCGGGCTCGGAATGCCGCGAGACTTTGCGAGCGGTCTCCGTGTGCCAAAAATAGGGCGCGGGCAAAGCCGCGACAAAAAATAACCGCCCGAAGGCCGGGCCGCCAAGTTCGCCCAGCTGAAAAAGGCCACAAAAACGGGTGGGCTATAGCCTTGGGGGGTGGGGCTGGCCAACTTCGTCCGCCGGACTCGGAATGCCGCGAGACTTTGCCAGGGGCCTCTGTGTGCCAAAAATAGGCCGCGGGCAAAGCCGCGTGCAAAAATACATGCCCGAAGGCCGGGGTGCCAAGTTCGTCCAGCGGAAAAAGGCCACAAAAACAGGTGGCCTATAGCCTTGGGGGGTGGGGCCGGCCAACTTCGTCCGCCGGATTCGGAATGCCGCGAGACTTTGCCAGGGGCCTCCGTGTGCCAAAAATAGGCCGCGGGTAAAGCCGCACCCAAAAATACATGCCCGAAGGAGGGGTGCCAAGTTCGTCCAGCGGAAAAAGGCCACAAAAACGGGTGGGCTATAGCCTTGGGGGGTGGGGCTGGCCAACTTCGTCCGTCGGACTCGGAATGCCGCGAGACTTTGCGAGGGGCCTCCGTGTGCCAAAAATAGGCCGTGGGCAAAGCCGCGCTAAAAAATAACCGCCCGAAGGCCGGGGCGACAAGTTCGTCCAGCGGAAAAAGGCCACAAAAACGGGTGGGCTATAGCCTTGGGGGGTGGGGCTGGCCAACTTCGTCCGCCGGACTCGGAATGCCGCGAGACTTTGCGAGGGGCCTCCGTGTGCAGAAAATAGGGCACGGGCGAAGCCGCGCACAAAAATAACTGCCCGAAGGCCGGGGCGCCAAGTTCGTCCAGCGGAAAAAGGGCACAAAAACGGGTGGGCTATAGCCTTGCGGGGTGGGGCTGGCCAACTTCGTCCGCCGGACTCGGAATGCCGCGAGATTTTGCAAGGGGCCTCCGTGTGCCAAAAAAAGGCCGCGGGCAAAGGCGCGCCGAAAAATAACCGCCCGAACGCCGGGGCGCCATGTTCGTCCAGCGGAAAAAGGCCACAAAAACGGGTGGGCTATAGCCTTGGGGGGTGGGGCTGGCCAACTTCGTCCGCCGGGCTCGGAATGCCGTGAGACTTTGCGAGGGGCCTCCGTGAGCAGAAAATAGGCCGCGGCCACAGCCGCGCCCAAAAATAACCGCCCGAAGGCCGGGGCGCCAAGTTCGTCCAGCGGAAAAGGGCCACAAAAACGGGTGGGCTATAGCCTTGGGGGGTGGGGCTGGCCAACTTCGTCCGCCGGACTCGGAATACCGCGAGACTTTGCGAGGGGCCTCCGTGTGCAGAAAATAGACCGCGGGGAAAGCCGCGCCCAAAAATAACCGCCCGAAGGCCGGGGCGCCAAGTTCGTCCAGCAGAAAAAGGCCACAAAAACGGTTGGCCTATAGCCTTGGGGGGTGGGGCTGGCCCACTTTGTCCGCCGGACTCGGAATGCCGTGAGACTTTGCGAGGGGCCTCCGTGTGCAGAAAATAGCCCGCAGACGAAGCCGCGCCCAAAAATAACAGCCCGAAGGCCGGGTCGCCAAGTTCGTCCAGCGGAAAAAGGCCCCAAAAACGGGTGGGCTATAGCCTTGGGGGGTGGGGCTGGCCGACTTCGTCCGCCGGACTCGGAATGCCGCGAGACTTTGCGAGGGGCCTCCGTGTGCAGAAAATAGGCCGCGGGCGAAGCCGCGCCCCAAAATAACTGCCCGAAGGCCAGGGCGCCAAGTTCGTCCAGCGGAAAAAGGCCACAAAAACGGGTGGGCTATAGCCTTGGGGGGTGGGGCTGGCCCACTTCGTCCGCCGGACTCGGAATGGCATGAGACTTTGCGAGGCGCCTCCGTGTGCCAAAAATACGCCGTGGGCACAGCCGCACCCAAAAATAACCGCCCGAAGGCCGGGGCGCCAAGTTCGTCCAGCGGAAAAAGGCCCAAAAAAAGGGTGGGCTATAGCCTTGGGGGGTGGGGCTGGCCGACTTCGTCCGCCGGACTCGGAATGCCGCGAGACTTTGCGAGGGGCCTCCGTGTGCAGAAAATAGGGTACGGGCGAAGCCGCGCACAAAAATAACTGCCCGAAGGCCGGGGCGCCACGTTCGTCCAGCGGAAAAAGGGCACAAAAACGGGTGGGCTATAGCCTTGCGGGGTGGGGCTGGCCAACTTCGTCCGCCGGACTCGGAATGCCGCGAGATTTTGCAAGGGGCCTCCGTGTGCCAAAAAAAGGCCGTGGGCAAAGGCGCGCCCAAAAATAACCGCCCGAACGCCGGGGCGCCATGTTCGTCCAGCGGAAAAAGGCCACAAAAACGGGTGGGCTATAGCCTTGGGGGGTGGGGCTAGCCAACTTCGTCCGCCGGGCTCGGAATGCCGTGAGACTTTGCGAGGGGCCTCCGTGAGCAGAAAATAGGCCGCGGCCACAGCCGCGCCCAAAAATAACCGCCCGAAGGCCGGGGCGCCAAGTTCGTCCAGCGGAAAAGGGCCACAAAAACGGGTGGGCTATTGCCTTGGGGGGTGGGGCTGGCCAACTTCGTCCGCCGGACTCGGAATACCGCGAGACTTTGCGAGGGGCCTCCGTGTGCAGAAAATAGACCGCGGGGAAAGCCGCGCCCAAAAATAACCGCCCGAAGGCTGGGGCGCCAAGTTCGTCCAGCAGAAAAAGGCCACAAAAACGGTTGGCCTATAGCCTTGGGGGGTGGGGCTGGCCCACTTTGTCCGCCGGACTCGGAATGCCGTGAGACTTTGCGAGCGGTCTCCGTGTGCCAAAAATAGGGCGCGGGCAAAGCCGCGCCAAAAAATAACCGCCCGAAGGCCGGGCCGCCAAGTTCGCCCAGCTGAAAAAGGCCACAAAAACGGGTGGGCTATAGCCTTGGGGGGTGGGGCTGGCCAACTTCGTCCGCTGGGCTCGGAATGCCGTGAGACTTTGCGAGGGGCCTCCGTGAGCAGAAAATAGGCCGCGGCCACAGCCGCGCCCAAAAATAACTGCCCGAAGGCCGGGGCGCCAAGTTCGTCCATCGGAAAAAGGCCACAAAAACGGGTGGGCTATAGCCTTGGGGGGTGGGGCTGGCTAACTTCGTCCGCCGGACTCGGAATGCCGCGAGACTTTACGAGGGGCCTCCGTGTGCAGAAAATAGCCCGCAGACGAAGCCGCGCCCAAAAATAACAGCCCGAAGGCCGGGTCGCCAAGTTCGTCCAGCGGAAAAAGGCCCCAAAAACGGGTGGGCTATAGCCTTGGGGGGTGGGGCTGGCCGACTTCGTCCGCCGGACTCGGAATGCCGCGAGACTTTGCGAGGGGCCTCCGTGTGCAGAAAATAGGCCGCGGGCGAAGCCGCGCCCCAAAATAACTGCCCGAAGGCCAGGGCGCCAAGTTCGTCCAGCGGAAAAAGGCCACAAAAACGGGTGGGCTATAGCCTTGGGGGGTGGGGCTGGCCCACTTCGTCCGCCGGACTCGGAATGGCATGAGACTTTGCGAGGCGCCTCCGTGTGCCAAAAATACGCCGTGGGCACAGCCGCACCCAAAAATAACCGCCCGAAGGCCGGGGCGCCAAGTTCGTCCAGCGGAAAAAGGCCCAAAAAAAGGGTGGGCTATAGCCTTGGGGGGTGGGGCTGGCCAACTTCGTCCGCCGGACTCGGAATGGCGCGAGACTTTGCGAGGCGCCTCCGTGTGCCAAAAATAGGCCGCGGGCACAGCCGCTCCCAAAAATAACTGCCCGAAGGCCGGGGCGCCAAGTTCGTCCAGCGGAAAAAAGCCACAAAAACGGGTGGGCTATAGCCTTTGGGGGTGCGGCTGGCCAACTTCGTCCGCCGGATTCGGAATGGCGCGAGACTTTGCGAGGCACCTCCGTGTGCCAAAAATAGGCCGCGGACACAGCCGCGCCCAAAAATAACTGCCCGAAGGTCGGGGCGCCAAGTTCGTCCAGCGGAAAAAGCCCACAAAAACGGGTGGGCTATAGCCTTGGGGGGTGGGGCTAGCCCACTTCGTCCGCCGGACTCGGAATGGCGCGAGACTTTGCGAGGTGCCTCCGTGTGCCAAAAATAGGCCGCGGGCACAGCTACACCAAAAAATAACCCCCCGAAGGCCGGGGCGCCAAGTTCGTCCAGCGGAAAAAGCCCGCAAAAACGGGTGGGCTATAGCCTTGGGGGGTGGGGCTGGCCCACTTCGTCCGCCGGAATCGGAATGCCGCGAGACTTTGCGAGGGGCCTCCGTGCGCCAAAAATAGACCGCGGGCAAAGCCGCACCCAAAAATAACCGCCCGAAGGCTGGGGCGCCAAGTTCGTCCAGTGGAAAAAGGCCACAAAAACGGGTGGGCTATAGCCTTGGGGGGTGGGGCTGGCCCACTTCGTCCGCCGGACTCGGAATGCCGCGAGACTTTACGAGGGGCCTCCGTGTGGCAAAAATAGGCCGCGGGCGAAGCAGCGCCGAAAAATAACCGCCCGAAGGCCGGGGCGCCATGTTCGTCCAGCGGAAAAAGGCCACAAAAACGGGTGGGCTATAGCCTTGGGGGGTGGGGCTGGCCAACTTCGTACGCCGGACTCGGAATGCCGCGAGACTTTGCGAGGGGCCTCCGTGTGCCAAAAATAGGCCGCGGGCAAAGCTGCGTCCAAAAATAACCGCCCGAAGGCTGGGGCGCCAAGTTCGTCCAGCGGAAAAAGGCCACAAAAACGGGTGGGCTATAGCCCTGGGGGGTGGGGCTGTCCAACTTCGTTCGCCGGACTCGGAATGCCGCGAGACATTGCGAGGCGCCTCCGTGTGCCAGAAATAGGATGCGGGCCAAGCCGCGCCCAAAAATAACTTCCCGAAGGCCGGGGCACCAAGTTCGTCCGGCGGAAAAAGACCACAAAAACGGGTGGGCTATAGCCTTGGGGGGTGGGGCTCGCCAACTTCGTCCGCCGGACTCGGAATGCCGCGCGACTTTGCGAGGGGCCTCCGTGTGCCAAAAATAGGCCGCGGGTAAAGCAGCGCCGAAAAATAACTGCCCGAAGGCCGGGGCGCCATGTTCGTCCAGCGGAAAAAGGCCACAAAAACGGGTGGGCTATAGCCTTGGGGGGTGGAGCCGGCGGAAAAAGCCCACAAAAACGGGTGGGCTATAGCCTTGGGGGGTGGGGCCGGCCCACTTCGTCCGCCGGACTCGGAATGGCGCGAGACTTTACGAGGCACCTCCGTGTGCCAAAAGTAGGACACGGGCAGAGGCGTGCCCAAAAATAACCGCCTGTAGGCTGGGGCGCCAAGTTCGTCCAGCGGATGAAGGCCACAAAAACGGGTGGGCTATTGCCTTGGGGGGTGGGGCTGGTCAACTTCGTCCGCTGGACTCGGAATGGCGCGAGACTTTGCGAGGCGCCTCCGTCTACCAAAAATAGGTCGCGGACACAGCCGTGCCCAAAAATAACGGCCCGAAGGCCGGGGCGCCAAGTTCGTCCAGCGGAAAAATGCCACAAAAACGGGGGGGCTATAGCCTTGGGGGTTGGGGCTGGCCCACTTCGTCCGCCAGACTCGGAATGGCGCAAAACTTTGTGAGGTGCCTCTGTGTGCCTAAAATAGGCCACGGGCAAAGCCGTAGCCAAAAATAACCGCCCGAAGGCCGGGGCCCCAAGTTCGTCCAGCGGAAAAAGGCCACAAAAACGGGTAAGCTATAGACTTGGGGGGTGGGGCCGGCCCACTTCGTCCGCCGGTATCGGAATGGCGCGAGACTTTGCGAGGCACCTCCGTGTGCCAAAAATAGGCCGCGGGCACAGCCACGGCCAAAAATAACCTCCGGAAGGCCGGGGCGACAAGTTCGTCAAGCGGAAAAAGCCCACAAAAACGGGTGGGCTATAGCCTTGGGGGGTGGGGCTGGCCAACTTCGTCCGCCGGATTCGGAATGGCGCGAGACTTTGTGAGGCGCCTCAATGTGCCAAAAATAGGCCGCGGGCACAGCCATGCACAAAAATAACCACCCGAAGGCCGGGGCGCCAAGTTCGTCCAGCGGAAAAAGCCCACAAAAACGGGTGGGCTATAACCTTGGGGGGTGGGGCTGGCCAACTTCATCCGCCGGACTCAGAATGGCGCGAGACTTTGCGAGGCGCATCCGTGTGCCAAAAATAGGCCGTCGGCAGAGCCACGGCCAAAAATAACCGCCCGAAGGCCGGGGCGTCAAGTTCGTCAAGCGGAAAAAGCCCACCAAAACGGGTGGGCTATAACCTTGGGGGGTGGGGCTGGCCAACTTCGTCCGCAGGACTCGGAATAGCTCGATCCCTTGCGAGGCGCCTCCGTGTGCCAAAAGTAGGCCACGGGCACAGCCGTAGCCAAAAATAACCGCCCGAAGGCCGGGGCGACAAGTTCGTCCAGCGGAAAAAGCCCAAAAAAACGGGTGGGCTATAGCCTTGGGGGGTTGGGCTGGCCGACTTCCTCCGCCGGACTCGGAATGGTGCGAGACTTTGCGAGGCACCTCCGTGTGCCAAAAATAGGCCGCGGGCACAGTCGCGCCCAAAAATAACAGCCCGAAGGCCGGGGCGACAAGTTCGTGCAGCGGAAAAAGCCCACAAAAACGGGTGGGCTCTAGCCTTGGGGGGTGGGGCTGGCCAACTTCCTCCGCCGGACTCGGAAAGGAGCGAGACTTTGCGAGGCCCCTCCGTGTGCCAAAACTAGGCCGCGGGTACAGCCGCGCCCAAAAATAACTGCTCGAACGCCGGGGCGCCAAGTGCGTCCAGCGGAAAAAGGCCACAAAAACGGGTGGGCTATATCCTTGGGGGGTGGGGCCGGCCCACTTCGTCCGCCGGACTCGGAATGGCGCGAGACTTTGCGAGGCCCCTCCGTGGGCCAAAAATAGGCCGTGGGCACAGCCGCGCCCAAAAATAACTGCTCGAAGCCCGGGGCGCCAAGTTCGTCCTGCGTAAAAAGGCCGCAAAAACAGGTGGGCTATAGCCTTGGGGGGTGGGGCTGGCCAACTTCGTCTGCCGGACTCGGAATGGCGCGAGACATTGCGAGGCACCTCCATGTGCCAAAAATAGGCCGCGGGCACAGCCGCGCTAAAAAATAACCGCCCGAAGGCCGGAGTGCCAAGTTCGTCCAGCGGAAAAAGCCCATAAAAATGGGTGGGCTATAGCCTTGGGGGGTGGGGCTGGCCAACTTCGTCCGCCGGACTCGGAACGGCGCGAGACTTTGCGAGGCACCTCCGTGTGCCAAAAATAGGCCGCGGTCACAGCCGCGCCCAAAAATAACCGCCCGAAGGCCGGGACGCCAAGTTCATCCCGCGGAAAAAACCCACAAAAACGGGTGGGCTATAGCCTTGGGGGGTGGGGCTGGCCAACTTCGTCCGCCGGACTCGGAATGGCAGGAGACTTTGCGAGGTCCCTCCGTGGGCCAAAAATAGGCCGCGGGCACAGCCGCGCCCGAAAATAACCGCCCGAAGGCCATGACGCCATGTTCGTCCAGCGGAAAAAGGCCATAAAAACGGGTGGGCTATAGCCGTGGGGGGTGGGGCTGGCCAACTTCGTCCGCCGGACTCGGAATGGCGCGAGACTCTGCGAGGCGCCTCCGTGTGCCAAAAATAGGCCACGGGAACAGCCGCGCCCAAAAATAACCGCCCGAAGGTTGGGGCGCCAAGTTCGTCCAGCGGAAAAAGGCCACAAAAACGGGTGGGCTATAGCCTTGGGGGGTGGGGCTGGCCCACTTCGTCCGCCGGACTCGGAATGGCGCGAGACTTTGCGAGGCCCCTCCGTGTGCCAAAAATAGGCCACGGGCACAGCCGCGCCCAAAAATAACCGCTCGTAGGCCGGGGCGCCAAGTTCGTCCTGCGGAAAAAGCCCACAAAAACGGGAGGGCTACAGCCTTGGGGGGTGGGGCTGGCCAACTTCGTCCGCCGGACTCGGAATGGCGCGAGACTTTACGAGGCACCTCCGTGTGCCAAAAATAGGCCGCGGGGACAGCTGCGCCCAAAAATAACCGCCCGAAGGCCGGGCCGCCAAGTTCGTCCAGCGGAAAAAGCCCACAAAAACGGGTGGGCTATAGCCTTGGGGGGTGGGGCTGGCCAACTTCATCCGCTGGACTCGGAATGCCGCGAAACTTTGAGAGGCACCTCCGTGTACAAAAAATAGGCCACGGGCACAGCCGCGCCCAAAAATAACCGCCTGAAGGCCGGGGCGCCAAGTTCGTCCAGCGGAAAAAGCCAACAAAAACGGGAGGGCTACAGCCTTGGGGGGTGGGGCTGGCCAACTTCGTCCGCCGGACTCGGAATGGCGCGAGACTTTGCTAGGCGCCTCCGTGTGCCAAAAATAGGCCGCGGGCACAGCCACGCCCAAAACTAAACACCCGAAGGCCGGGGCGCCAAGTTCGTCCCGCGGAAAAAACCCACAAAAACGGGTGGGCTATAGCCGTGGGGGGTGGGGCTGGCCAACTTCGTCCGCCGGACTCGGAATGGCGCGAGACTTTGCGAGGCGCCTCCGTGTGCCAAAAATAGGCCACGGGAACAGCCGCGCCCAAAAATAACCGCCCGAAGGTTGGGGCGCAAAGTTCGTCCAGCGGAAAAAGGCCACAAAAACGGGTGGGCTATAGCCTTGGGGGGTGGGGCTGGCCCACTTCGTCCGCGGACTCGGAATGGCGCGAGACTTTGTGAGGCCCCTCCGTGTGCTAAAAATAGGCCGCGGGCACAGCTGCATCCAAAAATAACCGCTCGAAGGCTGGGGCGCCAAGTTCGTCCTGCGTAAAAAGGCCACAAAAACGGGTGGGCTATAGCCTTGGGGGGTGGGGCTGGCCAACTTCGTCCGCCAGACTCGGAATGGCGCGAGACTTTGCGAGCGGCTTCCGTGTGCCAAAAATAAGCAGCGGCACAGCCGCGCCCAAAAATAACTGCCCGAAGGCCGGGGCGCCAAGTTCGTCCAGCGGAAAAAGGCCACAAAAACGGGTGGGCTATAGCCTTGGGGGGTGGGGCCGGCCAACTTGGTCCGCCGGACTCGGAATGGCGCGAGACTTTGCGAGGCGCCTCCGTGTGCCAAAAATAGGGCGCGGGCACAGACGCGCCCAAAAATAACCGCCCGAAGGCCGGGGCGCTAAGTTCGTCCAGCGGAAAAAGGCCACAAAAACGGGTGGGCTATAGCCTTGGGGGGTGGGGCTGGCCCACTTCGTCCGCCGGACTCGGAATGGCGCGAGACTTTGCGAGGCCCCTCCGTGTGCCAAAAATAGGCCACGGGCACAGCCGCGCCCAAAAATAACCGCTCGAAGGCCGGGGTGCCAAGTTCGTCCTGCGGAAAAAGCCCACAAAAACAGGAGGGCTACAGCCTTGGGGGGTGGGGCTGGCCAACTTCGTCCGCCGGACTCGGAATGGCGAGAGACTTTGCGAGGCGCCTCCGTGTGCCAAAAATAGGCCGGGGAACAGCCGCGCCCAAAAATAACCGCCCGAAGGTTGGGGCGCCAAGTTCGTCCAGCGGGAAAAGGCCACAAAAACGGGTGGGCTATAGCCTTGGGGGGTGGGGCTGGCCAACTTCGTCCGCCGGACTCGGAATGGCGCGAGACTTGGCGAGGCACCTCCGTGTGCCAAAAATAGGCCGCGGGCACAGCCGCGCCCAAAAATAACCGCCCGAAGGACGGGGCGCCAAGTTCGTCCAGCGGAAAAAGCCCACAAAAACGGGTGGGCTATAGCCTTGGGGGGTGGGGCTGGCCAACTTCATCCGCTGGACTCGGAATGGCGCGAAACTTTGAGAGGCACCTCCGTGTACAAAAAATAGGCCACGGGCACAGCCGCGCCCAAAAATAACCGCCTGAAGGCTGGGGCGCCAAGTTCGTCCAGCGGAAAAAGGCCACAAAAACGGGTGGGCTATAGCCTTGGGGGGTGGGGCTGGCCAACTTCGTCCGCGGGACTTGGAATCGCGCGAGACTTTGCGAGGTGCCTCCGTGTGCCAAAAATAGGCCGCGGGCACAGCCGCGCCCAAAAATAACTGCCCGAAGGCCGGGGCGCCAAGTTCGTCCAGCGGAAAAAGCCCACAGTAACGGGTGGGCTATAGCCATGGGGGGTGGGGCTGGCCAACTTCATCCGCCAGACTCGGAATGGCGCGAGACTTTGCGAGGCGCCTCCGTGTACCAAAAATAGGCCGCGGGCACAGCTGCGCCCAAAAATAACCGCCCGAAGGCCGGGGCGCCAAGTTTGTCCAGCGGAAAAAGCCCACAAAAACGGGTGGACTGTAGCCTTGGGGGGTGGGGCTGGCCAACTTAATCCTCCGGACTCGGAATGGCGCGAGACTTTGCGAGGTGCCTCCGTGTGCCAACAATAGGCCGCGGGAAAAGCCACGCCCAAAAATAACCGCCTGAAGGCTGGGGCGCCAAGTTCGTCCAGCGGAAAAAACCCACAAAAAACGGGTGGGCTATAGCCTTGGGGTGTGGGGCTGGCCAACTTCGTCCGCCGGACTCGGAATGGCGCGAGACTTTGCGAGGTCCCTCCGTGTGCCAAAAATAGGCCGCGGGCACAGCCGCACCCAAAAATAACCGCCCGAAGGCCGGGACGCCAAGTTCGTCCAGCGGAAAAAGGCCATAAAAACGGGTGGGCTGTAGCCGTGGGGGGTTGGGCTGGCCAACTTCGTCCGCCGGACTCGGAATGGCGAGAGACTTTGCGAGGCGCCTCCGTGTGCCAAAAATAGGCCGCGGGAACAGCCGCGCCGAAAAATAACCGCCCGATGGTTGGGGCGACAAGTTCGTCCAGCGGAAAAAGGCCACAAAAACGGGTGGGCTATAGCCTTGGGGGGTGGGGCTGGCCCACTTCGTCCGCCGGACTCGGAATGGCGCGAGACTTTGCGAGGCCCCTCCGTGTGCAAAAAATAGGCCACGGGCACAGCCACGCCCAAAAATAACCGCTCGAAGGCCGGGGCGCCAAGTTCGTCCAGCGGAAAAAGCCCACAGTAACGGGTGGGCTATAGCCATGGGGGGTGGGGCTGGCCAACTTCATCCGCCAGACTCGGAATGGCGCGAGACTTTGCGAGGCGCCTCCGTGTACCAAAAATAGGCCGCGGGCACAGCTGCGCCCAAAAATAACCGCCCGAAGGCCGGGGCGCCAAGTTTGTCCAGCGGAAAAAGCCCACAAAAACGGGTGGACTGTAGCCTTGGGGGGTGGGGCTGGCCAACTTAATCCTCCGGACTCGGAATGGCGCGAGACTTTGCGAGGTGCCTCCGTGTGCCAACAATAGGCCGCGGGAAAAGCCACGCCCAAAAATAACCGCCTGAAGGCTGGGGCGCCAAGTTCGTCCAGCGGAAAAAACCCACAAAAAACGGGTGGGCTATAGCCTTGGGGTGTGGGGCTGGCCAACTTCGTCCGCCGGACTCGGAATGGCGCGAGACTTTGCGAGGTCCCTCCGTGTGCCAAAAATAGGCCGCGGGCACAGCCGCACCCAAAAATAACCGCCCGAAGGCCGGGACGCCAAGTTCGTCCAGCGGAAAAAGGCCATAAAAACGGGTGGGCTGTAGCCGTGGGGGGTTGGGCTGGCCAACTTCGTCCGCCGGACTCGGAATGGCGAGAGACTTTGCGAGGCGCCTCCGTGTGCCAAAAATAGGCCGCGGGAACAGCCGCGCCGAAAAATAACCGCCCGATGGTTGGGGCGACAAGTTCGTCCAGCGGAAAAAGGCCACAAAAACGGGTGGGCTATAGCCTTGGGGGGTGGGGCTGGCCCACTTCGTCCGCCGGACTCGGAATGGCGCGAGACTTTGCGAGGCCCCTCCGTGTGCAAAAAATTGGCCACGGGCACAGCCGCGCCCAAAAATAACCGCTCGAAGGCCGGGGCGCCAAGTTCGTCCTGCGGAAAAAGCCCACAAAAACGGGAGGGCTACAGCCTTGGGGGGTGGGGCTGGCCAACTTCGTCCGCCGGACTCGGAATGGCGCGAGACTTTACGAGGCGCCTCCGTGTGCCAAAAATAGGCCGCGGGCACAGCTGTGCCCAAAAATAACCGCCCGAAGGCCGGGCCGCCAAGTTCGTCCAGCGGAAAAAGCCCACAAAAACGGGTGGGCTATAGCCTTGGGGGGTGGGGCTGGCCAACTTCATCCGCTGGACTCGGAATGGCGCGAGACTTTGCGAGGCGCCTCCGTGTGCCAAAAATAGGCCGCGGGCACAGCTGCGCCCAAAAATAACTGCCCGAAGGCCGGGGCAGCAAGTTCGTCCAGCGGCAAAAGGCCACAAAAACGGGTGGGCTATAGCCTTCGGGGGTGGGGCTGGCCAACTTCGTCCGCCGGACTCGGAATGGCGCGAGACTTTGTGAGGTGCCTCCGTGTGCCAACAATAGGCCGCGGGCAAAGCCGCGCCCAAAAATAACCGCCTGAAGGCTGGGGCGCCAAGTTCGTCCAGCGGAAAAAACCCACAAAAAACGGGTGGGCTATAGCCTTCGGGGGTGGGGCTGGCCAACTTCATCCGCCGGACTCGGAATGGCGCGAGACTTTGCGAGGCACCTCCGTGTGTCAAAAATAGGCCGCGGGCACAGCCGCACTAAAAAATAACCACCTGAAGGCCGGGGCGCCAAGTTCGCCCAGCGGAAAAATGCCACAAAAACAGGTGGGCTATAGCCTTCGGGGGTGGGGCTGGCCAACTTCGTCCGCCGGACTCGGAATGGCGCGAGACTTTGCTAGGTGCCTCCGTGTTCCGAAAATAGGCCGCGTGCACATCCGTGCCCAAAAATAACCGCCCGAAGGCCGGGGCGCCATGTTCGTCCATCGGAAAAAGGCCACAAAAACGGGTGGGCTATAGCCTTGGGGAGAGAGGCTGGCCAACTTCGTCCGCCGGACTCGGAATGCCGCGGGACTTTGCGAGGCGCCTCCGTGCGCCAAAAATAGGCCGCGCGCACAGCCGAACCCAAAAATAACCGCCCGAAGGCCGGGTCGCCAAATTCGTCCATCGGAAATAGGCCACAAAAACGGGTGGGCTATAGCCTTCGGGGGTGGGGCTGGCCAACTTCGTCCGCCGGACTCGGAATGGCGCGAGACTTTGCGAGGTGCCTCCGTGTGCCAACAATAGGCCGCGGGCACAGCAGCACCCAAAAATAACCACCCGAAGCCCGGGGCGCCAAGTTCGTCCAGCGGAAAAAGGCCACAAAAACGGGTGGGCTATAGCCTTGGGGGGTGGGGCTGGCCAACTTCGTCCGCCGGACTCGGAATGGCGCGAGACTTTGCGAGGCACCTCCGTGTGCGAAAAATAGGCCGCGGGCACAGCCGCACTAAAAAATAACCACCTGAAGGCCGGGGCGCCAAGTTCGCCCAGCGGAAAAAGGCCACAAAAACGGGTGGGCTATAGCCTTGGGGGGTGGGGCTGGCCGACTTCGTCCGCCGGACTCGGAATGGTGCGAGACTTTGCGAGGCACCTCCGTTCGTCAAAAATAGGCCGCGCGCACAGCCGAACCTGAAAATAACCGCCCGAAGGCCGGGGCGCCAAGTTCGTCCAGCGGAAAAAGCCCACAAAAACGGGTGGGCTATAGCCTTGGGGGGTGTGGCTGGCCAACTTCGTCCGCCGGACTCGGAATGGCGCGAGACTTTGCGAGGCACCTCCGTGTGCCAAAACTAGGCCGTGGGCACAGCCGCGCATAAAAATAACCACCCGAAGGCCGGGGCGCCAAGTTCGTCCAGCGGAAAAAGGCCACAAAAACGGGTGGGCTATAGCCTTGGGGGGTGGGGCTGGCCGACTTCGTCCGCCGGACTCGGAATGGCGCGAGAGTTTGCGAGGCGCCTCCGTGTGCCAAAAATAGGCCGTGGACACAGCCGAACCCAAAAATAACCACCCGAAGGCCAGGGCGCCAAATTCCTCCAGCGGAAAAAGGCCACAAAAACGGGTGGGCTATAGCCTTGGGGGGTGGCGCTGGCCAACTTCATCCGCCGGACTCGGAATGGCGCGAGACTTTACGAGGCACCTCCGTGTTCCGAAAATAGGCCGCGTGCACATCCATGCCCAAAAATAACCGCCCGAAGGCCAGGGCGCCAAGTTCGTCCATCGGAAAAAGGCCACAAAAACGGGTGGGCTATAGCCTTGGGGGGAGAGGCTGGCCAACTTCGTCCGCCGGACTCGGAATAGCGCGAGACTTTGCGAGGCGCCTCCGTGCGCCAAAAATAGGCCGCGCGCACAGCCGAACCCAAAAATAACCGCCCGAAGGCCGGGGCGCCAAGTTCGTCCAGCGGAAAAAGCCCACAAAAACGGGTGGGCTATAGCCTTGGGGGATGGGGCTGGCCAGCTTCGTGAGCCGGACTCGGAATGGCGCGAGACTTTGCGAGGCACCTCCGTGTGCCAAAAATAGGCCGTGGACACAGCCGAACCCAAAAATAACCACCCGAAGGCCACGGCGCCAAATTCCTCCAGCGGAAAAAGGCCACAAAAACGGGTGGGCTATAGCCTTGGGGGCTGGGGCTGGCCAACTTCGTCCGCCGGACTCGGAATGGTGCGAGACTTTACGAGGCACCTCCGTGTTCCGAAAATAGGCCGCGTGCACATCCGTGCCCAAAAATAACCGCCCGAAGGCCGGGGCGCCAAGTTCGTCCAGCGGAAAAAGGCCACAAAAACGGGTGGGCTATAGCCCTGGGCGGTGGGGCTGGCCAACCTCGTTCGCCGGACTCGAAATGGCGCGAGACTTTGCGAGGCACCTCCGTGTGCTAAAAATAGGCCGCGGGCACAGCAGCGCCCAAAAATAACCACCCGAAGCCCGGGGCGCCAAGTTCGTCCAGCGGAAAAAGGCCACAAAAACGGGTGGGCTATAGCCTTGGGGGGTGGGGCTGGCCCACTTCATCCGCCTGACTCGGAATGGCGCGAGACTTTGCGAGGGGCCTCCGTGTGCCAAAAATAGGTAGCGGGCAAAGCCGCGCCCAAAAATAACAGCCCGAAGGCCGGGGCGCCAAGTTCGTCCAGCGAAAAAAGGCCACAAAAACGAGTGGGCTACAGCCTTGGGGGGTGGGGCTGGCCAACTTCGTCCGCCGGACTCGGAATGCTGCGAGACTTTGCGAGGGGCCTCCGTGTGCTAAAAATAGGCTGTGGGCAAAGCCGCGATAAAAAATAACTGCCCGAAGGCTGGGGCGCCAAGTTCGTCCAGCGGAAAAAGCCCATAAAAACGGGTGGGCTATAGCCTTGGGGGGTGGGGCTGGCCAACTTCGTCCGCCGGACTCGGAATGCCGTGAGACTTTGCGAGGGGCCTCCGTGTGCCAAAAATAGGCCGCGGGCAAAGCCGCACCCAGACATAACCGCCCGAAGGCCGGGGCGCCAAGTTCGTCCAGCGGAAAAAGGCCACAAAAACGGTTGGGCTATAGCCTTGGCGGGTGAGGCTGGCCCACTTCGTCCGCCGGACTCGGAATGCCGCGAGACTTTGCGAGGTGCCTCCGTGTGCCAACAATAGGCCGCGGGCACAGCAGCACCCAAAAATAACCACCCGAAGCCCGGGGCGCCAAGTTCGTCCAGCGGAAAAAGGCCACAAAAACGGGTGGGCTATAGCCTTGGGGGGTGGGGCTGGCCAACTTCGTCCGCCGGACTCGGAATGGCGCGAGACTTTGCGAGGCACCTCCGTGTGCGAAAAATAGGCCGCGGGCACAGCCGCACTAAAAAATAACCACCTGAAGGCCGGGGCGCCAAGTTCGCCCAGCGGAAAAAGGCCACAAAAACGGGTGGGCTATAGCCTTGGGGGGTGGGGCTGGCCGACTTCGTCCGCCGGACTCGGAATGGTGCGAGACTTTGCGAGGCACCTCCGTTCGTCAAAAATAGGCCGCGCGCACAGCCGAACCTGAAAATAACCGCCCGAAGGCCGGGGCGCCAAGTTCGTACAGCGGAAAAAGCCCACAAAAACGGGTGGGCTATAGCCTTGGGGGATGGGGCTGGCCAGCTTCGTAAGCCGGACTCGGAATGGCGCGAGACTTTGCGAGGCGCCTCCGTGTGCCAAAAATAGGCCGTGGACACAGCCGAACCCAAAAATAACCACCCGAAGGCCAGGGCGCCAAATTCCTCCAGCGGAAAAAGGCCACAAAAACGGGTGGGCTATAGCCTTGGGGGGTGGGGCTGGCCAACTTCGTCCGCCGGACTCGGAATGGCGCGAGACTTTACGAGGCACCTCCGTGTTCCGAAAATAGGCCGCGTGCACATCCGTGCCCAAAAATAACCGCCCGAAGGCCGGGGCGCCAAGTTCGTCCATCGGAAAAAGGCCACAAAAACGGGTGGGCTATAGCCTTGGGGGGAGAGGCTGGCCAACTTCGTCCGCCGGACTCGGAATAGCGCGAGACTTTGTGAGGCGCCTCCGTGCGCCAAAAATAGGCCGCGCGCACAGCCGAACCCAAAAATAACCGCCCGAAGGCCGGGGCGCCAAGTTCGTCCAGCGGAAAAAGCCCACAAAAACGGGTGGGCTATAGGCTTGGGGGATGGGGCTGGCCAGCTTCGTAAGCCGGACTCGGAATGGCGCGAGACTTTGCGAGGCACCTCCGTGTGCCAAAAATAGGCCGTGGACACAGCCGAACCCAAAAATAACCACCCGAAGGCCACGGCGCCAAATTCCTCCAGCGGAAAAAGGCCACAAAAACGGGTGGGCTATAGCCTTGGGGGCTGGGGCTGGCCAACTTCGTCCGCCGGACTCGGAATGGTGCGAGACTTTACGAGGCACCTCCGTGTTCCGAAAATAGGCTGCGTGCACATCCGTGCCCAAAAATAACCGCCCGAAGGCCGGGGCGCCAAGTTCGTCCAGCGGAAAAAGGCCACAAAAACGGGTGGGCTATAGCCTTGGGCGGTGGGGCTGGCCAACCTCGTTCGCCGGACTCGAAATGGCGCGAGACTTTGCGAGGCACCTCCGTGTGCTAAAAATAGGCCGCGGGCACAGCAGCGCCCAAAAATAACCACCCGAAGCCCGGGGCGCCAAGTTCGTCCAGCGGAAAAAGGCCACAAAAACGGGTGGCCTATAGCCTTGGGGGGTGGGGCTGGCCAACTTCGTCCGCCGGACTCGGAATGGCCCGAGACTTTGCAAGGCACCTCCGTGAGCCAAAAATAGGCCGCGGGCACAGCCGCGCCCAAAAATAACTTCCCGAAGGCCGGGGCGCCAAATTTGTCCAGCGGAAAAAGGCCACAAAAACGGGTGCGCTATAGCCTTGTGGGGTGGGGCTGGCCCACTTTTCTCCGCCGGACTCGGAATGGCACGAGACTTTGCAAGGCGTCTCCGTGCGCCAAAAATAGGCCGCGGGAACAGCCGCGCCCAAAAATAACTGGCCGAAGGCCGGGGCGCCAAGGTCGTCCAGCGGAAAAAGCCCACAAAAACGGGTGGGCTATAGCCTTGGGGGGTGGGGCTGGCCAACTTCGTCCGCCGGACTCGGAATGGCGCGAGACCTTATGAGGCACCTCCATGTGCCAAAAATAGGCTGCGGACACAGCCTCACCCAAAAATTACCGACCGAAGGCCAGGGCGCCAAGTTCGTCCAGCGGAAAAAGGCCAGAAAAACGGGTGGGCTATAGCCTTGGGGGGTGGGGCTGGCCAACTTCGACCGCCGGACTCGGAATGGCGCGAGACTTTTTGAGGCACCTCCGTGTGCCAAAAATAGGCCGCGGGCACAGCCGCGCCAAAATGTAACCGCCCGGAGACCGGGCCTCCATGATCGTCCAGCGGAAAAAGCCCACAAAAACGGGTGGGCTATAGCCTTGGGGGGTGGGGCTGGCCGACTTCGTCCGCCGGACTCGGAATGGCCCGAGACTTTGCGAGGCGCCTCCGTGTGCCAAAAATATGCCGCGGGCACAGCCTCGCCCAAAAATAACTCCCCGAAGGCCGGGGCGCCAAGTTTGTCCAGCAGAAAATGGCCACAAAAACGGGTGGGCTATAGCCTTGGGGGGTGGGGCTGGCCAACTTCGTCCGCCGGACTCGGAATGGCCCGAGACTTTGCAAGGCACCTCCGTGAGCCAAAAATAGGCCGCGGGCACAGCCGCGCCCAAAAATAACTTCCCGAAGGCCGGGGCGCCAAATTTGTCCAGCGGAAAAAGGCCACAAAAACGGGTGCGCTATAGCCTTGTGGGGTGGGGCTGGCCCACTTTTCTCCGCCGGACTCGGAATGGCACGAGACTTTGCAAGGCGTCTCCGTGCGCCAAAAATAGGCCGCGGGAACAGCCGCGCCCCAAAAATAACTGGCCGAAGGCCGGGGCGCCAACGTCGTCCAGCGGAAAAAGCCCACAAAAACGGGTGGGCTATAGCCTTGGGGGGTGGGGCTGGCCAACTTCGTCCGCCGGACTCGGAATGGCGCGAGACCTTATGAGGCGCCTCCATGTGCCAAAAATAGGCTGCGGACACAGCCTCACCCAAAAATAACCGACCGAAGGCCAGGGCGCCATGTTCGTCCAGCGGAAAAAGGCCACAAAAACGGGTGGGCTATAGCCTTGGGGGGAGGGGCTGGGCGACTTCGTCCGCCGGACTCGGAATGGCGCGAGACTTTGCGAGGCACCTCCGTGTGCCAAAAATAGGCCGCGGGCACAGCCGCGCCCAAAAATAACTGCCCGAAGGCCGGGGCGCCAAGTTCGTCCAGCGGACAAAGCCCACAAAAACGGGTGGGCTATAGCCTTGGGGGGTGGGGCTGGCCCACTTCATCCGCCTGACTCGGAATGGCGCGAGACTTTGCGAGGGGCCTCCGTGTGCCAAAAATAGGTAGCGGGCAAAGCCGCGCCCAAAAATAACAGCCCGAAGGCCGGGGCGCCAAGTTCGTCCTGCGAAAAAAGGCCACAAAAACGAGTGGGCTACAGCCTTGGGGGGTGGGGCTGGCCAACTTCGTCCGCCGGACTCGGAATGCTGCGAGACTTTGCGAGGGGCCTCCGTGTGCTAAAAATAGGCTGCGGGCAAAGCCGCGATAAAAAATAACTGCCCGAAGGCTGGGGCGCCAAGTTCGTCCAGCGGAAAAAGCCCATAAAAACGGGTGGGCTATAGCCTTGGGGGGTGGGGCTGGCCAACTTCGTCCGCCGGACTCGGAATGCCGTGAGACTTTGCGAGGGGCCTCCGTGTGCCAAAAATAGGCCGCGGGCAAAGCCGCACCCAGACATAACCGCCCGAAGGCCGGGGCGCCAAGTTCGTCCAGCGGAAAAAGGCCACAAAAACGGTTGGGCTATAGCCTTGGCGGGTGAGGCTGGCCCACTTCGTCCGCCGGACTCGGAATGCCGCGAGTCTTTACGAGGGGCCTCCGTGTGCCAAAAATAGGCCGCAGGCAATGCCGCGCCCAAAAATAACCGCCCGAAGGCCGGGGCGCCAAGTTCGTCCAGCGAAAAAAGGCCACAAAAACGGGTGGGCTACAGCCTTGGGGGGTGGGGCTGGCCAACTTCGTCCGCCGGACTCGGAATGGCGCGAGACTTTGCGAGGGGCCTCCGTGTGCCAAAAATAGGGAGCGGGCAAAGCCGCGCCCAAAAATAACAGCCCGAAGGCCGGGGCGCCAAGTTCGTCCAGCGAAAAAAGGCCACAAAAACGGGTGGGCTACAGCCTTGGGGGGTGGGGCTGGCCAACTTCGTCCGCCGTACTCGGAATGCCGCGAGACTTTGCGAGGGGCCTCCGTGTGCTAAAAATAGGCTGCGGGCAAAGCCGCGATAAAAAATAACCGCCCGAAGGCCGGGGCGCCAAGTTCGTCCAGCGGAAAAAGGCCACAAAAACGGGTGGGCCATAGCCTTGGGGGGTGGGGCTGGCCAACTTCGTCCGCCGGACTCGGAATGCCGCGAGACTTTGCGAGGGGCCTCCGTGTGCAAAAATAGGCCGTGGGCAAAGGCGCGCCAAAAATAACCGCCCGAAGGCCGGGGCGCCAAGTTCGTCCGGCGGAAACAGGCCACAAAAACGGGTGGGCTATAGCCTTGGGGGGTGGGGCTGGCCAACTTCGTCCGCCGGACTCGGAATACGGCGAGACTTTGCGAGGGGCCTCCGTGTACCAAAAATACTCCACGGTCAAAGCCGCGCCCAAAAATAACCACCAAAAGTCCGGGGCGCCAAGTTCGTCCAGCGGAAAAAGGCCACAAAAACGGGTGGGCTATAGCCTTGGGGTGTGGGGCTGGCCAACTTCATCAGCCGGACTAGGAAAGCAGCAAGAACTTGCGAGGGGCCTACGTGTGCCAAAAGTAGGCCGCGGGCAAAGCCGCGCCCAAAAATAACCGCTGGAAGGCCGGGACGCCAAGTTCATCCAGCGGAAAAAGGCCACAAAAACGGGTGGGCTATAGCCTTGGGGGGTGGGGCTGGCGAACTTCGTCCGCCGGACTAGGAATGCCGCGAGACTTTGTGAGGGGCCTCCGTATGCCAAAAATAGGCCGTGGGCAAAGCCGCGCCTAAAAATAACCACCCGAAGGCCGGGGCGCCAAGTTCGTCCAGCGGTAAAAGGCCACAAAAACGGGGGGGCTATAATCTTGGGGGGTGGGGCTGGCCCACTTCGTCCGGCGGACTCGGCATGCCGCGAGAGTTTGCGAAGGGCCTCCGTGTGCCAAAAATAGGTCGCGGGCAAACCGCGCCCAAATATAACCGCCCGAAGGCCGGGGCGCCAAGTTCGTCCAGCGAAAAAAGGCCACAAAAACGGGTGGGCTACAGCCTTGGGGGGTGGGGCTGGCCAACTTCGTCCGCCGGACTCGGAATGCCGCGAGACATTGCGACGGGCCTCCGTGTGCTAAAAATAGGCTGCGGGCAAAGCCGCGATAAAAAATAACCGCCCGAAGGCCGGGGCGCCAAGTTCGTCCAGCGGAAAAAGGCCACAAAAAAGGGTGGGCTATAGCCTTGCGGGGTGGGGCTGGCCAACTTCGTCCGCCGGACTCGGAATGCCGCGAGACTTTACGAGGGGCCTCCGTGTGCAAAAATAGGCCGTGGGCAAAGGCGCGCCCAAAAATAACCGCCCGAAGGTCGGGGCGCCAAGTTCGTCCGGCGGAAAAAGGCCACAAAAACGGGTGGGCTATAGCCTTGGGGGGTGGGGCTGGCCAACTTCGTCCGCCGGACTCGGAATACGGCCAGACTTTGCGAGGGGCCTCCGTGTACCAAAAATACTCCATGGGCAAAGCCGCGCCCAAAAATAAACGCCCAAAGTCCGGGGCCCCAAGTTCGTCCAGCGGAAAAAGGCCACAAAAACGGGTGGGTTATAGCCTTGGGGTGTGGGGCTGGCCAACTTCATCAGCCGGACTCGGAAAGCAGCAAGACCTTGCGAGGGGCCTACGTGTGCGAAAAGTAGGCCGCGGGCAAAGCCGCGCCCAAAAATAACCGCTGGAAGGCCGGGACGCCAAGTTCGTCCAGCGGAAAAAGGCCACAAAAACGGGTGGGCTATAGCCTTGGGGGGTGGGGCTGGCCAACTTCGTCCGCCGGACACGGAATGCCGCGAGACTTTGCGAGGGGCCTCCGTGTGCCAAAAATAGGCCGCGGGCAAAGCCGCGCAGAAAAATAACCACCCGAAGGCCGGGGCGCCAAGTTCGTCCTGCGGAAAAAGGCCACAAACACGGGTGGGCTATAGCCTTGGGGGGTGGGGCTGGCCCACTTCGTCCGCCGGACTCGGAATGCCGCGAGACTTTGCGAGGGACCTCCGTGTGCCAAAAATAGGCCGTGGACAAAGCAGCGCCCAAAAATAACCGCCCGAAGGCCGGGGCGCGAAGTTCGTCCAGCGGAAAAAGGCCACAAAAACGGGTGGGCTATAGCCTTGGGGGGTGGGGCTGGCCAACTTCGTCCGCCGGACTCGGAATACGGCGAGACTTTGCGAGGGCCCTCCGTGTGCCAAAAATAGGCCACGGGCAAAGCCGTGCCCAAAAATAACCGCCCGAAGTTCGGGGCGCCAAGTTCGTCCAGCGGAAAAAGACCACAAAAACGGGTGGGCTATAGCCTTGGGGTGTGGGGCTGGCCAACTTCATCAGCCGGACTTGGAAAACCGTAAGACCTTGCGAGGGGCCTCCGTGTGCCAAAAATCGGCCGCGGGTAAAGCCGCGCCCAAAAATAACCGCCCGAAGGCCGGGGCGCCAAGTTCGTCCGGCGGAAAAAGGCCACAAAAACGGGTGGGCTATAGCCTTGGGGGGTGGGGCTGGCCGACTTCGTCCGCCGGACTCGGAATGCCGCGAGACTTTGCGAGGGATCTCCGTGTGCCATAAATAATCCGCGCGCAAAGCCGTGCCTAAAAATAACCAACCGAAGGCCGGGGCGCCAAGTTCGTCCAGCGGTAAAAGGCCACAAAAACGGGTGGGCTATAGCCTTGGGGGGTGGGGCTGGCCCACTTCGTCCGCCGGACTCGGCATGCCGCTAGATTTTGCGAAGGGCCTCGGTGTGCCAAAAATAGGCCGCGGGCTAACCGCGCCCAAAAATAACCGCCCGAAGGCCGGGGCGTCAAGTTCGTCCAGCGGAAAAAGGCCACAAAAACGGGTGGGCTATAGCCTTGGGGGGTGGGGCTGGCCAGCTTCGTCCGCCGGACTCGGAATGCCGCGAGACATTGCGAGGGGCCTCCGTGTCCCAAAAATAGGCCGCGGGAGAAGCCGTACCCAAAAATAAGCGCCTGAAGGCCGGGTCGCCATGTTCGTCCAGCGGTAAAAGGCCACAAAAACGGGTGGGCTATAGCCTTGGGGGGTGGGGCTGGCCCACTTCGTCCGCCGGACTCGGCATGCCGCGAGACTTTGCGAGGGGCCTCCATGTGCCAAAAATAGGCCGCGGGCAAACCACGCCCAAAAATAACCGCCCGAAGGCCGGGACGCGAAGTTCGTCCAGCGGAAAAAGGCCACAAAAACGGGTGGGCTATAGCCTTGGGGGGTGGGGCTGGCCGACTTCGTCCGCCGGACTCGGAATACGGCGAGACTTTGCGAGGGCCCTCCGTGTGCCAAAAATAGGCCACGGGCAAAGCCGTGCCCAAAAATAACCGCCCGAAGTTCGGGGCGCCAAGTTCGTCCAGCGGAAAAAGACCACAAAAACGGGTGGGCTATAGCCTTGGGGTGTGGGGCTGGCCAACTTCATCAGCCGGACTCGGAAAGCCGTAAGACCTTGCGAGGGGCCTCCGTGTGCCAAAAATCGGCCGCGGGTAAAGCCGCGCCCAAAAATAACCGCCCGAAGGCCGGGGCGCCAAGTTCGTCCGGCGGAAAAAGGCCACAAAAACGGGTGGGCTATAGCCTTGGGGTGTGGGGCTGGCCAACTTCATCAGCCGGACTCGGAAAGCAGCAAGACCTTGCGAGGGGCCTACGTGTGCGAAAAGTAGGCCGCGGGCAAAGCCGCGCCCAAAAATAACCGCTGGAAGGCCGGGACGCCAAGTTCGTCCAGCGGAAAAAGGCCACAAAAACGGGTGGGCTATAGCCTTGGGGGGTGGGGCTGGCCAACTTCGTCCGCCGGACACGGAATGCCGCGAGACTTTGCGAGGGGCCTCCGTGTGCCAAAAATAGGCCGCGGGCAAAGCCGCGCAGAAAAATAACCACCCGAAGGCCGGGGCGCCAAGTTCGTCCTGCGGAAAAAGGCCACAAACACGGGTGGGCTATAGCCTTGGGGGGTGGGGCTGGCCCACTTCGTCCGCCGGACTCGGAATGCCGCGAGACTTTGCGAGGGACCTCCGTGTGCCAAAAATAGGCCGTGGACAAAGCAGCGCCCAAAAATAACCGCCCGAAGGCCGGGGCGCGAAGTTCGTCCAGCGGAAAAAGGCCACAAAAACGGGTGGGCTATAGCTTTGGGGGGTGGGGCTGGCCAACTTCGTCCGCCGGACTCGGAATACGGCGAGACTTTGCGAGGGCCCTCCGTGTGCCAAAAATAGGCCACGGGCAAAGCCGTGCCCAAAAATAACCGCCCGAAGTTCGGGGCGCCAAGTTCGTCCAGCGGAAAAAGGCCACAAAAACGGGTGGGCTATAGCCTTGGGGGGTGGGGCTGGCCAACTTCGTCCGCCGTAGTCGGAATGTCGCGAGACTTTGCGAGGGGTCTCCGTGTCCCAAAAATAGGCCGCGGGCGAAGCCGCACCCAAAAATAACCGCCCGAAGGCCGGGTCGCCATGTTCGTCCAGCGGAAAAAGGCCACAAAAACGGGTGGGCTATAGCCTTGGGGGGTGGGGCTGGCCGACTTCGTCCGCCGGACTCAGAATGCCGTGAGACTTTGCGACGGGCCTCCGTGTGCCAAAAATAGGCCGCGGGCAAAGGCGCGCCCAAAAATAACCGCCCGAAGGCCGGGGCGCCAAGTTCGTCCGGCGGAAAAAGGCCACAAAAACGGGTGGGCTATAGCCTTGGGGGGTGGGGCTGGCCATCTTCGTCCGCCGGACTCGGAATGCCGTGAGACTTTGCGAGGGATCTCCGTGTGCCATAAATAATCCGCGGGCAAAACCGCGCCTAAAAATAACCACCCGAAGGCCGGGGCCCCAAGTTCGTCCAGCGGTAAAAGGCCACAAAAACGGGTGGGCTATAGCCTTGGGGGGTGGGGTTGGCCCACTTCGTCCGCCGGACTAGGCATGCCGCGAGACTTTGCGAGGGGCCTCCATGTGCCAAAAATAGGCCGCGGGCAAACCGCGCCCAAAAATAACCGCCCGAAGGCCGGGGCGTCAAGTTCGTCCAGCGGAAAAAGGCCACAAAAACGGGTGGGCTATAGCCTTGGGGGGTGGGGCTGGCCAACTTCGTCTGCCGGACTCGGAATGCCGCGAGACTTTGCGAGGGGCCTCCGTGTCCCAAAAATAGGCCGCGGACGAAGACGTACCCAAAAATAACAGCATGAAGGCCGGGTCGCCATGTTCGTCCAGCGGAAAAAGGCCACATAAACGGGTGGGCTATAGCCTTGGGGGGTGGGGCTGGCCGACTTCGTCCGCCGGACTCATAATGCCGCGAGACTTTGCGACGGGCCTCCGTGTGCTAAAAATAGGCCGCGGGCAAAGCCGCGCCCAATTATAACCGCCCGAAGGCCGGGGCACCAAGTTCGTCCGGCGGAAAAAGGCCACAAAAACGGGTGGGCTATAGCCTTGGGGGGTGGGGCTGGCCATCTTCGTCCGCCCAACTCGGAATACCATGAGACTTTGCGAGGGATCTCCGTGTGCCATAAATAATCCGCGGGCAATGCCGCGCCTAAAAATAACCACCCGAAGGCCGGGGCGCCAAGTTCGTCCAGCGGTAAAAGGCCACAAAAACGGGTGGGCTATAGCCTTGGGGGGTGGGGCTGGCCCACTTCGTCCGCCGGACTCGGCATGCCGCGAGAGTTTGCGAAGGGCCTCCGTGTGCCAAAAACAGGCCACGGGCAAACCGCGCCTAAAAATAACCGCCCGAAGGCCGGGGCGCCAAGTTCGTCCAGCGGAAAAAGGCCACAAAAACGGGTGGGCTATATCCTTGGGGGGTGGGGCAAGCCGACTTCGTCCGCCGGACTCAGAATGCTGCGAGACTTTGTAAGGGGCCTCCGTGTGCCAAAAATAGGCCGCGGGCAAAGCCGCGCCCAAAAATAACCGCCCGAAGGCCGGGGAGCCAAGTTCGTCCAGCGGAAAAAGGCCACAAAAACGGGTGGGCTATAGCCTTGGGGGGTGGGGCTGGCCCACTTCGTACGCCGGACTCGGAATGCCGCGAGACTTTGCGAGGGGCCTCCTTGTGATAAAAATAGGCTGCGGGTAAAGCCGCGCCCGAAGGCCGGGGCTCCAAGTACGTCCAGCGGAAAAAGGCCACAAAAACGGGTGGGCTATATCCTTGGGGGGTAGGGCTGGCCAACTTCGTCCGCCGGACTCGGAATGCCGTGAGACTTTGCGAGGGGCCTCTGTGTTCCAAAAATAGGCCGCGGGCAAAGCCGCACCCAAAAATAACGGCCCGAAGGCCGGGGCGCCAAGTTCGTCCGGCGGAAAAAGGCCACAAAAACGGGTGGGCTATAGCCTTGGGGGGTGGGGCTGGCCGACTTCGTCCGCCGAACTCAGAATGCCGCGAGACTTTGCGAGGGGCCTCCGTGTGATAAAAATAGGCTGCGGGTAAAGCCGCGCCCGAAGGCCGGGGCTCCAAGTTCGTCCAGCGGAAAAAGGCCACAAAAACGGGTGGGCTATATCCTTGGGGGGTAGGGCGGCCGACTTCGTCCGCCGGACTCGGAATGCCGTGAGGCCTTGCGAGGGGCCTCCGTGTTCCAAAAATAGGCCGCGGGCAAAGCCACGCCGAAAAATAACGGCCCGAAGGCCGGGACGCCAAGTTCGTCCGGCGGAAAAAGGCCACAAAAACGGGTGGGCTATAGCCTTGGGGGGGTGGGGGCTGGCCAACTTCGTCCGCCGAACTCAGAATGCCACGAGACTTTGCGAGGGGCCTCCGTGTGATAAAAATAGGCTGCGGGTAAAGCCGCGCCCGAAGGCCGGGGCTCCAAGTTCGTCCAGCGGAAAAAGGCCGCAAAAACGGGTGGGCTATAGCCTTGGGGGGTGGGGCTGGCCTACTTCATCCGCCGGACTCGGAATGCCGCGAGACTTTGCGAGGGGCCTCCGTGTGCCAAAAATAGGCTGCGGCCAAAGCCGCGCCCAAAAATAAACGCCCGAAGGCCGGGGCGCCAAGTTCGTCCAGCGGAAAAAGGCCACAAAAAAGAGTGGGCTATAGCCTTGGGGGGTGGGGCTGGCCAACTTCGTCCACCGGACTCGGAATGCCGCGAGACTTTACGAGGGGCCTCCGTGTGCCAATAATAGGCCGCGGACAAAGCCGCGCCCAAAAATAACCCCCCGAAGACCGGGATGCCAAGTTCGTCCAGCGGAAAAAGGCCACAAAAACGGGTGGGCTATAGCCTTGGGGGGTGGGGCTGGCCCACTTCGTTCGCCGGACTCGGAATGCCGCGAGACTTTGCAAGGGGCCTCCGTGTGCGAAAAATAGGCCACGGCCAAAGCCACGCCCAAAAATTACCGCCCGAAGGCCGGGGCGCCAAGTTCGTCCAGCGGAAAAAGGCCACAAAAACGGGTGGGCTATAGCCTTGGGGGGTGGGGCTGGCCAACTTCGTCGGCCGGACTAGGAATGCCGCGAGACTTTGCGAGGGGCCTCCGTGTGCCAAAAGTAGGCCACGGCCTAAGCCGCGCCCAAAAATAACCGCCGAAGGCCGGGGCGCCAAGTTCGTCCAGCGGAAAAAGGCCGCAAAAACGGGTGGGCTATAGCCTTGGGGGGTGGGGCTGGCCTACTTCATCCGCCGGACTCGGAATGCCGCGAGACTTTGCGAGGGGCCTCCGTGTGCCAAAAATAGGCTGCGGCCAAAGCCGCGCCCAAAAATAAACGCCCGAAGGCCGGGGCGCCAAGTTCGTCCAGCGGAAAAAGGCCACAAAAAAGAGTGGGCTATAGCCTTGGGGGGTGGGGCTGGCCAACTTCGTCCGCCGGACTCGGAATACCGCGAGACTTTACGAGGGGCCTCCGTGTGCCAATAATAGGCCGCGGACAAAGCCGCGCCCAAAAATAACCCCCCGAAGACCGGGACGCCAAGTTCGTCCAGCGGAAAAAGGCCACAAAAACGGGTGGGCTATAGCCTTGGGGGGTGGGGCTGGCCCACTTCGTTCGCCGGACTCGGAATGCCGCGAGACTTTGCAAGGGGCCTCCGTGTGCGAAAAATAGGCCACGGCCAAAGCCACGCCCAAAAATTACCGCCCGAAGGCCGGGGCGCCAAGTTCGTCCAGCGGAAAAAGGCCACAAAAACGGGTGGGCTATAGCCTTGGGGGGTGGGGCTGGCCAACTTCGTCGGCCGGACTAGGAATGCCGCGAGACTTTGCGAGGGGCCTCCGTGTGCCAAAAGTAGGCCGCGGCCTAAGCCGCGCCCAAAAATAACCGCCGAAGGCCGGGGCGCCAAGTTCGTCCAGCGGAAAAAGGGCACAAAAACGGGTGGGCTATAGCGTTGGGGGGTGGGGCTGGCCAACTTCGTCCGCCGGACTCGGAATGCCGCGAGACTTTGCGAGGGGCCTCCGTGTGCCTAAAATAGGCAGAGGGCTAAGCCGTGCCCAAAAATAACCGCCCGAATGCGGGGGCGCCAAGTTCGTCCAGCGGAAAAAGGCCACAAAAACGGGTGGGCTATAGCCTTGGGGGGTGGGGCTGGCCAACTTCGTCCGCCGGACTCGGAATACCGCAAGACTTTGCGAGGGGCCTCCGTGTGCCAAAAATAGGCCATGGGCCAAGCCGCGCCCAAAAAAAACCGCCTGAAGGCCGGGGTGCCAAGTTCGTCCAGCGGAGAAAGGCCAGAAAAACGGGTGGGCTATAGCCTTGGGGGGTGGGGCAGGCAAACTTCGTCCGCCGGACTCGGAATGCCGCGAGACTTTGCGAGGGGCTTCCGTGTGCCAAAAATAGGCCACGGGCAAAGCCGCACCCATAAATAACCGCCCGAAGGCCGGGGCCCCAAGTTCGTCCAGAGGAAAAAGGCCACAAAAACGGGTGGGCTATAGCCTTGGGGGGTGGGGCTGGCCAACCTCGTCCGCCGGACTCGCAATACCGCGAGAATTTGAGAGGGGCCTCCGTGGGCAAAAAATAGGCCGCGGGCAAAGCCGCGCCCAAAAATAACCTCCCGAAGGCCAGGGCACCCAGTTCGTCCAGCGGAAAAAGGCCGCAAAAACGGGTGGGCTATAGCCTTGGGGGGTGGGGCTGGCCTACTTCATCCGCCGGACTCGGAATGCCGCGAGACTTTGCGAGGGGCCTCCGTGTGCCAAAAATAGGCCACAGGCAAAGCCGCGCCCAAAAATAACCGCCCGAAGGCCGGGGCGCCAAGTTCGTCCAGCAGAAAAAGGCCACAAAAACGGGTGGGCAATAGCCTTGGGGGGTGGGGCTGGCCACCTTCGTCCGCCGGACTCGGAATGCCGCTAGACTTTGCGAGGGGCCTCCGTGTGTCAAAAATAGGCCGCGGGCATAGCCGCATCCAAAAATGACGGCCCGAAGGCCGGGGCAGAAAAAGGCCAGAAAAACGGGTGGGCTATAGCCTTGGGGGGTGGGGCAGGCCAACTTCGTCTGCCGGACTCAGAATGCCGCGACACTTTACGAGGGGCCTCCGTGTGCCAAACATAGGCCACAGGCAAAGCCGCGCCCAAATATAACCGCCCGAACGCCGGGGCGCCAAGTTCGTCCAGTGGAAAAAGGCCACAAAAACGGGTGGGCTATAGCGTTGGGGGGTGGGGCTGGCCAACTTCGTCTGCCGGACTCGGAATGCCGCGATACTTTGCGAGGGGCATCCGTGTGCCAAAAATAGGCCATGGTCAAAGCCGCGCCCAAAAATAACTGCCCGAAGGCCGGGGCGCCAAGTTCGTCCAGCGCAAAAAGGCCACAAAAACGGGTGGGCTATAGCCTTGGGGGGTGGGGCTGGCCTACTTCGTCCACCGGACTCGGAATGCCGCGAGAATTTGCGAGGGGCCTCCTTGTGCCAAAAATAGGCCGCGGACAAAGCCGCGGCCAAAAATAACGGCCCGAAGGCTGGGGCGCCAAGTTCGTCCAGCGGAAAAAGGCCATAAAAACGGGTGGGATATAGCCTTGGGGGGTGGGGCTGGTCGACTTCGTCCGCCGGACTCGGAATGCCGCGAGCCTTTGCGAGGGGCCTCCGTGTGCCAAAGGTAGGCCGCGGGCAGAGCCGCGCCCAAAAATAACCGCCCGAAGGCCGGGGCGCCAAGTTCGTCCAGCGCAAAAAGGCCACAAAAACGGGTGGGCTATAGCCTTGGGGGGTGGGGCTGGCCGACTTCGTCCGCCGGACTCGGAATGCCGCGAGACTTTGCGAGGGGCCTACGTTTCCCAAAAGTAGGCCGCAGGCATA
The DNA here is from genome assembly GCA_039657385.1 of Citrus x changshan-huyou. Classification (NCBI taxonomy): domain Eukaryota; kingdom Viridiplantae; phylum Streptophyta; class Magnoliopsida; order Sapindales; family Rutaceae; genus Citrus; species Citrus x changshan-huyou. The sequence goes on from JBCGBO010000015.1 coordinate 374,001, forward strand.
GCCGCATCCAAAAATAACCGCCCGAAGGCCGGGGCGCCAAATTCGTACAGCAGAAAAAGGCCACAAAAACGGGTGGGCTATAGCCTTGGGGGGTGGGGCTGGCCAACTTCGTCCGCCGGACTCGGAATGCCGCGAGACTTTGCGAGGGGCCTCCGTGTGCCAAAAATAGGCAGAGGGCTAAGCCGTGCCCAAAAATAACCGCCCGAATGCGGGGGCGCCAAGTTCGTCCAGCGGAAAAAGGCCACAAAAACGGGTGGGCTATAGCCTTGGGGGGTGGGGCTGGCCGACTTCGTCCGCCGGACTCGGAATGCCGCGAGCCTTTGCGAGGGGCCTCCGTGTGCCAAAGGTAGGCCGCGGGCAAAGCCGCGCCCAAAAATAACCGCCCGAAGGCCCGGGCGCCAAGTTCGTCCAGCGCAAAAAGGCCACAAAAATGGGTGGGCTATAGCCTTGGGGGGTGGGTCTGGCCGACTTCGTCCACCGGACTCGGAATGCCGCGAGACTTAGCGAGGGGCCTCCGTGTGCCAAAAATAGACAGAGGGCTAAGCCGCGCCCAAAAATAACCGCCCGAATGCGGGGGCGCCAAGTTCGTCCAGCGGAAAAAGGCCACAAAAACGGGTGGGCTATAGCCTTGGGGGGTGGGGCTGGCCGACTTCGTCCGCCGGACTCGGAATGCCGCGAGACTTTGCGAGGGGCCTACATTTGCCAAAAGTAGGCCGCAGGCATAGCCGCATCCTAAAATAACCGCCCGAAGGCCGGGGAGCCATGTTCGTCCAGTGGAAAAAGGCCACAAAAACGGGTGGGCTATAGCCTCGGGGGGTGGGGCTGGCCAACCTCGTCCGCCGGACTCGCAATACCGCGAGAATTTGAGAGGGGCCTCCGTGGGCAAAAAATAGGCCGCGGGCAAAGCCGCGCCCAAAAATAACCTCCCGAAGGCCAGGGCACCCAGTTCGTCCAGCGGAAAAAGGCCACAAAAACGGGTGGGCTATAGCCTTGGGGGGTGGGGCTGGCCAACTTCGTCCGCCGGACTCGGAATACTGCGAGACTTTGCGAGGGGCCTCAGTGTACCAAAAATAGGACGCAGGCAAAGCCGCGCCCAAAAATAACCGCCCGAAGGCCGGGGCGCCAAGCTCGTCCAGCGGAAAAAGGCCACAAAATCGGGTGGGCTATAGCCTTGGGGGGTGGGGCATGCCAACTTCGTCCGCCGGACTCGGAATGGCTCGAGGCTTTGCGAGGCACCTCCGTGTGCCAAAAATAGGCCGCGGACACAACCGTGCCCAAAAATAACTGCCCGAAGGCCGGGGCTCCAAGTTCGTCCAGCGGAAAAAGGCCACAAAATCGGGTGGGCTATAGCCTTGGGGGGTGGGGCATGCCAACTTCGTCCGCCGGACTCGGAATGCCGTGACACTTTGTGAGGGGCCTCCGTGTGCCAAAAATAGGCCGCGGGCAAAGCCGTTTCCAAAAATAACCGCCCGAAGGCCGGGGTGCCAAGTTCGTCCAGCGGAAAAAGGCCAGAAAAACGGGTGGGCTATAGCGTTGGGGGGTGTGGCTGGCCAACTTCGTCCGCCGGACTCGGAATGCCGCGAGAATTTACGAGGGGCCTCCGTGTACAAAAAATAGGCCGCGGACAAAGCCACGCCCAAAAATAACCGCCCGAAGGCCGGGGCGCCCAGTTCGTCCAGCGGAAAAAGGCAACAGAAACGGGTGGGCTATAGCCGTGGGGGGTGGGGCAGGCCAACTTCGTCCGCCGGACTCGGAATGCCGCGGGACTTTGCGAGGGGCCTCCGTGGGCAAAAAATAGGCCGCGGGCAAAGCCGGGCCCAAAAATAACTGCCCGAAGGCCGGGGCGCCCAGTTCGTCCAGCGGAAAAAGGCCACAAAAACGGGTAGGCTATAGCCTTGGGGGGTGGGGCAGGCCGACTTCGACCGCCGGACTCGGAATGCAGCGAGACTTTGCGAGGGGCCTCCGTGTGCCAAAAATAGGCCGTGGGCAAAGCCGTGCCCAAAAATAACCGCCCGAAGGCCGGGGCGCCAAGTTCGTCCAGCGGAAAAAGGCCACAAAAACGGGTGGGCTATAGCCTTGGGGGGTGGGACTGGCCAACTTCGTCCGCCGGACTCGCAATGCAGTGAGAATTTGCGAGGGGCCTCCGTGGGCAAAAAATAGGCTGCGGGCAAAGCCGCGCCGAAAAATAACCGCCCTAAGGCCGGGGCGCCAAGTTCGTCCAGCGGAAAAAGCCCACAAAAACGGGTGGGCTATAGCCTTGGGGGGTGGGGCTGGCCAACTTCGTCCGCCGGACTCGGAATGCCGCGAGACTTTGCAAGGGTTCTCCGTGTGCCAAAAACAGGCCGTGGTCAAAGCCGTGCCCAAAAATAACTGCACGAAGGCCGGGGTGCCATGTTCGTCCAGCGGAAAAAGCACACAAAAACGGGTGGGCTATAGCCTTGGGGGGTGGGGCTGGCAACTTCGATCGCCGGACTCGGAATGGCGCGAGACTTTGCGAGGGGACTCTGTGTGCCAAAAATAGGCCGCGGGCACAGCCGCGCACAAACATAACCACCCGAAGGCCGGGGTGCCATGTTCGTCCAGCGGAAAAAGCCCACAAAAACGGGTGGGCTATAGCCTTGGGGGGTGGGGCTGGCCAACTTCAATCGCCGGACTCGGAATGGCTCGATAATTTGTGAGGCACCTCCGTGTGCCAAAAATAGGCAGCAGGCACAGCCGCGCACAAAAATAACCGCCCGAAGACCGGGGTGCCATGTTCGTCCAGCGGAAAAAGCCCACAAAAAGGGATGGGCTATAGCCTTGGGGGGTGGGGCTGGCCAACTTCGTCCGCCGGACTCGGAATGCCACGAGACTTTGCGAGGGGCCTCCGTGTGCCAAAAATAGGCCGCGGGCAAAGCCGCGCCCAAAAATAACCGCCCGAAGGCCGGGGCGCCAAGTTCGTCCAGCGGAAAAGGGCAACAAAAACGGGTGGGGTATAGCCTTGGGGGGTGGGGCTGGCCAACTTCGATCGCCGGACTCGGAATGGCGCGAGACTTTGTGAGGCGCCTCCGTGTGCCAAAAATAGGACGCGGGCACAGCCGCGCCCAAAAGTAACCGCCCGAAGGTCGGGGTGCCATGTTCGTCAAGCGGAAAAAGCCCACAAAAACGGATGGGCTATAGCCTTGGGGGGTGGGGCTGGACAACTTCGTTCGCCGGACTCGGAATGCCACGAGACTTTGCGAGGGGCCTCCGTGTGCCAAAAATAGGCCGCGGGCAAGGCCGCGGCCAAAAATAACCGCCCGAAGGCCGGGGCGCCAAGTTCGTCCAGCGGAAAAAGGCAACAAAAACGGGTGGGCTATAGCCTTGGGGGGTGGGGCTGGCCAACTTCGTCCGCCGGACTCGGAATACCGCAAGACTTTGCGAGGGGCCTCCGTGTGCCAAAAATAGGCCATGGGCCAAGCCGCGCCCAAAAAAAACCGCCTGAAGGCCGGGGTGCCAAGTTCGTCCAGCGGAGAAAGGCCAGAAAAACGGGTGGGCTATAGCCTTGGGGGGTGGGGCAGGCAAACTTCGTCCGCCGGACTCAGAATGCCGCGAGACTTTGCGAGGGGCTTCCGTGTGCCAAAAATAGGCCACGGGCAAAGCCGTACCCATAAATAACCGCCCGAAGGCCGGGGCCCCAAGTTCGTCCAGAGGAAAAAGGCCACAAAAACGGGTGGGCTATAGCCTTGGGGGGTGGGGCTGGCCAACCTCGTCCGCCGGACTCGCAATACCGCGAGAATTTGAGAGGGGCCTCCGTGGGCAAAAAATAGGCCGCGGGCAAAGCCGCGCCCAAAAATAACCTCCCGAAGGCCAGGGCACCCAGTTCGTCCAGCGGAAAAAGGCCACAAAAACGGATGGGCTATAGCCTTGGGGGGTGGGGCTGGCCCACTTCATCCGCCGGACTCGGAATGCCGCGAGACTTTGCGAGGCGCCTCCGTGTACCAAAAATAAGACGCGGACAAAGCCGCGCCCAAAAATAACCACCCGAAGGCCGGGGCGCAAAGTTCGTCCAGCGGAAAAAGGCCACAAAAATGGGTGGGCTATAGCCTTGGGGGGTGGGGCGGCCCCCTTCGTCCGCCGGACTCGGAATGCCGTGAGACTTTGCGAGGGGCCTCCGTGTGCGAAAAATAGGCCGCGGGCAAAGCCACGCCCAAAAATAACCGCCCGAAGGCCGGGGCGCCAAGTTCGTCCAGCGGAAAAAGGCCTCAAAAACGGGTGGGCTATAGCCTTGGGGGGTGGGGCTGGCCAATTTCGTCCGCCGGACTCAGAATGCCGCGAGACTTTGTGAGGGTTCTCCGTGTGCCAAAAACAGGCCGCGGTCAAAGCCGTGCCCAAAAATAACTGCACGAAGGCCGGGGTGCCATGTTCGTCCAGCGGAAAAAGCCCACAAAAACGGGTGGGCTATAGCCTTGGGGGGTGGGGCTGGCCAACTTCGATCGCCGGACTCGGAATGGCGCGAGACTTTGTGAGGCGCCTCCGTGTGCCAAAAATAGGCCGCGGGCACAGCCGCGCCCAAAAATAACCGCCCGAAGGCCGGGGTGCCATGTTCGTCCAGCGGAAAAAGCCCACAAAAATGGGTGGACTATAGCCTTGGGGGGTGGGGCTGGCCAACTTCGATCGCCGGACTCGGAATGGCGCGATACTTTGCGAGGTACCTCCGTGTGCCAAAAATAGGCAGCAGGCACAGCCGCGCGCAAAAATAACCGCCCGAAGGCCGGGGTGCCATGTTCGTCCAGCGGAAAAAGCCCACAAAAACGGATGGGCTATAGCCTTGGGGGGTGGGGTTGGCCAACTTCGTCCGCCGGACTCGGAATGCCGCGAGACTTTACGAGGGGCCTCCATGTGTCAAAAATAGGCCGCAGCCAAAGCCGCGCCCAAAAATAACCCCACGAAGGCCGGGGCGCCAAGTTCGTCCAGCGGAAAAAGGCCACAAAAACGGGAGGGCTATAGCCTTGGGGGGTGGGGCTGGCCAACTTCGATCGCCGGACTCGGAATGGCGTGAGACTTTGCGAGGCACCTCTGTGTGCCAAAAATAGGCAGCGGGCACAGCCGCGCCCAAAAATAACTGCCCGAAGGACGGGGTGCCATGTTCGTCCAGCGGAAAAAGCCCACAAAAATGGATGGGCTATAGCCTTGGGGGGTGGGGCTGGCCCACTTCGTCCGCCGGACTCGGAATGCCGCGATACTTTGCGAGGGGCCTCCGTGTGCCAAAAATAGTCCGCGGGTAAAGCCGCTCCCAAAAATAACTCGACGGAGGCCGGGGCGCCAAGTTCGTCCAGCGGAAAAAGGCCACAAAAACGGGTGGGCTATAACCTTGGGGGGTGGGGCTGGTCAACTTCGTCCGCCGGACTCGGAATTGTGCGAGTCTTTGTGAGGCGCCTCCATGTACCAAAAATAGGCTACGGGCACAGCCGCACCCAAAAATAACCGCCCGAAGGCAGGGGCGCCAAGTTCGTCCAGCGGAAAAAGCCCACAAAAACGGGTGGGCTATAGCCTTGGGGGGTGGGGCTGGCCAACTTCGTCCGCCGGACTCGGAATTGCGCGAGACCTTGCGAGGCGCCTCCGTGTGCCAAAAATAGGCCGCATGCACAGCTACGCCCAAAAATAACCGCCCGAAGGCCGGGGTGCCATGTTCATCCAGCGGAAAAAGGCCACAAAAACGGGTGGGCTATAACCTTGGGGGGTGGGGCTGGTCAACTTCGTCCGCCGGACTCGGAATGGCGTGAGACTTTGCGAGGCGTCTCCGTGTGCCAAAAATAGGCCGCATGCACCGCCACGCCCAAAAATAACTGCCCGAAGGCTGGGGTGCCATGTTCGTCCAGCGGAAAAAGGCCACAAAAACGGGTGGGCTATAGCCTTGGTGGGTGGGGCTGGCCAACTTCGATCGCCGGACTCGGAATGGCGTGAGACTTTGCGAGGCGCCTCCGTGTGCCAAAAATAGGCCGCATGCACAGCCGCGCCAAAAAATAACCGCCCGAAGGCCGGGGCACCAAGTTCGTCCAGCGGAAAAAGCCCACAAAAATGGGTAGGCAATAGCCTTGAGGGGTGGGGCTGGCCAACTTCGTCCGTCGGACTCAGAATGGCGCAAGACTTTGCGAGGCACCTCCGTGTGCCAAAAATAGGCCGCAGACACAGCCGTGCCCAAAAATAACCGCCCGAAGGCCGGGGCGCCAAGTTCATCCAGCGGAAAAAGGCCACAAAAACGGATGGGCTATAGCCTTGGGGGGTATGCATGGCCAACTTCGTCCGCCGGACTCGGAATGGCGCGAGACTTTGCGAGGCACCTAAGTGTGCCAAAAATAGGCCGCGGGCACAGCCGCGCCCAAAATAACCACCCGAAGGCCGGGTCGCCAAGTTCGTCCAGCGGAAAAAGCCCACAAAAACGGGTGGGCTATAACCTTGGGGGGTGGGGCTGGCCCATTTCGTCCGCCGGACTCGGAATGGCGCGAGAATTGTGAGGCACCTCCGTGTACCAAAAATAGGCTGCGGGCACAGCCGCGCCCAAAAATAACCGCCCGAAGGCCGGGCCGCCAAGTTCGTCCAGCGGAAAAATCCCACAAAAACGGGTGGGCTATAGCCTTGGGGGGTGGGGCTCGCCAACTTCGTCCGCCAGACTCGGAATAGAGTGAGACTTTGCGAGGTGCCTCCGTGTGCCAAAAATAGGCCGCGGGCACAGCCACACCCAAAAATAACCGCCTGAAGGCCGGGGCGCCAAGTTCGTCCAGCGGAAAAAGGCCACAAAAAAGGGTGGGCTATATCCTTGGGGGGTGGGGCGGGCCGACTTCGTCCGCCGAACTCGGAATGGTCCGAGGCATTGCGAGGCGTCTCCGTGTGCCAAAAATAGTCCGCGGGCACAGCGGCGCCCAAAAATAACCGCCCGAAGGCCGGGGCGCCAAGTTCGTCCAGCGGAAAAAGCGCACAAAAACGGGTGGGCTATAGCCTTGGGGGGTGGGGCTGGCCAACTTCGTCCGCCCGACTCGGATGGCGCGAGACTTTCGAGGCACCTCCGTGTGCCAAAAATAAGCCGCGGGCACAGCCGCGTCCAAAAATAACCACCCGAAAGCCGGGGCGCCAAGTTCGTCCAGCGAAAAAGGCCACAAAAACGGGTGGGCTATAGCCTTGGGGGGTGGGGCTGGCCAAGTTCGTCCCCCGGACTCGGAATGGCGCGAGACTTTGCGAGGTCCCTCCGTGTGCCCAAAATAGGCCGCGGGTATAGCCACACCCAAAAATAACTGCCCGAAGGCCGGGGCGCCAACTTCGTCCGCCGGACTCGGAATGGTGCGAGACATTGCGAGGCGTCTCCGTGTGCCAAAAATAGGCCGCGGGCACAGCCGCGCCCAAAAATAACCGCGCCAATACCGGGGCGCCAAGTTCGTCCAGCGGAAAAAGCCCACAAAAATGGGTGGGCTATAGCCTTGGGGGGTGGTGCAGGCCAACTTCGTCCGCCGGTCTCGGAATGGCACGAGACTTTGTGAGGCACCTCCGTGTGCCAAAAATAGGCCGCCGGCACAGCCGTGCCCAAAAATAACCCCCCGAAGTCCGGGGCGACAAGTTCGTCCAGCGGAAAAAGCCCACAAAAACGGACGGGCTATAGCCTTGGGGGTGGTGCTGCCCAACTTCGTCCGCCGGACTCGGAATGCCGCGAGACTTTGCGAGGGGCCTCCGTGCACCAAAAATAGGCCGCGGCCAAAGCTGCACCCAAAAATAACCGCCCGAAGGCCGGGGCGCCAAGTACGTCCAGCTGACAAAGGCCACAAAAACAGGTGGGCTATAACCATGGGGTTTGGGGCTGGCCAACTTTGTCCGCCGGACTCGGAATGCCGCGAGACTTTGCGAGGGATCTCCGTGTGCCATAAATAGGCCGTGGACAAAGCCACGCCCAAAAATAACCGCCCGAAGGCCGGGGCGCCAAGTTCGTCCAGCGGAAAAAGGCCACAAAAACGGGTGGGCTATAGCCTTTGGGGGTGGGGCTGGCCAACTTCGTTCGCCGGACTCGGAATGCCGCGAGACTTTGCGAGGGGCCTCCGCGAGCCAAAAATAGGCCGCGGACAAAGCCGCGCCCAAAAATAACCGCCCGAAGGCCGGGGCGCCAAGTTCGTCCAGCGGAAAAAGGCAACAAAAACGGGTGGGCTATAGCCTTGGGGGGTGGGGCTGGCCCACTTCGCCCGCCGGACTCCGAATGGCGCGAGACTTTGCGAGGCGCCTCCGTGTGTAAAAATAGGCCGAGGGCAAAGCCGCGCCCAAAAATAACCGCCCGAAGGCCCGGGCGCCAAGTTCGTCCAGCGGAAAAAGGCCACAAAAACGGGTGGGCTATAGCCTTGGGGGGTGGGGCTGGCCAACTTCGTCCGCCGGACTCGGAATGCCGTGAGACTTTGCGAGGGGCCTCCGTGTGCCAAAAATAGGCCGCGAGACTTTGCCGCGCCCAAAAATAACCGCCCGAAGGCCGGGGCGCCAAGTTCGTCCAGCGGAAAAAGGCCACAAAAACGGGTGGGCTATAGCCTTGGGGAGTGGGGCTGGCCAACTTCGACCGCCAGACTCGGAATGGCGTGAGACTTTGCGGGGTGCCTCCGTGTACCAAAAATAGGCCGCGGGCACAGCCGTACAAAAAAATAACCGCCCGAAGGCCGGGGCGCCAAGTTCGTCCAGCGGAAAAAGGCCACAGAAACGGGTGGGCTATAGCCTTGGGGGGTGGGGCTGGCCAACTTCGTCCGCCGGACTCGGAATGGCGCGAGACTTTGCAAGGCACCTTCGCATGCTAAAAATAGGCCTCGGGCACAGACGCGCCCAAAAATAACCGCCCGAAGGCCGGGGGGCCAAGTTCGTCCAGCGGAAAAAGGCCACAAAAACGGGTGGGCTATAGCCTTGGGGGGTGGGGCTGGCCCACTTCGTCCGCCGGACTCGGAATGGCGTGAGACTTTGCGAGGCGCCTCCGTGTGTAAAAATAGGCCGCGGGCAGAGCCGCACCCAAAAATAACCGCGCGAAGCCTGGACGCCAAGTTCGTCCAGCGGAAAAAGGCCACAAAAACGGGTGGGCTATAGCCTTGGGGGGTGGGGCTGGCCCACTTCGTCCGCCAGACTCGGAATGCCGTGAGACTTTGCAAGGGGCCACCATGTGCCAAAAATAGACCGCGGAAAAGCCGCGCCCAAAAATAACCGCCCGAAGGCCGGGGCGCCAAGTTCATCCAGCGGAAAAAGGTCACAAAAACGGGTGGGCTATAGACTTGGGGGGTGGGGCTGGCCAACTTCGTCCGCCGGACTCGGAATGACGCGAGACTTTCCGAGGGGCCTCCGTGTGCCAAAAATAGGCCACGGACAAAGCCGCGACCAAAATTAACCGCCCGAAGGCTGGGGCGCCAAGTTCCTCCAGCGGGAAAAGGCCACAAAAACGGGTGGGCTATAGCCTTGGGGGGTGGGGCTGGCCAACTTCGTCCGCCGGGCTCGGAATGCCGCGAGACTTTGCGAGGGGCCTCCATGTGCCAAAAATAGGCCGCGGGCAAAGCCGCGCCCAAAAATAACTGCCCGAAGGCGTTCGTCCAGCGGAAAAAGGCCACAAAAACGGGTGGGCTATAGCATTGGGTGGTGGGGCTGGCCAACTTCGTCCGCCGGACTCGGAATGCCGCGAGACTTTGCGAGGGGCCTCCGTGTGCCAAAAATAGGCTGTGGACAAAGCCGCGCCCAAAAATAACCGCCCGAAGGCCGGGGCGCCAAGTTCTTCCAGCGGAAAAAGGCCACAAAAACGGGTGGGCTATAGCCTTGGGGGGTGGGGCTGGCCAACTTCGTCTGCCGGACTCGGAATGCTACGAGACTTTGCGAGGGGCCTCCATGTGCCAAAAATAGGCCGCGGGCAAAGCCGCGCCCAAAAATAACAACCCGAAGGCCGGATCGTCAAGTTCGTCCAGCGGAAAAAGGCCACAAAAACGGGTGGGCTATAGCCTTGGGGGGTGGGGCTGGCCAACTTCGTCCGCCGGACTCGGAATGCTGCGAGACCTTGCGAGGGGCCTCTGTTTGCCAAAAATAGGCCGTGGCCAAAGCCGCGCCCAAAAATAACTGCACGAAGGCCGGGGCGCCAAGTTCGTCCCGCGGAAAAAGGCCACACAAACGGGTGGGCTATAGCCTTGGGGGGTTGGGCTGGCCAACTTCGTCCGCCGGTCTCGGAATGCCGCGAGCCTTTGCGAGGGTCCTCCGTGTGCCAAAAATAGGCCGCGGGCAAAGCCGTAATAACCGCTCGAAGTCCAGGGCGCAAAGTTCGTCCAGCCGAAAAAGGCCACAAAAACGGGTGCGCTATAGCCTTGGGGGGTGGGGCTGGCCCACTTCGTCCGCCGGACTCGGAATGCCTCGAGACTTTGTGTGGGGCCTCCGTGTGCCAAAAATAGGCCGCGGGCAGAGACGCGCACAAAAATAACTGCCCGAAGGCCGGGGCGCCAAGTTCGTCCAGCGGAAAAAGGCCACAAAAACGGGTGGGAGCTTTGGGCGGTGGGGCTGGCCAACTTCGTCCGCCGGACTCGGAATGCCGCAAGACTTTGCGAGGGGCCTCCGTGTGCCAAAAATAGGCCACGGGCAAAGCCGCACCCCAAAATAACCGCCCGAAGGCCGGGGCGCCAAGTTTGTCCAGCGGAAAAAGGCCACAAAAACGGGTGGGCTATAGCCTTTGGGGGTGGGGCTGGCCAACTTCGTCCGCCGGACTCGGAATGCCGCGAGACTTTGCGAGGGGCCTCCGTGCACCAAAAATAGGCCGCGGCCAAAGCTGCACCCAAAAATAACCGCCCGAAGGCCGGGGCGCCAAGTACGTCCAGCTGACAAAGGCCACAAAAACAGGTGGGCTATAACCATGGGGTTTGGGGCTGGCCAACTTTGTCCGCCGGACTCGGAATGCCGCGAGACTTTGCGAGGGATCTCCGTGTGCCATAAATAGGCCGTGGACAAAGCCACGCCCAAAAATAACCGCCCGAAGGCCGGGGCGCCAAGTTCGTCCAGCGGAAAAAGGCCACAAAAACGGGTGGGCTATAGCCTTTGGGGGTGGGGCTGGCCAACTTCGTTCGCCGGACTCGGAATGCCGCGAGACTTTGCGAGAGGCCTCCGTGTGCCAAAAATAGGCCGCGGGCAAAGCCGCACTCAAAAATAACCACCGGAAGGCCGGGACGCCAAGTTCGTCCAGCGGAAAAAGGCCACAAAAACGGGTGGGCTATAGCCTTGGGGGGTGGGGCTGGCCCACTTCGTCCGCCGGACTCGGAATGCCGTGAGACTTTGCGAGGGGCCTCCTTGTGCCAAAAAAAGGCCGTGGGAAAAGCCGCGCCCAAAAATAACCGCAGGAAAGCCGGGGCGCCAAGTTCGTCCAGCGGAAAAAGGCCACAAAAATGGGTGGGCTATAACCTTGGGGTTTGGGGCTGGCCTACTTCGCCCGCCGGACTCGGAATGCCGCGAGACTTTACGAGGGGCCTACGTGCGCCAAAAATAGGCCGCGGCCAAAGCCGCGCCCAAAATAACCGCCCGAAGGCCGGGGCGCCAAGCTCGTCCTGCGGAAAAAGGCTACAAAAACGGGTGGGCTATAGCCTTGGTCGGTGGGGCTGGCCAACTTTGTCCGCCGGACTCTGAAATGCGCAAGACTTTGTGAGGCACCTCCGTGTGCCAAAAATAGGCCATGGGCACAGCCGCGCCCAAAAATACCCGCCCGAAGGCCGGGGCGCCAAGTTCGTCCAGCGGAAAAAGGCCACAGAAACGAGTGGGCTATAGCCTTGGGGGGTGGGGCTGGCCCACTTCGTCCGCCGGACTCGGAATGGCGCGAGACTTTTTGAGGCATCTCCGCGTGCCAAAAATAGGCCACGAGCACAGCCGCGCCCAAAAATAACCACCCAAAGGCCGGAGCGCCAAGTTCGTCCAGTGGAAAAAGCCCACAAAAACGGGTGGGCTATAGCCTTGGGGGGTGGGGCTGGCCAATTTTGTCCGCCGGACTCGGAATTGCGCTAGACTTTGCGAGGCACCTCCGTGTGCCAAAAATAGGCCACGGGCACAGCCGCGCCCAAAAATAACCGCCCGAAGGCCGGGGCGCCCAGTTCGTCCAGCGGAAAAAGGCCACAAAAACGGGTGGGCTATAGCCTTGGGGGGTGGGGCTGGCCAACTTCGTCCGCCGGACACGGAATGGCACGAAACTTTCCGAGGTGCCTCTGTGTACCAAAAATAGGCAGCGGGCAAAGGCTCGGCTAAAAATAACCTCCCGAAGGCCGGGGCGCCAAGTTCATCCAGCGGAAAAAGCCCACCAAATTTGGTGGGCTATAGCCTTGGGGGGTGCGGTTGGCCAACATCGTCCGCCGGACTCGGATTGGCGCGAGGCATTGCGAGGCACCTCCGTGTGCCAAAAATAGGCCGCGGGAACAGCCGCGCCCAAAAATAACCGCCCAAAGGTCGGGGCTCCACGTTCGTCCAGCGGACAAAGCCCACAAAAACGGGTGGGCTATAGCCTTGGAGGGTAGGGCTGGCCAACTTCGTCCGCCGGACTCGGAATGGCGCGAGACTTTGCGAGGCGCCTCCGTGTGCCAAAAATAGGCCATGGGCACAGCCGCGCCCAAAAAAAACCGCCCGAAGGTCGGGGCGCCAAGTTCGTCCAGCGGAAAAAGCCCACAAAAACGGGTGGGCTATAGCCTTGGAGGGTAGGGCTGGCCAACTTCGTCCGCCGGACTCGGCATGGTGCGAGACTTTGCGAGGTGCCTCCGTGTGCCAAAAATAACCGCCCGAAGGCCGGGGCGCCAAGATCGTGCAGCAGAAAAAGCCCACAAAAACGGGTGGGCTATAGCCTTGGGGGGTGGGGCTGGCCTACTTCGTCCGCCAGACTAGGAATGGCGTGAGACTTTGCGAGGAGTCTCCTTGTGCCAAAAATAGGCCGCGGGCAAAGCCGCGCCCAAAACTAACCGCCGGAAGGCCGGGGCGCCAAGTTCGTCCAGCGGAAAAAGGCCACAAAAACGGGTGGGCTGTAGCCTTGGGGGGTGGGGCTGGCCAACTTCGTCCGCCGGACTTGGAATGCCGTGAGACTTTGCGAGGGGCCTCCGTGTGCTAAAAATAGGCCGTGGGCAAAGCCGCGCCCAAAAATAACCTCCCGAAGGCCGGGGCGCCAAGTTCGTCCAGCGGAAAAAGGCCACAAAAATGGGTGGGCTATAACCTTGGGGTTTGGGGCTGGCCTACTTCGCCCGCCAGACTCGGAATTCCGTAAGACTTTGCGAGGGGACTCCATGCGCCAAAAATAGGCCACGGCCAAAGCCGTGCCCAAAATAACCGCCCGAAGGCCGGGGCGCCAAGTACGTCCAGCGGACAAAGGCCACAAAAACGGGTGGGCTATAACCATGGGGTTTGGGGCTGGCCAACTTTGTCCGCCGGACTCGGAATGCCGCGAGACTTTGCGAGGGGCCTCCGTGTGCCAAAAATAGGCCGCGGACAAAGCCGCGCCCAAAAATAACCACCCGAAGACCGGGGCGCCAAGTTCGTCCAGCGGAAAAAGGCCACAAAAACGGGTGGGCTATAGCCTTTGGGGGTGGGGCTGGCCAACTTCGTCCGCCGGACTCGGAATGCCGCGAGACTTTGCAAGAGGCCTCCGTGTGCCAAAAATAGGCCGCGGGGAAAGCCGCACCCAAAAATAACCGCCGAAAGGCCGAGGCACCAAGTTCGTCCAGCGGAAAAAGGCCACAAAAACGGGTGGGCTATAGCCTTGGGGGGTGGGGCTTGCCAACTTCGTCCGCCGGACTCGGAATGCTGTGAGACTTTGCGAGGGGCCTCCGTGTGCCAAAAATAGGCCGTGGGCAAAGCCGCGCCCAAAAATAACCGCCCGAAGGCCGGGGCGCAAAGTTCGTCCAGCGGAAAAAGGCCACAAAAATGGGTGGGCTATAACCTTGGGGTTTGGGGCTGGCCTACTTCGCCCGCCGGACTCGGAAAGCCGCGAGACTTTGCGAGGGGCCTCCGTGCGCCAAACATAGGCCGCGGCCAAAGCCGCACCCATAAATAAACGCCCGAAGGACGGGGCGCCAAGCTCGTCCTGCGGAAAAAGGACACAAAAACGGGTGGGCTATAGCCTTGGTCGGTGGGGCTGGCCAACTTTGTCCGCCGGACTCGGAAATGCGCAAGACTTTGCGAGGCACCTCCGTGTGCCAAAAATAGGCCGTGGGCACAGCCGCGCCCAAAAATAACCTCCCGAAGGCCGGGGCGCCAAGTTCGTCCAGCGGAAAAAGGCCACAGAAACGGGCGGGCTATAGCCTTGGGGGGTGGGGCTGGCCAACTTCGTCAGCCGGACTCGGAATGGCGTGAGACTTTGCGAGGCGTCTCCGTGTGCCAAAAATAGGCCACGGGCACAGCCGCGCCCAAAAATAACCACCCAAAGGCCGGAGCGCCAAGTTCGTCCAGTGGAAAAAGCCCACAAAAACGGGTGGGCTATAGCCTTGGGGGGTGGGGCTGGCCAATTTCGTCCGCCGGACTCGGAATGGCGCGAGACTTTGCGAGGGGCCTCCGTGTGCCAAAAATAGGCCGCGGTCAAAGCCACGCCCAAAAATAACCGCCCGAAGGCCGGGACGCCAAGTTCGTCCAGCGGAAAAAGGCAACAAAAACGGGTGGGCTATAGCCTTGGGGGGTGGGGCTGGCCCACTTCGTCCGCCGGACTCGGAATGCCGCGAGACTTTGCGAGGGGCCTCCGTGCGCCAAAAATAGGCCGCGGGCAAAGCAGCGCCCAAAAATAACCGCCCGAAGGCCGGAGCGCCAAGTTCGTCCAGCGGAAAAAGGCCACAAAAACGGGTGGGCTATAACCATGGGGTTTGGGGCTGGCCAACTTTGTCCGCCGGACTCGGAATGCCGCGAGACTTTGCGAGGGGCCTCCGTGTGCCAAAAATAGGCCGCGGACAAAGCCGCGCCCAAAATTAACCGCCCGAAGGCCGGGGCGCCAAGTTCGTCCAGCGGAAAAAGGCCACAAAAACGGGTGGGCTATAGCCTTTGGGGGTGGGGCAGGCCAACTTCGTCCGCCGGACTCGGAATGCCGCGAGACTTTGTAAGAGGCCTCCGTGTGCCAAAAATAGGCCGCGGGGAAAGCCGCACCCAAAAATAACCGCCGGAAGGCCGAGGCACCAAGTTCGTCCAGCGGAAAAAGGCCACAAAAACGGGTGGGCTATAGCCTTGGGGGGTGGGGCTTGCCAACTTCGTCTGCCGGACTCGGAAGGCTGTGAGACTTTGCGAGGGGCCTCCATGTGCCAAAAATAGGCCGTGGGCAAAGCCGCGCCCAAAAATAACCGCCCGAAGGCCGGGGCGCAAAGTTCGTCCAGCGGAAAAAGGCCACAAAAATGGGTGGGCTATAACCTTGGGGTTTGGGGCTGGCCTACTTCGCCCGCCGGACTCGGAAAGCCGCGAGACTTTGCGAGGGGCCTCCGTGCGCCAAACATAGGCCGCGGCCAAAGCCGCGCCCATAAATAACCGCCCGAAGGCCGGGGCGCCAAGCTCGTCCTGCGGAAAAATGACACAAAAACGGGTGGGCTATAGCCTTGGTCGGTGGGGCTGGCCAACTTTGTCCGCCGGACTCGGAAATGCGCAAGACTTTGCGAGGCACCTCCGTGTGCCAAAAATAGGCCGTGGGCACAGCCGCGCCCAAAAATAACCGCCCGAAGGCCGGGGCGCCAAGTTCGTCCAGCGGAAAAAGGCCACAGAAACGGGCGGGCTATAGCCTTGGGGGGTGGGGCTGGCCAACTTCGTCTGCCGGACTCGGAATGGCGTGAGACTTTGCGAGGCGTCTCCGCGTGCCAAAAATAGGCCACGGGCACAGCCGCGCCCAAAAATAACCACCCAAAGGCCGGAGCGCCAAGTTCGTCCAGTGGAAAAAGCTCACAAAAACGGGTGGGCTATAGCCTTGGGGGGTGGGGCTGGCCAATTTCGTCCGCCGGACTCGGAATGGCGCGAGACTTTGCGAGGGGCCTCCGTGTGCCAAAAATAGGCCGCGGTCAAAGCCACGCCCAAAAATAACCGCCCGAAGGCCGGGGCGCCAAGTTCGTCCAGCGGAAAAAGGCAACAAAAACGGGTGGGCTATAGCCTTGGGGGGTGGGGCTGGCCCACTTCGTCCGCCGGACTCGGAATGCCACGAGACTTTACGAGGGGCCTCCGTGCGCCAAAAATAGGCCGCGGGCAAAGCCGCGCCCAAAAATAACCGCCCGAAGGCCGGAGCGCCAAGTTCGTCCAGCGGAAAAAGGCCACAAAAACGGGTGGGCTATAGCCTTGAGGGGTGGGGCTGGCCCACTTCGTCCGCCGGACTCGGAATGCCGCGAGACTTTGCGAGGGGCCTCCGTGTGCCAAAAATAGGCCACGGGCAAATCCACGCCCAAAAATAACGGCCCGAAGGCCGGGGCGCCAAGGTCGTCCAGCGGAAAAAGGCCACAAAAATGGGTGGGCTATAGCCTTGGGGGGTCGGGCTGGCCAACTTCGTCCGCCGGACTCGGAATGGTGCGAGACTTTGCGAGGCGCCTCCGTGTGCCAAAAATAGGCCGCGGACAAAGCCTCACCCAAAAATAACCGCACGAAGGCCGGGGCACCAAGTTCGTCCCGCGGAAAAAGGCCACACAAACGGGTGGGCTATAGCCTTGGGGGGTTGGGCTGGCCAACTTCATCCGCCGGTCTCGGAATGCCGCGAGACTTTGCGAGGGTCCTCCGTGTGCCAAAAATAGGCCGCGGGCAAAGCCGTACCAAAAAATAACCGCCCGAAGTCGGGGGCGCAAAGTTCGTCCAGCGGAAAAAGGCCACAAAAACGGGGGCGCTATAGCCTTGGGGGGTGGGGCTGGCCCACTTCGTCCGCCGGACTCGTAATGCCGTGAGACTTTGTGTGGGGCCTCCGTGTGCCAAAAATAGGCCGCAGCCAAAGCCGCGCCCAAAAATAACCGCCCGAAGGCCGGGGCGCCAAGTTCATCCAGCGGAAAAAGGCCACAAAAACGGGTGGGCTATAGCCTTGGGGGGTGGGGCTGGCCAACTTCGTCCACCGGACTCGGAATGCCGCGAGACTTTGCGAGGGGCCTCCGTGTGCCAAAAATAGGCCGCGGGCAAAACCGTGCCCAAAAATAACCGCCCGAAGGCCGGAGCGCCAAGTTCGTCCAGCGGAAAAAGGCCACAAAAACGGGTGGGCTATAACCTTGAGGGGTGGGGCTGGCCCACTTCGTACGCCGGACTCGGAATGCCGCGAGACTTTGCGAGGGGCCTCCTTGTGACAAAAATAGGCCGCAGGCAAAGCCGCGCCCAAAAATAACCGCCCGAAGGCCGGAGCGCCAAGTTCGTCCAGCGGAAAAAGGCCACAAAAACGGGTGGGCTATAGCCTTGAGGGGTGGGGCTGGCCCACTTCGTCCGCCGGACTCGGAATGCCGCGAGACTTTGCGAGGGGCCTCCGTGTGCCAAAAATAGGCCGCGGGCAAATCCACGCCCAAAAATAACGGCCCGAAGGCCGGGGCGCCAAGTTCGTCCAGCGGAAAAAGGCCACAAAAATGGGTGGGCTATAGCCTTGGGGGGTGGGGCTGGCCAACTTCGTCCGCCGGACTCGGAATGCCATGAGACTTTGCGAGGGGCCTCCGTGTGCCAAAAATAGGATACGGGTAAAGCCGTGCCCAAAAATAACAGCCCGAAGGCCGGGGCGCCAAGTTCGTCCAGCAGAAAAAGGCCACAAAAACGGGTGGGCTATAGCCTTGGGGGGTGGGGCTCGCCAACTTTGTCCGCCGGAGTGGGAATGCCGCGAGACTTTGCGAGGGTCCTTCCGGTGCCAAAAATGGACGACGGGCAAAGCCGCGCCCAAAAATAACAGCCTGAAGGCCGGGGCGCCAAGTTCGTCCAGCGGAAAAAGGCCACAAAAACGGGTGGGCTATAGCCATGAGGGATGGGACTGGCCAACTTCGTCCGCCGGACTTGGAATGCCGCGAGACTTTGGAAGGGGCCTCCGTGTACCAAAAATGGGCTGTGGGCAAAGCCGCGCGCAAAAATAACCACCCGAATGCCGGGGCGCCAAGTTCGTCCAGCGGAAAAAGGCCACAAAAACGGGTGGGCTATAGCCTAAGGGGGTGGGGCTGGCCAATTTCGTCCGCCGGACTCGGAATGGTGCGAGACTTTGCGAGGGGCCTCCGTGTGCCAAAAATAGGCCGCGGTCAAAGCCACGTCCAAAAATAACCGCCCGAAGGCCGGGGCGCCAAGTTCGTCCAGCGGAAAAAGGCAACAAAAACGGGTGGGCTATAGCCTTGGGGGTGGGGCTGGCCCACTTCGTCCGCCGGACTCGGAATGCCGCGAGACTTTGCGAGGGTCCTCCGTGTGCCAAAAATAGGCCGCGGGCAAAGCCGCGCCCAAAAATAACCGCCCGAAGGCCGGAGCGCCAAGTTCGTCCAGCGGAAAAAGGCCACAAAAACGGGTGGGCTATAGCCATGCGGGGTGGGGCTGGCCAACTTCGTCCGCCGGACTCGGAATGGTGCGAGACTTTGCGAGGCGCCTCCGTGTGCCAAAAATAGGCCGCGGACAAAGCCTCACCCAAAAATAACAGCACAAAGGCCGGGGCGCCAAGTTCGTCCCGCGGAAAAAGGCCACACAAACGGGTGGGCTATAGCCTTGGGGGGTTGGGCTGGCCAACTTCATCCGCCGGTCTCGGAATGCCGCGAGACTTTGCGAGGGTCCTCCATGTGCCAAAAATAGGCCGTGGGCAAAGCCGTACCAAAAAATAACCGCCCGAAGTCGGGGGCGCAAAGTTCGTCCAGCGGAAAAAGGCCACAAAAACGGGCGCGCTATAGCCTTGGGGGGTGGGGCTGGCCCACTTCGTCCGCCGGACTCGTAATGCCGCGAGACTTTGTGTGGGGCCTCCGTGTGCCAAAAATAGGCCGCAGCCAAAGCCGCGCCCAAAAATAACCGCCCGAAGGCCGGGGTGCCAAGTTCATCCAGCGGAAAAAGGCCACAAAAACGCGTGGGCTATAGCCTTGGGGGGTGGGGCTGGCCAACTTCGTCCGCCGGACTCGGAATGCCGCGAGACTTTCGAGGGGCCTCCGTGTACCAAAAATAGGCCGCGGGCAAAGCCGCGCCCAAAAATAACCGCCCGAAGGCCGGGGCGCCAACTTCGTCCAGCGGAAAAAGGCCACAAAAACGGGTGGGCTATAGCCTTGGGGGGTGGGGCTGGCCAACTTCGTCCGCCGGACTGGGAATGCCGCGAGCGTTTACGAGGGACCTGCGTGTGCCAAAAATAAGCCGCGGTCAAAGACGAGCCCAAAAATAACCGCCCGAAGGCCGGGGCGCCAAGTTCATCCAGCGGAAAAAGGCCACAAAAACGGGTGGGCTATAGCCTTGGGGGGTGGGGCTGGCCAACGTCGTCCGCCGGTCTCGGAATGCCGCGAGACTTTGCGAGGGGCCTCCGTGTGCCAAAAATAGGCTGCGGGCAAAGCCACGCCCAAAAATAACCGCCCGAAGGCCGGGGCGCCAAGTTCGTGCAGCGGAAAAAGGCCACAAAAACGGGTGGGCTATAGCCTTGGGGGGTGGGGCTGGCCGACTTCGTCCGCCGGACTCGGAATGCCGCGAGACTTTGCGAGGGGCTTCCGTGTGCCAAAAATAGGCCGCGGGCAAATCCACGCCCAAAAATAACCGCCCGAAGACCGGGGCGCCAAGTTCGTCCAGCGGAAAAAGGCCACAAAAACGGGTGGGCTATAGCCTTGGGGGGTGGGGCTGGCCAACTTCGTCCGCCGGATTCGGAATGCCATGAGACTTTGCGAGGGGCCTCCGTGTGCCAAAAATAGGCTGCAAGCAAAGCCGCGCCCAAAAATAACTGCCCGAAGGCCGGGGCGCCAAGTTCGTCCAGCAGAAAAAGGCCACAAAAACGGGTGGGCTATAGCCTTGGGGGGTGGGGCTGGCCAACTTTGTCCGCCGGAGTTGGAATGCCGCGAGACTTTGCGAGGGGCATCCGTGCGCCAAAAATGGGCGACGGGCAAAGCCGCGCCCAAAAATAACAGCCCGAAGGCCAGGGCGCCAAGTTCGTCCAGCGGAAAAAGGCCACAAAAACGGGTGGGCTATAGCCTTGGGGGGTGGGGCTGGCCAACTTCGTCCGCCGGACTTGGAATGCCGCGAGACTTTGCGAGGGACCTCTGTGTGCCAAAAATAGGCCGCGGTCAAAGACGAGCCCAAAAATTACCGCCCGAAGGCCGGGCGCCAAGTTCGTCCAGCGGAAAAAGGCCACAAAAACGGGTGGGCTATAGCCTTGGGGGGTGGGGCTGGCCAACTTCGTCCGCCGGTCTCGGAATGCCGCGAGACTTCGCGAGGGGCCTCCGTGTGCCAAAAATAGGCCGCGGGCAAAGCCACGCCCAAAAATAACCGCCCGAAGGCCGGGGCGCCAAGTTCGACCATTGGAAAAAGGCCACAAAAACGGGTGGGCTATAGCCTTGGGGGGTGGGGCTGGCCAACTTCGTCCGCCGGACTCGGAATGCGGCGAGACTTTGCGAGGGGCCTTCGTGTGCCAAAAATAGACTGCGGGCAAATCCACGCCCAAAAATAACCGCCCGAAGACCAGGGCGCCAAGTTCGTCCAGCGGAAAAAGGCCACAAAAACGGGTGGGCTATAGCCTTGGGGGGTGGGGCTGGCCAACTTCGTCCGCCGGACTCGGAATGCCGCGAGACTTTGCGAAGGGCCTCCGTGTGCCAAACATAGGCCGTGGTCAAAGCCGCACCCAAAAATAACCACCCGAATGCCGGGGCGCCAAGTTCGTCCAGCGGAAAAAGGCCACAAAAACGGGTGGGCTATAGCCTTGGGGGGTGGGGCTGACCAACTTCGTCCGCCGGACTCGGAATGCCGCGAGACTTTACGAGGGGCCTCCATGTGCCAAACATAGGCCGTGATCAAAGCCACGCCCAAAAATAACCGCCCGAAGGCCGGGGCGCCAAGTTCGTCCAGCGGAAAAAGCCCACCAAAACGGGTGGGCTATAGCCTTGGGGGGTGGGGCTGGCACACTTCGTCCGCCGGACTCGGAATGGCGCGAGACTTTGCGAGGCGTCTCCATGTGCCAAAAATAGGCCGGGGGCAAAGCCGCGCCCAAAAATAACCGTCCGAAGGCCGGGGCGCCAAGTTCGTCCAGCGGAAAAAGGCCACAAAAACGGGTGGGCTATAGCCCTGGGGGGTGGGGCTGGCCAACTTCATCCGCCGGACTCGGAATGGCGCATGACTTTGCAAGGCGTCTCCGTGTGCCAAAAATAGGCCGGGGGCAAAGCCGCGCCCAAAAATAACCGTCCGAAGGCCGGGGCGCCAAGTTCGTCCAGCGGAAAAAGGCCACAAAAACGGGTGGGCTATAGCCCTGGGGGGTGGGGCTGGCCAACTTCGTCCGCTGGACTCGGAATGCCACGAGACATTGCGAGGGACCTCAGTGTACCAAAAATAGGCTGCGGACAAAGCCGCTCCAAAAAATAACCGCCCGAAGGCCGGGGCGCCAAGTTCGTCCAGCGGAAAAAGCCCACAAAAATGGGTGGGCTATAGCCTTGGGGGGTGCGGCTGGCCAACTTCGTCCGCCGGACTCGGAATGGAGCGAGACTTTGCGAGTTGCCTCCGTGTGCCAAAAATAGGCCGCGGGCACAGCCGCGCCCAAAAATAACCGCCCATAGGCTGGGGCGCCAAATTCGTCCAGCGGAAAAAGCCCACAAAAACCGGTGGGCTATAGCCTTGGGGGGTGGGGCTGGCCAACTTCGTCCGCCGGACTCGGAATGGCGCGAGCCTTTGCGAGGCGCCTCCGTGTGCCAAAAATAGGCCGCGGGTACAGCCGCGCCCAAATATAACCGCCCGAAGGCCGGGGCGCCAAGTTCGTCCAGCGGAAAAAGGCCACAAAAACGGGTGGGCTATAGCCTTGGGGGGTGGGGCTGGCCAACTTCGTCCGCCGGACTCGGAATACTGCGAGACTTTGCGAGCGGCCTCCGTGTGCCAAAAATAAGCCGCGGGCACAGCCGCGCCCAAAAATAACCGCCCGAAGGCCGGGGCGCCAAGTTCGTCCATCGGAAAAAGGCCACAAAAACGGGTGGGCTATAGCCTTGGGGGGTGGGGCTGGCCAACTTCGTCCGCCGGACTCGGAATGGCGTGAGACTTTGCGAGCAGTCTCCGTGTGCCAAAAATAGGTCGCGGGCAAAGCCGGCCCCAAAAATAACCACCAGAAGGCCGGGGCTCCAAGTTCGTCCCGCGGAAAAATGCCACAAAAACGGGTGGGCTATAGCCTTGGGGGGTGGGGCTGGCCAACTTCGTCCGCCGGACTCGGAATTGCGCGAGACTCTGTGAGGTGCCTCCGTGTACCAAAAATAGGCTGCGGACAAAGCCGCTCCAAAAAATAACCGCCCGAAGGCCGGGGCGCCAAGTTCGTCCAGCGGAAAAAGCCCACAAAAATGGGTGGGCTATAGCCTTGGGGGGTGCGGCTGGCCAACTTCGTCCGCCGGACTCGGAATGGAGCGAGACTTTGCGAGTTGCCTCCGTGTGCCAAAAATAGGCCGCGGGCACAGCCGCGCCCAAAAATAACCGCCCATAGGCCGGGGCGCCAAGTTCGTCCAGCGGAAAAAGGCCACAGAAACGGGTGGGCTATAGCCTTGGGGGGTGGGGCTGGCCAACTTCGTCCGCCGGACTCGGAATGGCGCTAGACTTTGCAAGGCACCTTCGCATGCTAAAAATAGGCCTCGGGCACAGACGCACCCAAAAATAACCGCCCGAAGGCCGGGGGGCCAAGTTCGTCCAGCGGAAAAAGGCCACAAAAACGGGTGGGCTATAGCCTTGGGGGGTGGGGCTGGCCCACTTCGTCCGCCGGACTCGGAATGGCGTGAGACTTTGCGAGGCGCCTCCGTGTGTAAAAATAGGCCGCGGGCAGAGCCGCACCCAAAAATAACCGCGCGAAGCCTGGACGCCAGGTTCGTCCAGCGGAAAAAGGCCACAAAAACGGGTGGGCTATAGCCTTGGGGGGTGGGGCTGGCCCACTTCGTCCGCCAGACTCGGAATGCCGTGAGACTTTGCAAGGGGCCACCATGTGCCAAAAATAGGCCGCGGGAAAGCCGCGCCCAAAAATAACCGCCTGAAGGCCGGGGCGCCAAGTTCATCCAGCGGAAAAAGGTCACAAAAACGGGTGGGCTATAGACTTGGGGGGTGGGGCTGGCCAACTTCGTCCGCCGGACTCGGAATGACGCGAGACTTTCCGAGGGGCCTCCGTGTGCCAAAAATAGGCCACGGACAAAGCCGCGCCCAAAATTAACCGCCCGAAGGCTGGGGCGCCAAGTTCCTCCAGCGGGAAAAGGCCACAAAAACGGGTGGGCTATAGCCTTGGGGGGTGGGGCTGGCCAACTTTGTCCGCCGGACTCGGAATGGCGTGAGACTTTGCGAGCCATCTCCATGTGCCAAAAATAGGTCGTGGGTACAGCCGCGCCCAAAAATAACGGCCCGAAGGCCGGGGCGCCAAATTCGTCCAGCGGAAAAAGGCCACAAAAACGGGTGGGCTATTGCCTTGGGGGGTGGGGCTGGCGAACTTCGTCCGCCGGACTCCAAATGGCGTGAGACTTTGCGAGGCACCTCCGTGTGACAAAAATAGGCCGCGGGCACAGCCGTGCCCAAAAATAAGCGCCCGACGGCCGGGGCGCCAAGTTCGTCCAGCAGAAAAAGCCCACAAAAACGGGTGGGCTATAGCCTTGGGGGGTGGGGCTGGCCCACTTCGTCCGCCAGACTCGGAATGGTGCGAGACTTTGCGAGGAGCGTCCGTGTGCCAAAAATAGGCCGCGGGCACAGCCGCGCCCAAAAATAACCGCCCGAAGGTCGGGGCGCCAAGTTCGTCCAGCGGAAAAAGCCCACCAAAATGGGTGGGCTATAGCCTTGGGGGGTGGGGCTGGCCAACTTCGTCCGCCGGACTCGGAATGGCGCGAGACTGTGCGAGGCACCTCCGTGTGCCAAAAATAGGCCGCGGGCAGAGAAGGGCCCAAAACTAACCGCCCGAAGGCCGGGGCGCCAAGTTCGTTCAGCGGAAAAAGTTCACAAAAACGGGTGGGCTATAGCCTTGGGTGGTGGGCCTGGCCGACTTCGTCCGCCGGACTCGGAATGGTGCGAGACTTTGCGAGGTGCCTTCGTGTGCCAAAATTAGGCCGCGGGCAGAGCCGCGCCCAAAAATAACCGCCCGAAGGCCGGGGCGCCAAGTTCGTCCAGCGGAAAAAGGCCACAAAAACGGGTGGGCTACAGCCTTGGGGGGTGCGGCTGGCCAACTTCGTCCGCCGGACTCGGAATGCCGCGAGACTTTGCGAGGGGCCTCCGTGTGCCAAAAATAGGCCACGGGCACAGCCGTGTCAAAAAATAACCGCCCGAAGGCCGGGGTGCCAAGTTCGTCTACTGGAAAAAGGCCACAAAAACGGGTGGGCTATAGCCTTGGGGGGTGGGGCTGGCCAACTTCGATCGCCGGACTCGGAATGGCGCGAGACTTTGTGAGGCGCCTCCGTGTGCCAAAAATAGGCCGCAGGCACAGCCAGGCCCAGAAATAACCGCCCGAAGGCCGGGGCGCCAAGTTCGTCCAGCGGAAAAAGGCCACAAAAACGGGTGGGCTATAGCCTTGGGGGGTGGGGCTCGCCAACTTCGTCTGCCGGACTCGGAATGGCACGAGACTTTACGAGGCGCCTCCGTGTGCAAACAATAGGCCGCAGGCACAGCCGAGCCCAGAAATAACCGCCCGAAGGCCGGGGCGCCAAGTCCGTCCAGCGGAAAAAGGCCACAAAAACGGGTGGGCTATAGCCTTGGGGGGTGGGGCTGGCCGACTTCGTCCGCCAGACTCGGAATGGCGCGAGTCTATGCAAGGTACCTCCGTGTGCCAAAAATCATCCGCGGGCACAGCCGTGCCCAAAAATAACCACCCGAAGGCCGGGGCCCCAAGTTCGTCCAGCGGAAAAAGGCCACAACAACGGGTGGGCTATAGCCTTGGGGGGTGGGGCTGGCCAACTTTGTCCACCGGACTCGGAATGGTGCGAGACTTTGCGAGGCACCTCCGTGTGCCAAAAATAGACTGCGGGCACAGCCGCGCTCAAAAATAACTGCCCGAAGGCCGGGGCGCCAAGTTCGTCCAGTGGAAAAAGGCCTCAAAAACGGGTGGGCTACAGCCTTGGGGGGTGTGGCTGGCCAACTTCGTCCGCCGGACTCGGAATGCCACGAGACTTTGCGAGGGGCCTCCGTGTGCCAAAAATAGGCCACGGGCACAGCCGCGCCAAAAAATAACCGCCCGAAGGCCGGGGTGCCAAGTTCGTCTACTGGAAAAAGGCCACAAAAACGGGTGGGCTATAGCCTTGGGGGGTGGGGCTGGCCAACTTCGTCCGCCGGACTCGGAATGGTGCTAGACTTTGCAAGGTGCTTCCGTGTGCCAAAAATAGGCTGCGGGCACAGCCGCGCTAAAAAATAACTGCCCGAAGGCCGGGGCGCCAAGTTCGTCCAGTGGAAAAAGGCCTCAAAAACGAGTGGGCTACAGCCTTGGGGGGTGCGGCTGGCCAACTTCGTCCGCCGGACTCGGAATGCCGCGAGACTTTGCGAGGCGCCTCCGTGTGCCAAAAATAGGCCGTAGGCACAGCCGCGCCCAAAAATAACCGCCCGAAGGCCGGGGCGCCAAGTTCTTCCAGCGGAAAAAGGCCACAAAAACGTGTGGGCTATAGCCTTGGGGGGTGGGGCTGGCCAACTTCGTCCGCCGGACTCGGAATGGTGTGAGACTTTACGAGGTGCCTCCGTGTGGTAAAAATAGGCTGCGGTCACAGCCGCGCCCAAAAATAACCGCCCGAAGGCTGGGGCGCCAAGTTCGTCCAGCGGAAAAAGGCCACAAAAACGGGTGGGCTATAGCCTTGGGGGGTGGGGCTCGCCAACTTCGTCTGCCGGACTCGGAATGGCGCGAGACTTTACGAGGCACCTCCGTGTGCCAACAATAGGCCGCAGGCACAGCCGAGCCGAGAAATAACCGCCCGAAGGCCGGGGCGCCAAGTTCGTCCAGCGGAAAAAGGCCACAAAAACGGGTGGGCTATAGCCTTGGGGGGTGGGGCTGGCCCACTTCGTCCGCCGGACTCAGAATGGCGCGAGACTTTTGCGAGGTGCCTTCGTGTGACAAAAATAGGCCGCGGGCACAGCCGCGCCCAAAAATAACCGCCCGAAGGCCGGGGCGCCAAGTTCGTCCAGCGGAAAAAGGCCACAAAAATGGGTGGGCTATAGCCTAGGGGGGTGGGGCTGGCCCACTTCGTCCGCCAGACTCGGAATGGCGCGAGTCTATGCAAGGTGCCTCCGTGTGCCAAAAATCGTCCGCGGGCACAGCCGTGTCCAAAAATAACCACCCGAAGGCCGGGGCCCCAAGTTCGTCCAGCGGAAAAAGGCCACAACAACGGGTGGGCTATAGCCTTGGGGGGTGCGGTGCGGCTGGCCAACTTCGTCCGCCGGACTCGGAATGCCGCGAGACTTTGCGAGGCACCTCCGTGTGCCAAAAATAGGCCGCGGGCACAGCCGTGCCCAAAAATAACCGCCCGAAGGCCGGGGCGCCAAGTTCGTCCAGCGGAAAAAGGCCACAAAAACGTGTGGGCTATAGCCTTGGGGGGTGGGGCTGGCCCACTTCGTCCGCCGGACTCAGAATAGCGCGAGACTTTTGCGAGGCGCCTCCGTGTGACAAAAATAGGCCGCGGGCACAGCCGCGCCCAAAAATAACCGCCCGAAGGCCGGGGCGCCAAGTTCGTCCAGCGGAAAAAGGCCATAAAAACGTGTGGGCTATAGCCTTGGGGGGTGGGGCTGGCCAACTTCATCCGTCGGACTCGGAATGGTGTGAGACTTTACGAGGTGCCTCCGTGTGGTAAACATAGGCTGCGGTCACAGCCGCGCCCAAAAATAACCGCCCGAAGGCTGGGGCGCCAAGTTCGTCCAGCGGAAAAAGGCCACAAAAACGGGTGGGCTATAGCCTTGGGGGGTGGGGCTCGCCAACTTCGTCTGCCGGACTCGGAATGGCGCAAGACTTTACGAGGCGCCTCCGTGTGCCAACAATAGGCCGCAGGCACAGCCGAGCCCAGAAATAACCGCCCGAAGGCCGGGGCGCCAAGTTCGTCCAGCGGAAAAATGCCACAAAAACGGGTGGGCTATAGCCTCGGGGGGTGGGGCTGGCCAACTTTGTCCACCGGACTCGGAATGGCGCGAGACTTTGCGAGGCACCTCCGTGTGCCAAAAATAGGCTGCGGGCACAGCCGCGCTCAAAAATAACTACCCGAAGGCCGGGGCGCCAAGTTCGTCCAGTGGAAAAAGGCCTCAAAAACGGGTGGGCTACAGCCTTGGGGGGTGCGGCTGGCCAACTTCGTCCGCCGGACTCGGAATGCCGCGAGACGTTGCGAGGGGCCTCCGTGTGCCAAAAATAGGCCGCGGGCAAAGCCGCGACCAAAAAAAACTGCCCGAAGGCCGGGGCGCCAAGTTCGTCCAGCGGAAAAAGGCCACAAAAATGGGTGGGCTATAGCCTTGGGGGGTGGGGCTGGCCCACTTCGTCCGCCGTTCTTGGAATGCCGTGAGACTTTGCGAGGGGTCTCCATGTGCCAAATATCGGCCGCGGGCAAGGCCGCGCCCAAAAATAACCGCCCCAAGACCGGGGCGCCAAGTTCGTCCAGCCGAAAAAGGCCACAAATATGGGTGGGCTATAGACTTGGGGGGTGGGGCTGGCCAACTTCGTCCGCCGGACTCGGAATGCCATGCGAGACTTTGCGAGGGGCCTCCATGTGCTAAAAATATGCCGCGGGTACAGCCGCGCCCAAAAATAACAACCCGAAGGCCGCGCCCAAAAATAACCGCCCCAAGGCCGGGGCTCCATGTTCGTCCAACGGAAAAAGGCCACAAAAACGGGTCGGCTATAGCCTTGGGGGTGGGGCTGGCCAACTTCGTCCGCCGGACTCGGAATGGCGCGAGACTTTGTGAGGCGCGTCCGTGTGCCAAAAATAGGCCGCGGGCACAGCCGCGCCCAAAAATAACAACCCGAAGGCCGGGCCGCCAAGTTCTTCCAGCGGAAAAAGGCCCCAAAAACGGGTGGGCTATAGCCTTGGGGGGTGGGGCTGGCCGACTTCGTCCGCCGGACTCGGATTGGCGGGATACTTTGCGAGGCGTGTCCGTGTAGTAAAAATAGGCCGCGGGCAAAGCCGCGCCCAAAAATAACTGCCCGAAGGCCGGGGCGCCAAGTTCGTCCAGCGGAAAAAGCCCACAAAAACGGGTGGGCTATAGCCTTGGGGGGTGGGGCCGGCCAACTTCGTCCGCCGGACTCGGATTGGCGCGATACTTTGCGAGGCGACTCCGTGTGCCAAAAATAGCCCGCGGGAAGAGCCGCGCCCAAAATTAACCGCCCGAAGGCCGGGCCGCCAAGTTCGTCCTGCGAAAAAGGCCACAAAAACGGGTGGGCTATAGCCTTGGGGGTGGGGCTGGCCAACTTCGTCCGCCGGACTCGGATTGGCGCGATACTTTGCGAGGCGACTCCGTGTGCCAAAAATAGGCCGCGGACACAGCCGCGCCCAAAAATAACCGCCCGAAGGCCGGGGCGCCAAGTTCGTCCAGCGGAAAAAGGCCCCAAAAACGGGTGGGCTATAGCCTTGGGGGGTGGGGCTAGCCTATTTCATCCGCTGGACTCGGAATGGCGTGAAATTTTGGGAGGCAGCTCCGTGTGCCAAGAATAGGCCGCGGTCTCAGCCGCGCTCAAAAATAACCACCCGAAGGCCGGGGCTCCATGTTTGTCCAACGGAAAAAGGCCACAAAAACGGGTGGGCTATAGCCTTGGGGGTGGGGCTGGCCGACTTCGTCCGCCGGACTCGGAATGGCGCGAGAATTTGCAAGGTGCCTCCGTGAGCCAAAAATAGGGCGCGGGTGCAGCCGCCCCCAAAAATAACTGCCCGAAGGCCGGGGCGCCAAGTTCGTCCAGCGGAAAAAGGCCACAAAAACGGGTTGGCTATAGCCTTGGGGGGTGGGGCTGGCCAACGTCATCCGCCGGACTCGGAATGGCGCGAGACTTTGTGAGGCGCCTCCCTGTGCCAAAAATAGGCCGCAGGCACAGTCGCGCCCAAAAATAACTTCCCGAAGGCCGGGGTGCCAAGTTCGTCCAGCGGAAAAAGGCCCCAAAAACGGGTGGGCTATAGCCTTGGGGGGTGGGGCTGGCCAACTTCGTCTGCCGGACTCGGAATGCCGTGAGACTTTGCGAGGCTCCTCCGTGTGCCAAAATAGCCCACGGGCACAGCCACACCCAAAAATAACCGCCCGAAGGCCGGGGTGCCATGTTCGTCCAGCGGAAAAAGGCCCCAAAAACGGGTGGGCTATAGCCTTGGGTGGTGGGGCTGGCCAACTTCGTCTGCCGGACTCGGATTGGCGTGATACTTTGCGAGGCGTCTCCGTGTACCAAAAATAGGCCGCGGGCACAGCCACGCCCAAAAATAACCGGCCGAAGGCCGGGGCGCCAAGTTCGTCCAGCGGAAAAAGCCCACAAAAACGGGTCGGCTATAGCCTTGGGGGGTGGGGCTGACCAACTTCGTCCGCCGGACTCGGATTGGCGCGAAACTTTGCGAGGCGACTCCGTGTGCCAAAAATAGGCCGCGGGAAGAGCCGCGCCCAAAATTAACCGCGCGAAGGCCGGGTCGCCGAGTTCGTCCAGCGGAAAAAGGCCACAAAAACGGGTGGGCTATATCCTTGGGGGGTGGGGCAAGCCGACTTCGTCCGCCAGACTCGGAATGGCGCGAGACTTTGCGAGGTGCCTCCGTGTGCCAAAAATAGGCTGCTGGCACAGACGTGCCCAAAAATAACCTCCCGAAGGCTGGGTCGCCAAGTTCGTCCAGCGGAAAAAGGCCACAAAAACGGGTGGGCTATAGCCTTGGGGGGTGGGGCTGGCCAACTTCGTCCGCGGGACTTGGAATCGCGCGAGACTTTGCGAGGTCCCTCCGTGTGCCAAAAATAGGCTGCGGGCACAGCCGCGCCCAAAAGTAACTGCCCGAAGACTGGGGCGCCATGTTCGTCCAGCGGAAAAAGCCCACAGTAACGGGTGGGCTATAGCCATGGGGGGTGGGGCTGGCCAACTTCGTCCGCCGGACTCGGAATGCCGCGAGACTTTGCGAGTTGCCTCCGTGTGCCAAAAATAGGCCGCGGGCACAGCCGCGCCCAAAAATAACCGCCCGAAGGCCGGGGTGCCAAGTTCGTCCAGCGGAAAAACGCCCCAAAAACGGGTGGGCTATAGCCTTGGGGGGTGGGGCTGCCCAACTTCATCCGCTGCACTCGGAATGGCGCGAAACTTTGCGAGGCGCCTCCATGTGCAAAAAATAGGCCGCGGGCACAGCCGCGCGGAAAAATAACCGCCCGAAGGCCGGGGCGCCAAGTTCGTCCAGCGGAAAATCCCACAAAAACGGGTGGGCTATAGCCTTGGGGGGTGGGGCTGGCCAACCTCGTCCGCCGCACTCGGAATGGCGCGAGACTTTGCGAGGTGCCTCCGTGTGCCAAAAATAGCCGCGGGCACAGCCGCGCCCAAAACTAACCGCCCGAAGGCTGGGGCGCCAAGTTCGTCCAGCGGAAAAAGGCCACAAAAACGGGTGGGCTATAGCCTTGGGGGGTGGGGCTGGCCAACTTCATCTGCTGGGCTCGGAATGGCGCGAAACATTTCGAGGTGCCTCGGTGTGCCAAAAATAGGCCGCAGGCACAGCCGTGCCCAAAAATAACCCCCCGAAGGCCGGGGCGCCACGTTCGTCCAGCGGAAAAAGCCCACAAAAACGGGTGGGCGATAGCCTTGGGGGGTGGGACTGGCCAACTTCGTCCGCCGGACTCGGATTGGCTTGATACTTTGCGAGGCGACTCCGTGTGCCAAAAATAGGCCGCGGGCACAGCCACACCCAAAAGTAACCGCCCGAAGGCCGGGGCGCCAAGTTCGTCCAGCGGAAAAAGCCCACAAAAACGGGAGGGCTACAGCCTTGGTGGGTGGGGCTGGCCAACTTCGTCCGCCGGACTCGGAATGGCGTGAGACTTTGCGAGGCGCCTCCGTGTGCCAAAAATAGGCCACGGGTACAGCCGCGCCCAAAAATAACCGCCCGAAGGCCGGGGCGCCAACTTCGTCCAGCGGAAAAAGCCCACAAAAACGGGTGGGCTATAGCCTTGGGGGGTGGGGCTGGCCAACTTAGTCCGCCGGACTCGGAATTACGCGAGCCTTTGCGAGGTGCCTCCGTGTGCCAAAAATAGGCCGCGGGCACAGCCGCGCCCAAAACTAACCGCCCGAAGGCCGGGGCGCCAAGTTCGTCCCGCGGAAAAAACCCACAAAAACGGGTGGGCTATAGCCTTGGGGGGAGGGGCTGGCCAACTTCGTCCGCCGGACTCGGAATGGCGCGAGACATTCCGAGGTCCCTCCGTGTGCCAAAAATAGGCCGCGGGCACAGTTGCGTCCAAAAATAACCGCCTGAAGGCCGGGACGCCAAGTTCGTCCAGCGGAAAAAGGCCATAAAAACGGGTGGGCTATAGCCGTGGGGGGTGGGGCTGGTCAACTTCGTCCGCCGGACTCGGAATGGTGCGAGACTTTGCGAGGCACCTCCTTGTGCCAAAAATAGGCCACGGGAACAGCCGCACCCAAAAATAACCGCCCGAAGGTTGGGGCGCCAAGTTCGTCCAGCGGAAAAAGGCCACAAAAACGGGTGGGCTATAGCCTTGGGGGGTGGGGCTGGCCCACCTCGTCCGCCGGACACGGATTGGTGCGATACTTTGCGAGGCGACTCCGTGTGCCAAAAATAGGCCGCGGGCACAGCTGCGCCCAAAAATAACCGCCCGAAGGCCGGGGCGCCAAGTTCGTCCAGCGGAAAAAGGCCATAAAAACGGGTGGGCTATAGCCGTGGGGGGTGGGGCTGGCCAACTTCGTCCGCCGGACTCGGAATGGCGCGAGACTTTGCGAGGCGCCTCCGTGTGCCAAAAATAAGCCGCGGCACAGCCGCGCCCAAAAATAACCGCCCGAAGGCCGGGGCGCCAAGTTCGTCCAGCGGAAAAAGGCCACAAAAACGGGTGGGCTATAGCCTTGCGGGGTGGCGCCGGCCAACTTGGTCCGCCGGACTCGGAATGGCGCGAGACTTTGCGAGGCGCCTCGGTGTGCCAAAAAAGGCTGAGGGCACAGCCACGCTAAAAAATAACCGCCCGAAGGCCGGGGCGCTAAGTTCGTCCAGCGGAAAAAGGCCACAAAAACGGGTGGGCTATAGCCTTGGGGGGTGGGGCCAGCCAACTTCGTCCGCCGGACTCGGAATGGCGCGAGACTTTGCGAGGCCCCTCCGTGTGCCAAAAATAGGCCGCGGGCGCAGCCGCACCCAAAAATAACTGCTCGAAGGGCGGGGCGCCAAGTTCGTCCTGCGTAAAAAGGCCACAAAAACGGGTGGGCTATAGCCTTGGGGGGTGGGGCTGGCCAACTTCGTCCGCCGGACTCAGAATGGCGTGAGACTTTACGAGGCGCCTCCGTGTGCCAAAAAAGGCTGAGGGCACAGCCGCGCTCAAAAATGACCGCCCGAAGGCTGGGGCGCAAAGTTCGTCCAGCGGAAAAAGGCCACAAAAACGGGTGGGCTATAGCCTTGCGGGGTGGGGCCGGCCAACTTGGTCCGCCGGACTCGGAATGGCGCGAGACTTTGCGAGGCGCCTCCGTGTGCCAAAAATAGGCCGCGGGCACAGACGCACCCAAAAATAACCGCCCGAAGGCCGGGGCGCTAAGTTCGTGCAGCGGAAAAAGGCCACAAAAACGGGTGGGCTATAAACTTGGGGGGTGGGGCCGGCCCACTTCGTCCGCCGTTCTCGGAATGGCGTGACACTTTGCGAGGACCCTCCGTGTGCCAAAAATAGGCCGCGGGAACAGCCGCGCCCAAAAATAACTGCTCGAAGGCCTGGGCGCCAAGTTCGTCCTGCGTAAAAAGGCCACAAAAACGGGTGGGCTATAGCCTTGGGGGGTGGGGCTGGCCAACTTCGTCCGCCGTACTCGGAATGGCGCGAGACTTTGCGAGGCACCTCCGTGTGCCAAAAATAGGCCGCGGGCACAGCCGCGCCCAAAAATAACCGCCCGAAGGCCGGGGCGCCAAGTTCGTCCAGCGGAAAAAGCCCACAAAAACGGGTGGGCTATAACCTTGGGGGGTGGGGCTGGCCAACTTCGTCCGCCGGACTCGGAACGGCGCAAGACTTTGCGAGGCACCTCCGTGTGCCAAAAATAAGCCGCGGGCACAGCCGCGCCCAAAACTAACCGCCCGAAGGCCGGGGTGCCAAGTTCGTCCAGCGGAAAAAGCCCACAAAAACGGGTGGGCTATAACCTTGGGGGTTGGGGCTGGCCAACTTAGTCCGCCGGACTCGGAATGGCACGAGACTTTGCGAGGCACCTCCGTGTGCCAAAAATAGGCCGCGGGCACAGACGCGCCCAAAAATAACTGCCCGAAGGCTGGGGCGCCAAGTTCGTCCAGCGAAAAAAGGCCCCAAAAACGGGTGGGCTATAGCCTTGGGGGGTGGGGCTGGCCAACTTCATCCGCTGGACTCGGAATGGCGCGAGACTTTGTGAGGCGCCTCCGTGTGCCAAAAATAGGCCGCGGGCACAGCCGCGCCCAAAAATAACCACCCGAAGGCCGGGGCGCCAAGTTCGTCCAGCGGAAAAAGCCCACAAAAACGGGTGGACTATAGCCTTGGGGGGTGGGGATGGCAAACTTAGTCCGCCGGACTCGGAATGGCGCGAGACTTTGCGAGGTGCATCCGTGTGCCAACAATAGGCCGCGGGCAAAGCCGTGCCCAAAAATAACCGCCTGAAGGCTGGGGCGCCAAGTTCGTCCAGCGGAAAAAACCCACAAAAAACGGGTGGGCTATAGCCTTGGGGGGTGGGGCTGGCCAACTTCGTCCGCCGGACTCGGAATGGCGCGAGACTTTGCGAGGTCCCTCCATGTGCCAAAAATAGGCCGCGGGCACAGCAGCGCCCAAAAATAACCGCCCGAAGGCCGGGACGCCAAGTTCGTCCAGCGGAAAAAGGCCATAAAAACGGGTGGGCTGTAGCCGTGGGGGGTGGGGCTGGCCAACTTCGTCCGCCGGACTCGGAATGGCGAGAGACTTTGCGAGGCGCCTGCGTGTGCCAAAAATAGGCCGCAAGAACAGCCGCGCCAAAAAATAACCGCCCGAAGGTTGGGGCGCCATGTTCTTCCAGCGGAAAAAGGCCACAAAAGCGGGTGGGCTATAGCCTTGGGGGGTGGGGCTGGGCCACTTCGTCCGCCAGACTCGGAATGGCACGAGACTTTGCGAGGCCCCTCCGTGTGCCAAAAATAGGCCGCGGGCACAGCCGCACCCAAAAAAAACCGCTCGAAGGCCGGGGCGCGAAGTTCGTCCTGCGTAAAAAGGCCACAAAAACGGGTGGGCTATAGCCTTCGGGGGTGGGGCTGGCCAACTTCGTCTGCCGGACTCGGAATGGCGCGAGACTTTGCGAGCGGCTTTCGTGTGCCAAAAATAGGCCGCGGCACAGCCGCGCCCACAAATAACCGCCCGAAGGTCGGGGCGCCAAGTTCGTCCAGCGGAAAAAGGCCACAAAAACGGGGGGGCTATAGCCTTGCGGGGTGGGGCCGGCCCACTTCGTCCGCCGGACTCGGAATGGCGCGAGACTTTGCGAGGCGCCTCCGTGTGCCAAAAATAGGCTACGGGCACAGACGCACCCAAAAATAACCGCCCGAAGGCCGGGGCGCTAAGTTCGTCCAGCGGAAAAAGGCCACAAAAACGGGTGGGCTATAGCCTTGGGTGGTGGGGCTGGCCAACTTCGTCCGCGGGACTTGGAATCGCGCGAGACTTTGCGAGGTGCCTCCGTGTGCCAAAAATAGGCCGCGGGCACAGCCGCGCCCAAAAATAACTGCCCGAAGGCCGGGGCACCAAGTTCGTCCAGCGGAAAAAGCCCACAGTAACGGGTGGGCTATAGCCATGGGGGGTGGGGCTGGCCAACTTCATCCGCAGGACTCGGAATGGCGCGAGACTTTGTTAGGCGCCTCCGTGTGCCAAAAATAGGCTGCGGGCACAGCCGCGCCCAAAAATAACCGCCCGAAGGCCGGGGCGCCAAGTTCGTCAAGCGGAAAAAGCCCACAAAAACGGGTGGACTATAGCCTTGGGGGGTGGGGCTGGCCAACTTAGTCCGCCGGACTCGGAATGGCGCGAGACATTGCGAGGTGCCTCCGTGTGCCAACAATAGGCCGCGGGCAAAGCCGCGCCCAAAAATAACCGCCTGAAGGCTGGGGCGCCAAGTTCGTCCAGCGGAAAAAACCCACAAAAAACGGGTGGGCTATAGCCTTGGGGGGTGGGGCTGGCCAACTTCGTCCGCCGGACTCGGAATGGCGCGAGACTTTGCGAGGTCCCTCCGTGTGCCAAAAATAGGCCGCGGGCACAGCCGCACCCAAAAATAACCGCCCGAAGGCCGGGACGCCAAGTTCGTCCAGCGGAAAAAGGCCATAAAAACGGGTGGGCTGTAGCCGTGGGGGGTGGGGCTGGCCAACTTCGTCCGCCGGACTCGGAATGGCGAGAGACTTTGCGAGGCGCCTCCGTGTGCCAAAAATAGGCCGCGGGAACAGCCGCGCCCAAAAATAACCGCCCGAAGGTTGGGGCGCCAAGTTCGTCCAGCGGAAAAAGGACACAAAAACGGGTGGGCTATAGCCTTGGGGGGTGGGGCTGGCCCACTTCGTCCGCCGGACTCGGAATGGCGCGAGACTTTGCGAGGCCCGTCCGTGTGCCAAAAATAGGCCGCGGGCACAGCCGCACCCAAAAATAACCGCTCGAAGGCCGGGGCGCCAAGTTCGTCCTGCGTAAAAAGGCCACAAAAACGGGTGGGGTATAGCCTTCGGGGGTGGGGCTGGCCAGCTTCGTCCGCCGGACTCGGAATGGCGCGAGACTTTGCGTGGCGCCTCTGTGTGCCAAAAATAGGCTGTGGTTACAGACGCGCCCAAAAATAACCTCCCGAAGGCTGGGTCGTCAAGTTCGTCCAGCGGAAAAAGGCCACAAAAACGGGTGGGCTATAGCCTTGGGGGGTGCGACTGGCCTACTTCGTCCGCCGGACTCGGAACGGCGCTAGACTTTGCGAGGCACCTCCGTGTGCCAAAAATAGGCCGCGGGCACAGCCGCGCCCAAAAATAACCGCCCGAAGGCCGGGGTGCCAAGTTCGTCCAGCGGAAAAAGCCCACAAAAACGGGTGGGCTATAACCTTGGGGGTTGGGGCTGGCCAACTTAGTCCGCCGGACTCGGAATGGCACGAGACTTTGCGAGGCACCTCCGTGTGCCAAAAATAGGCCGCGGGCACAGACGCGCCCAAAAATAACTGCCCGAAGACCGGGGCGCCAAGTTCGTCCAGCGAAAAAAGGCCCCAAAAACGGGTGGGCTATAGCCTTGGGGGGTGGGGCTGGCCAACTTCATCCGCTGGACTCGGAATGGCTCGAAACTTTGAGAGGCACCTCCGTGTACAAAAAATAGGCCACGGGCACAGCCGCGCCCAAAAATAACTGCCTGAAGGCCGGGGCACCAAGTTCATCCAGCGGAAAAAGCCCACAAAAACGGGAGGGCTACAGCCTTGGGGGGTGGGGCTGGCCAACTTCGTCCGCCGGACTCGGAATGGCGCGAGACTTTGTGAGGCGCCTCCGTGTCCCAAAAATAGGCCGCGGGCACAGCCGCGCCCAAAAATAACCGCCCCAAGGCCGGGGCGCCAAGTTCGTCCAGCGGTAAAAGCCCATAAAACGGGTGGACTATAGCCTTGGGGGGTGGGGCTGGCAAACTTAGTCCGCCGGACTCGGAATGGCGCGAGACTTTGCGAGGTGCGTCCGTGTGCCAACAATAGGCCGCGGGCAAAGCCGCGCCCAAAAATAACCGCCTGAAGGCTGGGGCACCAAGTTCGTCCAGCGGAAAAAACCCACAAAAAATGGGTGGGCTATAGCCTTGGGGGGTGGGGCTGGCCAACTTCGTACGCCGGACTCGGAATGGCGCGAGACTTTGCGAGGTCCCTCTATGTGCCAAAAATAGGCCGCGGGCACAGCAGCGCCCAAAAATAACCGCCCGAAGGCCGGGACGCCAAGTTCGTCCAGCGGAAAAAGGGCATAAAAACGGGTGGGCTGTAGCCGTGGGGGGTGGGGCTGGCCAACTTCGTCCGCCGGACTCGGAATGGCGAGAGACTTTGCGAGGCGCCTCCGTGTGCCAAAAATAGGCCGCGGGAACAGCCGCGCCCATAAATAACCGCCCGAAGGTTGGGGCGCCAAGTTCGTCCAGCGGAAAAAGGCCACAAAAACGGGTGGGCTATAGCCTTGCGGGGTGGGGCCGGCCCACTTCGTCCGCCGGACTCAGAATGGCGCGAGACTTTGCGAGGCGCCTCCGTGTGCCAAAAATAGGCCGCGGGCACAGACGCACCCAAAAATAACCGCCCGAAGGCCGGGGCGCTAAGTTCGTCCAGCGGAAAAAGGCCACAAAAACGGGTGGGCTATAGCCTTGGGGGGTGGGGCTGGCCAACTTCGTCCGCGGGACTTGGAATCGCGCGAGACTTTGCGAGGTGCCTCCGTGTGCCAAAAATAGGCCGCGGGCACAGCCGCGCCCAAAAATAACTGCCCGAAGGCCGGGGCGCCAAGTTCGTCCAGCGGAAAAAGCCCACAGTAACGGGTGGGCTATAGCCATGGGGGGTGGGGCTGGCCAACTTCATCCGCCGGACTCGGAATGGCGCGAGACTTTGCGAGGCGCCTCCGTGTGCCAAAAATAGGCTGCGGGCACAGCCGCGCCCAAAAATAACCGCCCGAAGGCCGGGGCACCAAGTTCATCCAGCGGAAAAATCCCAGAAAAACGGGTGGACTATAGCCTTGGGGGGTGGGGCTGGCCAACTTAGTCCGCCGGACTCGGAATGGCGCGAGACATTGCGAGGTGCCTCCGTGTGCCAACAATAGGCCGCGGGCAAAGCCGCGCCCAAAAATAACCGCCAGAAGGCTGGGGCGCCAAGTTCGTCCAGCGGAAAAAACCCACAAAAAACGGGTGGGCTATAGCCTTGGGGGGTGGGGCTGGCCAACTTCGTCCGCCGGACTCGGAATGGCGCGAGACTTTGCGATGTCCCTCCGTGTGCCAAAAATAGGCCGCGGGCACAGCCGCGCCCAAAAATAACCGCCCGAAGGCCGGGACGCCAAGTTCGTCCAGCGGAAAAAGGCCATAAAAACGGGTGGGCTGTAGCCGTGGGGGGTGGGGCTGGCCAACTTCGTCCGCCGGACTCGGAATGGCGAGAGACTTTGCGAGGCGCCTCCGTGTGCCAAAAATAGGCCGCGGGAACAGCCGCGCCCAAAAATAACCGCCCGAAGGTTGGGGCGCCAAGTTCGTCCAGCGGAAAAAGGCCACAAAAACGGGTGGGCTATAGCCTTGGGGGGTGGGGCTGGCCCACTTCGTCCGCCGGACTCGGAATGGCGCGAGACTTTGCGAAGCCCCTCCGTGTGGCAAAAATAGGCCGCGGGCACAGCCGCACCCAAAAATAACCGCTCGAAGGCCGGGGCGCCAAGTTCGTCCTGCGTAAAAAGGCCACAAAAACGGGTGGGCTATAGCCTTCGGGGGTGGGGCTGGCCAACTTCGTCCGCCGGACTCGGAATGGCGCGAGACTTTGCGAGGCGCCTCCGTGTGCCAAAAATAGGCTGCTGGCACAGACGTGCCCAAAAATAACCTCCCGAAGGCTGGGTCGCCAAGTTCGTCCAGCGGAAAAAGGCCACAAAAACGGGTGGGCTATAGCCTTGGGGGGTGGGGCTGGCCAACTTCGTCCGCGGGACTTGGAATCGCGCGAGACTTTGCGAGGTGCCTCCGTGTGCCAAAAATAGGCCGCGGGCACAGCCGCGCCCAAAAGTAACTGCCCGAAGACTGGGGCGCCATGTTCGTCCAGCGGAAAAAGCCCACAGTAACGGGTGGGCTATAGCCATGGGGGGTGGGGCTGGCCAAGTTCATCCGCCGGACTCGGAATGGCGCGAGACTTAGCGAGGCGCCTCCGTGTGCCAAAAATAGGCCGCGGGCACAGCCCCGCCCAAAAATAACCGCCCGAAGGCCGGGGCG
This sequence comes from Citrus x changshan-huyou, assembly GCA_039657385.1. Lineage (NCBI taxonomy): Eukaryota > Viridiplantae > Streptophyta > Magnoliopsida > Sapindales > Rutaceae > Citrus > Citrus x changshan-huyou. The sequence goes on from JBCGBO010000015.1 coordinate 413,025, forward strand.
CCAAGTTCGTCCAGCGGAAAAAGCCCACAAAAACGGGTGGACTATAGCCTTGGGGGGTGGGGCTGGCCAACTTAGTCCGCCGGACTCGGAATGGCGCGAGACATTGCGAGGTGCCTCCGTGTGCCAACAATAGGCCGCGGGCAATGCCGCGCCCAAAAATAACCGCCTGAAGGCTGGGGCGCCAAGTTCCTCCAGCAGAAAAAACCCACAAAAAACGGGTGGGCTATAGCCTTGGGGGGTGGGGCTGGCCAACTTCGTCCGCTGGACTCGGAATGGTGCTAGACTTCGCAAGGTGCTTCCGTGTGCCAAAAATAGACCGCGGGCACAGCCGCGCCCAAAAATAACCGCCCGAAGGCCGGGGCGCCAAGTTCGTCCAGTGGAAAAAGACCACAAAAACGGGTGGGCTATAGCCTTCGGGGGTGGGGCTGGCCAACTTCGTCCGCCGGACTCGGAATGGCGCGAGACTTTGCGAGGCGCCTCCGTGTGCCAAAAATAGGCTGCTGGCACAGACGTGCCCAAAAATAACCTCCCGAAGGCTGGGTCGCCAAGTTCGTCCAGCGGAAAAAGGCCACAAAAACGGGTGGGCTATAGCCTTGGGGGGTGGGGCTGGCCAACTTCGTCCGCGGGACTTGGAATCGCGCGAGACTTTGCGAGGTGCCTCCGTGTGCCAAAAATAGGCCGCGGGCACAGCCGCGCCCAAAAGTAACTGCCCGAAGACTGGGGCGCCATGTTCGTCCAGCGGAAAAAGCCCACAGTAACGGGTGGGCTATAGCCATGGGGGGTGGGGCTGGCCAACTTCGTCCGCCGGACTCGGAATGGCGCGAGACTTTGCGAGGTCCCTCCGTGTGCCAAAAATAACCCGCGGGCACAGCCGCCCCCAAAAATAACCGCCCGAAGGCCGGGGCGCCAAGTTCGTCCAGCGGAAAAAGGCCCAAAAAACGGGTGGGCTATAGCCTTTGGGGGTGGGGCTGGCCCACTTCGTCCGCCGGACTCGGAATGGCGCGAGACTTTGCGAGGCACCTCCGTATGCTAAAAATAGGCCACGGGCACAGCCGCACCCAAAAATAACTGCCCGAAGCCCGGGGCGCCAAGTTCGTCCCGCCGAAAAAGACCACAAAAACGGGTGGGCTATATCCTTCGGGGGTCGGGCTGGCCAACTTCGTCTGCCGGACTCGGAATGGCGCGAGACTTTGCGAGGCGCCTCCGTGTGCCAAAAATAGGCCGCGGGCACAGCCGCGCCCAAAAATAACCGCCCGAAGGCCGGGGCGCCAAGTTCGTCCAGCGGAAAAAGGCCACAAAAACGGGTGGGCTATAGCCTTGGGGGGTGGGGCTGGCCAACTTCGTCCGCGGGACTTGGAATCGCGCGAGACTTTGCGAGGTGCCTCCGTGTGCCAAAAATAGGCCGCGGGCACAGCCGCGCCCAAAAATAACAGCCCGAAGGCCGGGGCGCCAAGTTCGTCCAGCGGAAAAAGCCCACAGTAACGGGTGGGCTATAGCCATGGGGGGTGGGGCTGGCCAACTTCATCCGCCGGACTCGGAATGGCGCGAGACTTTGCGAGGCACCTCCGTGTACCAAAAATAGGCCGCGGGCACAGCCGCACTAAAAAATAACCACCTCAAGGCCGGGGCGCCAAGTTCGTCCAGCGGAAAAAAGCCACAAAAACGGGTGGGCTATAGCCTTGGGGGGTTGGGCTGGCCGACTTCGTCCGCCGGACTCGGAATGGTGCGAGACTTTGCGAGGCACCTCCGTTCGCCAAAAATAGGCCGCGCGCACAGCCGAACCCAAAAATAACCACCCGAAGGCCGGGGCGCCAAGTTCGTCCAGCGGAAAAAGCCCACAGAAACGGGTGGGCTATAGCCTTGGGGGATGGGGCTGGCCAGCTTCGTAAGCCGGACTCGGAATGGTGCGAGACTTTGCGAGGAGCCTCCGTGTGCCAAAAATAGGCCGTGGACACAGCCGAACCCAAAAATAACCACCCGAAGGCCAGGGCGCCAAATTCCTCCAGCGGAAAAAGGCCACAAAAACGGGTGGGCTATAGCCTTGGGGGGTGGGGCTGGCCAACTTCGTCCGCCGGACTCGGAATGGCGCGAGACTTTACGAGGCACCTCCGTGTTCCGAAAATAGGCCGCGTGCACATCCGCGCCCAAAAATAACAGCCCGAAGGCCAGGGCGCCAAGTTCGTCCATCGGAAAAAGGCCACAAAAACGGGTGGGCTATAGCCTTGGGGGGAGAGGCTGGCCGACTTCGTCCGCCGGACTCGGAATGGCGCGAGACTTTGCGAGGTGCCTCCGTGCGCCAAAAATAGGCCGCGCGCACAGCCGAACCCAAAAATAACCGCCCGAAGACCGGGTCGCCAAATTCGTCCATCGGAAAAAGGCCACAAAAACGGGTGGGCTATAGCCTTTGGGGGAGGGGCTGGCCAACTTCGTCCGCCGGACTCGGAATGGCGCGAGACTATGCGAGGCACCTCTGTGTGCCAAAAAATGGCCGCGGGCACAGTCGCGCCAAAAAATAACCGCCCGAAGGCCGGGGCGCAAAGTTCGTCCAGCGGAAAAAGGCCACAAAAACGGGTGGGCTATAGCCTTGGGGGGTGGGGCTCGCCAACTTCGTCCGCCGGACTCGGAATGGCGCGAGACTTTGCGAGGCGCCTCCATGTGCCAAAAATAGGCTGTGGTCACAGCCGTGCCCAAAAATAACGGCCTGAAGGCCGGGGCGCCAAGTTCGTCCAGCCGAAAAAGGCCACAAAAACGGGTGGGCTATAGCCTTGGGGGGCAGGGCTGGCCAACTTCGTCCGCCGGACTCGGAATTGCGCGAGACTTTACGAGGTGCCTCCGTGTGCCAAAAATAGGCCGCGGGCACAGCCGCGCCCAAAAATAACCGCCCGAAGGCCGGGGCGCCAAGTTCGTCCAGCGGAAAAAGCCCATAAAAACGGATGGGCTATAGCCTTGGGGGGTCGGGCTGGCCAACTTCGTCCGCCGGACTCGGAATGGCGCGAGACTTTGCGAGGCACCTCCGTGTGCCAAAAATAGGATGAGGACACAGCCGCGCCTAAAAATAACCGCCCGAAGGCCGGGGCGCCAAGTTCGTCCAGCGGAAAAAGGCCCAAAAAACGGGTGGGCTATAGCCTTGGGGGGTGGGGCTGGCCAACCTCGTCCGCCGGACTCGGAATGGCGCGAGATTTTGCGAGGCGCCTTTGTGTGCCAAAAATAGGCTGCGGGCACAGCCGCGCCCAAAAATAACCTCCCGAAGGCCGGGGCGCAAAGTTCGTCCTGCGGAAGAAGGCCACAAAAACGGGTGGGCTATAGCCTTGGGCGGTGGGGCTGGCCCACTTCGTCCGCCGGACTCGGAATGGCGCGAGACTTTGGGAGGCGCCTCCATATGCCAAAAATAGGCTGCGGGCACAGCCGCACCCAAAAATAACGGCCTGAAGGCCGGGGTGCCAAGTTTGTCCAGCGGAAAAAGGCCACAAAAACGGGTGGGCTATAGCCTTGGGGGGTGGGGCTGGCCAATTTCGTCCGCCGGACGCGGAATGGCGCGAGACTTTGCGAGGCGCCACCGTGTGCCAAAAATAGACCGCGGGCACAGCCGCGCCCAAAAATAACCACCCGAAGCCCGGGGCGCCAAGTTCGTCCAGCGGAAAAAGGCCACCAAAACGGGTGGGCTATAGCCTTGGGGGGTGGGGCTGGGCAACTTCGTCCGCCGGACTCGGAATTGCGCGAGACTTTACGAGGTGCCTCCGTGTGCCAAAAATAGGCCGCGGGCACAGCCGCGCCCAAAAATAACCGCCCGAAGGCCGGGGCGCCATGTTCGTCCAGCGGAAAAAGCCCACAAAAACGGATGGGCTATAGCCTTGGGGGGTCGGGCTGGCCAACTTCGTCCGCCGGACTCGGAATGGCGCGAGACTTTGCGAGGCACCTCCGTGTGCCAAAAATAGGATGAGGACACAGCCGCGCCTAAAAATAACCGCCCGAAGGCCGGGGCGCCAAGTTCGTCCAGCGGAAAAAGGCCCAAAAAACGGGTGGGCTATAGCCTTGGGGGGTGGGGCTGGCCAACTTCGTCCGCCGGACTCGGAATGGCGCGAGACTTTGCGAGGTGCCTCCGTGTGCCAAAAATAGGCCGCGGGCACAGCTGCGCCCAAAAATAACTGCCCGAAGGCCGGGGCGGCAAGTTCGTCCAGCGGCAAAAGGCCACAAAAACGGGTGGGCTATAGCCTTCGGGGGTGGGGCTGGCCAACTTCGTCCGCCGGACTCGGAATGGCGCGAGACTTTGCGAGGTGCCTCCGTGTGCCAAAAATAGGCCGCGGGCACAGCTACGCCCAAAAATAACCGCCCGAAGGCCGGGGCGGCAAGTTCGTCCAGCGGAAAAAGGCCACAAAAACGGGTGGGCTATAGCCTTCGAGGGTGGGGCTGGCTAACTTCGTCCGCCGGACTCGGAATGGCGCGAGACTTTGCAAGGTGCCTCCGTGTGCAAAAAATAACCCGCGGGCACAGCCGCGCCCAAAAATAACTGCCCGAAGCCCGGGGCGCCAAGTTCGTCCCGCCGAAACAGACCACAAAAACGGGTGGGCTATATCCTTCGGGGGTCGGGCTGGCCAACTTCGTCCGCCGGAGTCGGAATGGCGCGAGACTTTGCGAGGCGCCTCCGTGTGCCAAAAATAGGCCGCGGGCACAGCCGAGCCCAAAAATAACCGCCCGAAGGCCGGGGTGCCAAGTTCGTCCAGCGGAAAAAGGCCACAAAAACGGGTGGGCTATAGCCTTGGGGGGTGGGGCTGGCCCACTTCGTCCGCGGGACTCGGAATGGCGCGAGACTTTGCGAGGCGCTTCCGTGTGCCAAAAATAGGCCGCGGGCACAGCTGCGTCCAAAAATAACCGCCCGAAGGCCGGGGCGCCAAGTTCGTCCAGCGGAAAAAGGCCACAAAAACGGGTGGGCTATAGCCTTGGGGGGTGGGGCTGGCCCACTTCGTCCGCCGGACTCGGAATGGCGCGAGACATTGCGAGGCGCTTCCGTGTGCCAAAAATAGGCCGCGGGCACAGCTGCGCCCAAAAATAACCGCCCGAAGGCCGGGGCGCCAAGTTCGTCCAGCGGAAAAAGGCCACAAAAACGGGTGGGCTATAGCCTTCGGGGGTGGGGCTGGCCGACTTCGTCCGCCGGACTGGGAATGGCACGAGACTTTGCAAGGTACCTCCGTGTGCAAAAAATACCCCGCGGGCACAGCTGCCCCCAAAAATAACCCCCCGAAGGCCGTGGCGCCAAGTTCGTCCAGCGGAAAAAGGCCACAAAAAACGGGTGGGCTATAGCCTTGGGGGGTGGGGCTGGCCAACTTCGTCCGCCGGACTCGGAATGGCGCGAGACTTTGCGAGGTGCCTCCGTGTGCCAAAAATAGGCCGCGGGCACAGCTACGCCCAAAAATAACCGCCCGAAGGCCGGGGAGGCAAGTTCGTCCAGCGGAAAAAGGCCACAAAAACGGGTGGGCTATAGCCTTCGAGGGTGGGGCTGGCTAACTTCGTCCGCCGGACTCGGAATGGCGCGAGACTTTGCAAGGTGCCTCCATGTGCAAAAAATAACCCGCGGGCACAGCCGCGCCCAAAAATAACTGCCCGAAGCCCGGGGCGCCAAGTTCGTCCCGCCGAAACAGACCACAAAAACGGGTGGGCTATATCCTTCGGGGGTCGGGCTGGCCAACTTCGTCCGCCGGAGTCGGAATGGCGCGAGACTTTGCGAGGCGCCTCCGTGTGCCAAAAATAGGCCGCGGGCACAGCCGAGCCCAAAAATAACCGCCCGAAGGCCGGGGTGCCAAGTTCGTCCAGCGGAAAAAGGCCACAAAAACGGGTGGGCTATAGCCTTGGGGGGTGGGGCTGGCCCACTTCGTCCGCGGGACTCGGAATGGCGCGAGACTTTGCGAGGCGCTTCCGTGTGCCAAAAATAGGCCGCGGGCACAGCTGCGTCCAAAAATAACCGCCCGAAGGCCGGGGCGCCAAGTTCGTCCAGCGGAAAAAGGCCACAAAAACGGGTGGGCTATAGCCTTCGGGGGTGGGGCTGGCCGACTTCGTCCGCCGGACTGGGAATGGCACGAGACTTTGCAAGGTACCTCCGTGTGCAAAAAATACCCCGCGGGCACAGCTGCCCCCAAAAATAACCCCCCGAAGGCCGTGGCGCCAAGTTCGTTCAGCGGAAAAAGGCCCAAAAAACGGGTGGGCTATAGCCTTGGGGGGTGGGGCTGGCCAACTTCGTCCGCCGGACTCGGAATGGCGCGAGATTTTGCGAGGCGCCTTTGTGTGCTAAAAATAGGCCATGGGCACAGCCGCGCCCAAAAATAACTGCCCGAAGCCCGGGGCGCCAAGTTCGTCCAGCCGAAAAAGACCACAAAAACGGGTGGGCTATATCCTTCGGGGGTCGGGCTGGCCAACTTCGTCCGCCGGACTCGGAATGGCGCGAGACTTTGCGAGGCGCCTCCGTGTGCCAAAAATAGGCCGCGGGCACAGCTGCGCCCAAAAATAACCGCCCGAAGGCCGGGGCGCCAAGTTCGTCCAGCGGAAAATGGCCACAAAAACGTGTGGGCTATAACCTTGGGGGGTGGGGCTGGCCAATTTAGTCCGCCGGACTCGGAATGGCGCGAGACTTTGCGAGGCGCCTCCGTGTACCAAAAATAGGCCGCGGGCACAGCCGCGCGCAAAAATAACCGCCCGAAGCCTGGGGCGCCAAGTTCGTCCAGCGGAAAAAGACCACAAAAACGGGTGGGCTATATCCTTCGGGGGTGGGGCTGGCCAACTTCGTCCGCCGGACTCGGAATGGCGCGAGACTTTGCGAGGCACCTCCGTGTGCTGAAAATAGGCCACGGGCACAGCCGCGCCCAAAAATAACTGCCCGAACCCCGGGGCGCCAAGTTCGTCCAGCCGAAAAAGACCACAAAAACGGGTGGGCTATATCCTTCGGGGGTCGGGCTGGCCAACTTTGTCCGCCAGACTCGGAATGGCGCGAGACTTTACGAGGTGCCTCCGCGTGCCAAAAATAGGCCGCGGGCACATCCGCGCCCAAAAATAACCGCCCGAAGGCCGGGGCGCCAAGTTCGTCCAGCGGAAAAAGGCCACAAAAACGGGTGGGCTATAGCCTTGGGGGGTGGGGCTGGCCCACATCGTCCGCCGGACTCGGAATGGCGCGAGACTTTGTGAGGCGCCTCCGTGTGCCAAAAATAGGCCGTGGGCACAGCCGCGCACAAAAATAACCGCCCGAAGGCCGGGCCGCCAAGTTCGTCCAGCGGAAAAAGGCCACAAAAACGGGTGGGCTATAGCCTTGGGGGGTGGGGCTGGCCCACTTCTTCCGCCGGACTCGGAATGGCGCGAGACTTTGCGAGACGCCTCCGTGTGCCAAAAATAGGCTGCCGGCACAGCCACGCCCAAAAATAACCGCCCGAAGGCCGGGGCGCCAAGTTCGTCCAGCGGAAAAAGGCCCAAAAAACGGGTGGGCTATAGCCTTGGGGGGTGGGGCTGGCCAACTTCGTCCGCCGGACTCGGAATGGCGCGAGACTTTTCGAGGCGCCTCCGTGTGCTAAAAATAGGCCGCGGGCGCAGCCGCGACCAAAAATAACTGCCCGAAGCCCGGGGCGCCAAGTTCGACCAGCCGAATAAGGCCACAAAAACGGGTGGGCTATAGCCTTCGGGGGTGGGGCTGGCCAACTTCGTCCGCCGGACTCGGAATGGCGCGAGACTTTGCGAGGTGCCTCCATGTACCAAAAATAGGCTGTGGGCACAGCCGCACCCAAAAATAACTGCCCGAAGGCCGGGGCGCCAAGTTCGTCCACCGGAAAAAGGCCACAAAAAACGGGTGGGCTATAGCCTTCGGGGGTGGGGCTGGCCAACTTCGTCCGCCGGACTCGGAATGGCGCGAGACTTTCCGAGGCGCCTCCGTGTGCCAAAAATAGGCCGTGGGCACATCCGCGCCCAAAAATAACCGCCCGAAGGCCGGGGCGCCAAGTTCGTCCAGCGGAAAAAGGCCACAAAAACGGGTGGGCTATAGCCTTGGGGGGTGGGGCTGGCCCACTTCGTCCGCCGGATTCGGAATGGCGCAAGACTTTGTGAGGCGCCTCCGTGTGCCAAAAAGAGGCCGCGGGCACAGCCGAGCACAAAAATAACCGCCCGAAGGCCGGGCCGCCAAGTTCGTCTAGCGGAAAAAGGCCACAAAAACGGGTGGGCTATAACCTTGGGGGGTGGGGCTGGCCCACTTCGTCCGCCGGACTCAGAATGGCGCGAGACTTTGCGAGACGCCTCCGTGTGCCAAAACTAGGCTGCGGGCACAGCCACGCCCAATAAACGGGTGGGCTATAGCCTTGGGGGGTGGGGCTGGCTAAGTTCGTCCGCCGGACTCGGAATGGCGCGAGACTTTGCGAGGCGCCTCCGTGTACCGAAAATAGGCCGCGGGCACAGCCGCACCCAAAAATAACCGCCCGAAGCCCGGGGCGCCAAGTTCGTCCAGCGGAAAAAGACCACAAAAACGTGTGGGCTATATCCTTCGGCGGTGGAGCTGGCCAACTTCGTCCGCCGGACTCGGAATGGCGAGAGACTTTGCGAGGCACCTGCGTGTGCTAAAAATAGGCCACGGGCACAGCCGAGCCCAAAAATAACTGCCCGAAGGCCGGGGAGACAAGTTCGTCCAGCGGAAAAAGGCCCAAAAAACGGCCGGGCTATAGCCTTGGGGGGTGGGGCTGGCCCACTTCATCCGCCGGACTCGGAATGGCGCGAGACTTTGCGAGACGCCTCCGTGTGCCAAAAATAGGCTGCGGGCACAGCCGTACCCAAAAATAACCACCCGAAGGCCGGGGCGCTAAGTTCGTCCAGCGGAAAAAGGCCCAAAAAACGGGTGGGCTATAGCCTTGGGGGGTGGGGCAGGCCAACTTCGTCCGCCGGACTCGGAATGGCGCGAGACTTTTCGAGGCGCCTCCGTGTGCTAAAAATAGGCCACGGGCACAGCCGCGCCCAAAAATAACTGCCCGAAGCCCGGGGCGCCAAGTTCGTCCCGCCGAAACAGACCACAAAAACGGGTGGGCTATATCCTTCGGGGGTCGGGCTGGCCAACTTCGTCCGCCGGAGTCAGAATGGCGCGAGACTTTCCGAGGTGCCTCCGTGTCCCAAAAATAGGCCGCGGGCACAGCTGCGCCCAAAAATAACCGCCCGAAGGCCGGGGCGGCAAGTTCGTCCAGCGGCAAAATGCCACAAAAACGGGTGGGCTATAGCCTTCGGGGGTGGGGCTGGCCAACTTCGTCCGCCGGACTCGGAATGGCGCGAGACTTTCCGACGCCCCTCCGTGTGCCAAAAATAGGCCGCGGGCACAGCTGCGCCCAAAAATAACCGCCCGAAGGCCGGGGCGGCAAGTTCGTCCAGCGGCAAAATGCCACAAAAACGGGTGGGCTATAGCCTTGGGGGGTGGGTCTGGCCAACTTCGTCCGCCGGACTCGGAATGCCGCGAGACTTTGCGAGGGGCCTCCGTGTGCCAAAAATAGGCCGCGGACAAAGGCGCCCCAAAAAATAACCGCCCGAAGGCCGGGGCGCCAAGTTCGTCCGGCGGAAAAAGGCCACAAAAACGGGTGGGCTATAGCCTTGGGGGGTGGGGCTGGCCATCTTCGTCCGCCGGACTCGGAATGCGGTGAGACTTTGCGAGGGAACTCCGTGTGCCATAAATAATCCGTGGGCAAATCCGCGCCTAAAAATAACCACCTGAAGGCCGGGGCACCAAGTTCGTCCAGCGGTAAAAGGCCACAAAAACGGGTGGGCTATAGCCTTGGGGGGTGGGTCTGGCCAACTTCGTCCGCCGGACTCGGAATGCCGCGAGACTTTGCGAGGGGCCACCGTGTGCCAAAAATAGGCTGGGAGCAAACCCGCGCGCAATAATAACCGCCCGAAGGCCGGGGCGCCAAGTTCGTCCAGCGGAAAAAGGCCACAAAAACGGGTGTGCTATAGCCTTGGGGGGTGGGCCGGACTCGGAATGCCGCGAGACTTTGCGAGGGGCCTCCGTGTGCCAAAGATAGGATGCGGGCAAAGCCGCACCCAAAAATAACCGCCCGAAGGCCGGGGCGCCAAGTTCGTCCAGCGGAAAAAGGCCACAAAAACGGGTGGGCTATAGCCTTGGGGGGTGGGGCTGGCCTACTTCGTCCGCCGGACTCGGAATGCCGCGAGACTTTGCGACGGGCCTCCGTGTGTGAAAAATAGGCCGCGGGCAAAGCCGCGCCCAAAAATAACTACCCGAAGGCCGGGGCGCCAAGTTCGTCCAGCGGAAAAAGGCCACAAAAACGGGTGGGCAATAGCCATGGGGGGTGGGGCTGGCCTACTTCGTCCGCCGGACTTGGAATGCCGCGAGACTTTGCGAGGGGCCCCCGTGTGCCAAAAATAGGACACGGGCATAGCCGCGCCCAAAAATAACCGCCCGAAGGCCGGGGCGCCAAGTTCGTCCAGCCGAAAAAGGCCACAAAAACGGGTGGGCAATAGCCATGGGGGGTGGGGCTGGCCAACTTCGGCCGCCGGACTCGGAATGCCGCGAGGCTTTGCGAGGGGCCTCCGTGCACCAAAAATAGGCCGCGGCCAAAGCCGCGCCCAAAAATAACCACCCGAAGGCCGGGGCGCTAAGTTCGTCCAGTGGAAAAAGGCCACAAAAACGGGTGGGCTATAGCCTTGGGGGGTGGGGCTGGCCAAATTCGTCCGCCGGATTCGGAATGCCGCGAGACTTCGCGAGGGGCCTCCGTGTGCCAAAAATAGGCCGTGGGCAAAGCCGCACCTGAAAATAACCGCCCGAAGGCCGGGGCGCCAAGTTCGTCCCGCGGAAAAAGGCCGCAAAAACGGGTGGGCTATAGCCTTGGGGGGTGGGGCTGGTCCACTTTGTCCGCCGGACTCGGTACGCCGCGAGACTTTACGAGGGGCCTCCGTGTGCCAAAACTAGGCCGCGGGCAAAGCCGCGCCCAAAAATAACCGCCCGAAGGCAGGGGCGCCAAGTTCGTCCAGCGGAAAACGGCCACAAAAACGGGTGGGCTATAGCCTTGGGGGGGGGGGGGGGGGGGCTGGCCAAATTCGTCCGCCGGACTCGGAATGCCGCGAGAATTTGCGAGGGGTCTCCGTGTGCCAAAAATAGGCCGCGGCCAAAGCCGCGCCCAAAAATAATCATCCGAAGGCCGGGGCGCTAAGTTCGTCCAGTGGAAAAAGGCCACAAAAACGGGTGTGCTATAGCCTTGGGGGGTGGGGCTGGCCAAATTCGTCCGCCGGACTCGGAATGCCGCGAGAATTTGCGAGGGGCCCCCTCATGACAAAAATAGGCCGCGGGCAAAGCCGCGCCCAAAAATAACCGCCCGAAGGCCGGGGCACCAAGTTCGTCCAGCGGAAAAAGGCCACAAAAACGGGTGGGCTAGCCTTGGGGGGTGGGGCTGGCCTAATTCGTCCGCCGGACTCGGAAAGCCGCGAGACTTTGTGAGGGGCCTCCGTGTGCCAAAAATAGGCCGTGGGCAAAGCCGCACCCAAAAATAACCGCCCGAAGGCCGGGGCGCCAAGTTCGTCCAGCGGAAAAAGGCCACAAAAACGGGTGGGCTATAGCCTTGGGGGGTGGGGCTGGCCAACTTCGTACGCCCGACTCGGAATGCCGCAAGACTTTGCGAGGGGCCTCCGTGTGCCAAAACTAGGCCGCGGGCAAAGCCGCGACCAAAAATAACCCCCCGAAGGCAGGGGCGCCATGTTCGTCCAGCAGAAAACGGCCACAAAAACGGGTGGGCTATAGCCTTGGGGGGGGGGGGGCTGGCCAAATTCGTCCGCCGGACTCGGAATGCCGCGAGACTTTGCGAGGGGTCTCCGTGTGCCAAAAATAGGCCGCGGGCAAAGCCGCGCCCAAAAATAACCGCCCGAAGGCCGGGGCGCCAAGTTCGTCCAGCGGAAAAAGGCCACAAAAACGGGTGGGCTATAGCCTTGGGGGGTGGGGCTGGCCTACTTAGTCCGCCGGACTCGGAATGCCGCGAGACTTTGGGAGGGGCCTCCTCGTGACAAAAATAGGCCGCGGGCAAAGCCGCGCCCAAAAATAACCGCCCGAAGGCCGGGGCGCCAAGTTCGTCCAGCGGAAAAAGGCCACAAAAACGGGTGGGCTATAGCCTTGGGGCGTGGGGCTGGCCTACTTCTTCCGCCGGACTCGGAATGCCGCGAGACTTTGCGAGGGGCCTCCGTGTGCAAAAAGTAGGCCGCGGGCAAAGCCGCGCCCAAAAATAACCGCCCGAAGGCCGGGGCGCCAAGTTCGTCCAGCTGAAAAAGGCCACAAAAACAGGTGGGCTATAGCCTTGGGGGGTGGGGTTGGCCCACTTCGTCCGCCGGACTCGGAATGCCGCGACACTTTGTGAGGGGCCTCCGTGTGCGAAAAATAGGCCGCGGGCAAAGCCGCGCCGAAAAATAACCACCCGAAGGCCGGGGCGCCAAGTTCGTCCAGCGGAAAAAGGCCACAAAAACGGGTGGGCTATATAGCCTTGGGGGGTGGGGCTGGCCAACTTCGTCCGCCGGACTCGGAATGCCGCGAGACTTTACGAGGGGCCTCCGTGTGCCAAAAATAGGCCGTGAGTAAAGCCGCGCCCAAAAATAACCGCCCGAAGGCTGGGGCGCCAAGTTCGTCCAGCTGAAAAAGGCCACAAAAACAGGTGGGCTATAGCCTTGGGTGGTGGGGTTGGCCCACTTCGTCCACCGGACTCGGAATGCCGCGAGACTTTGCGAGGGGCCTCCGTGTGCCAAAAATAGGCCGTGGGCCAAGCCGCGCACAAAAATAACCGCCTGATGGCCGGGGCGCCAAGTTCGTCCAGCGGAGAAAGGCCACAAAAACGGGTGGGCTATAGCCTTGGGGGGTGGGTCTGGCCAACTTCGTCCGCCGGACTCAGAATGCCGCGAGACTTTACGAGGGGCCTCCTTGTGACAAAAATAGGCCGCGGGCAAAGCCCCGCCCAAAAATAACCGCCCGAAGGACGGGGCGCCAAGTTCGTCCAGCGGAAAAATGCCACAAAAACGGGTGGGCTATAGACTTGGGGGGTGGGGCTGGCCTACTTCGTCCGCCGGACTCGGAATGCCGCGAGAATTTGCGAGGGGCCTCCGTGTGCCAAAAATAGGCCGCGGGCAAAGCCGCACCCAAAAATAACCGCCCAAAGGCCGGGGCGCCAAGTTCGTCCAGCGGAAAAAGGCCACAAAAACGGGTCGGCTATAGCCTTGGGGGGTGGGGCTGGCCAACTTCGACCGCCGTACTCGGAATGCCGCGAGACTTTGCTAGGGACCTCCGTGTGCCAAAAATAGGCCGCGGCCAAAGCCGCACCTGAAAAGAACCGCCCGAACGCCGGGGCGCCAAGTTCGTCCAGCGGAAAAAGGCCACAAAAACGGGTGGGCTATAGCCTTGGGGGGTGGGGCTGGCCTACTTCGTCCGCCGGACTCGGAATGCCGCGAGAATTTGCGAGGGGCCTTCGTGTGCCAAAAATAAGCCGCGGGCAAAGCCGCGCCCGAAAATAACCGTCCGAAGGCCGGGGCGCCAAGTTCGTCCAGCGGAAAAAGGCCACAAAAACGGGTCGGCTATAGCCTTGGGGGGTGGGGCTGGCCTACTTCGTCCGCCGGGCTCGGAATGCCGCGAGAATTTGCGAGGGGCCTCCGTGTGCCAAAAATAGGCCGCGGGCAAAGCCGCGCCCAAAAATAACCGCCCAAAGGCCGGGGCGCCAAGTTCGTCCAGCGGAAAAAGGCCACAAAAACGGGTCGGCTATAGCCTTGGGGGGTGGGGCTGGCCAACTTCGACCGCCGTACTCGGAATGCCGCGAGACTTTGCTAGGGGCCTCCGTGTGCCAAAAATAGGCCGCGGCCAAAGCCGCACCTGAAAAGAACCGCCCGAAGGCCGGGGCGCCAACTTCGTCCAGCGGAAAAAGGCCACAAAAACGGGTGGGCTATAGCTTTGGGGGGTGGGGCTGGCCAACTTCGTCCGCCGGACTCGGAATGCCGCAAGACCTTGCGAGGGCCCTCCGTGTGCCAAAAATAGGCCGCGGGCAAGGCCGCGCCCAAAAATAACCGTCCGAAGGCCGGGGCGCCAAGTTCGTCTAGCGGAAAAAGGCCACAAAAACGGGTGGGCTATAGCCTTGGGGGGTGGGTCTGGCCCACTTCGTCCGCCGGACTCGGAATGCCGTGAAACTTTGCGAGGGGCCTCCTTGTGACAAAAATAGGCCGCGGGCAAGGCCGCGCCCAAAAATAACCGTCCGAAGGCCGGGCGCCAAGTTCGTCTAGCGGAAAAAGGCCACAAAAACGGGTGGGCTATTGCCTTGGGGGGTGGGTCTGGCCCACTTCGTCCGCCGGACTCGGAATGCCGTGAGACTTTGCGAGGGGCCTCCTTGTGACAAAAATAGGCCGCGGGCAAAGCCGCGCCCAAAAATAAACGCCCGAAGGCTGGGGCGCCAAGTTCGTCCAGCGGAAAAAGGCCACAAAAACGGGTGGGCTATAGCCTTGGGGGGTGGGGCTGGCCAACTTCGTCCGCCGGACTCGGAATGCCGCGAGACTTTGCGAGGGGTCTCCGTGTGCCAAAAATAGGATGCGAGCAAAGCTGCGCCTGAAAATAACCGTCCGAAGGCTGGGGCGCCAAGTTCGTCCAGCGGAAAAAGGCCACAAAAACGGGTGGGCTATAGCCTTGGGGGGTGGGGCTGGCCTACTTCGTCCGCCGCACTCGGAATGCCGCAAGACCTTGCGAGGGGCCTCCGTTTGCCAAAAATAGGCCGCAGGCAAGGCCGCGCCCAAAAATAACCGCCCGAAGGCCGGGGCGCCAAGTTCGTCCAGCGGAAAAAGGCCACAAAAACGGGTGGGCTATTCCCTTGGGGGGTGGGTCTGGCCCACTTCGTCCGCCGGACTCGGAATGCCGTGAGAATTTGCTAGGGGCCTCCCTGTGCCAAAAATAGGCTGCGGGCAAAGCCGCGCCCAAAAATAACCGCCCGATGGCCGGGGCGCCAAGTTCGTCCAGCGGAAAAAGGCCACAAAAACGGGTGGGCTATAGCCTTGGGGGGTGGGGCTGGCCTACTTCGTCCGCCGGACTCGGAATGCCGCGAGAATTTGCGAGGGGCCTCCCTGTGCCAAAAATAGGCTGCGGGCAAAGCCGCGCCCAAAAATAACCGCCCGATGGCCGGGGCGCCAAGTTCGTCCAGCGGAAAAAGGCCACAAAAACGGGTCGGCTATAGCCTTGGGGGGTGGGGCTGGCCAACTTCGTCCGCCGGACTCGGAATGCCGCGAGACTTTGCGAGGGGCCTTCGTGTGCCAAAAATAAGCCGCGGGCAAAGCCGCCCCCGAAAATAACCGTCCGAAGGCCGGGGCGCCAAGTTCGCCCAGCGGAAAAAGGCCACAAAAACGGGTGGGCTTTAGCCTTGGGGGGTGGGGCTGGCCAACTTCGTCCGCCGGACTCGGAATGCCGCGAGACTTTCCGAGGGGTCTCCGTGTGCCAAAAATAGGCTGCGGGCAAAGCCGCGTCTGAAAATAACCGTCCGAAGGCTGGGGCGCCAAGTTCGTCAAGCAGAAAAAGGCCACAAAAACGGGTGGGCTATAGCCTTGGGCGGTGGGGCTGGCCACCTTCGTCCGCCGGACTCGGAATGCCGCTAGAATTTTCGAGTGGCCTCCGTGTGCCAAAAATAGGCCGCGGGCATAGCCGCATCCAAAAATAACCTCCCGAAGGCCGGGGCGCCAAGTTCGTCCAGCGGAAAAAGGCCACAAAAACGGGTGGGCTATAGCCTTGGGGGGTGGGGCTGGCCAACTTCGTCCGCCGGACTCGGAATTCCGCGAGACTTTGCGAGCGGCCTCCATGTGCCAAGAATAGGCCGCGGCTAAAGCCGCGCCCAAAAATAACCGCCCGAAGGCCGGGGCGCCAAGTTCGTCAAGCGGAAAAAGACCACAAAAACGGGTGGGCTATAGCCTTGGGGGGTGGGGCTGGCCCACTTCGTCCGCCGGACTCGGAAAGCCGCGAGACTTTGCGAGGGGCCTCCGTGTGCCAAAAATAGGCCGTGAGTAAAGCCGCGCCCAAAAATAACCGCCCGAAGGCCGGGGCGCCAAGTTCGTCCAGCGGAAAAAGGCCACAAAAACGGGTGGGCTATAGCCTTGGGGGGTGGGGCTGGCCAAATTCGTCCGCCGGACTCGGAATTCCGTGAGACTTTGCGAGCGGCCTCCGTGTGCCAAGAATAGGCCGCGGGTAAAGCCGCGCCCAAAAATAACCGCCCGAAGGCCGGGGCGCCAAGTTCGTCCAGCTGAAAAAGGCCACAAAAACAGGTGGGCTATAGCCTTGGGCGGTGGGGCTGGCCAACTTCGTCCGCCGGACTCGGAATGGCGCGAGACATTGCGAGCGGCCTCCGTGCACCAAGAATAGGCAGCGGGCACAGACGCGCCCAAAAATAACAGCCCGATGGCCGGGGCGCCATGTTCGTCCAGCGGAAAAAGGCCACAAAAACGGGTGGGCTATAGCCTTGGGGGGTTGGGCTGGCCACCTTCGTCCGCCGGACTGAGAATGTCGCTAGAATTTTCGAGGGGCCTTCGTGTGCCAAAAATAGGCCGCGGGCATAGCCGCATCCAAAAATAACCACCCGATGGCCGGGGCGCCAAGTTCGTCCAGCAGAAAAAGGCCACAAAAACGGGTGGGCTATAGCCTTGGGGGGTGGGGCTGGCCAACTTCGTCCGCCGGACTCGGAACGCCGCGAGACTTTGCGAGGGGCCACCGTGTGCCAAAAATAGGCCGCGGGCAAAGCCGCATCTGAAAATAACCGCCCGGAGGCCGGGGCGCCAAGTTCGTCCAGCGGAAAAAGACCACAAAAACGGGTGGGCTACAGCCTTGGGGGGTGGGGCTGGCCAACTTCGTCCGCCGGACTTGGAATGCCGTGAGACTTTGCGAGGGGCCTCCGTGTGCCAAAAATAGGCAGCGGGCTAAGCCGTGCCCAAAAATAACCGTCCGAAGGCTGGGGCGCCAAGTTCGTCCAGCGGAAAAAGGCCACAAAAACGGGTGGGTTATAGCCTTGGGGGGTGGGGCTGGCCAACTTCGTCCGCCGGACTCGGAACGCCGCGAGACTTTGCGAGGGGTCTCCGTGTGCCAAAAATAGGCTGCGGGCAAAGCCGCGTATGAAAATAACCGTCCGAAGGCTGGGGCGCCAAGTTCGTCCAGCGGAAAAAGGCCACAAAAACGGGTGGGCTATAGCCTCGGGGGGTGGGGCTGGCCCACTTCATCCGCCGGACTCGGAATGCCGCGAGACTTTTCGAGGGGCCTCCGTGTGCCAAAAATAGACCTCGGGCAAAGCCGCGCCAGAAAATAACCGCCCGAAGGCCGGGGCGCCAAGTTCGTCCAGCGGAAAAAGGCCACAAAAACGGGTGGGCTATAGCCTTGGGGGGTGGGGCTGGCCGACTTCGTCCGCCGGACTCGGAATGCCGCGAGACTTTGCGAGGGGACTCCGTGTGCCAAAAATAGGCAGCGGGCTAAGCCGCGCCCAAAAATAACCGCCCGAATGCGGGGGCGCCAAGTTCGTCCAGCGGAAAAAGGCCACAAAAACGGGTGGGAAATACCCTTGGGGGGTGGGGCTGGCCAACTTCGTCCGCCGGACTCGGAATGGCGCGAGACATTGCGAGCGGCCTCCGTGCACCAAGAATAGGCAGCGGGCACAGACGCGCCCAAAAATAAAAGCCCGATGGCCGGGGCGCCATGTTCGTCCAGCGGAAAAAGGCCACAAAAACGGGTGGGCTATAGCCTTGGGGGGTTGGGCTGGCCACCTTCGTCCGCCGGACTCAGAATGTCGCTAGAATTTTCGAATGGCCTTCGTGTGCCAAAAATAGGCCGCGGGCATAGCCGCATCCAAAAATAACCACCCGATGGCCGGGGCGCCATGTTCGTCCAGCAGAAAAAGGCCACAAAAACGGGTGGGCTATAGCCTTGGGGGGTGGGGCTGGCCAACTTCGTCCGCCGGACTCGGAACGCCGCGAGACTTTGCAAGGGGCCACCGTGTGCCAAAAATAGGCTGCGGGCAAAGCCGCGTCCAAAAATAACCGCCCGGAGGCCGGGGCGCCAAGTTCGTCCAGCGGAAAAAGACCACAAAAACGGGTGGGCTACAGCCTTGGGGGGTGGGGCTGGCCAACTTCGTCCGCCGGACTTGGAATGCCGTGAGACTTTGCGAGGGGCCTCCGTGTGCCAAAAATAGGCAGCGGGCTAAGCCGTGCCCAAAAATAACCGTCCGAAGGCTGGGGCGCCAAGTTCGTCCAGCGGAAAAAGGCCACAAAAACGGGTGGGTTATAGCCTTGGGGGGTGGGGCTGGCCAACTTCGTCCGCCGGACTCGGAACGCCGCGAGACTTTGCGAGGGGTCTCCGTGTGCCAAAAATAGGCTGCGGGCAAAGCCGCGTCTGAAAATAACCGTCCGAAGGCTGGGGCGCCAAGTTCGTCCAGCGGAAAAAGGCCACAAAAACGGGTGGGCTATAGCCTCGGGGGGTGGGGCTGGCCCACTTCATCCGCCGGACTCGGAATGCCGCGAGACTTTTCGAGGGGCCTCCGTGTGCCAAAAATAGACCTCGGGCAAAGCCGCGCCAGAAAATAACCGCCCGAAGGCCGGGGCGCCAAGTTCGTCCAGCGGAAAAAGGCCACAAAAACGGGTGGGCTATAGCCTTGGGGGATGGGGCTGGCCAACTTCGTCCGCCGGACTCGGAATGGCGCGAGACATTCCGAGGGGCCTCCGTGTGCCAAAAATAGGCTGCGGGCAAAGCCGCGCCCAAAAATAACCACCCGAAGGATGGGGCGCCAAGTTCGTCCAGCAGAAAAAGGCCACAAAAACGGGTGGGCTATAGCCTTGGGGGGTGGGGCTGGCCACCTTCGTCCGCCGGACTCGGAATGCCGCTAGAATTTTCGAGTGGCCTCCGTGTGCCAAAAATAGGCCGCGGGCATAGCCGCATCCAAAAATAACCGCCCGAAGGCCGGGGCGCCATGTTCGTCCAGCGGAAAAATGCCACAAAAACGGGTGGGCTATAGCCTTGGGGGGTGGGGCTGGCCAACTTCGTCCGCCGGACTCGGAATGCCGCGAGACTTTGCGAGCAGCCTCCGTGTGCCAAGAATAAGCGGCGGGCACAGCCACGCCCAAAAATAACCACCCGAAGGATGGGGCGCCAAGTTCGTCCAGCAGAAAAAGGCCACAAAAACGGGTGGGCTATTGCCTTGGGGGGTGGGGCCGGCCCACGTCGTCCGCCGGACTCGGAATGCCGCGAGACATTGCGAGGGGCCTCCGTGTGCCAAAAATAGGCCGCGGGTAAAGCCGCGTCCTAAAATAACCACCCGAAGGCCGGGGCGCCAAGTTCGTCCAGCTGAAAAAGGCCACGAAAACAGGTGGGCTATAGCCTTGGGGGGTGGGGCTGGCCAACTTCGTCCGCCGGACTCGGAATGCCGTGAGACATTGTGAGGGGCCTCCGTGTGCCAGAAATAGGCCGCGGGTAAAGCCGCGCCCAAAAATAACCTCCCGAAGGCCGGGGCGCCAAGTTCGTCCAGCTGAAAAAGGCCACAAAAACAGGTGGGCTATAGCCTTGGGGGGTGGGGCTGGCCAACTTCGTCCGCCGGACTCGGAATGGCGCGAGACATTGCGAGCGGCCTCCGTGCACCAAGAATAGGCAGCGGGCACAGACGCGCGCAAAAATAACCGCCCGAAGGCCGGGGCGCCATGTTCGTCCAGCGGAAAAAGGCCACAAAAACGGGTGGGCTATAGCCTTGGGGGCTTGGGCTGGCCAGCTTCGTCCGCCGGACTCAGAATGCCGCTAGAATTTTCGAGGGGCCTCCGTGTGCCAAAAATAGGCCGCGGGCATAGCCGCATCCAAAAATCACTGCCCGAAGGCCGGGGCGCCAAGTTCGTCCAGCAGAAAAAGGCCACAAAAACGGGTGGGCTATAGCCTTTGGGGGTGGGGCTGGCCAACTTTGTCCGCCGGACTCGGAACGCCGCGAGACTTTGCGAGGGGCCTCCGTGTGCCAAAAATAGGCCGCGGGTAAAGCCGCGCCCAAAAATAACCACCCGAATGCCGGGGCGCCAAGTTCGTCAAGCGGAAAAAGGCCACAAAAACGGGTGGGCTATACCTTGGGGGGTGGGGCTGGCCCACTTCGTCCGCCGGACTGGGAATGCCGCGAGACCTTGCGAAGGGCCTCCGTGTCTGAAAAATAGGCCGCGGGCAAAGCCACGCCCAAAAATAACCGCCCGAAGGCCGGGGCGCCAAGTTCGTCCAGCGGAAAAAGGCCACAAAAACGGGTGGGCTATAGCCTTGGGGGGTGGGGCTGGCCAACTTCGTCCGCCGGACTCGGAATTCCGCGAGACTTTGCGAGCGGCCTCCATGTGCCAAGAATAGGCCGCGGCTAAAGCCGCGCCCAAAAATAACCGCCCGAAGGCCGGGGCGCCATGTTCGTCAACCGGAAAAAGACCACAAAAACGGGTGGGCTATAGCCTTGGGGGGTGGGGCTGGCCAACTTCGTCCGCCGGACTCGGAATGCCGCGAGACTTTGCGAGGGGCCTCCGTGTGCCAAAAATAGGCCGTGAGTAAAGCCGCGCCCAAAAATAACCGCCCGAAGGCCGGGGCGCCAAGTTCGTCCAGCGGAAAAAGGCCACAAAAACAGGTGGGCTATAGCCTTGGGCGGTGGGGCTGGCCAACTTCGTCCGCCGGACTCGGAATGGCGCGAGACATTGCGAGCGGCCTCCGTGCACCAAGAATAGGCAGCGGGCACAGACGCGCCCAAAAATAACCGCCCAAAGGCCGGGGCGCCATGTTCGTCCAGCGGAAAAATGCCACAAAAACGGGTGGGCTATAGCCCTGGGGGGTGGGGCTGGCCAACTTCGTCCGCCGGACTCGGAATGGCGCGAGACATTGCGAGCGGCCTCCATGCACCAAGAATAGGCAGCGGGCACAGACGCGCCCAAAAATAACCGCCCGAAGGCCGGGGCGCCATGTTCGTCCAGCGGAAAAAGGCCACAAAAACGGGTGGGCTATAGCCTTGGGGGGTGGGGCTGGCCAACTTCGTCCGCCGGACTCGGAATGGCGCGAGACATTCCGAGGGGCCTCCGTGTGCCAAAAATAAGCTGCGGGCAAAGCCGCGCCCAAAAATAACCACCCGAAGGATGGGGCGCCAAGTTCGTCCAGCAGAAAAAGGCCACAAAAACGGGTGGGCTACAGCCTTGGGGGGTGGGGCTGGCCAACTTCGTCCGCCGGACTTGGAATGCCGCGAGACTATGCGAGGGGCCTCCGTGTGCCAAAAATAGGCCGCGGATAAAGCCGCGCCCGAAAATAACCGCCCGAAGGCCGGGGCGCCAAGTTCGTCCAGCTGAAAAAGGCCACAAAAACAGGTGGGCTATAGCCTTGGGCGGTGGGGCTGGCCAACTTCGTCCGCCGGACTCGGAATGGCGCGAGACATTGCGAGCGGCCTCCGTGCACCAAGAATAGGCAGCGGGCACAGACGCGCCCAAAAATAACCGCCCGAAGGCCGGGGCGCCAAGTTCGTCCAGCGGAAAAAGCCCACAAAAACGGGTGGGCTATAGCCTTGGGGGATGGGGCTGGCCCACTTCGTCCGCCGGACTCGGAATTGCGCGAGACTTTGCGAGGCGCCTCCGTGTGCCAAAAATAGGCCATGGGCAAATCCGCACCCAAAAATAACCGTGCGAAGGCCGGGGCGCCAAGTTCGTCCAGCGGAAAAAGCCCACAAAAACGGGTGGGCTATAGCCTTGGGGGGTGGGGCTGGCCAACTTCGTCCGCCGGACTCGGAATTGCGCGAGACTTTGTGAGGCACCTCTGTGTGCCAAAAATAGGCTGCGGGCACAGCCGCGTCCAAAAATAACCTCCCGAAGGCTGGGGAGCCAAGTTCGTCCAGCGGAAAAAGCCCACAAAAACGGGTGGGTTATAGCCTTGGGGTGTGGGGCTGGCCAACTACGTCCGCCGGACTCGGAATGGCGCGAGACTTTGTGAGGCACCTCTGTGTGCCAAAAATAGGCTGCGGGCACAGCCGCGTCCGAAAATAACCTCCCGCAGGCCGGGGCGCCAAGTTCGTCCAGCGGAAAAAGCCCACAAAAACGGGTGGGCTATAGCCTTGGGGGGTGGGGCTGGCCAAGTTCGTCCGTCGGACTCGGAATGGCGCGAGACTTTGCGAGGCGCCTCCGTGTGCCCAAAATAGGCCGCAGGCAAAGCCGCGCCCAAAAATAACCGCCCGAAGGCCGGGGCGCCAAGTTCGTCCAGCGGAAAAAGGCCACAAAAACGGGTGGGCTATAGCCTTGGGGGGTGGGGCTGGCCAACTTCGTCCGCCGGACTCGGAATGGTGTGAGACCTTGCGAGGTGCCTCCGTGTGCCAAAAATAGGCCGCGGGCACAGCCGCGTCCAAAAATAACCACCCGAAGGCCGGGGCGCCATGTTCGTCCAGCGGAAAAAGCCCACAAAAATAGGTGGGCTATAGCCTTGGGGTGTGGGGCTGGCCAACTACGTCCGCCGGACTCGGAATGGCGCGAGACATTGCGAGGCACCTCCGTGTGCCAAAAATAGGCTGCGGGCACAGCCGCGTCCAAAAATAACCTCCCGAAGGCCGGGGCGCCACGTTCGTCCAGCGGAAAAAGCCCACAAAAACGGGTGGGCTATAGCCTTGGGGGGTGGGGCTGGCCAACTTCGTCCGCCGGACTCGGAATGGCGCGAGGCATTGCGAGGCGCCTCCGTGTGCCAAAAATAGGCCGCGGGCACAGCCGCGCCCAGAAATAACTGCCCGAAGGCCAGGGCGCCAAGTTCATCCAGCGGAAAAAGGCCACAAAAACGGGTGGGCTATAGCCTTGGGGGGTGGGGCTGGCCAACTTCGTCCGCCGGACTCGGAATTCCGCGAGACTTTGCGAGGGGCCTCCGTGTGCCAAAAATAGGCCGCGGGCACAGCCGCGCCCAAAAATAACCGCCAGAAGGCCGGGGCGCCAAGTTTTTCCAGCGGAAAAAGGCCACAAAAACGGGTGGGCTATAGCCTTGGGGGGCGGCGCTGGCCAACTTCGTCCGCGGGACTCAGAATGGCGCGAGACTTTGCGAGGCACCGCCGTGTGCCAAAAATAGGCCGCGGGCACAGCCGCGCCCAAACATATCCGCCCGAAGGCCGGGGCTCCAGGTTCGGCCACCGGAAAAAGGCCACAAAAACGGGTGGGCTATAGCCTTGGGGGGTGGGGCTGGCCAACTTCGTCCGCCGGACTCGGAAAGCCACGAGACTTTGCGAGGGGCCTACGTGTGCCAAAAATAGCCGGCGGAAAAAACCGCGCCCAAAAATAACCGCTCGAAGGCCGGGGCGCCAGGTTCGTCCAGCGGAAAAAGGCCACAAAAACGGGTGGGCTATAGCCTTAGGGGTAGGGCTGGCCAACTTCGTCCGCCGGACTTGGATTGGCGCGATACTTTGCGAGGTGACTCCGTGTGCCAAAAATAGGCCGCGGGCACAGCCGCACCCAAAAATAACCGCCCGAAGGCCGGGGCGCCGAGTTCGTCCAGCGGAAAAAGCCCACAAAAACGGGTGGTCTATAGCCTTGGGGGGTGGGGCTGGCCAACGTCATCCGCCGGACTCGGAATGGCGCGAGACTTTGTGAGGCACCTCCGTGTGCCAAAAATAGGCCGCGAGCACAGCCGCGCCCAAAAATAACTGCCCGAAGGCCGGGGCGCCAAGTTCTTCCAGCGGAAAAAGGCCACAAAAACGGGTGGGCTATAGCCTTGGGGGGTGGGGCTGGCCAACTTCATCTGCTGGGCTCGGAATGGCGCGAGACATTGCGAGGTGCCTCCGTGTGCCAAAAATAGGCCGCAGGCACAGCCGTGTCCAAAAATAACCCCCCGAAGGCCGGGGCGCCACGTTCGTCCAGCGGAAAAAGGCCACAAAAACGGGTGGGCGATAGCCTTGGGGGGTGGGACTGGCCAAACTTCGTCCGCGGGACTCAGAATGGCGCGAGACTTTGCGAGGCGCCTCCGTGTGCCAAAAATAGGCCGCGGGCACAGCCGCGCCCAAACATAACCGCCCGAAGGCCGGGGCTCCAGGTTCGGCCACCGGAAAAAGGCCACAAAAACGGGTGGGCTATAGCCTTGGGGGGTGGGGCCGGCCAACTTTATCCGCTGGACTCGGAATGGCACGAAACTTTGCGAGGTGCCTCCGTGTGCCAAAAATAGGCCACGGGCACAGTCGCGCCCAAAAATAACAGCCAGAAGGCCGGGGCGCCAAGTTCGTCCAGCGGAAAAAGCCCACAGAAACGGGTGGGCTATAGCCTTGGGGGGTGGGGCTGGCCAACTTCGTCCGCCGGACTCGGATTGGCGCGATACTTTGCGAGGCGACTCCGTGTGCCAAGAATAGGCCGCGGGCTCAGCCGCGCTCAAAAATAACCACCCGAAGGGCGGGGCTCCATGTTCGCCCAACGGAAAAAGGCCACAAAAACGGGTGGGCTATAGCCTTGGGGGTGGGGCTGGCCAACTTCGTCCGCCGGACTCGGAATGGCGCGAGAATTTGCGAGGTGCCTCCGTGTGCCAAAAATAGGCCGCGGGCACAGCCGCACCCAAAAATAACCGCCCGAAGGCCGGGGCGCCAAGTTCGTCCAGCGGAAAAAGGCCACAAAAACGGGTGGGCTATAGCCTTGGGGGGTGGGGCTGGCCAACGTCATCCGCCGGACTCGGAATGGCGCGAGACTTTGTGAGGCACCTCCGTGTGCCAAAAATAGGCCGCGAGCACAGCCGCGCCCAAAAATAACTGCCCGAAGGCCGGGGCGCCAAGTTTTTCCAGCGGAAAAAGGCCACAAAAACGGGTGGGCTATAGCCTTGGGGGGCGGCGCTGGCCAACTTCGTCCGCGGGACTCAGAATGGCGCGAGACTTTGCGAGGCGCCGCCGTGTGCCAAAAATAGGCCGCGGGCACAGCCGCGCCCAAACATATCCGCCCGAAGGCCGGGGCTCCAGGTTCGGCCACCGGAAAAAGGCCACAAAAACGGGTGGGCTATAGCCTTGGGGGGTGGGGCTGGCCAACTTCGTCCGCCGGACTCGGAAAGCCACGAGACTTTGCGAGGGGCCTACGTGTGCCAACAATAGCCGGCGGAAAAAACCGCGCCCAAAAATAACCGCCCGAAGGCCGGGGCGCCAGGTTCGTCCAGCGGAAAAAGGCCACAAAAACGGGTGGGCTATAGCCTTAGGGGTGGGGCTGGCCAACTTCGTCCGCCGGACTCGGATTGGCGCGATACTTTGCGAGGTGACTCCGTGTGCCAAAAATAGGCCGCGGGCACAGCCGCGCCCAAAAATAACCGCCCGAAGGCCGGGGCGCCGAGTTCGTCCAGCGGAAAAAGCCCACAAAAACGGGTGGGCTATAGCCTTGGGGGGTGGGGCTGGCCAACGTCATCCGCCGGACTCGGAATGGCGCGAGACTTTGTGAGGCACCTCCGTGTGCCAAAAATAGGCCGCGAGCACAGCCGCGCCCAAAAATAACTGCCCGAAGGCCGGGGCGCCAAGTTCTTCCAGCGGAAAAAGGCCACAAAAACGGGTGGGCTATAGCCTTGGGGGGTGGGGCTGGCCAACTTCATCTGCTGGGCTCGGAATGGCGCGAGACATTGCGAGGTGCCTCCGTGTGCCAAAAATAGGCCGCAGGCACAGCCGTGTCCAAAAATAACCCCCCGAAGGCCGGGGCGCCACGTTCGTCCAGCGGAAAAAGGCCACAAAAACGGGTGGGCGATAGCCTTGGGGGGTGGGACTGGCCAAACTTCGTCCGCGGGACTCAGAATGGCGCGAGACTTTGCGAGGCGCCTCCGTGTGCCAAAAATAGGCCGTGGGCACAGCCGCCCCCAAACATAACCGCCCGAAGGCCGGGGCTCCAGGTTCGGCCACCGTAAAAAGGCCACAAAAACGGGTGGGCTATAGCCTTGGGGGGTGGGGCCGGCCAACTTTATCCGCTGGACTCGGAATGGCACGAAACTTTGCGAGGTGCCTCCGTGTGCCAAAAATAGGCCACGGGCACAGTCGCGCCCAAAAATAACAGCCAGAAGGCCGGGGCGCCAAGTTCGTCCAGCGGAAAAAGCCCACAGAAACGGGTGGGCTATAGCCTTGGGGGGTGGGGCTGGCCAACTTCGTCCGCCGGACTCGGATTGGCGCGATACTTTGTGAGGCGACTCCGTGTGCCAAAAATAGGCCGCGGGCAAAGCCGCGCCCAAAAATAACCGCCCGAAGTCCGGGGCGCCAAGTTCGTCCAGCGGAAAAAGCCCACAAAAACGGGTGGGCTATAGCCTTGGGGGGTGGGGCTGGCCAACTTCGTCCGCCGGACTCGGATTGGCGCGAACCTTTGCGAGACGCCTCCGTGTGCCAAAAATAGGCTGCGGGCACAGCCGCGCCCAAAAATAACCGCCCGAAGGCCGGGGTGCCAAGTTCGTGCAGTGGAAAAAGGCCCCAAAAACGGGTGGGCTATAGCCTTGGGGTGTGGGGCTGGCCAACTTCGTCCGCCAGACTCGGAATGCCGCGAGACTTTGCGAGGCGCCTCCGTGTGCCAAAAATAGGCCGCGGGCACAGCCGCACCCAAAAATAAACGCCCAAAGGGCGGGGTGCCAAGTTCGTCCAGCGGAAAAAGGCCCCAAAAACGGGTGGGCTATAGCCTTGGGGGGTGGGGCTGGCCAACTTCATCCGCTGCACTCGGAATGGCGCAAAACTTTGCGAGGCGCCATCGTGTGCCAAAAATAGGCCACGGGCACAGTCGCGCCCAAAAATAATAGCCAGAAGGCCGGGGCGCCAAGTTCGTCCAGCGGAAAAAGCCCACAGAAACGGGTGGGCTATAGCCTTGGGGGGTGGGGCAGGCCAACTTCGTCCGCCGGACTCGGATTGGCGCGAACCTTTGCGAGACGCCTCCGTGTGCCAAAAATAGGCTGCGGGCACAGCCGCGCCCAAAAATAACCGCCCGAAGGCCGGGGTGCCAAGTTCGTGCAGCGGAAAAAGGCCCCAAAAACGGGTGGGCTATAGCCTTGGGGGGTGGGGCTGGCCAACTTCAACTGCTGGGCTCGGAATGGCGCGAAACATTGCGAGGTGCCTCCGTGTGCCAAAAATAGGCCGCAGGCACAGCCGTGCCCAAAAATAACCCCCCGAAGGCCGGGGCGCCACGTTCGTCCAGCGGAAAAAGACCACAAAAACGGGTGGGCGATAGCCTTAAGGGGTGGGACTGGCCAACTTCGTCCACCGGACTCGGATTGGCGCGATACTTTGCGAGGCGACTCCGTGTGCCAAAAATAGGCCGCGGGCACAGCCACGCCCAAAAATAACCGCCCGAAGGCCGGCGCGCCAAGTTCGTCCAGCGGAAAAAGGCCACAAAAACGGGTGGGCTATAGCCTTGGGGGGTGGTGCTGGCCCACCTCGTCCGCCGGACTCGGAATGGCGCGAGACTTTGCGAGGCGCCTCCGTGTGCCAAAAATAGGCCGCGGGCACAGCCGCGCCCAAACATAACCGCCCGAAGGCCGGGGTGCCAAGTTCGTCCAGCGGAAAAAGCCCACAAAAACGGGTAGGCTATAGCCTTGGGGGGTGGGGCTGGCCAACTTAGTCCGCCGGACTCGGAATTGCGCGAGCCTTTGCGAGGTGCCTCCGTGTGCCAAAAATAGGCCGCGGGCACAGCCGTGCCCAAAACTAACCGCCCGAAGGCCGGGGCGCCAAGTTCATCCCGCGGAAAAAACCCACAAAAACGGGTGGGCTATAGCCTTGGGGGGTGGGGCTGGCCAACTTCGTCCGCCGGACTCGGAATGGCGCGAGACTTTCCGAGGTCCCTCCGTGTGCCAAAAATACGCCGCGGGCACAGTTGCGCCCAAAAATAACCGCCCGAAGGCCGGGACACCAAGTTCGTCCAGCGGAAAAAGGCCATAAAAACGGGTGGGCTATAGTCGTGGGGGGTGGGGCTGGCCAACTTCGTCCGCCAGACTCGGAATGGCGCGAGACTTTGCGAGGCACCTCCGTGTGCCGAAAATAGGCCACGGGAACAGACGCGCCCAAAAATAACCGCCCGAAGGTTGGGGCGCCAAGTTCGTCCAGCGAAAAAAGGCCACAAAAACGGGTGGGATATAGCCTTGGGCGGTGGGGCTGGCCCACCTCGTCCGCCGGACTCGGATTGCCGCGATACTTTGCGAGGTGACTCCGTGTGCCAAAAATAGGCCGCGGGCACAGCTGCGCCTAAAAATAACCGCCCGAAGGCCGGGGCGCCAAGTTCGTCCAGCGGAAAAAGGTCACAAAAACGGGTGGGCTATAGCCTTGGGGGGTGCGGCTGGCCAACTTCGTCCGCCGGACTCGGAATGCCGCGAGACTTTGCGAGCGGCCTCCGTGTGCCAAAAATAGCCCACGGACAAAACCGCGCCCAAAAATAACCGCCCGAAGGCCGGGGCGCCAAGTTCGTCCAGCGGAAAAAGGCCACAAAAACGGGTGGGCTATAGCCTTGGGGGGTGGGGCTGGCCAACTTCGTCCGCATGACTCGGAATGCCGCGAAACTTTGAGAGGCACCTCCGTGTACAAAAAATAGGCCGCGGGCACAGCCGCGCCCAAAAATAACCGCCTGAAGGCCGGGGTGCCAAGTTCGTCCAGCGGAAAAAGCCCTCAAAAACGGGAGGGCTACAGCCTTGGGGGGTGGGGCTGGCCAACTTCGTCCGCCGGACTCGGAATGCCGCGAGACTTTGCGAGGCACCTCCGTGTGCCAAAAATAGGCCGCGGGCACAGCCGCGCCCAAAAATAACCGCTCGAAGGCCGGGGCGCCACGTTCGTCCAGCGGAAAAAGCCCACAAAAACGGGTGGGCGATAGCCTTGGGGGGTGGGGCTGGCCAACTTTGTCCGCCGGACTCGGAATGGCGCGAGACTTTGCGAGGCGCCTCCGTGTGCCAAAAATAAGCCGCGGCACAGCCGCGCCCAAAAATAACCTCCCGAAGGCCGGGGCGCGAAGTTCGTCCAGCGGAAAAAGCCCACAAAAACGGGTGGGCTATAGCCTTGGGGGGTGGGGCTGGCCAACTTAGTCCGCCGGACTCGGAATGGCGCGAGACTTTGCGAGGCGCCTCCATGGGCCAAAAATAGGCCGCGGGCACAGCCGCGCCCAAAAATAACCGCCCGAAGGCCGGGGCGCCAAGTTCGTCCAGCGAAAAAAGGCCCCAAAAACGGGTGGGCTATAGCCTTGGGGGGTGGGGCTGGCCAACTTCATCCGCTAGACTCGGAATGGCGCGAAACTTTGAGAGGCACCTCCGTGTACAAAAAATAGGCCGCGGGCACAGCCGCGCCCAAAAATAACCGCCTGAAGGCCGGGGCGCCAAGTTCGTCCAGCGGAAAAAGCCCACAAAAACGGGAGGGCTACAGCCTTGGGGGGTGGGGCTGGCCAACTTCGTCCGCCGGACTCGGAATGCCGCGACACTTTGCGAGGCCCCTCCGTGTGCCAAAAATAGGCCGCGGGCACTGCGGCGCCCAAAAATAACTGCTCGAAGGCCGGGGCGCCAAGTTCGTCCTGCGTAAAAAGGCCACAAAAACGAGTTGGCTATACCCTTGGGGGGTGGGGCTGGCCAACTTCGTCCGCCGGACTCGGAATGGCGCGAGACTTTGCGAGGCACCTCCGTGTGCCAAAAATAGGCCGCGGGCACAGCCGCGCCCAAAAATAACCGCCCGAAGGCCGGGGCGCAAAGATCGTCCAGCGGAAAAAGCCCACAAAAACGGGTGGGCTATAGCCTTGGGGGGTGGGGCCGGCCGACTTCGTCTGCCGGACTAGGAATGGCGCGAGACTTTGCGAGGCCCCTCCGTGTGCCAAAAATAGGCCGCGGGCACAGCCGCGCACAAAAATAACTGCTCGAAGGCCGGGTCGCCAAGTTCGTCCAGCGGAAAAAGGCCCCAAAAACGGGTGGGCTATAGCCTTGGGGGGTGGGGCTGGCCCACTTCGTCCACCGGACTCGGAATGGCGCGAGACTTTGCGAGGCCCCTCCGTGTGCTAAAAATAGGCCGCGGACACAGCCGCGCCCAAAAATAACCGCTCGAAGGCTGGGGCGCCAAGTTCGTCCTGCGTAAAAAGGCCACAAAAACAGGGTGGGCTATAGCCTTGGGGGGTGGGGCTGGCCAACTTCATCCGCTGGACTCGGAATGGCGCGAAACATTGAGAGGCACCTTCGTGTACAAAAAATAGGCCACGGGCACAGCCGCGCCAAAAAATAACCCCCCAAAGTCCGGGGCGCCAAGTTCGTCCAGCGGAAAAAGGCCACAAAAACGGGTGGGTCTATAGCCTTGGGGGTTGGGGCTGGCCGACTTCGTCCGCCGGACTCGGAATGGCGCGAGACTTTGCGAGGCGCCTCCGTGTGCCAAAAATAGGCCGTGGACAAAGCCTCGCCCAAAAATAACCCCCCGAAGGCCGGGGCGCCAATCTTCGTCCAGCGGAAAAAGGCCACAAAAACGGGTGGCCTATAGCCTTGGGGGGTGGGGCTGGCCAACTTCGTCCGCCGGACTCGGAATGGCGCGAGACTTTGCGAGGCGCCTCCATGTGCTAAAAATAGGCCGGGGGTACAGCCGCACCCAAAAATAACCGGCTGAAGGCCGGGGCACCAACTTCGTCCAGCGGAAAAAGCCCACAAAAACGGGTGGGCTATAGCCTTGGGGGGTGGGGCTGGCCAACTTCGTCCGCCGGACTTGGAATGGTGCAAGACTTTGCGAGGCACCAACGTGTGCCAAAAATAGGCCGCGGGCACAGCCGCGCCCAAAAATAACCACCCGTTGGCCGGGGCGCCAAGTTCGTCTAGCGGAAAAAGCCCACAAAAACTGGTGGGCTATAGCCTTGGGGGGTGGGGCTGGCCGACTTCGTCCGCCGGACTCGGAATGGCACGAGACTTTGCGAGGCACCTCCGTGTGCCAAAAATAGGCCACGGACAAAGCCTCGCCCAAAAATAACTGCCCGAAGGCCAGGGCGCCAAGTTTGTCCAGCGGAAAAAGGCCACAAAAACGGGTGGGCTATAGCCTTGGGGGCTGGGGCTGGCCAACTTCGTCCGCCGGACTCGGAATGCCGCCAGAGTTTGCATGGTGCATCCATGAGCCAAAAATAGGCCACGGGCACAGCCGCGTCCAAAAATATCTGCCCGAAGGCCGGGCGCCAAGTTCGTCTAGCGGAAAAAGGCCACAAAAACGGGTGGGCTATAGCCTTGGGGGGTGGGGCTGGCCAACTTCGTCCACCGGACTCGGAATGGCGTGAGACTTTGCAAGGTGCCTCCATGTGCTAAAAATAGGCCACGGGTACAGCCGCACCCAAAAATAACCGGCCGAAGGCCGGGGCGCCAAGTTCGTCCAGCGGAAAAAGGCCACAAAAACGGGTGGGCTATAGTCTTGGGGGGTGGGGCTGGCCAACTTCGTCCGCCGGACTCGGAATGCCGCCAGAGTTTGCATGGTGCATCCATGAGCCAAAAATAGGCCACGGGCACAGCCGCGTCCAAAAATATCTGCCCGAAGGCCGGGCGCCAAGTTCGTCTAGCGGAAAAAGGCCACAAAAACGGGTGGGCTATATATAGCCTTGGGGGGTGGGGCTTGCCAACTTCGTCCGCCGGACTCGGAATGGCGCGAGACTTTGCGAGGTGCCTCCATGTGCTAAAAATAGGCCGGGGGTACAGCCGCACCCAAAAATAACCGGCTGAAGGCCGGGGCACCAAGTTCGTCCAGCGGAAAAAGCCCACAAAAACGGGTGGGCTATAGCCTTGGGGGGTGGGGCTGGCCAACTTCGTCCGCCGGACTGGGAATGGCGCGAGACTTTGTGAGGCACCTCCGTGTGCCAAAAATAGGCCGCGGGCACAGCCACGCCCAAAAAAAACCGCCCGAAGGCCGGGGCGCTAAGTTCGTCCAGCGGAAAAAGGCCACAAAAACGGGTGGGCTATAGCCTTGTGGGGTGGGGCTGGCCAACTTCGTCCGCCGGACTTGGAATGGTGCAAGACTTTGCGAGGCGCCAACGTGTGCCAAAAATAGGCCGCGGGCACAGCTGCGCCCAAAAATAAACCCCCGAAGGCCGGGGCGCCACGTTCGTCCAGCGGAAAAAGCCCACAAAAACGGGTGGGCTATAGCCTTGGGGGGTGGGGCTGACCAACTTCGTCCGCCGGACTCGGATTGGCGCGAACCTTTGCGAGTCGACTCCGTGTGCCAAAAATAGGCCACGGGAAGAGCCGCGCCCAAAATTAACCGCGCGAAGGCCGGGGCGCAGAGTTCGTCCAGCGGAAAAAGGCCACAAAAACGGGTGGGCTATAGCCTTGGGGGGTGGGGCTGGCCAACTTCGTCCGCCGGACTCGGAATGCCGCGAGACTTTGCGAGGTGCCTCCGTGTGCCAAAAATAGGCCGCGGGCACAGCCGCACCCAAAAATAACCGCCCAAAGGGCGGGGTGCCAAGTTCATCCAGCGGAAAAAGGCCCCAAAAACGGGTGGGCTATAGCCTTGGGGGGTGGGGCTGGCCAACTTCATCCGCTGCACTCGGAATGGCGTAAAACTTTGCGAGGCGCCTCCATGTACCAAAAATAGGCCGCGGACACAGCCGCGCGGAAAAATAACCGCCCGAATGCCGGGGCGCCAAGTTCGTCCAGCGGAAAATCCCACAAAAACGGGTGGGCTATAGCCTTGGCGGGTGGGGCTGGCCAACTTCATCCGCCGCACTCGGAATGGCGCGAGACTTTGCGAGGTGCCTCCGTGTGCCAAAAATAGGCCGCGGGCACAGCCGCGCCCAAAAATAACCGCCCGAAGGCGGGGGCGCCAAGTTCGTCCAGCGGAAAAAGGCCCCAAAAACGGGTGGGCTATAGCCTTGGGGGGTGGGGCTGGCCAACTTCATCTGCTGGGCTCGGAATGGCGCGAAACATTGCGAGGTGCCTCCGTGTGCCAAAAATAGGCCGCAGGCACAGCCGTGCCCAAAAATAACCCCCCGAAGGCCGGGGCGCCACGTTCGTCCAGCGGAAAAAGCCCACAAAAACGGGTGGGCGATAGCCTTGGGGGGTGGGACTGGCCAACTTCGTCCACCGGACTCGGATTGGCGCGATACTTTGTGAGGCGACTCCGTGTGCCAAAAATAGGCCGCGGGCACAGCCACGCCCAAAAATAACCGCCCGAAGGCCGGCGCGCCAAGTTCGTCCAGCGGAAAAAGGCCACAAAAACGGGTGGGCTATAGCCTTGGGGGGTGGGGCTGGCCCACCTCGTACGCCGGACTCGGAATGGTGCGATACTTTGCGAGGCGACTCCGTGTGCCCAAAATAGGCCGCGGGCACAGCCACGCCCAAAAATAACCGCCCGAAGGCCGGGGCGCCAAGTTCGTCCAGCGGAAAAAGCCCACAAAAATGGGTGGGCAATAGCCTTGGCGGGTGGGGCTGGCCCACTTCGTCCGCCGGACTCGGAATGGCGTGAGACTTTGCGAGGCACCTCCATGTGCCAAAATTAGGATGCGTGCACAGCCGCTGCCAAAAATAACCGCCCGAAGGCCGGGGCGCCGAGTTCGTCCAGCGGAAAATGCCCACAAAAACGGGTGGCCTATAGCCTTGGGGGGTGGGGCTGGCCAACTTCGTCCGCCGGACTCGGAATGCCGCGACACTTTGCGAGGCGTCTCCGTGTACCAAAAATAGGCCGCGGGCACAGCCGCGACCAAAAATAACCGGCCGAAGGCCGGGGCGCCACGTTCGTCCAGCGGAAAAAGCCCACAAAAACGGGTGGGCTATAGCCTTGGGGGGTGGGGCTGACCAACTTCGTCCGCCGGACTCGGATTGGCGCGAACCTTTGCGAGGTGACTCCGTGTGCCAAAAATAGGCCGAGGGAAGAGCCGCGCCCAAAATTAACCGTGCGAAGGCCGGGGCGCCGAGTTCGTCCAGCGGAAAAAGGCCACAAAATCGGGCGGGCTATAGCCTTGGGGGGTGGGGCTGGCCAACTTCGTCCGCCGGACTCGGAATGCCGCGAGACTTTGCGAGACGCCTCCGTGTGCCAAAAATAGGCTGCGGGCACAGCCGCGCCCAAAAATAACCGCCCGAAGGCCGCGGTGCCAAGTTCGTCCAGCGGAAAAAGGCCCCAAAAACGGGTGGGCTATAGCCTTGGGGGGTGGGGCTGGCCAACTTCATCCGCTGCCCTCGGAATGGCGCGAAACTTTGCGAGGCGCCTCCATTTGCCAAAAATAGGCCGCGGGCACAGCCACGCGGAAAAATAACCGCCCGAATGCCGGGGCGCCAAGTTCGTCCAGCGGAAAATCCCACAAAAACGGGTGGGCTATAGCCTTGGGGGGTGGGGCTGGCCAACTTCGTCCGCCGCACTCGGAATGGCGCGAGACTTTGCGAGGTGCCTCCGTGTGCCAAAAATAGGCCGCGGGCACAGCCGCACCTAAAAATAACCGCCCGAAGGCCGGGGCGCCAAGTTCGTCCAGCGGAAAAAGGCCCCAAAAACGGGTGGGCTATAGCCTTGGGGGGTGGGGCTGGCCAACTTCATCTGCTGGGCTCGGAATGGCGCGAAACATTGCGAGGTGCCTCCGTGTGCCAAAAATAGGCCGCAGGCACAGCCGTGCCCAAAAATAACCCCCCGAAGGCCGGGGCGCCACGTTCGTCCAGCGGAAAAAGCCCACAAAAACGGGTGGGCGATAGCCTTGGGGGGTGGGACTGGCCAACTTCGTCCGCCGGACTCGGATTGGCGCGATACTTTGCGAGGCGACTCCGCGTGCCAAAAATAATCCGTGGGCACAGCCGCGCCCAAAAATAACCGCCCGAAGGCCGGGGCGCCAAGTTCGTCCAGCGGAAAAAGGCCACAAAAACGGGTGCGCTATAGCCTTGGGGGGTGGGGCTGGCCAACTTCGTCCGCCGGACTCGGATTGGCGCGGGACTTTGCGAGGCGACTCCGTGTGCCAAAATAGGCCGCGGGCACAGCCGCACCCAAAAATAACCGCCCGAAGGCCGGGGTGCCAAGTTCGTCCAGCGGAAAAAGGCCCCAAAAACGGGTGGGCTATAGCCTTGGGGAGTGGGGCTGGCCAACTTCGTCCGCCGGACTCGGATTGGGGTTATACTTTGCGAGGCGTCTCCGTGTACCAAAAATAGGCCGCGGGCACAGCCGCGACCAAAAATAACCGGCCGAAGGCCAGGGCGCCAAGTTCGTCCAGCGGAAAAAGCCCACCAAAACGGGTGGGCTATAGCCTTGGGGGGTGGGGCTGGCCAACTTCGTCCGCCGGACTCGGAATGGAGCGAGACTTTGCGAGGCACCTCCGTGTGCCAAAAATAGGCCGCGTGCATAGCCACGCCCAAAAATAACTGCCCGAAGGCCGGGGTGCCAAGTTCGTCCGGCGGAAAAAGCCCAAAAAAACGGGTGGGCTATAGCCTTGGGGGGTGGGGCTGGCCGACTTTCTTCGCCGGACTCGGAATGGCGCGAGACTTTGCGAGGCGCCTCCGTGTGCCAAACATAGGCCGCGGACAAAGCCGCACCCAAAAATAACCGCCCGAAGGCCGGGGCGCCAAGTTCGTCCAGCAGAAAAAGGCCACAAAAACGGGTGGGCTATAGCCTTGGGGGGTGGGGCTGGCCAACTTCGTCCGCCGGACTCGGAATGGCGCGAGACTTTGCAAGGCGCCTCCGTGTGCCAAAAATAGGCCATGGGCAAAGCCGCGCTCAAAAATAACTGCCCGAAGGCCGGGGCGCCAAGTTCGTCCATCAGAAAAAGGCCACAAAAACGGGTGGGCTATAGCCTTGGGGGGTGTGGCTGGCCAACTTCGTCCGCCGGACTCGGAATGGCGCGAGACTTTGCGAGGCACCTCCGTGTGCCAAAACTAGGCCGTGGGTACAGCCGCGCACAAAAATAACCACCCGAAGGCTGGGGCGCCAAGTTCGTCCAGCGGAAAAAGGCCACAAAAACGAGTGGGCTATAGCCTTGGGGGGTGGGGCTGGCCAACTTCGTCCGCCGGACTCTGAATTGCGCGAGGCTTTGCGAGGCGCCTCCGTTTGCCAAAAATAGGCCGCGGGTACAGCCGCGCCCAAAAATAACCAGCCGAAGGCTGGGGCGACAAGTTCGTCCAGCGGAAAAAGCCCACAAAAACGGGTGGGCTATAGCCTTGGGGGGTGGGGCTGGCCAACTTCGTCCGCCGGACACGGAATGGCGCGAGACTTTGCGAGGTGCCTCCGTGGTCCAAAAATAGGCCGCAGGCGCAGCCGCGTACAAAAATAACCGCCCGAAGGCTGGGGCGCCAAGGTCGTCCAGCGGAAAAAGGCCACAAAAACGGGTGGGCTATAGCCTTGGGGAGTGGGGCTGGCAAACTTCGTCCGCCGGACTCGGAATGGCGCGAGACTTTGCGAGGCACCTCCGTGTGCCAAAACTAGGCCGTGGGCACAGCCGCCCACAAAAATAACCACCCGAAGGCCGGGGTGCCAAGTTCGGCCATCAGAAAAAGGCCACAAAAACGGGTGGGCTATAGCCTTGGGGGGTGTGGCCGGCCAACTTCGTCCGCCGGACTCGGAATGGCGTGAGAGTTTACGAGGTGCCTCCGTGTGCCAAAAATAAACCGCGGGCACAGCCGCTCCCAAAAATAACCGCCCGAAGGCCGGGGCGCCATGTTCGTCCAGCGGAAAAAGGCCACAAAAACGGGTGGGCTATAGCGTTGGGGGCTGGGGCTGGCCAACTTCATCCGCCGGACTCGGAATGCCGACAGACTTTGTATGGCGCTTCCATGTGCCAAAAATAGGCCGTGGGCAAAGCCGCGCCCAAAAATAACCGCCCGAAGCCCGGGGTGCCAAGTTCGTCCAGCGGAAAAAGGCCACAAAAACGGGTGCGCTATAGCCTTGGGGAGTGGGGCTGGCCAACTTCGTCAGCCGGACTCGGAATGGCGCGAGACTTTGCGAGGCACCTCCATGTGCCAAAAATACGCGGGCACAGCCGCTTCCAAAAATAACAGCCCGAAGGCTGGAGCGCCAAGTTTGTCCAGCGGAAAAAGGCCACAAAAACGGGTGGGCTATAGCCTTGGGGGGTGGGGCTGGCCAAGTTCGTCCGCCGGACTCGGAATGGAGCGAGACTTTGCGAGGCACCTCCGTGTGCCAAAAATAGGCCGCGTGCATAGCCGCGCCCAAAAATAACTGCCCGAAGGCCGGGGCGCCAAGTTCGTCCAGCGGAAAAAGGCCACAAAAACGGGTGGGCTATAGCCTTGGGGTGTGGGGCTGGCCCACTTCGTCCGCCGGACTCGGAATGGCGCGGTACTTTGCGAGGTGCCTCCGTGTGGCAAAAATAGGCTGCGGGCACAGCCGCGCCCAATAATAACCGCACGAAGGCCGGGGCGCCAAGTTCGTCCAGCGGAAAAAGGCCACAAAAAAGGGTGGGCTATAGCCTTGGGGGGTGGGGCTGGCCAACTTCGTCCGCCGGACTCGGAATGCCGCGAGACTTTGCGAGGCACCTCCGTGTGCCAAAACTAGGCCGTGGGCACAGCCGCGCACAAAAATAACCACCCGAAGGCCGGGGCGCCAAGTTCGTCCAGCGGAAAAAGGCCACAAAAACGGGTGGGCTATAGCCTTGGGGGGTGGGGCTGGCCAACTTCGTCCGCCGGACTCGGAATGGAGCGAGACATTGCGAGGCACCTCCGTGTGCCAAAAATAGGCCGCGTGCATAGCCACGCCCACAAATAACTGCCCGAAGGCCGGGGTGCCAAGTTCGTCCGGCGGAAAAAGCCCAAAAAAACGGGTGGGCTATAGCCTTGGGGGGTGGGGCTGGCCGACTTCCTTCGCCGGACTCGGAATGGCGCGAGACTTTGCGAGGCGCCTCCATGTGCCAAAATTAGGACGCTTGCACAGCCGCGGCCAGAAATAACCGCCCGAAGGCCGGGGCGCCAAGTTCGTCCAACGGAAAAAGCCCACAAAAACGGGTGGCCTATAGCCTTGGGGGGTGGGGCTGGCCAACTTCGTCCGCCGGACACGGAATGGCGCGAGGCTTTGCGAGATGACTCCATGTGCCAAAAATAGGCCGCGGGCGCAGCCGGGCACAAAAATAACCACCCGAAGTCCGGGGCCCCAAGTTCGTCCAGCGGAAAAAGGCCACAAAAACGGGTGGACTATAGCCTTGGGGTGTGGGGCTGGCCAACTTCGCCCGCCGGACTCGGAATGGCGCGGGACTTTGCGAGGTGCCTCCGTGTGGCAAAAATAGGCCGCGGGCACAGCCGCGCCAAAAAATAACCGCCCGAAGGCCGGGGCGCCAAGTTCGTCCAGCGGAAAAAGACCACAAAAACGGGTGAGCTATAGCCTTGGGGAGTGGGGCTGGCCAACTTCGTCAGCCGGACTCGGAATGGTGCGAGACTTTGCGAGGCACCTCCATGTGCCAAAAATAGGTCGGGGGCACAGCCGCGCCCAAAAATAACAGCCCGAAGGCTGGAGCGCCAATTTCGTCCAGCGGAAAAAGCCCACAAAAACGGGTGGGCTATAGCCTTGGGGGGTGGGGCTGGCCAACTTCGTCCGCCGGACTCGGAATGGAGCGAGACTTTGCGAGGCACCTCCGTGTGCCAAAAATAGGCCGCGTGCATAGCCGCGCCCAAAAATAACTGCCCGAAGGCCGGGGCGCCAAGTTCGTCCAGCGGAAAAAGGCCACAAAAACGGGTGGGCTATAGCCTTGGGGTGTGGGGCTGGCCCACTTCGTCCGCCGGACACGGAATGGCGCGAGACTTTGCGAGGTGCCTCCGTGGTCCAAAAATAGGCTGCAGGCGCAGCCGCGCACAAAAATAACCGCCCGAAGGCTGGGGCGCCAAGTTCGTCCAACGGAAAAAGGCCACAAAAACGGGTGGGCTATAGCCTTGGGGAGTGGGGCTGGCCAACTTCGTCAGCCGGACTCGGAATGGCGCGAGACTTTGCAAGGCACCTCCATGTGCCAAAAATAGGCCGCGGGCACAGCCGTACCCAAAAATAACCGCCCGAAGGCCGGGGCGCCAAGTTCCTCCAACGGAAAAAGCCCACAAAAACGGGTGGGCTATAGCCTTGGGGGGTGGGGCTGGCAAACTTCGTCCGCCGGACTCGGAATGGCGCGAGACTTTGCGAGGCACCTCCGTGTGCCAAAAATAGGCCGCGGGCACAGCCACGTCCAAAAATAACCGCCCGAAGGCCGGGGCACCAAGTTCGTCCGGCGGAAAAAGCCCACAAAAACGGGTGGGCTATAGCCTTGGGGGGTGGGGCTGGCCGACTTCCTTCGCCGGACTCGGAATGCCGCGAGACTTTACGAGGCGCCTCAGTGTGCCAAAATTAGGCCGCGGACAGAACCGCGCCGAAAAATAACCGCCCGAAGGCCGGGGCGCCAAGTTCGTCCAGCGGAAAAAGCCCACAAAAACGGGCGGGCTATAGCCTTGGGATGTGGGGCTGGCCAACTTCGTCCGCCGGACTTGGAATGGAGCGAGACTTTGCGAGGCGCCTCCGTGTGTCATAAATAGGCCGCGGGCACAGCCGAGCCCAAAAATAACCGCCCGAAGGCCGGGGCGCCAAGTTCGTCCAGCGGAAAAAGCCCAAAAAAACGGGTGGACTATAGCCTTGGGGGCTGGGGCTGGCCAACTTCGTCCACCGGACTTGGAATTGCGCGAGCCTTTACGAGGCGCCTCCGTGTGCCAAAAATAGGCCGCGGACACAGCCGCGCCCAAAAATAACCGCCCGAAGGCCGGGGCGCCAAGTTCGTCCAGCGGAAAAAGCCCACAAAAACGGGTGGGCTATGACCTTGGGGGGTGGGGCGGGCCGACTGCGTCCGCCGGATTCGGAATGGCGCGAACCTTTGTGAGGCACCTCCGTGTGCCAAAAATAGGCCATGGGAACAGCCGCGCCCAAAAATCACCGCCTGAAGGCCGGGGCGCCAAGTTCCTCCAGCGGAAAAAGCCCACAAAAACGGGTGGGCTATAGCCTTTGGGGGTGGGGCTGGCCAACTTCGTCCGCCGGACTCGGAATGGTGCGAGACTTTGCGAGGCGCCTCCGTGTGACAAAAATAGGGCGCGGGCACAGCCATGCCCAAAAATAACCGCCCGAAGGCCGGGGCGCCAAGTTTGTCCAGCGGAAAAAGCCCAAAAAAACGGGTGGACTATAGCCTTGGGGGCTGGGGCTGGCCAACTTCGTCCGCCGGACTTGGAATTGCACGAGCCTTTACGAGGCCCCTCCGTGTGCCAAAAATAGGCCGCGGACACAGCCGCGCCCAAAAATAACCGCCCGAAGGCCGGGGCGCCAAGTTCGTCCAGCGGAAAAAGCCCACAAAAACGGGTGGGCTATAGCCTTGGGGGGTGGGGTTGGCCAACTTCGTCCGCCGGACTCGGAATGGCGCGAGACTTTGCGAGGCACCTCCGTGTGCAAAAAATAGGCCGCAGGCACAGCCGCGTCCAAAAATAACCGCCCGATGGTGGGGGCGCCAAGTTCGTCCAGCGGAAAAATCCCACAAAAACGGGTAGGCTATAGCCTTTGGGGGTGGGGCTGGCCAACTTCGTCCGCCGGACTCGGAATGGTGCGAGACTTTGCGAGGCGCCTCCGTGTCACAAAAATAGGTCGCGGACACAGCCGCGCCCAAAAATAACAGCCCAAAGGCCGGAGCGCCAAGTTCGTCCAGCGGAAAAAGCCCACAAAAACGGGTGGGCTATAGCCTTGGCGGGTGGGGCTGGCCCACTTCGTCCACCGGACTCGGAATGGCGTGAGACTTTGCGAGGCACCTCCATGTGCGAAAATTAGGACGCGTGCACAGCCGCCGCGAAAAATAACCGCCCGAAGGCCGGGGCGCCATGTTCATCCAGCGGAAAAAGCCCACAAAAACGGGTGGGCTATAGCCTTGGGGGGTGGGGCTGGCCAACTTCGTCCGCCGGACACGGAATGGCGCGAGGCTTTGCGAGACGCCTCCGTGTGCCAAAAATAGGCCGCGGGCGCAGCCGCGTATAAAAATAACCACCCGAAGGCCGGGGCACCAAGTTCGTCCAGCGGAAAAAGGCCACAAAAACGGGTGGGCTATAGCCTTGGGGTGTGGGGCTGGCCAACTTCGTCCGCCGGACTCGGAATGGCGCGGTACTTTGCGAGGTGCCTCCGTGTGGTAAAAATAGGCCGCAGGAACAGCCGCGCCAAAAAATAACCGCCCGAAGGCCGGGTCGCCAAGTTCGTCCAGCGGAAAAAATACCACAAAAACGGGTGCGCTATAGCCTTGGGGAGTGGGGCTGGGCAAATTCGTCAGCCGGACTCGGAATGGTGCGAGACTTTGCGAGGCACCTCCATGTGCCAAAAATAGGTCGCGGGCACAGCCGCGCCCAAAAATAACAGCCCGAAGGCCGGAGCTCCAAGTTCGTCCAGCGGAAAAAGCCCACAAAAACGGGTGGGCTATAGCCTTGGGGGGTGGGGTTGGCCAACTTCGTCCGCCGGACTCGGAATGGCACGAGACTTTGCGAGGCACCTCCGTGTGCCAAAAATAGGCCGCGGGCACAGCCGCGTCCAAAAATAACCGCCCGATGGTGGGGGGGCCAAGTTCGTCCAGCGGAAAAAGCCCACAAAAACGGGTGGGCTATAGCCTTGGCGGGTGGGTCTGGCCCACTTCGTCCGCCGGACTCGGAATGGCGTGAGACTTTGCGAGGCGCCTCCATGTGCCAAAATTAGGACGCGTGCACAGCCGCGGCCAGAAATAACCGCCCGAAGGCCGGGGCGCCAAGTTCGTCCAACGGAAAAAGCCCACAAAAACGGGTGGCCTATAGCCTTGGGGGGTGGGGCTGGCCAACTTCGTCCGCCGGACACGGAATGGCGCGAGGCTTTGCGAGATGACTCCGTGTGCCAAAAATAGGCCGCGGGCGCAGCCGCGCACAAAAATAACCACCCGAAGTCCGGGGCCCCAAGTTCGTCCAGCGGAAAAAGGCCACAAAAACGGGTGGACTATAGCCTTGGGGTGTGGGGCTGGCCAACTTCGCCCGCCGGACTCGGAATGGCGCGGGACTTTGCGAGGTGCCTCCGTGTGGCAAAAATAGGCCGCGGGCACAGCCGCGCCAAAAAATAACCGCCCGAAGGCCGGGGCGCCAAGTTCGTCCAGCGGAAAAAGACCACAAAAACGGGTGAGCTATAGCCTTGGGGAGTGGGGCTGGCCAACTTCGTCAGCCGGACTCGGAATGGTGCGAGACTT
This sequence comes from Citrus x changshan-huyou, assembly GCA_039657385.1. Lineage (NCBI taxonomy): Eukaryota > Viridiplantae > Streptophyta > Magnoliopsida > Sapindales > Rutaceae > Citrus > Citrus x changshan-huyou. The sequence goes on from JBCGBO010000015.1 coordinate 455,058, forward strand.
TGCGAGGCACCTCCATGTGCCAAAAATAGGTTGGGGGCACAGCCGCGCCCAAAAATAACAGCCCGAAGGCTGGAGCGCCAATTTCGTCCAGCGGAAAAAGCCCACAAAAACGGGTGGGCTATAGCCTTGGGGGGTGGGGCTGGCCAACTTCGTCCGCCGGACTCGGAATGGAGCGAGACTTTGCGAGGCACCTCCGTGTGCCAAAAATAGGCCGCGGGCACAGCCGCGCAAAAAAATAACCGCCCGAAGGCCGGGGCGCCAAGTTCGTCCAGCGGAAAAAGACCACAAAAACGGGTGAGCTATAGCCTTGGGGAGTGGGGCTGGCCAACTTCGTCAGCCGGACTCGGAATGGTGCGAGACTTTGCGAGGCACCTCCATGTGCCAAAAATAGGTCGGGGGCACAGCCGCGCCCAATAATAACCGCACGAAGGCCGGGGCGCCAAGTTCGTCCAGCGGAAAAAGGCCACAAAAAAGGGTGGGCTATAGCCTTGGGGGGTGGGGCTGGCCAACTTCGTCCGCCGGACTCGGAATGCCGCGAGACTTTGCGAGGCACCTCCGTGTGCCAAAAATAGGCCGCGGACACAGCCGCGCCCAAAAATAACCGCCCGAAGGCCGGGGCGCCAAGTTCGTCCAGCGGAAAAAGCCCACAAAAACGGGTGGGCTATAGCCTTGGGGGGTGGGGTTGGCCAACTTCGTCCGCCGGACTCGGAATGGCGCGAGACTTTGCGAGGCACCTCCGTGTGCAAAAAATAGGCCGCAGGCACAGCCGCGTCCAAAAATAACAGCCCGAAGGCCGGAGCGCCAAGTTCGTCCAGCGGAAAAAGCCCACAAAAACGGGTGGGCTATAGCCTTGGGGGGTGGGGTTGGCCCACTTCGTCCGCCGGACTCGGAATGGCGCGAGACTTTGCGAGGTGCCTCCGTGGTCCGAAAATAGGCCGCAGGCGTGGCCGCGCACAAAAATAACCGCCCGAAGACTGGGGCGCCAAGTTCGTCCAGCGGAAAAAGGCCACAAAAACGGGTGGGCTATAGCCTTGGGGGGTGGGGCTGGCAAACTTCGTCCGCCGGACTCGGAATGGCGCGAGACTTTACGAGGCACCTCCGTGTGCCAAAACTAGGCCGTGGGCACAGCCGCGCACAAAAATAACCACCCGAAGGCCGGGGCGCCAAGTTCGTCCAGCGGAAAAAGGCCATAAAAACGGGTGGGCTATAGCCTTGGGGGGTGGGGCTGGCCAACTTCGTCCGCAGGACTCGGAATGGAGCGAGGCTTTGCGAGGCGCCTCCGTGTGCCAAAAATAGGCCGCGGGCACAGCCGCGTCCAAAAATAACCGCCCGAAGGCCGGGGCGCCAAGTTCGTCCGCCGGAAAAAGCCCAAAAAAACGGGTGGGCTATAGCCTTGGGGGGTGGGGCTGGCCAACTTCCTTCGCCGGACTCGGAATGGCGCGAGACTTTACGAGGCGCCTCCGTGTGCCAAAAATAGGCCGCAGACAAAACCGCACCGAAAAATAACCGCCCGAAGGCCGGGGCGCCAAGTTCGTCCAGCGGAAAAAGGCCACAAAAATGGGTGGGCTATAGCCTTCGGGGGTGGGGCTGGCCAACTTCGTCCGCTGGACTCGGAATGGCGCGAGACTTTGCAAGGCACCTCCGTGTGCCAAAAATAGGCCATGGACACAGCCGCGCCCAAAAATAACTGCCCGAAGACCGGGGCGCCAAGTTCGTCCATCAGAAAAAGGCCACAAAAACGGGTGGGCTATAGCCTTGGGGGGTGTGGCTGGCCAACTTCGTCCGCCGGACTCGGAATGGCGCGAGACTTTGCGAGGCACCTCCGTGTGCCAAAACTAGGCCGTGGGCACAGCCGCGCATAAAAATAACCACCCGAAGGCCGGGGCGCCAAGTTCGTCCAGCGGAAAAAGGCCACAAAAACGGGTGGGCTATAGCCTTGGGGGGTGGGGCTGGCCGACTTCGTCCGCCGGACTCGGAATGGCGCGAGACTTTGCGAGGCGCCTCCATGTGTCAAAAATAGGCCGTGGGTACAGCCGCGCCCAAAAATAACCAGCCGAAGGCTGGGGCGCCAAGTTCGTCCAGCGGAAAAAGGCCACAAAAACGGGTGGGCTATAGCCTCGGGGGGTGGGGCCGGCCCACTTCATCCGCCGGACTCGGAATGCCGCGAGACTTTTCGAGGGGCCTCCGTGTGCCAAAAATAGACCTCGGGCAAAGCCGCGCCAGAAAATAACCGCCCGAAGGCCGGGGCGCCAAGTTCGTCCAGCGGAAAAAGGCCACAAAAACGGGTGGGCTATAGCCTTGGGCGGTGGGGCTGGCCCACTTCGTCTGCCGGACTCGGAATGCCGCGAGACATTGCGAGGGGCCTCCGTGTGCCAAAAATAGGCCGCGGGCAATGACGCGCCCAAAATTAAACGCCCGAAGGCCGGGGCGCCAAGTGCGTCCAGCGGAAAAAAGCCACAAAAACGCGTGGGCTATAGCCTTGGGGGGTGGGGCTGGCCAACTTCGTCTGCCGGACTCGGAATGCCGCGAGACTTTTCGAGGGGCCTCCGTGTGCCAAAAATAGACCTCGGGCAAAGCCGCGCCCAAAAATAACCACCCGAAGGCCGGGGCGCCAAGTTCGTCCAGCGCAAAAAGGCCACAAAAACGGGTGGGCTATAGCCTTGGGGGGTGGCGCTGGCCCACTTCGTCCGCCGGACTCGGAATGCCGCGAGACTTTTCGAGGGGCCTCCGTGTGCCAAAAATAGGCCGCGGACAAAGCCGCACCCAAAAATAACTGCCCGAAGGCCGGGGCGCCAAGTTCGTCCAGCGGAAAAAGGCCAGAAAAACGGTTGGGCTATAGACTTGGGGGGTGGGGCTGGCCAACTTCGTCCGCCGGACTCGGAATGCCGCGAGACTTTGCGAGGGGCCTCCGTGTGCCAAAAATAGGCCACGGGCAAAGCCGTGCCCAAAAATAACCGCCCGAAGACCGGGGCGCCAAGTTCGTCCAGCGGAAAAAGGCGACAAAAACGGGTGGGCTATAGCCTTGGGGGGTGGGGCTGGCCAACTTCGTCCGCCGGACTCGGAATGCCGCGAGACTTTGCGAGGGGCCTCCGTGTGATAAAAATAGGGTGCGGGCAAAGCCGCGCCCGAAGGCCGGGGCGCCAAGTTCGTCCAGCGGAAAAAGGCCACAAAAACGGGTGGGCTATAGCCTTGCGGGGTGGGGCTGGCCAACTTCGTTCCCCGGACTCGGAATGCCGCGAGAATTTGCGAGGGGACTCCGTGTGCCAAAAATAGGCCGCAGACAAAGCCGCACCCAAAAATAACCGCCCGAAGGCCGGGGCGCCAAGTTCGTCCAGTGGAAAAAGGCCACAAAAACGGGTGGGCTATAGACTTGGCGGCTGGGGCTGGCCAACTTCGTCCGCCGGACTCGGAACGCTGCGAGACTTTGCGAGGGGCCTCCGTGTGGAAAAAATAGGCCACGGGCAAAGCCGCGCCCAAAAATAACCACCCGTAGGCCGGGGCGCCAAGTTCGTCCAGCGGAAAAAGGCCACAAAAACGGGTGGGCTATAGCCTTGGGGGGTGGGGCTGGCCAACTTCGTCCGCCAGACTCGGAATGCCGCGAGACTTTGCGAGGGGCCTCCGTGTGCCAAAAATAGGCTGTGGACAAAGCCGCACCCAAAAGAAACTGCCCGAAGGCCGGGGCGCCAAGTTCGTCCAGCGGAAAAAGGCCAGAAAAACGGTTGGGCTATAGACTTGGGGGGTGGGGCTGGCCAACTTCGTCCGCCGGACTCGGAATGCCGCGAGACTTTGCGAGGGGCCTCCGTGTGCCAAAAATAGGCCGTGGACAAAGCCGCGCCCAAAAATAACCGCCCGAAGGCCGGAGCGCCAAGTTCGTCCAGCGGAAAAAGGCGACAAAAACGGGTGGGCTATAGCCTTGGGGGGTGGGGCTGGCCAACTTCGTCCGCCGGACTCGGAATGCCGCGAGACTTTGCGAAGGGCCTCCGTGTGCCAAAAATAGGCCACGGGCAAAGCCGCGCCCAAAAATAACCTCCCGAAGGCCGGGTCGCCAAGTTCGACCAGCGGAAAATGGCCACAAAAACGGGTGGGCTATAGCCTTGGGGGGTGGGGCTGGTCTACTTTGTCCGCCCGACTCGGAATACCGCAAGCCATTGCGAGGAGCCTCCGTAAGCCAAAACTAGGCCGCGGACAAAGCCCCGCCCAAAAATAACCGCCCGAAGGCCGGGGCGCCAAGTTCGTCCAGCGGAAAAAGGCCACAAAAACGGGTGGGCTATAGCCTTGTGGGGTGGGGACGGCCTACTTCGTCCGCCGGACTCGGAATGCCGCGAGACTTTGTGAGGGTCCTCCATGAGCCAAGAATAGGCCGTGGTCGAAGCCGCACCCAAATATAACCGCCCGATGGCCGGGGCGCCAAGTTCGTCCAGCGGGAAAAGGCCACAAAAACGAGTGGGTCATACCCTTGGGGGGTGGGGCTGGCCGACTTCGTCCGCCGGACTCGCAATGCCGCGAGACTTTGTGAGGGGCCTCCGTGAGCCAAAACTAGGCCGCGGGCAAAGCCGCACCCAAAAATAACCGCCCGAAGGCCGGGGCGCCAAGTTCGTCCAGCGGAACAAGGCCACAAAAACGGGTTGGCTATAGCCTTGGGGGGTGGGGCTGGCCAACTTCATCCGCCGGACTCGGAATCCCGCGAGACTTTGCGAGGGGCCTCCTTGAGCCAAGAATAGGCCGCGGGCAAAGCTGCACACAAAAATAACTGCCCGAAGGCCGGGGCGCCAAGTTCGTCCTGCGGAAAAAGGTCACAAAAACGGGTGGGCTATAGCCTTGGGGGGTGGGGCTGGCCAACTTCGTCCGCCGGACTCGGAATGCCGCAAGATTTTGCGAGGGGCCTCCGTGTGCCAAAAATAGGCCACGGGCAAAGCCGCGCCCAAAAATAACAGCCCGAAGGCCGGTGCGCCATGTTCGTCCAGCGGAAAAAGGCCACAAAAACGGGTGGGCTATAGCCTTGGGGGGTGGGGCTGGCCAACTTTGTCCGCCGAAATCGGAATGCCGCGAGACGTTGTGAGGGGCCTCCGGGTGCCAAAAATAGGCCGCGGAGAAGGCCGCGTCCAAAAATAACCGCCCGAAGGCCGGGGCGCCAAGTTCGTCCAGCGGAAAAAGTCCACAAAAACGGGTGGGCTATAGCCTTGGGGGGTGGGGCTGGCCCACTTTGTCCGCCGGACTCGGAATGCCGTGAGACTTTGCGAGGGGCCTCCGTGTGTTAAAAATAGGCCGCAGGCATGGCCGAGCCCAAAAATAAACGCCCGAAGGCCGGGGCGCCAAGTTCGTCCAGCGGAAAAAGGCCACAAAAACGGGTGGGCTATAGCCTTGCGGGGTGGGGACGGCCTACTTCGTCCGCCGGACTCGGAATGCTGCAAGACTTTGTGAGGGTCCTCCATGAGCCAAGAATAGGCCGTGGTCGAAGCAGCACCCAAATATAACCGCCCGAAGGCCGGGGCGCCAAGTTCGTCCAGCGGAAAAAGGCCACAAAAACGGGTGGGCTATAGCCTTGGGGGGTGGGGCTGGCCGACTTCGTCCGCCGGACTCGCAATGCCGCGAGACTTTGCGAGGGGCCTCCGTGAGCCAAAACTAGGCCGCGGGCAAAGCCGCACCCACATATAACCGCCCGAAGGCCGGGGCGCCAAGTTCGTCCAGCGGAACAAGGCCACAAAAACGGGTGGGCTATTGCCTTGGGGGGTGGGGCTGGCCAACTTCATCCGCCGCACTCGGAATCCCGCGAGACTTTGCGAGGGGCCTCCTTGAGCCAAGAATAGGCCGCAGGCAAAGCCGCACACAAAAATAACCGCCCGAAGGCCGGGACGCCAAGTTCGTCCAGCGGAAAAAGGCCACAAAAACGGGTGGGCTATAGCCTTGGGGGGTGGGGCTGGCCAACTTCGTCCGCCGGACTCGGAATGCCGCAAGATTTTGCGAGGGGCCTCCGTGTGCCAAAAATAGGCCGCGGGCAAAGCCACGCCCAAAAATAACAGCCCGAAGGCCGGTGCGCCAAGTTCGTCCAGCGGAAAAAGGCCACAAAAACGGGTGGGCTATAGCCTTGGGGGGTGGGGCTGGCCAACTTTGTCCGCCGGACTCGGAATGCCGCGAGACGTTGTGAGGGGCCTCCGGGTGCCAAAAATAGGCCGCGGGCAAGACCGCGTCCAAAAATAACCGCCCGAAGGCCGGGGCGCCAAGTTCGTCCAGCGGAAAAAGTCCACAAAAACGGGTGGGCTATAGCCTTGGGGGGTGGGGCTGGCCCACTTTGTCCGCCGGACTCGGAATGCCGCGAGACTTTGCGAGGGGCCTCCGTGTGTTAAAAATAGGCTGCAGGCAAGGCCGAGCCCAAAAATAAACGCCCGAAGGCCGGGCGCCAAGTTCGTCCAGCGGAAAAAGGCCACAAAAACGGGTGGGCTATAGCCTTGGGGGGTGGGGCTGGCCAACTTCGTCCGCCGGACTCGGAATGCCGCGAGACTTTGCGAGGGGCCTCCGTGTGCAAAAAATAGGCCGCGGACAAAGCCGCACCCAAAAATAACTGGCCGAAGGCCGGGGCACCAAGTTCGTCCAGCGGAAAAAGGCCATAAAAACGGGTGGGCTATAGCCTTGGGGGGTGGGGCTGGTATACTTTGTCCGCCCGACTCGGAATACCGCGAGCCATTGCGAGGGGCCTCCTTGAGCCAAGAATAGGCCGCGGGCAAATCCGCACACAAAAATAACCGCCCAAAGGCCGGGGGCCAAGTTCGTCCAGCGGAAAAAGGCCAGAAAAACGGGTGGGCTATAGCCTTGGGGGGTGGGGCTGGTCTACTTTGTCCGCACGACTCGGAATGCCGCGAGACTTTGTGAGGGGCCTCCGTAAGCCAAAACTAGGCCACGGACAAAGCCGCTCCCAAAAATAACCGCCCGAAGGCCGGGGCGCCAAGTTCGTCCAGCGGAAAAAGGCCACAAAAACGGGTGGGCTATAGCCCTGGGGGGTGGGGCTCGCCAACTTCGTCCGCCGGACTCGGAATGCTGCGAGACTTTGTGAGGGTCCTCCGTGAGCCAAGAATAGGCCGCGGTTGAAGCCGCACCCAAAAATAACCGTCCGAAGGCCGGGGCGCCAAGTTCGTCCAGCGGAAAAAGGCCATAAAAACGGGTGGGCTATAGCCTTGGGGGGTGGGGCTGGCCGACTTCGTCCGCCGGACTCGGAATGCCGCGAGACTTTGCGAGGGGCCTCCGTGAGCCAAAAATAGGCCGCGGGCAAAGCCGCACCCAAAAATAACCGCCCGAAGGCCGGGGCGCCAAGTTCGTCCAGCGGAAAAAGGCCACAAAAACGGGTGGGCTATAGCCTTGGGGGGTGGGGCTGCCCAACTTCGTCCGACGGACTCGGAATGGCGCGAGACTTTGCGAGCGGCCTCCTTGTGCCAAAAATAGGCCGCGGGCACAGCCGCGCCCAAAAAGTAACCGCCCGAAGGCCGGGGCGCCAAGTTCGTCCAGCGGAAAAAGGTCACAAAAACGGGTGGGCTATAGCCTTGGGGGGTGCGGCTGGCCAACTTCGTCCGCCGGACTCGGAATGGCGCGAGACTTTGCGAGCGGCCTCCGTGTGCCAAAAATAGGCCGCGGACACAGCCGCGCCAAAAAATAACTGCCCGGAGGGCCGGGGCGCCAAGTTCGTCCAGCGGAAAAAGGCCACACAAAACGGGTGGGCTATAGCCTTGGGGGGTGGGGCTGGCCGACTTCGTCTGCCGGACTCGGAATGGCTCGAGACTTTGCGAGCGGCCTCCGTGTGCCAAAAATAGGCCGCGGGTACAGCCGCGCCCAAAAATAACCACCCGAATGCAGGGGCGCCAAGTTCGTCCAGCGGAAAAAGGCCACAAAAACGGGTGGGCTATAGCCTTGGGGGGTGGGGCTGGCCAACTTCGTCCGCAGGACTCGGAATGGCGCGAGACTTTGCGAGCGGCCTCCGTGTGCCAAAAATAGGCCGCGGGCACAGCCGCGCCCAAAAATAACAACCCGAAGGCCGGGGCGCCAAGTTCGTCCAGCGGAAAAAGGCCACAAAAACGGGTGGGCTATAGCCTTGGGGGGTGGGGCTGGCCGACTTCGTCCGCCGGACTCGGAATGGCTCGAGACTTTGCGAGCGGCCTCCGTGTGCCAAAAATAGGCCGCGGGCACAGCCGCGCCCAAAAATAACCACCCGAAGGCCAGGGCGCCAAGTTTGTCCAGCGGAAAAAGGCCACAAAAACGGGTGGGCTATAGCCTTGGGGGGTGGGGCTGGCCGACTTTGTCCGCCGGACTCGGAATGGCGCGAGACCTTGCGAGCGGCCTCCGTGTGCCAAAAATAGGCCGCGGGCACAGCCGTGCCCAAAAATAACCGCCGAAGGCCGGGGCGCCAAGTTCGCCCAGCGGAAAAAGGCCAAAAAAATGGGTGGGCTATAGCCTTGGGGGGTGGGGCTGGCCAACTTCGACCGCCGGACTCGGAATGGCGCGAGACTTTGCGAGCGGCCTCCATGTGCAAAAAAAAGGCCACGGGCACAGCCGCACCGAAAAATAACCGCCCGAAGGCCGGGGCGCCAAGTTCGTCCAGCGGAAAAAGGCCACAAAAACGGGTGGGCTAGCCTTGGGGGGTGGGGCTGGCCGACTTCGTCCGCCGGACTCGGAATGGCTCGAGACTTAGCGAGCGGCCTCCGTGTGCCAAAAATAGGCCGCGGACACAGCCGCGCCCAAAAAAACCACCCGAAGGCCGGGGCGCCAAGTTCGTCCAGCAGAAAAAGGCCACAAAAACGGGTGGGCTATAGCCTTGGGGGGTGGGGCTGCCCACTTCGTCCGCCGTACTCGGAATGGCACGAGACTTTCCAAGCGGCCTCCGTGTGCCAAAAATAGGCAGCGGACACAGCCGCGCCCAAAAATAACGGCCCGAAGGCCGGGGCGCCAAGTTCGTCCAGCGTAAAAAGGCCACACAAAACGGGTGGGCTATAGCCTTGGGGGGCGGGGCTGGCCGACATCGTCCGCCGGACTCGGAATGGCTCGAGACTATGCGAGCGGCCTCCGTGTGCCAAAAATAGGCCACGGGCACAGCCGCGCCAAAAAATAACTGCCCGGAGGCCGGGGCGCCAAGTTCGTCCAGCGGAAAAAGGCCACAAAAACGGGTGGGCTATAGCCTTGGGGGGTGGGGCTGGCCGACTTCGTCCGCCGGACTCGGAATGGCGCGAAACTTTGCGAGCGGCCTCCGTGTACCAAAAATAGGCCGCGGACGCAGCCGCGCCAATAAATAACCGCCCGAAGGCCGGGGCGCTTTGTTCGTCCAGCGGAAAAAGGCCACAAAAACGGGTGGGCTATAGCCTTGGGGGGTGGGGCTGGCCAACTTCGTCCGCCGGACTCGGAATAGCGCGAGACTTTGCGAGTGGCCTCCGTGTGCCAAAAATAGGCCGCGGACACAGCCGAGCCCAAAAATAACCGCCCGAAGGCCGGGGCGCCAAGTTCGTCCAGCGGAAAAAGGCCACAAAAACCGGTGGGCTATAGGCTTGGGGGGTGGGGCTGGCCGACTTTGTCCGCCGGACTCGGAATGGTGCGAGACTTTGCGAGGGGCCTCCGTGTGCCAAAAATAGGCCGCGGGTAAAGCCGCGCCCAAAAATAACCGCCCGAAGGCCGGGGCGCCAAGTTCGTCCAGCGGAAAAAGGCCACAAAAATGGGTGGGCTATAGCCTTGGGGGGTGGGGCTGGCCGACTTCGTCCGCCGGACTCGGAATGGCTCGAGACTTTGCGAGCGGCCTCCGTGTGCCAAAAATAGGCCGCGGGCACAGCCGCGCCCAAAAATAACCACCCGAAGGCCAGGGCGCCAAGTTCGTCCAGCGGAAAAAGGCCACAAAAACGGGTGGGCTATAGCCTTGGGGGGTGGGGCTGGCCGACTTTGTCCGCCGGACTCGGAATGGGGCGCGACTTTGCGAGCGGCCTCCGTGTGCCAAAAATAGACCGCGGGCACAGCCGCGCCCAAAAATAACCGCTCGAAGGCCGGGGCGCCAAGTTCGTCCAGCGGAAAAAGGCCACAAAAACGGGTGGGCTAGCCTTGGGGGGTGGGGCTGGCCGACTTCGTCCGCCGGACTCGGAATGGCTCGAGACTTTGCGAGCGGCCTCCGTGTGCCAAAAATAGGCCGCGGGTACAGCCGCGCCCAAAAATAACCACCCGAATGCAGGGGCGCCAAGTTCGTCCAGCGGAAAAAGGCCACAAAAACGGGTGGGCTATAGCCTTGGGGGGTGGGGCTGGCCAACTTCGTCCGCAGGACTCGGAATGGCGCGAGACTTTCCGAGCGGCCTCCGTGTGCCAAAAATAGGCCGCGGGCACAGCCGCGCCCAAAAATAACCGCCCGAAGGCCGGGGCGCCAATTCGTCCAGCGGAAAAAGGCCACAAAAACGGGTGGGCTATAGCCTTGGGGGGTGGGGCTGGCCAACTTCGTCCGCCGGACTCGGAATGCCGCAAGATTTTGCGAGGGGCCTCCGTGTGCCAAAAATAGGCCGCGGGCAAAGCCGCGCCCAAAAATAACAGCCCGAAGGCCGGGGCGCCAAGTTCGTCCAGCGGAAAAAGGCCACAATAACGGGTGGGCTAGCCTTGGGGGGTGGGGCTGGCCGACTTCGTCCGCCGGACTCGGAATGGCGCGAAACTTTGCGAGCGGCCTCCGTGTGCCAAAAATAGGCCGCGGACACAGCCGCGCCAATAAATAACCGCCCGAAGGCCGGGGCGCTTTGTTCGTCCAGCGGAAAAAGGCCACAAAAACGGATGGGCTATAGCCTTGGGGGGTGGGGCTGGCCAACTTCGTCCGCCGGACTCGGAATAGCGCGAGACTTTGCGAGCGGCCTTCGTGTGCCAAAAATAGGCCGCGGGCACAGCCGCGCCCAAAAATAACTGCCCGGAGGCCGGGACGCCAAGTTCGTCCAGCGGAAAAAGGCCACAAAAACGGGTGGGCTATAGCCTTGGGGGGTGGGACTGGCCGACTTCGTCCGCCGGACTCGGAATGGCGCGAAACTTTGCGAGCGGCCTCCGTGTGCCAAAAATAGGCCGCGGACACAGCCGCGCCAATAAATAACCGCCTGAAGGCCGGGGCGCTTTGTTCGTCCAGCGGAAAAAGGCCACAAAAACGGGTGGGCTATAGCCTTGGGGGGTGGGGCTGGCCCACTTCGTCCGCCGGACTCGGAATAGCGCGAGACTTTGCGAGCGGCCTCCGTGTGCCAAAAATAGGCCACGGGCAAAGCCGCGCCCAAAAATAACCACCCGAAGGCCGGGCCGCCTAGTTCGTCCAGCGGAAAAAGGCCACAAAAACGGCGGGCTATAGCCTTGGTGGGTGGGGCTGGCCGACTTCGTCCGCCGGACTCGGAATGGCGCGGGACTTTGCGAGCAGCCTCCATGTGCCACACATAGGCCACGGGCACAGCAGCACCCAAAAATAACCGCCCGAAGGCCGGGGCGCCAAGTTCGTCCAGCGGAAAAAGGCCACAAAAACGGGTGGGCTATAGCCTTGGGGGGTGGGGCTGGCCGACTTCGTCCGCCGGACTCGGAATGGCGCGAAACTTTGCGAGCGGCCTCCGTGTGCCAAAAATAGGCCGCGGGCAAAGCCGCGCCCAAAAATAACCACCCGAAGGCCGGGCCGCCTAGTTCGTCCAGCGGAAAAAGGCCACAAAAACGGCGGGCTATAGCCTTGGTGGGTGGGGCTGGCCGACTTCGTCCGCCGGACTCGGAATGGCGCGGGACTTTGCGAGCAGCCTCCATGTGCCACACATAGGCCACGGGCACAGCAGCACCCAAAAATAACCGCCCGAAGGCCGGGGCGCCAAGTTCGTCCAGTGGAAAAAGGCCACAAAAACGGGTGGGCTAAAGCCTTGGGGGGTGGGGGTGGCCAACTTCGTCCGCCGGACTCGGAATGGCGGGAGACTTTGCGAGGGATTCCGTGTGCCAAAAATAGACCGCGGGCACAGCCGCGCCCAAAAATAACCGCCCGAAGGCCGGGGCGCAGAGTTCGTCCAGCGGAAAAAGGCCACAAAAATGGGTGGGCTATTGCCTTGGGGGCTGGGGCTGCCAACTTCGTCCGCCGGACTCGGAATGGCGCGAGACTTTGCGAGCGGCCTCCGTGTGCCAAAAATTGGGCGTGGGCACAGCCGCGCCTAAAACTAACCACCCGAAGGCCGGGGCGCCAAGTTCGTCCAGCGGAAAAAGGCCACAAAAACGGGTGGGCTATAGCCTTGGGGGGTGGGGCTGGCCGACTTCGTCCGCCGGACTCGGAATGGCGCGAAACTTTGCGAGCGGCCTCCGTGTGCCAAAAATAGGCCGCAGGCACAGCCGCGCCAATAAATAACCGCCCGAAGGCCGGGGCGCTTTGTTCGTCCAGCGGAAAAAGGCCACAAAAACGGGTGGGCTATAGCCTTGGGGGGTGGGGCTGGCCAACTTCGTCCGCCGGACTCGGAATAGCGCGAGACTTTGCGAGCGGCCTCCGTGTGCCAAAAATAGGCCGCGGGCAAAGCCGCGCCCAAAAATAACCACCCGAAGGCCGGGCCGCCTAGTTCGTCCAGCGGAAAAAGGCCACAAAAACGGGTGGGCTATAGCCTTGGTGGGTGGGGCTGGCCGACTTCGTCCGCCGGACTCGGAATGGCGCGGGACTTTGCGAGCGGCCTCCGTGTGCCAAAAATTGGGCGTGGGCACAGCCACGCCTAAAACTAACCACCCGAAGGCCGGGGCGCCAAGTTCGTCCAGCGGAAAAAGGCCACAAAAACGGGTGGGCTATAGCCTTGGGGGGTGGGGCTGGCCGACTTCGTCCGCCGGACTCGGAATGGCGCGAAACTTTGCGAGCGGCCTCCGTGTGCCAAAAATAGGCCGCGGGCACAGCCGCGCCAATAAATAACCGCCCGAAGGCCGGGGCGCTTTGTTCGTCCAGCGGAAAAAGGCCACAAAAACGGGTGGGCTATAGCCTTGGGGGGTGGGGCTGGCCAACTTCGTCCGCCGGACTCGGAATAGCGCGAGACTTTGCGAGCGGCCTCCGTGTGCCAAAAATAGGCCGCGGGCAAAGCCGCGCCCAAAAATAACCACCCGAAGGCCGGGCCGCCTAGTTCGTCCAGCGGAAAAAGGCCACAAAAACGGGTGGGCTATAGCCTTGGTGGGTGGGGCTGGCCGACATCGTCCGCCGGACTCGGAATGGCGCGGGACTTTGCGAGCAGCCTCCATGTGCCACACATAGGCCACGGCCACAGCAGCGCCCAAAAATAAACGCCCGATGGCCGGGGCGCCAAGTTCGTCCTGCGGAAAAAGGCCACAAAAACGGGTGGGCTATAGCCTTGGGGGGTGGGGCTGGCCAACTTCGTCTGCCGGACTCGGAATGGTGCGAGACTTTGCGAGCGGCCTCCGTGTGCCAAAAATAGGCCGCGGGCATGGCCGCGCCCAAAACTAACAGCCCGAAGGCCAGGGCGCCAAGTTCGTCCAGCGGAAAAAGGCCACACAAAACGGGTGGGCTATAGCCTTGGGGGGTGGGGCTGGCCGACTTCGTCCGCCGGACTCGGAATGGCGCGAAACTTTGCGAGCGGCCTCCGTGTGCCAAAAATAGGCCGCAGGCACAGCCGCGCCAATAAATAACCGCCCGAAGGCCGGGGCGCTTTGTTCGTCCAGCGGAAAAAGGCCACAAAAACGGGTGGGCTATAGCCTTGGGGGGTGGGGCTGGCCAACTTCGTCCGCCGGACTCGGAATAGCGCGAGACTTTGCGAGCGGCCTCCGTGTGCCAAAAATAGGCCGCGGGCAAAGCCGCGCCCAAAAATAACCACCCGAAGGCCGGGCCGCCTAGTTCGTCCAGCGGAAAAAGGCCACAAAAACGGGTGGGCTATAGCCTTGGTGGGTGGGGCTGGCCGACTTCGTCCGCCGGACTCGGAATGGCGCGGGACTTTGCGAGCAGCCTCCATGTGCCACACATAGGCCACGGGCACAGCAGCGCCCAAAAATAAACGCCCGATGGCCGGGGCGCCAAGTTCGTCCTGCGGAAAAAGGCCACAAAAACGGGTGGGCTATAGCCTTGGGGGGTGGGGCTGGCCAACTTCGTCTGCCGGACTCGGAATGGTGCGAGACTTTGCGAGCGGCCTCCGTGTGCCAAAAATAGGCCGCGGGCATGGCCGCGCCCAAAACTAACAGCCCGAAGGCCAGGGCGCCAAGTTCGTCCAGCGGAAAAAGGCCACACAAAACGGGTGGGCTATAGCCTTGGGGGGTGGGGCTGGCCAACTTCGTCCGCCGGACACAGAATGGCGCGAGACTTTGTGAGCGGCCAACGTGTGCCAAAAATCGGCCGCGGGCACAGCTGCACCCAAAAATAACCGCCCGAAGGCAGGGGCGCCAAGTTCGTCCAGCGGAAAAAGGCCACAAAAACGGGTGGGCTATAGCCTTGGGGGGTGGGGCTGGCAAAGTTCGTCCGCCGGACTCGGAATGGCGCGGGACTTTGCGAGCAGCCTCCATGTGCCACACATAGGCCACGGGCACAGCAGCACCCAAAAATAACCGCCCGAAGGCCGGGGCGCCAAGTTCGTCCAGCGGAAAAATGCCACAAAAACGGGTGGGCTAAAGCCTTGGGGGGTGGGGGTGGCCAACTTCGTCCGCCGGACTCGGAATGGCGCGAGACTTTGGGAGCGGCCTCCGTGTGCCGAAAATAGGCCCCGGGCACAGCCGCGCCCAAAAATAACTACCCGAAGGCCGGGGCACCAAGTTCGTCCAGCGGAAAAAGGCCACAAAAACGGGTGGGCTATAGCCTTGGGGGGTGGGTCTGGCCAACGTCGTCCGCCGGACTCGGAATGGCGCGAGACTTTGCGAGCGCCTCCGTGTGCCAAAAATAGGCCGCGGACACAGCCGAGCCCAAAAATAACCGCCCGAAGGCCGGGGCGCCAAGTTCGTCCAGCGGAAAAAGGCCACAAAAACCGGTGGGCTATAGGCTTGGGGCGTGGGGCTGCCCAACTTCGTCCGCCAGACTCGGAATGGCACGAGACTTTGTGAGGCGCCTCCGTGTGCCAAAAATAGGCCGCGGGTACAGCCGCCCCCGAAAATAACCGCCCGAACACCGGCGCGCCAAGTTCGTCCAGCGGAAAAAGGGCACAAAAAATGGTGGGCTATAGCTTTGGGGGGTGTGGCTGGCCAACTTCGTCCGCCGGACTCGAAATGGCGCGAGACTTTGCGAGGCACCTCCGTGTCCTAAAAATAGGCCGCGGGCACAGTCGCCTCCAAAAATAACCACCTGATGGCCGGGGCACCAAGTTCGTCCAGCGGAAAAAGGCCACAAAAACGGGTGGGCTATAGCCTTGGGGGGTGGGGCTGGCCAACTTCGTCCGCCGGACTCGGAATGGCACGAGACTTTGCGAGGCACCTCCGTGTGCCAAAAATAGGCCGCGGACACAGCCGCGCCCAAAAATAACGGCCCGAAGGCCGGGGCGCCAAGTTCGTCCAGCGGAAAAAGGCCACAAAACCGGGTGGGCTATAGCCTTGGGGGTGGGGTTGGCGAACTTCGTCCGCCGGACTCGGAATGGCGCGAGACTTTGCGAGGCGCCTCCGTGTGCCAAAAATAGGCTACGGGAACAGCCGCGCATAAAAATAACCTGGCGAAGGCCGGGACGCCAAGTTCGTCCAGCGGAAAAAGTCCACAAAAATGGGTGGCCTATAGCCTTGGGGGGTGGGGCAGGCCAACTTCGTCCGCTGGACTCGGAATGGCGCGAGACTTTGCGAGGCACCTCCGTGTGCCAAAAATAGGCCGCGGACACAGCCGTGCCCAAAAATTAACGGCCCGAAGGCCGGGGCGCCAAGTTCGTCCGGCGGAAAAAGGCCACAAAACCGGGTGGGCTATAGCCTTGGGGGGTGGGGCTGGCCAAGTTCGTCCGCCAAACTCGGAATTGCGCGAGACTTTGCGAGGCGCCTCCGTGGGCCAAAAATAGGCTACGGGCACAGCCGCGCCCAAAAATAACCTCGCGAAGGCCGGGACGCCAAGTTCGTCCAGCGGAAAAAGTCCACAAAAACGGGTGGGCTATAGCCTTGGGGGGTGGGGATGGCCAACTTCGTCCGCTGGACTCGGAATGGCGTGAGACTTTGCGAGGCACCTCCGTGTGCCAAAAATAGGCCGCGGACACAGCCGCGCCCAAAAATTAACGGCCCGAAGGCCGGGGCGCCAAGTTCGTCCGGCGGAAGAAGGCCACAAAACCGGGTGGGCTATAGCCTTGGGGGGTGGGGCTTGCCAAGTTCGTCCGCCGTACTCGGAATGGCGCGAGACTTTGCGAGGCGCCTCCGTGTGCCAAAAATAGGCAGCGGGGAAAGCCGCGCCCAATAATAACAGCCCGAAGGCCGTGACGTCAAGTTCGTCCAGCGGAAAAAGGCCACAAAAACGGGTGGGCTATAGCCTTGGGGGGTGGGGCTGGCCAACTTCGTCTGCCGGACTCGGAATGCCGCGAGACTTTGCGAGGGGCCTCCTTGTGCCAAAAATAGGCAGCAGGCAAAGCCGCACCCAAAAATAACAGCCCGAAGGCCGGGGCGCCAAGTTCGTCCAGCGGAAAAAGGCCACAAAAACGGGTGGGCTATAGCCTCGGGGGGTGGGGCTGGCCAACTTCGTCCGCCGGACTCGGAATGCCGCGAGACTTTGCGAGGGGCCTCTGTGTGATAAAAATAGGCTGCGGGCAAAGCCGCGCCCGAAGGCCGGGGCGCCAAGTTCGTCCAGCGGAAAAAGGCCACAAAAACAGGTGGGCTATAGCCTTGCGGGGTGGGGCTGGCTAACTTCGTCCCCCGGACTCGGAATGCCGCGAGAATTTGCGAGGGGACTCCGTGTGCCAAAAATAGGCTGCGGACAAAGTCACGCCCAAAAATAACCGCCCGAAGGCCGGGGCGAGAAGTTCGTCCAGCGGAAAAAGGCCACAAAAACGGGTGGGCTATAGACTTGGCGGCTGGGGCTGGCCAACTTCGTCCGCCGGACTCGGAATGCTGCGAGACTTTGCGAGGGGCCTCCGTGTGGCAAAAATAGGCCACGGGCAAAGCCGCGCCCAAAAATAACCGCCCGAAGGCCGGGGCGCCAATTTCGTCCAGCGGAAAAAGGCCACAAAAACGGGTGGGCTATAGCCTTGGGGGGTGGGGCTGGCCAACATCGTCCTCCGGACTCGGAATGCTGCGAGAATTTGCGAGGGGCCTCCGTGTACCCAAAATAGGCCGCTGACAAAGCCGCGCCCAAAAATAACTGCCCGAAGGCCGGGGCGCCAAGTTCGTCCAGCGGAAAAAGGCCACAAAAACGGGTGGGCTATAGCCTTGGGGGGTGGGGCTGCCCAACTTCGTCCGCCGGACTCGGAATAACGCGAGACTTTGCGAGGGGCCTCCGTGAGCCAAAACTAGGCCGCCGGCAAAGCCGTACCCAAAAATAACCGCCCGAAAGCCGGGGCGCCAAGTTCGTCCAGCGGAACAAGGCCACAAAAACGGGTGGGCTATAGCCTTGGGGGGTGGGGCTGGCCAACTTCGTCCGCCGGACTCGGAATCCCGCGAGACTTTGTGAGGGGCCTCCTTGAGCCAAGAATAGGCCGCGGGCAAACCCGCACACAAAAATAACCGCCCGAAGGCCAGGGCGCCAAGTTCGTCCAGCGGAAAAAGGCCACAAAAACGGGTGGGCTATAGCCTTGCGGGGTGGGGACGGCCTACTTCGTCCGCCGGACTCGGAATGCCGCGAGACTTTGTGAGGGTCCTCCATGAGCCAAGAATAGGCCGCGGTCGAAGCCGCACCCAAAAATAACCACCCGAAGGCCGGGGCGCCAAGTTCGTCCAGCGGAAAAAGGCCACAAAAACGGGTGGGCTATAGCCTTGGGGGGTGGGGCTGGCCAACTTCGTCCGCCGGACTCGGAATCCCGCGAGACTTTGCGAGGGGCCTCCTTGAGCAAAGAATAGGCCGCGGGCAAAGCCGCACACAAAAATAACCGCCCGAAGGCCGGGGGCCAAGTTCGTCCAGCGGAAAAAGGCCACAAAAACGGGTGGGCTATAGCCTTGGGGGGTGGGACTGGCCGACTTCGTCCGCCAGACTCGGAATGCCGCGAGACTTTGCGAGGATCCTCCGTGAGCCAAAACTAGGCCGCGGGCAAAGCCGCGCCCAAAAATAACCGCCCGAAGGCCGGGGCGCCAAGTTCGTCCAGCGGAAAAAGGCCACAAAAACGGGTGGGCTATAGCCTTGGGGGGTGGGGCTTGCCAACTTCGTCCGCCGGACTCAGAATGCCGCGAGACTTTGTGAGGGTCCTCCATGAGCCAAGAATAGGCCGCGGTCGAAGCCGCACCGAAAAATAACCGCCCGAAGGCCGGGGCGCCAAGTTCGTCCAGCGGAAAAAGGCAACAAAAACGGGTGGGTTAGCCTTGGGGGGTGGGGCTGGCCGACTTCGTCCGCCGGACTCGGAATGGCTCGAGACTTTGCGAGCGGCCTCCGTGTACCAAAAATAGGCCGCGGCCACAGCCGCGCCCAAAAATAACCACCCGAAGGCCGGGGCGCCAATTCGTCCAGCGGAGAAAGGCCACAAAAACGGGTGGGCTATAGCCTTGGGGGGTTGGGCTGGCCAACTTCGTCCGCCGGACTCGGAATGCCGTAAGATTTTGCGAGGGGCCTCCGTGTGCCAAAAATAGGCCGCGGGCAAAGCCGCGCCCAAAAATAACAGCCCGAAGGCCGGGGCGCCAAGTTCGTCCAGCGGAAAAAGGCCACAAAAACGGGTGGGCTATAGCCTTGGGGGATGGGGCTGGCCGACTTCGTCCGCCGGACTCGGAATGCCGCGAGACTTTGCGAGGGGCCTCCGTGAGCCAAAACTAGGCCGCGGGCAAAGCCGTACCCAAAAATAACCGCCCGAAGGCCGGGGCGCCAAGTTCGTCCAGCGGAACAAGGCCACAAAAACGGGTGGGCTATAGCCTTGGGGGGTGGGGCTGGCCAACTTCGTCCGCCGGACTCAGAATGCCGCGAGACTTTGTGAGGGTCCTCCATGAGCCAAGAATAGGCCGCGGTCGAAGCCGCACCCAAAAATAACCGCCCGAAGGCCGGGGCGCCAAGTTCGTCCAGCGGAAAAAGGCAACAAAAACGGGTGGGTTAGCCTTGGGGGGTGGGGCTGGCCGACTTCGTCCGCCGGACTCGGAATGGCTCGAGACTTTGCGAACGGCCTCCGTGTACCAAAAATAGGCCGCGGCCACAGCCGCGCCCAAAAATAACCACCCGAAGGCTGGGGCGCCAAATTCGTCCAGCGGAAAAAGTCCACAAAAACGGGTGGGCTATAGCCTTGGGGGGTGGGGCTGGCCAACTTCGTCCGCCGGACTCGGAATCCCGCGAGACTTTGCGAGGGGCCTCCGTGAGCCAAAAATAAGACGCGGGCAAAGCCGTACCCAAAAACAACCGCCCGAAGGCCGGGGCGCCAAGTTCGTCCAGCGGAACAAGGCCACAAAAACGGGTGGGCTATAGCCTTGGGGGGTGGGGCTGGCCAACTTCGTCCGCCGGACTCGGAATCCCGCGAGACTTTGCGAGGGGCCTCCTTGAGCAAAGAATAGGCCGCGGGCAAAGCCGCACACAAAAATAACCGCCCGAAGGCCGGGGGCCAAGTTCGTCCAGCGGAAAAAGGCCACAAAAACGGGTGGGCTATAGCCTTGGGGGGTGGGACTGGCCGACTTCGTCCGCCAGACTCGGAATGCCGCGAGACTTTGCGAGGGGCCTCCGTGAGCCAAAACTAGGCCGCGGGCAAAGCTGCACCCAAAAATAACCGCCCGAAGGCCGGGGCGCCAAGTTCGTCCAGCGGAAAAAGGCCACAAAAACGGGTGGGCTATAGCCTTGGGGGGTGGGGCTGCCCAACTTCGTCCGCCGGACTCGGAATGGCGCGAGACTTTGCGAACGGCCTCCGTGTGCCAAAAATAGGCCGCGGGCACAGCCACGCCCAAAAATAACCGCCCGAAGGCCGGGGCGCCAAGTTCGTCCAGCGGAAAAAGTCCACAAAAACGGGTGGGCTATAGCCTTGGGGGGTGGGGCTGGCCAACTTCGTCCGCCGGACTCGGAATGGCATGAGACTTTGCGAGTCGCCTCCGTATGTTAAAACTAGGCCACGGGCACAGCCACGCCCAAAAATAACCGCCCGAAGGCCGGGGCGCCAAGTTCGTCCAGCGGAAAAAGGCCACAAAAACGGGTGGGCTATAGCCTTGGGGGGTGGGGCTGGCCAACTTCGTCCGCCGGATTCGGAATGGCGCAACATATTACGAAGCACCTCTGTGTGCCAAAAATAGGCCGTGGGAACAGCCGCGCCCAAAAATAACTGCCCGAAGGCTGGGGCGCCAAGTTCGTCCAGCGGAAAAAGGCCACAAAAACCGGTGGGCTATAGCCTTGGGGGGTGGGGCTGGCCAACTTCGTCCGCCGGACTCGGAATGGCGCGTGACATTGTGAGGCACCTCCGTGTGCCAAAAATAGTCCGCGGGCACAGCCACGTCCAAAAATAACCCCCCGAAGGGCGGGGCGCCATGTTCGTCCAGCGGAAAAACGCCACAAAAACGGGTGGGCTATAGCCTTGGGGGGTGGGGCTGGCCAACTTCGTCCGCCGTACTCGGAATGGCGCGAGACCTTGCGAGGCACCTCCGTGTGCTAAAAATAGGCCGCGGGCACAGCCGCGTCCAAAAATAACCACCCGAAGGCCGGGGGGCCAAGTTCGTCCAGCGGAAAAAGGCCACAAAAACAGGTGGGCTATAGCCTTGGGGGGTGGGGCTGGCCGACTTCGTCCGCCGGACTCGGAATGGCGCGAGACTTTGCAAGGCGCCTCCGTGAACCAAAAATCGGCAACGGGCACAGTCGCGCCCAAAATTAACCACCCGAAGGCCGTGGCGCCAATTTCGTCCAGCGGAAAAAGGTCACAAAAACGGGTGGGCTATAGCCTTGGGCGGTGGGGCCGGCCAACTTCGTCCCCAGGACTCGGAATGGCGCGAGACTTTGCGAGGCACCTCCGTATGCCAAAACTAGGCTGCGGGCACAGCCGTGCCCAATAATAACGGCCCGAAGGCCGGGGCGCCAAGTTCATCCAGCGGAAAAAGGTCACAAAAATGGGTGGGCTATAGCCTTGGGGGGTGGGGCTGGCCAACTTCGTCTGCCGGACTCGTAATGGCGCGAGACTTTGCGAGGCACCTCCGTGTACCAAAAATAGGTAACGGGCACAGTCGCGCCCAAAAATAACCGCCCGAAGGCCGGGGCGCCAAGTTCGTCCAGCGGAAAAAGGCCACAAAAACGGGTGGGCTATAGCCTTGGGGGTCGGGACTGGCCAACTTCATCCGCCGTACTCCGAATGGTGCGAGTCTTCGCGAGGTGCCTCCGTGTGCCAAAAATAGGGCACGGACACAGCCACGCCCAAAAATAACCTCCCGAAGGCCGGGGCGCAAAGTTCGTCCCGCGGAAAAAGCCCACAAAAACGGGTGGGCTATAGCCTTGGGGGGTGGGGCTGGCCAACTTCGTCCGCCGGACTCAGAATTGCGCGAGACTTTGCGAGGCGCCTCCGTGTGCCAAAAATAGGCCGCGGGCACAGCCGAGCCCAAAAATAACCGCCCGAAGGCCGGGGCGGCAAGTTCGTCCATCGGAAAAAGGCCACAAAAACGGGTGGGCTATAGCCTTGGGGGGTGGGGCTGGCCAACTTCGTCCGCCGGACTCGGAATGGCATGAGACTTTGCGAGTCGCCTCCGTATGTTAAAACTAGGCCACGGGCACAGCCACGCCCAAAAATAACCGCCCGAAGGCCGGGGCGCCAAGTTCGTCCAGCGGAAAAAGGACACAAAAACGGGTGGGCTATAGCCTTGGGGGGCGGGGCTGGCCTACTTCGTCCGCTGTACTCCGAATGGCGCGAGACTTCGCGAGGTGCCTCTGTGTGCCAAAAATAGGTCGTGGGCGCAGCCGCGCCCAAAAATAACCTCTCGAAGGCCGGGGCGCCAAGTTCGTCCAGCGGAAAAAGGCCACAAAAACGGGTGGGCTATAGCCTTGGGGGGTGGGGCTGGCCAACTTCGTCCGCCGGACTCGGAATGGCGCGTGACATTGTGAGGCACCTCCGTGTGCCAAAAATAGTCCGCGGGCACAGCCACGTCCAAAAATAACCCCCCGAAGGGCGGGGCGCCATGTTCGTCCAGCGGAAAAACGCCACAAAAACGGGTGGGCTATAGCCTTGGGGGGTGGGGCTGGCCAACTTCGTCCGCCGGACTCGGAGTGGCATGAGACTTTGCGAGGCACCTCCGTATGCCAAAACTAGACCGTGGGCACAGCCGCGCCCAAAAATAACCGGCCGAAGGCCAAGGCGCCAAGTTCGTCCAGCGGAAAAAGGCCACAAAAACGGGTGGGCTATAGCCTTGGGGGGTGGGGCTGGCGAACTTCGTCCGCCGGACTCGGAATGGCATGACACTTTGCGAGGCACCTCGGTATGCCAAAACTAGGCCGCGGGCACAGCCGCGCCCAAAAATAACCGCCCGAAGGCCGGGGCGCCAAGTTCGTCCAGCGGAAAAAGGCCACAAAAACAGGTGGGCTATAGCCTTGGGGGGTGGGGCTGGCCTACTTCGTCCGCCGGATTCGGAATGGCGCGACATAATACGGGGCACCTCTGTGCGCCAAAAATAGGCCGTGGGAACAGCCGCGCCCAAAAATAACCGCCCGAAGGCCGGGGCGCGAAGTTCGTCCAGCGGAAAAAGGCCACAAAAACGGGTGGGCTATAGCCTTGGGGGGTGGGGCTGGCCAACTTCATCCGCCGGACTCGGAATGGCGCGAGACTTTGCGAGGCGCCTCCGTGTACCAAAAATAGGCAACGTGCACAGTCGCGCCCAAAAATAACCGCCCGAAGGCCGGGGCGCCAAGTTCGTCCAGCGGAAAAAGCCCACAAAAACGGGTGGGCTATAGCCTTGGGGGGTGGGGCTGGCCAACTTCGTCCGCCGGACTCGGAATGGCGCGAGACTTTGTGAGGCACTTCCATGTACCAAAAATAGGCAATGGGCACAGTCGCGCCCAAAAATAACCGCCCGAAGGCCGGGGCGCCAAGTTCGTCCAGCGGAAAAAGGCCACAAAAACGGGTGGGCTATAGCCTTTGGGGGCGGGGCTAGCCTACTTCGTCCGCCGTACTCCGAATGGCGCGAGACTTTGCGAGGTGCCTCCGTGTGCCAAAAATAGGGCGCGGGCACAGCCGTACCCAAAAATAACCTCCCGAAGGCCGGGGCGCCAAGTTCGTCCAGCGGAAAAAGGCCACAAAAACGGGTGGGCTATAGCCTTGGGGGGTGGGGCTGGCCGACTTCGTCCGCCGGACTCGGAATGGCGCGAGACTTTGCGAGTCGCCTCCGTGTACCAAAAATAGGCAACGGGCACAGTTGCGCCCAAAAATAACCTCCCGAAGGCCGGGGCGCCAAGTTCGTCCAGCGGAAAAAGGCCACAAAAATGGGTGGGCTATAGCCTTGGGGGGTGGGGCTGGCCGACTTCGTCCGCCGGACTCGGAATGGCGCGAGACTTTGCGAGTTGCCTCCGTGTACCAAAAATAGGCAACGGGCACAGCCGCGCCCAAAAATAACCTCCCAAAGGCCGGGGCGGCAAGTTCGTCCATCGGAAAAAGGCCACCAAAACGGGTGGGCTATAGCCTTGGGGGGTGGGGCTGGCCAACTTCGTCCGCCGGACTCGGAATGGTGCGTGACGTTGCGAGGCACCTCTGTGTGCCAAAAATAGGCCGCGGGCACAGCCGAGCCCAAAAATAACCGCCCGAAGGCCGGGGCGGCAAGTTCGTCCATCGGAAAAAGGCCACAAAAACGGGTGGGCTATAGCCTTGGGGGGTGGGGCTGGCCAACTTCGTCCGCAGAACTCGGAAGGGTGCGTGACGTTGCGAGGCACCTCTGTGTGCCAAAACTAGGCCGCGGGCACAGCCGCGCCCAAAAATAACCGCCCGAAGGCTGGAGCGCCAAGTTCGTCCAGCGGAAAAAGCCCACAAAAACGGGTGGGCTATAGCCTTGGGGGGTGGGGCAGGCCGACTTCGTCCGCCGGACTCGGAATGGCGCGAACCTTTGTGAGGCACCTCCGTGTGCCAAAATTAGGCCGCGAGCACAGCTGTGCCCAAAAATAACCGCCCGAAGGCCGGGGCGCCAAGTTCCTCCAGCGGAAAAAGCCCACAAAAACGGGTGGGCTATAGCCTTGGGGGGTGGGGCTGGCCAACTTCGTCCGCCGGACTCGGAATGGTGCGAGACTTTGCGAGGCACCTCCGTGTGACAAAAATAGGTCGCGGACACAGCCGCGCCCAAAAATAACAGCCCGAAGGCCGGAGCGCCAAGTTCGTCCAGCGGAAAAATCCCACAAAAACGGGTGGGCTATAGCCTTGGGGGGTGGGGTTGGCCAACTTCGTCCGCCGGACTCGGAATGGCGCGAGACTTTGCGAGGCACCTCCGTGTGCCAAAAATAGGCCGCAGGCACAGCCGCGTCCAAAAATAACCGCCCGATGGCGGGGGGGCCAAGTTCGTCCAGCGGAAAAAGCCCACAAAAACGGGTGGGCTATAGCCTTGGCGGGTGGGGTTGGCCAACTTCGTCCGCCGGACTCGGAATGGCGTGAGACTTTGCGAGGCACCTCCATGTGCCAAAATTAGGACGCGAGCACAGCCGCGGCCAAAAATAACCGCCCGAAGGCTGGGGCGCCAAGTTCGTCCAGCGGAAAAATCCCACAAAAAAGGGTGGGCTATAGCCTTGGGGGGTGGGGCTGGCCCACTTCGTCCGCCGGACACGGAATGGCGCGAGGCTTTGCGAGATGCCTCCGTGTGCCAAAAATAGGCCGTGGGCGCAGCCGCGCACAAAAATAACCGCCCGAAGGCCGGGGCGCCAAGTTCGTCCAGCGGAAAAAGGCCACAAAAACGGGTGGGCTATAGCCTTGGGGTGTGGGGCTGGCCCACTTCGTCCGCCGTACTCGGAATGGCGCGGTACTTTGTGAGGTGCCTCCGTGTGGCAAAAATAGGCCGCGGGCACAGCCGCGCAAAAAAATAACCGGCCGAAGGCCGGGGCGCCAAGTTCGTCCAGCGGAAAAAGGCCACAAAAACGGGTGGGCTATAGCCTTGGGGGGTGGGGTTGGCCAACTTCGTCCGCCGGACTCGGAATGGTGCGAGACTTTGCGAGGCACCTCCGTGTGCCAAAAATAGGCCGCAGGCACAGCCGCGTCCAAAAATAACCGCCCGATGGCGGGGGCGCCAAGTTCGTCCAGCGGAAAAATCCCACAAAAACGGGTGGGCTATAGCCTTGGGGGGTGGGGCTGGCCCACTTCGTCCGCCGGACTCGGAATGGCGCGAGGCTTTGCGAGACGCCTCCGTGTGCCAAAAATAGGCCGCGGGCGCAGCCACGCACAAAAATAACCGCCCGAAGGCCGGGGCGCCAAGTTCGTCCAGCGGAAAAAGGCCACAAAAACGGGTGGGCTATAGCCTTGGGGTGTGGGGCTGGCCCACTTCGTCCGCCGGACTCGGAATGGCGCGGTACTTTGCGAGGTGCCTCCGTGTGGCAAAAATAGGCCGCGGGCACAGCCGCGCCAAAAAATAACCGCCCGACGGCCGGGGCGCCAAGTTCGTCCAGCGGAAAAAGGCCACAAAAACGGGTGCGCTATAGCCTTGGGGAGTGGGGCTGGCCAACTTCGTCAGCCGGTCTCGGAATGGCGCGAGACTTTGCGAGGCACCTCCATGTGCCAAAAATAGGTCGCGGGCACAGCCGCTTCCAAAAATAACAGCCCGAAGGCTGGAGCGCCAAGTTCGTCCAGCGGAAAAAGGCCACAAAAACGGGTGGACTATAGCCTTGGGGGGTGGGGCTGGCCAACTTCGTCCGCCGGACTCGGAATGGAGCGAGACTTTGCGAGGCACCTCCGTGTGCCAAAAATAGGCCACGTGCATAGCCGCGCCCAAAAATAACTGCCCGAAGGCCGGGGCGCCAAGTTCGTCCAGCGGAAAAAGGCCACAAAAACGGGTGGGCTATAGCCTTGGGGTGTGGGGCTGGCCCACTTCGTCCGCCGGACTCGGAATGGCGCGGTACTTTGCGAGGTGCCTCCGTGTGGCAAAAATAGGCTGCGGGCACAGCCGTGCCCAATAATAACCGCACGAAGGCCGGGACGCCAAGTTCGTCCAGCGGAAAAAGGCCACAAAAACGGGTGGGCTATAGCCTTATGGGGTGGGGCTGGCCAACTTCGTCCGCCGGACTCGGAATGGAGCGAGACTTTGCGAGGCACCTCCGTGTGCCAAAAATAGGCCGCGTGCATAGCCACGCCCAAAAATAACTGCCCGAAGGCCGGGGCGCCAAGTTCGTCCGGCGGAAAAAGCCCAAAAAAACGGGTGGGCTATAGCCTTGGGGGGTGGGGCTGGCCGACTTCCTTCGCCGGACTCGGAATGGCGCGAGACTTTGCGAGGCGCCTCCGTGTGCCAAAAATAGGCCGCGGACAAAGCCGCACCCAAAAATAACCGCCCGAAGGCCGGGGCGCCAAGTTCGTCCAGGAAAAAAAGGCCACAAAAACGGGTGGGCTATAGCCTTGGGGGGTGGGGCTGGCCAACTTCGTCCGCCGGACTCGGAATGGCGCGAGACTTTACAAGGCGCCTCCGTGTGCCAAAAATAGGCCATGGGCAAAGCCGCGCCCAAAAATGACTGCCCGAAGGCCGGGGCACCAAGTTCGTCCATCAGAAAAAGGCCACAAAAACGGGTGGGGTATAGCCTTGGGGGGTGTGGCTGGCGCACTTCGTCCGCCGGACTCGGAATGGCGCGAGACTTTGCGAGGCACCTCCGTGTGCCAAAACTAGGCCGTGGGTACAGCCGCGCACAAAAATAACCACTCGAAGGCTGGGGCGCCAAGTTCGTCCAGCGGCAAAAGGCCACAAAAACGAGTGGGCTATAGCCTTGGGGGGTGGGGCTGGCCAACTTCGTCCGCCGGACTCTGAATTGCGCGAGGCTTTGCGAGGCGCCTCCATTTGCCAAAAATAGGCCGCGGGTACAACCGCGCCCAAAAATAACCAGCCGAAGGCTGGGGCGACAAGTTCGTCCAGCGGGGAAAGCCCACAAAAACGGGTGGGCTATAGCCTTGGGGGGTGGGGCTGGCCAACTTCGTCCGCCGGACACGGAATGGCGCGAGACTTTGCGAGGTGCCTCCGTGGTCCAAAAATAGGCCGCAGGCACAGCCGCGCACAAAAATAACCTCCCGAAGGCTGGTGCGCCAAGTTCGTCCAGCGGAAAAAGGCCACAAAAACGGGTGGGCTATAGCCTTGGGGAGTGGGGCTGGCCAACTTCGTCAGCCGGACTCGGAATGGCGCGAGACTTTGCAAGGCACCTCCATGTGCCAAAAATAGGCCGCGGGCACAGCCGTACCCAAAAATAACCGCCCGAAGGCCGGGGCGCCAAGTTCATCCAACGGAAAAAGCCCACAAAAACGGGTGGGCTATAGCCTTGGGGGGTGGGGCTGGCAAACTTCGTCCGCCGGACTCGGAATGGCGCGAGACTTTGCGAGGCACCTCCGTGTACCAAAACTAGGCCGTGGGCACAGCCGCGCACAAAAATAACCATCCGAAGGCTGGGGCGCCAAGTTCGTCCAGCGGAAAAAGGCCACAAAAACGGGTGGGCTATAGCCTTGGGGGGTTGGGCTGGCCAACTTCGTCCGCCGGACTCGGAATGGCGCGAGACTTTGCGATGCACCTTCGTGTGCCAAAAATAGGCCGCGGGTACAGCCGCGCCCAAAAATAACCAGCCGAAGGCCGGGGCGACAAGTTCGTCCAGCGGAAAAAGCCCACAAAAACGGGTGGGCTATAGCCTTGGGGGGTGGGGCTGGCCAACTTCGTCCGCCGGACTCGGAATGGAGCGAGACTTTGCGAGGCGCCTCCGTGTGCCAAAAATAGGCCGCGGGCACAGCCGCGCGCAAAAAAAACCGCCCGAAGGCCGGGGCGCCATGTTCGTCCGGCGGAAAAAGCCCAAAAAAACGGGTGGGCTATAGCCTTGGGGGGTGGGGCTGGCCGACTTCCTTCGCCGGACTCGGAATGGCGCGAGACTTTATGAGGCGCCTCCGTGTGCCAAAATTAGGCTGCGGACAGAACCGCTCCCAAAAATAACCGCCCGAAGCCCGGGGCGCCAAGTTCGTCCAGCGGAAAAAGCCCGCAAAAACGGGTGGGCTATAGCCTTGGGGAGTGGGGCTGGCCCACTTCGTCCGCCGGACTCCGAATGGCGCGAGACTTTGCGAGGCTCCTCCGTGTGCCAAAAATAGGCCGCGAGCAGAGCCGCGCCCAAATATAACCGCCCGAAGGCCGGGGCGCCATGTTCGTCCAGCGGAAAAAGGCCACAAAAACGGGTGGGCTATAGGCTTGGGGGGTGGGGCTCGCCAACTTCGTCCGCCGGACTCGGAATGGCGCGAGGCTTTGCGAGGCGCCTCCGTGTGCCAAAAATAGTCCGCGGGCACAGCCACGTCCAAAAATAACCGCCCGAAGGCCGGGGAGCCAAGTTCGTCCAGCAGAAAAAGGCCACAAAAACGGGTGGGTTATAGCCTTGGGGGGTGGGGCTGGCAAACTTCGTCTGCCGGACTCGGAATGGCGCGAGACTTTGTGAGGCGCCTCCGTGTGCCAAAAATAGGCCGCGGGCACAGCCGCGCCAAAAAATAACCGCCCGAAGTCCGGGGCGCCATGTTCGTCCAGCGGAAAAAGCCCACAAAAACGGGTGGGCTATAGCCTTGGGGGGTGGGGCTGGCCGACTTCCTCCGCCGGACTCGGAATGGCGCGAGACTTTGCGAGGCGCCTCTGTGTGCCAAAAATAGGCCGTGGGCACAGCCGCGCCTAAAAATAACTGCCCGAAGGCCGGGTTGCAAAGTTCGTCCAGCGGAAAAAGCCCACAAAAACGGGTGGGCTATAGCCTTGGGGGGTGGGGCTGGCCAACTTCGTCCGCCGGACTCAGAATGGCGCGAGACTTTGCGAGGTGCCTCCGTGTGCCAAAATTAGGCCGCGAGCAGAGCCGCGCCCAAATATAACCGCCCGAAGGCCGGGGCACCATGTTCGTCCAGCGGCAAAAGGCCACAAAAACGGGTGGGCTATAGGCTTGGCGGGTGGGGCTGGCGAACTTCGTCCGCCGGACTCGGAATGGCGCGAGACTTTGCGAGGCGCCTCCATGTGCCAAAAATAGGCGGCGGGCACAGCCGCGCCAAAAAATAACCACCCGAAGTCGGGGGCGCCATGTTCGTCCAGCGGAAAAAGCCCACAAAAACGGGAGGGCTATAGCCTTGGGGGGTGGGGCTGGCCCACTTCGTCCGCCGGACTCGAAATGGCGCGAGACTTTGCGAGGCACCTCCGTGTGCCAAAAATAGGCCACGGGCACAGCCGCACCCAAAAATAACCGCCCGAAGGCCGGGGCGCCAAGTTCGTCCCGCGGAAAAAGGCCACAAAAACGGGTGGGCTACAGCCTTGGGGGGTGGGGCTGGCCAACTTCGTCCGCCGGACTCGGAATGGCGCGATACTTTGCGAGGCACCTCTGTGTGCCAAAACTAGGCCGCGGGCACAGCCGCGCCCAAAAATAACCGTCCGAAGGCCGGGCGCCAAGTTCGTCCAGCGGAAAAAGGCCACAAAAACGGGTGGGCTACAGCCTTGGGGGGTGGGGCTGGCCAACTTCGTCCGCCGGACTCGGAATGGCGCGAGACTTTGCGAGGCACCTCCATGTGCCAAACATAGGCCGCGGGCACAGTCGCGCCCAAAAAATAACCGCCCGAAGTCCGGGCGCCATGTTCGTCCAGCGGAAAAAGCCCACAAAAACGGGTGGGCTATAGCCTTGGGGGGTGGGGCTGGCCGACTTCCTCCGCCGGACTCGGAATGGCGCGAGACTTTGCGAGGCGCCTCTGTGTGCCAAAAATAGGCCGTGGGCACAGCCGCGCCTAAAAATAACTGCCCGAAGGCCGGGTTGCAAAGTTCGTCCAGCGGAAAAAGCCCACAAAAACGGGTGGGCTATAGCCTTGGGGGGTGGTGCTGGCCAACTTCGTCCGCCGGACTCGGAATGGCGCGAGAGTTTACGAGGCACCTCCGTGTGCCAAAATTAAGCCGTGGGCACAGCCGCTCCCAAAAATAACCGCCCGAAGGCCGGGGCGCCAAGTTCGTCCAGCGGAAAAAGGCCACAAAAACGGGTGGGCTATAACCTTGGGGGCTGGGGCTGGCCAACTTCATCCGCCGAACTCGGAATGCCGCCAGACTTTGCAAGGCACCTCCGTGTGCCAAAAATAGGCCGCGGGCACAGCCACGCCCAAAAATAAACGCCCGAAGCCCGGGGCGCCAAGTTCGTCCAGCGGAAAAAGACTACAAAAACGGGTGGGCTATATCCTTCGGGGGTGGGGCTCGCCAACTTCGTCCGCCGGACTCGGAATGGCGCGAGACTTTGCGAGGTGCCTCCGTGAGCCAAAAATAGGCCGCGGTCACAGCCGAACCCAAAAATAACCGCCCGAAGGCCGGGGCGCCAAGTTCGTCCAACGGAAAAAGCCCACAAAAGCGGGTGGGCTATAGCCTTGGGGGGTGGGGCTGGCCCACTTCGTCCGCCGGACTCGGAATGGCGCGAGACTTTGCGAGGCGCCTCCGTGTACCAAAAATAGGCCACGGGCACAGCCGCACCCAAAAATAACCGCCCGAAGGCCGGGGCGCAAAGTTCGTCCCGCGGAAAAAGGCCACAAAAACGGGTGGGCTACAGCGTTGGGGGGTGGGGCTGGCCAACTTCGTCCGCCGGACTCGGAATGGCGCGAGACTTTGCGAGGCACCTCCATGTGCCAAACATAGGCCGCGGGCACAGTCGCGCCCAAAAATAACCGTCCGAAGGCGGGGCGCCAAGTTCGTCCAGCGGAAAAAGCCCGCAAAAACGGTTGGGCTATAGCCTTGGGGGGTGGCGCTGGCCAACTTCGTCCGCCGGACTCGGAATGGCGCGAGACTTTGCGAGGCACCTCCATGTGCCAAAAATAGGCTGCGGGCACAGCCGCGCCAAAAAATAACCGCCCGAAGTCCGGGGCGCCAAGTTCGTCCAGCGGAAAAAGCCCACAAAAACGGGCGGGCTATAGCCTTGGGGGGTGGGGCTGCCCACTTCGTCCGCCGGACTCGGAATGGCGCGAGACTTTGCGAGGCGCCTCCGTGTGCCAAAAATAGGCCGCGGGCACAGCCGCACCCAAAAATAACTGCCCGAAGGCCGGGGCGCCAAGTTCGTCCAACGGAAAAAGCGCACAAAAGCGGGTGGGCTATAGCCTTGGGGGGTGGGGCTGGCCCATTTCGTCCGCCGGACTCGTAATGGCGCGAGACTTTGCGAGGTGCCTCCGTGTACCAAAATTAGGCCGGGGCACAGCCGCACCCAAAAATAACTGCCCGAAGGCCGGGGCGCCAAGTTCGTCCCGCGGAAAAAGGCCACAAAAACGGGTGGGCTACAGCCTTGGGGGGTGGGGCCGGCCCACTTCGTCCGCCGGACTCGGAATGGCGCGAGCCTTTGCGAGGCACCTCCGTGTGCCAAAAATAGGCTGCGGGCACAGCCACGCCAAAAAATAACCACCCGAAGTCGGGGGCGCCATGTTCGTCCAGCGGAAAAAGCCCACAAAAACGGGAGGGCTATAGCCTTGGGGGGTGGGGCTGGCCCACTTCGTCCGCCGGATTCGGAATGGCGCGAGACTTTGCGAAGCACCTCCGTGTGCCAAAAATAGGTCGCGGGCACAGCCGCGTCCAAAAATAACCGCCCGATGGCGGGGGGGCCAAGTTCGTCCAGCGGAAAAAGCCCACAAAAACGGGTGGGCTATAGCCTTGGCGGGTGGGGCTGGCCCACTTCATCCGCCGGACTCGGAATGACGTGAGACTTTGCAAGGCGCCTCCGTGTGCCAAAAATAGGCCATGGGCAAAGCCACGCCCAAAAATAACTACCCGAAGGCCGGGGCGCCAAGTTCGTCCATCAGAAAAAGGCCACAAAAACGGGTGGGCTATAGCCTTGGGGGGTGTGGCTGGCCAACTTCGTCCGCCGGACTCGGAATGGCGCGAGACTTTGCGAGGCACCTCCGTGTGCCAAAACTAGGCCGTGGGTACAGCCGCGCACAAAAATAACCACCCGAAGGCTGGGGCGCCAAGTTCGTCCAGCGGAAAAAGGCCACAAAAACGGGTGGGCTATAGCCTTGGGGTGTGGGGCTGGCCAACTTCGTCCGCCGGACTCGGAATGGCGCGGTACTTTGCGAGGTGCCTCCGTGTGGCAAAAATAGGCCGCGGGAACAGCCGCGCCAAAAAATAACCGCCCGAAGGCCGGGGCGCCAAGTTCGTCCAGCGGAAAAAGCCCACAAAACGGGTGGCCTATAGCCTTGGGGGGTGGGGCTGGCCAACTTCGTCTGCCGGACACGGAATGGCGCGAGGCTTTGCGAGATGACTCCGTGTGCCAAAAATAGGCCGCGGGCGCAGCCGCACACAAAAATAACCACCCGAAGTCCGGGGCCCCAAGTTCGTCCAGCGGAAAAAGGCCACAAAAACGGGTGGGCTATAGCCTTGGGGTGTGGGGCTGGCCAACTTCGCCCGCCGGACTCGGAATGGCGCGGGACTTTGCGAGGCACCTCCGTGTGGCAAAAATAGGCCGCGGGCACAGCCGCGCCAAAAACTAACCGCCCAAAGGCCGGGGCGCCAAGTTCGTCCAGCGGAAAAAGACCACAAAAACGGGTGAGCTATAGCCTTGGGGAGTGGGGCTGGCCAACTTCGTCAGCCGGACTCGGAATGGTGCGAGACTTTGCGAGGCACCTCCATGTGCCAAAAATAGGTCGGGGGCACAGCCACGCCCAAAAATAACAGCCCGAAGGCTGGAGCGCCAATTTCGTCCAGCGGAAAAAGCCCACAAAAACGGGTGGGCTATAGCCTTGGGGGGTGGGGCTGGCCAACTTCGTCCGCCGGACTCGGAATGGCGCGAGACTTTGCGACGCGCCTCCGTGTGCCAAAAATAGGCCGCGGGCACAGCCACGCCCAAAAATAACCGCCCGAAGGCCGGGGCGCCAAGTTCGTCCGCCGGAAAAAGCCCAAAAAAACGGGTGGGCTATAGCCTTGGGGGGTGGGGCTGGCCGACTTCCTTCGCCGGACTCGGAATGGCGCGAGACTTTACGAGGCGCCTCCGTGTGCCAAAAATAGGCCGCGGAAAAAACAGCGCCGAAAAATAACCGCCCGAAGGCCGGGGCGCCAAGTTCGTCCAGCGGAAAAAGGCCACAAAAATGGGTGGACTATAGCCTTCGGGGGTGGGGCTGGCCAACTTCGTCCGCCGGACTCGGAATGCCGCGAGACTTTGCAAGGCGCCTCCGTGTGCCAAAAATAGGCCATGGGCACAGCCGCGCCCAAAAATAACTGCCCGAAGGCCGGGGCGCCAAGTTCGTCCATCAGAAAAAGGCCACAAAAACGGGTGGGCTATAGCCTTGGGCGGTGGGGCTGGCCCACTTCGTCTGCCGGACTCGGAATGCCGCGAGACATTGCGAGGGGCCATCGTGTGCCAAAAATAGGCCGCGGGCAATGACGCGCCCAAAATTAAACGCCCGAAGGCCGGGGCGCCAAGTTCGTCCAGCGGAAAAAGGCCACAAAAACGGGTGGGCTATAGCCTTGGGGGGTGGGGCTGGCCGACTTCGTCCGCCGGACTCGGAATGGTGCGAGACTTTGCGAGGTGCCTCCTTGTGCCAAAAATAGGCCGCGGGTACAGCCACGCTAAAAAATAACCAGCCGAAGGCCGGGGCGCCAAGTTCGTCCATCGGAAAAAGGCCACAAAAACGGGTGGGCTATAGCCTTGGGGGTGGGGCTGGCCAACTTCGTCCGCCGGACTCGGAATGCCGCGAGACTTTGCGAGGGTCCTCCGTGTGCCAAAAATAGGCCGCGGTCAAAGCCGCGCCAGAAAATAACCGCCCGAAGGCCGCGGCGCCAAGTTCGTCCAGCGGAAAAAGGCCACAAAAACGGGTGGGCTATAGCCTTGGGCGGTGGGGCTGGCCCACTTCGTCTGCCGGACTCGGAATGCCGCGAGACATTGCGAGGGGCCTCCGTGTGCCAAAACTAGGCCGCGGGCAATGACGCGCCCAAAATTAAACGCCCGAAGGCCGGGGCGCCAAGTGCGTCCAGCGGAAAAAAGCCACAAAAACGGGTGGGCAATAGCCTTGGGGGGTGGGGCTGGCCAACTTCGTCCGCCGGACTCGGAATGCCGCGAGACTTTGCGAGGGGCCTCCGTGTGCCAAAAATAGGCCACGGTCAAAGCCGCGCCCAAAAATAACCTTCCGAAGGCCGGGGCGCCAAGTTCGTCCAGAGGAAAAAGGCCACAAAAACGGGTGGGCTATAGCTTTGGGGGGTGGGGCTGGCCAACTTCGTCTGCCGGACTCGGAATGCCGCGAGACTTTGCAAGGGGCCTCCTTGTGCCAAATATAGGCGGCGGGCAAAGCCGCGCCCAAAAATAACTGCCTGAAGGCCGGGGCGCCAAGTTCGTCCAGCGGAAAAAGGCCACAAAAACGGGTGGGCTATAGCCTCGGGGGGTGGGGCTGGCCAACTTCATCCGCCGGACTCGGAATGCCGCGGGACTTTTCGAGGGGCCTCCGTGTGCCAAAATTAGACCTCGGGCAAAGCCGCGCCAAAAAATAACAGCCCGAAGGCTGGGGCGCCAAGTTCGTCCAGCGGAAAAAGGCCACAAAAACGGGTGGGCTATAGCCTTGGGGGGTGGGGCTGGCCCACTTCGTCCGCCGGACTCGGAATGCCGCGAGACTTTGCGAGGGGCCTCCGTGTGCCAAAAATATGCTGCGGGCAAAGCCGCGCCCAAAAATAACCGCGCGAAGGCCGGCGCGCCAAGTTCGTCCAGCGGAAAAAGGCCACAAAAACGGGTGGGCTATAGCCTTGGGGGGTGGGGCTGGCCAACTTCGTCCGCAGGATTCGGAATGCCACGAGACTTTGCGAGGAGCCTCCGTGTGCCAAAAGTAGGCCGCGGGCAAAGCCGCGCCCAAACATAACCGCCCGAAGGCCGGGGCGCCAAGTTCGTCCAGCGGAAAAAGGCCACAAAAACGGGCGGGCTATAGCCTTGGGGGGTGGGGCTGGCCAACATCGTCCGCCGGACTCGGAATGCCGCGAGACTTTGCGAGGGGCCTCCATGTGCCAAATTTAGGCCACGCCCAAAGCCGCGCCCAAAAATAACCGCCCGAAGGACGGGGCGCCAAGTTCGTCCAGAGGAAAAAGGCCACAAAAACGGGTGGGCTATAGCTTTGGGGGGTGGGGCTGGCCAACTTCGTCTGCCGGACTCGGAATGCCGCGAGACTTTGCGAGGGGCCTCCTTGTGCCAAATATAGGCAGCGGGCAAAGCCGCGCCCAAAAATAACCGCCCGAAGGCCGGGGCGCCAAGTTCGTCCAGCGGAAAAAGGCCACAAAAACGGGTGGGCTATAGCCTCGGGGGGTGGGGCTGGCCAACTTCATCCGCCGGACTTGGAATGCCGCGAGACTTTTCGAGGGGCCTCCGTGTGCCAAAAATAGACCTCGGGCAAAGCCGCGCCCAAAAATAACCACCCGAAGGCCGGGGCGCCAAGTTCGTCCAGCGCAAAAAGGCCACAAAAACGGGTGGGCTATAGCCTTGGGGGGTGGCGCTGGACCACTTCGTCCGCCGGACTCGGAATTCCGCGAGACTTTACGAGGGGCCTCCGTGTGCCAAAAATAGGCCGCGGGCAGAGCCGCGCCCAAAAATAACCACCCGAAGGCCGGGGCGCCAAGTTCGTCCAGCGGAAAAAGGCCACAAAAACGGGTGGGCTATAGCCTTGGGGGGTGGGGCTGGCCCACTTCGTCCGCCAGACTCGAAATGCCGCGAGACTTTGCGAGGGGCCTCCGTGTGCAAAAAATAGGCCGCGGAAAGAGCCGCGCCCAAAAATAACCTCCCGAAGGCCGGGGCGCCAAGTTCGTCCAGCGGAAAAAGGCCACAAAAACGGGTGGGCTATAGCCTTGGGGGGTGGGGCTGCCCAACTTCGTCCGACGGACTCGGAATGGCGCGAGACTTTGCGAGCGGCCTCCTTGTGCCAAAAATAGGCCGCGGGCACAGCCGCGCCCAAAAAGTAACCGCCCGAAGGCCGGGGCGCCAAGTTCGTCCAGCGGAAAAAGGTCACAAAAACGGGTGGGCTATAGCCTTGGGGGGTGCGGCTGGCCAACTTCGTCCGCCGGACTCGGAATGGCGCGAGACTTTGCGAGGTGCCTCCTTGTGCCAAAAATAGGCAGCGGGCAAAGCCGCGCACAAAAATAACAGCCCGAAGGCCGGGGCGCCAAGTTCGTCCAGCGGAAAAAGGCCACAAAAACGGGTGGGCTATAGCCTTGGGGGGTGGGGCTGTCCCACTTCGTCCGCCGGACTCGGAATGCCGCGAGACTTTGCGAGGGGCCTCCGTGTGCCAAAAATATGCTGCGGGCAAAGCCGCGCCCAAAAATAACCGCGCGAAGGCCGGCGCGCCAAGTTCGTCCAGCGGAAAAAGGCCACAAAAACGGGTGGGCTATAGCCTTGGGGGGTGGGGCTGGCCAACTTCGTCCGCAGGATTCGGAATGCCGCAAGACTTTGCGAGGAGCCTCCGTGTGCCAAAAGTAGGCCGCGGGCAAAGCCGCGCCCAAACATAACCGCCCGAAGGCCGGGGCGCCAAGTTCGTCCAGCGGAAAAAGGCCACAAAAACGGGTGGGCTATAGCCTTGGGGGGTGGGGCTGGCCCACTTCGTCCGCCGGACTCGGAATGCCGCGAGACTTTAAGAGGGGCCTCCGTGTGCCAAAAATAGGCCGCGGTCAAAGCCGAGCCCAAAAATAACCACCCGAAGGCTGGGGCGCCAAGTTCGTCCAGCGGAAAAAGTCCACAAAAACGGGTGGGCTATAGCCTTGGGGGGTTGGGCTGGCCAACTTCGTCCGCCGGACTCGGAATGCCGCGACACTTTGAGAGGGGCCTCTGTGTGCCAAAAATAGGCCGTGGGCAGAGCCGCGCCCAAAAATAACCGCCCGAAGGCCTGGGCGCCAAGTTTGTCCAGCTGAAAAAGGCCACAAAAACTGGTGGGCTATAGCCTTGGGGGGTGGGGCTGACCAACTTCGTCCGCCGGACTCAGAATGCCGCGAGATTTTGCGAGGGGCCTCCGTGTGCCAAAAATAGGCCGCGGGCAGAGCCGCGCCCAAAAATAAACGCCCGAAGGCCGGGGCGCCAAGTGCGTCCAGCGGAAAAAGGCCACAAAAACGGGTGGGCTATAGCCTTGGGGGGTGGGGCTGGGCAACTTCGTCCGCCGGACTCGGAATGCCGCGAGACTTTGCGAGGAGCCTCCGTGTGCGGAAAAAAAACCGCAGGCAAAGCCACGTCCAAAAATAACCGCCCGAAGGCCGGGGCGCCAAGTTCGTCCAGAGGAAAAAGGCCACAAAAACGGGTGGGCTATAGCTTTGGGGGGTGGGGCTGGCCAACTTCGTCTGCCGGACTCGGAATGCCGCGAGACTTTGCGAGGGGCCTCCTTGTGCCAAATATAGGCAGCGGGCAAAGTCGCCCCCAAAAATAACTGCCCGAAGGCCGGGGCGCCAAGTTCGTCCAGCGGAAAAAGGCAACAAAAACGGGTGGGCTATAGCCTCGTGGGGTGGGGCTGGCCAACTTCATCCGCCGGACTCGGAATGCCGCGAGACTTTTCGAGGGGCCTCCGTGTGCCAAAAATAGACCTCGGGCAACGCCGCGCCCAAAAATAACCACCCGAAGGCCGGGGCACCAAGTTCGTCCAGCGCAAAAAGGCCACAAAAACGGGTGGGCTATAGCCTCGGGGGGTGGCGCTGGCCCACTTCGTCCGCCGGACTTGGAATGCCGCGAGACTTTACGAGGGGCCTCCGTGTGCCAAAAATAGGCCGCGGGCAGAGCCGCGCCCAAAAATAACCACCCGAAGGCTGGGGCGCCAAGTTCGTCCAGCGGAAAAAGGCCACAAAAACGGGTGGGCTATAGCCTTCGGGGGTGGGGCTGGCCCACTTCGTCCGCCGGACTCGAAATGCCGTGAGACTTTGCGAGGGGCCTCCGTGTGCAAAAAATAGGCCGCGGAAAGAGACGCGCCCAAAAATAACCTCCCGAAGGCCGGCTCGCCAAGTTCGTCCAGCGGAAAAAGGCCACAAAAACGGGTGGGCTATAGCCTTGGGGGGTGGGGCTGGCCAACTTCGTCTGCCGGACTCGGAATGCCGCGAGACTTTACGAGGCGCCTCCTTGTGCCAAAAATAGGCAGCGGGCAAAGCCGCGCACAAAAATAACAGCCCGAAGGCCGGGGCGCCAAGTTCGTCCAGCGGAAAAAGGCCACAAAAACGGGTGGGCTATAGCCTTGGGGGATGGGGCTGGCCAACTTCATCCGCCGGACTCGGAATGCCGCGAGACTTTTCGAGGGGCCTCCGTGTGCCAAAAATAGACCTCGGGCAGACCCGAGCCCAAAAATAACCGCGCGAAGGCCGGGGCGCCAAGTTCGTCCAGCGGAAAAAGGCCACAAAAACGGGTGGGCTATAGCCTTGGGGGGTGGGGCTGGCCAACTTCGTCCGCCGGACTCGGAATGCAGCGAGACTTTGCGAGGGGGCTCCGTGTGCCAAAAATAGGCCGCAGGCAGAGCCGTGCCAAAAAATAACCGCCCGACGGCCGGGGTGCCAAGTTCGTCCAGCGGAAAAAGGCCACAAAAACGGTGGGCTATAGCCTTGGGGGGTGGGGCTGGCCAACTTCGTCTGCCGGACTCGGAATGCCGTGAGACTTTGCGAGGGGCCTCCTTGTGCCAAAATTAGGCAGCGGACAAAGCCGCGCCCAAAAATAACAGCCCGAAGGCCGGGGCACCAAGTTCGTCCAGCGGAAAAAGGCCACAAAAACGGGTGGGCTATAGCCTTGGGGGGTGGGGCTGGCCAACTTCATCCGCAGGACTCGGAATGCCGCGAGACTTTGCGAGGGGCCTCCGTGTACCAAAAATAGACCTCGGGCAGACCCGTGCACAAAAATAACCACGCGAAGGCCGGGGCGCCAAGTTCGTCCAGCGGAAAAAGGCCACAAAAACGGGTGGGCTATAGCCTTGGGGGGTGGGGCTGTCCAACTTCGTCTGCCGGACTCGGAATGAGGTGAGACTTTGCGAGGGGTCTCCTTGTGCCAAAAATAGGCAGCGGGCAAAGCCGCGCCCAAAAATAACAGCCCGAAGGCCGGGGCGCCAAGTTCGTCCAGCGGAAAAAGGCCACAAAAACGGGTGGGCTATAGCCTTGGGGGGTGGGGCAGGCCAACTTCGTCCGCCGGACTCGGAATTCCGCGAGACTTTGCGAGGGGCCTCCGTGTGATAAAAATAGGCTGCGGGCAAAGCCGCGCCCAAAAATAACAGCCCGAAGGCCGGTGCGCCAAGTTCGTCCAGCGGAAAAAGGCCACAAAAACGGGTGGGCTATAGCCTTGGGGGGTGGGGCTGGCCAACTTTGTCCGCCGGACTCGGAATGCCGCGAGACTTTGCGAGGGGCCTCCGTGTACCAAAAATAGGCTGCGGGCAAAGCCGCGCCCAAAAATAACCTCCCGAAGGCCGGGGCGCCAAGTTCGTCCAGCGGAAAAAGGCCACAAAAACGGGTGGGCTATAGCCTTGGGGGGTGGGGCTGTCCAACTTCGTCCGCCGGACTCGGAATGCCGCGAGACTTTGCGAGGGGCCTCCTTGTGCCAAAAATAGGCAGCGGGCAAAGCCGCGCACAAAAATAACAGCCCGAAGGCCGGGGCGCCAAGTTCGTCCAGCGGAAAAAGGCCACAAAAACGGGTGGGCTATAGCCTTGGGGGGTGGGGCTGGGCAACTTCGTCCGCCGGACTCGGAATGCCGCGAGACTTTGCGAGCGGCCTCCGTGTGCCAAAAATAGCCCGCGGACAAAACCGCGCCAAAAAATAACCGCCCGAAGGCCGGGGCGCCAAGTTCGTCCAGCGGAAAAAGGCCACAAAAACGGGTGGGCTATAGCCTTGGGGGGTGGGGCTGGCCAACTTCGTCCGCATGACTCGGAATGCCGTGAGACTTTGCGAGGGGCCTCCGTGTGCCAAAAGTAGGCCGCGGGCGAAGCCGCGCCCAAACATAACCGCCCGAAGGCCGGGGCGCCAAGTTCGTCCAGCGGAAAAAGGCCACAAAAACGGGTGGGCTATAGCCTTGGGGGGTGGGGCTGGCCAACTTCGTCTGCCGGACTCGGAATGCCGCGAGACTTTGCGAGGGGCCTCCGTGTGCCAAAAATAGGGTGCAGGCAGACCCGTGCCCAAAAATAA
This sequence comes from Citrus x changshan-huyou, assembly GCA_039657385.1. Classification (NCBI taxonomy): domain Eukaryota; kingdom Viridiplantae; phylum Streptophyta; class Magnoliopsida; order Sapindales; family Rutaceae; genus Citrus; species Citrus x changshan-huyou. The sequence goes on from JBCGBO010000015.1 coordinate 495,247, forward strand.
TGACCCGAAGGCCGGGGCGCCAAGTTCGTCCAGCGGAAAAAGGCCACAAAAACGGGTGGGCTATAGCCTTGGGGGGTGGGGCTTGCCAACTTCGTCTGCCGGACTCGGAATGAGGCGAGACTTTGCGAGGGGCCTCCTTGTGCCAAAAATAGGCAGCGGGCAAAGCCGCGCCCAAAAATAACAGCCCGAAGGCCGGGGCGCCAAGTTCGTCCAGCGGAAAAAGGCCACAAAAACGGGTGGGCTATAGACTTGGGGGGTGGGGCTGGCCAACTTTGTCCGCCGGACTCGGAATGCCGCGAGACTTTGTGAGGGTCCTCCATGAGCCAAGAATAGGCCGTGGTCGAAGCCGCACCCAAATATAACCGCCCGATGGCCGGGGCGCCAAGTTCGTCCAGCGGAAAAAGGCCACAAAAACGAGTGGGTTATAGCCTTGGGGGGTGGGGCTGGCCGACTTCGTCCGCCGGACTCGCAATGCCGCGAGACTTTGCGAGGGGCCTCCGTGAGCCAAAACTAGGCCGCGGGCAAAGCCGCACCCAAAAATAACCGCCCGAAGGCCGGGGCGCCAACTTCGTCCAGCGGAACAAGGCCACAAAAACGGGTGGGCTATAGCCTTGGGGGCTGGGGCTGGACAACTTCCTCCGCCGGACTCGGAATCCCGCGAGACTTTGCGAGGGGCCTCCTTGAGCCAAGAATAGGCCGCGGGCAAAGCCGCACACAAAAATAACCGCCTGAAGGCCGGGGCGCCAAGTTCGACCTGCGGAAAAAGGCCACAAAAACGGGTGGGCTATAGCCTTGGGGGGTGGGGCTGGCCCACTTCGTCCGCCGGACTCGGAATGCTGCAAGACTTTGCGAAGGGCCTCCGTGTGCCAAAAATAGGTCACGGGCAAAGCCGCGCCCAAAAATAACCGCCCGAAGGCCGGGTCGCCAAGTTCGACCAGCGGAAAATGGCCACAAAAATGGGTGGGCTATAGCCTTGGGGGGTGGGGCTGGTCTACTTTGTCCGCCCGACTCGGAATACCGCGAGCCATTGCGAGGAGCCTCTGTAAGCCAAAACTAGGCCGCGGACAAAGCCCCGCCCAAAAATAACCGCCCGAAGGCCGGGGCGCCAAGTTCGTCCAGCGGAAAAAGGCCACAAAAACGGGTGGGCTATAGCCTTGCGGGGTGGGGACGGCCTACTTCGTCCGCCGGACTCGGAATGCCGCGAGACTTTGTGAGGGTCCTCCATGAGCCAAGAATAGGCCGTGGTCGAAGCCGCACCCAAATATAACCGCCCGATGGCCGGGGCGCGAAGTTCGTCCAGCGGAAAAAGGCCACAAAAACGAGTGGGTTATAGCCTTGGGGGGTGGGGCTGGCCGACTTCGTCCGCCGGACTCGCAATGCCGCAAGACTTTGCGAGGGGCCTCCGTGAGCCAAAACTAGGCCGCGGGCAAAGCCGCACCCAAAAATAACCGCCCGAAGGCAGGGGCGCCAAGTTCGTCCAGCGGAACAATGCCACAAAAACGGGTGGGCTATAGCCTCGGGGGGTGGGGCTGGCCAACTTCATCCGCCGGACTCGGAATCCCGCGAGACTTTGCGAGGGGCCTCCTTGAGACAAGAATAGGCCGCGGGCAAAGCCGCACACAAAAATAACCGCCCGAAGGCCGGGGCGCCAAGCTCGTCCTGCGGAAAAAGGCCACAAAAACGGGTGGGCTATAGCCTTGGGCGGTGGGGCTGGCCAACTTCGTCCGCCGGACTCGGAATGCCGCAAGATTTTACGAGGGGCCTCCGTGTGCCAAAAATAGGCCACGGGCAAAGCCGCGCCCAAAAATAACAGCCCGAAGGCCGGTGCGCCATGTTCATCCAGCGGAAAAAGGCCGCAAAAACGGGTGGGCTATAGCCTTGGGGGGTGGGGCTGGCCAACTTTGTCCGCCGGACTCGGAATGCCGCGAGACGTTGTGAGGGGCCTCCGGGTGCCAAAAACAGGCTGCGGGCAAGCCCACGTCCGAAAAAAACCGCCCGAAGGCCGGGGCGCCAAGTTCGTCCAGCGGAAAAAGTCCACAAAAACGGGTGGGCTATAGCCTTGGGGGGTGGGGCTGGCCCACTTTGTCCGCCGGACTCGGAATGCCGCGAGACTTTGCGAGGGGCCTCCGTGTGTTAAAAATAGGGCGCAGGCAAGGCCGAGCCCAAAAATAAATGCCCGAAGGCCGGGGCGCCAAGTTCGTCCAGCGGAAAAAGGCCACAAAAACGGGTGGGCTATAGCCTTGCGGGGTGGGGACGGCCTACTTCGTCCGCCGGACTCGGAATGCCGCGAGACTTTGTGAGGGTCCTCCATGAGCCAAGAATAGGCCGTGGTCGAAGCCGCACCCAAATATAACCGCCCGAAGGCCGGGGCGCCAAGTTCGTCCAGCGGAAAAAGGCCACAAAAACGGGTGGGCTATAGCCTTGGGGGGTGGGGCTGGCCGACTTCCTCCGCCGGACTCGCAATGCCGCGAGACTTTGCGAGGGGCCTCCGTGAGCCAAAACTAGGCCGCGGGCAAAGCCGCACCCAAAAATAACCGCCCGAAGGCCGGGGCGCCAAGTTCGTCCAGCGGAACAAGGCCACAAAAACGGGTGGGCTATTGCCTTGGGGGCTGGGGCTGGCCAACTTCATCCGCCGGACTCGGAATCCCGCGAGACTTTGCGAGGGGCCTCCTTGAGCCAAGAATAGGCCGCGGGCAAAGCCGCACACAAAAATAACCGCCCGAAGGCCGGGACGCCAAGTTCGTCCAGCGGAAAAAGGCCACAAAAACGGGTGGGCTATAGCCTTGGGGGGTGGGGCTGGCCAACTTCGTCCGCCGGACTCGGAATGCCGCAAGATTTTGCTAGGGGCCTCCGGGTGCCAAAAATAGGCCGCGGACACAGCCGCGCCAAAAAAAATAACTGCCCGGAGGGCCGGGCGCCAAGTTCGTCCAGCGGAAAAAGGCCACACAAAACGGGTGGGCTATAGCCTTGGGGGGTGGGGCTGGCCGACTTCGTCCGCCGGACTCGGAATGGCGCGAGACTTTGCGAGCGGCCTCCGTGTGCCAAACATAGGCCGCGGGCAAAGCCGCGCCCAAAAATAACCGCCCGAAGGCCGGGGCGCCAAGTTCGCCCAGCGGAAAAAGGCCACAAAAACGGGTGGGCTATAGCCTTGGGGGGTGGGGCTGGCCGACTTCGTCCGCCGGACTCGGAATGGCGCGAGACTTTGCGAGCGGCCTCCGTGTGCCAAAAATAGGCTGTGGGCACAGACTCTCCCAAAAATAACCGCCCGAAGGCCGCGGCGCCAAGTTCCTCCAGCGGAAAAAGGCCACAAAAACGGGCGGGCTATAGCCTAGGGGGGTGGGGCGGGCCAACTTCGTCCGCCGGACTCGGAATGGCGCGAGACTTTGCGAGCGGACTCTGTGTGCCAAAAATAGGCCGCGGGCACGGCCGCGCCCAAAACTAACAGCCCGAAGGCCAGGGCGCCAAGTTCGTCCAGCGGAAAAAGGCCACACATAACGGGTGGGCTATAGCCTTGGGGGGTGGGACTGGCCAACTTCGTCCGCCGGACACAGAATGGCGCGAGACTTTGCGAGCGACCTCCGTGTGCCAAAAATAGGCCGCGGGCACAGCCGCGCTCAAAAATAACCGCCCGAAGGCCGGGGCGCCAAGTTCGTCCAGCGGAAAAAGGCCACAAAAACGGGTGGGCTATAGCCTTGGGGGGTGGGGCTGGCCAACTTCGTCCGCAGGACTCGGAATGGCGCGAGACTTTGCGAGCGGCCTCGGTGTGCCAAAAATAGGCCGCGGGCACAGCCGCGCCTAAAAATAAACGCCCGAAGGCCGGGGCGCCAATTCGTCCAGCGGAAAAAGGCCAAAAAAACGGGTGGGCTATAGCCTTGGGGGGTGGGGCTGGCCAACTTCGTCCGCCGGACTCGGAATGCCGCAAGATTTTGCGAGGGGCCTCCGTGTGCCAAAAATAGGCCGTGGGCAAATCCGCGCCCAAAAATAACAGCCCGAAGGCCGGGGCGCCAAGTTCGTCCAGCGGAAAAAGGCCACAAAAACGGGTGGGCTAGCCTTGGGGGGTGGGGCTGGCCGACTTCGTCCGCCGGACTCGGAATGGCTCGAGACTTTGCGAGCGGCCTCCGTGTGCCAAAAATAGGCCGCGGCCACAGCCGCGCCCAAAAATAACCACCCGAAGGCCGGGGCGCCAAGTTCGTCCAGCGGAAAAAGGCCACAAAAACGGGTGGGCTATAGCCTTGGGGGGTGGGGCTGGCCAACTTCGTCCGCCGGACACAGAATGGCGCGAGACTTTGCGAGCGACCTCCGTGTGCCAAAAATAGGCCGCGGGCACAGCCGCGCTCAAAAATAACCGCCCGAAGGCCGGGGCGCCAAGTTCGTCTAGCGGAAAAAGGCCACAAAAACGGGTGGGCTATAGCCTTGGGGGCTTGGGCTGGCCAACTTCGTCCGCCGGACTCGGAATGGCGCGAGACATTGTGAGGGGCCTCCGTGTGCCAAAAATAGGCCGTGGACAAATCCGCACGCAAAAATAACTGCCCGAAGCCCGGGGCGCCAAGTTCGTCCAGCGGAAAAAGGCCAGAAAAACGGTTGGGCTATAGACTTGGGGGGTGGGGCTGGCCAACTTCGTCCGCCGGACTCGGAATGCCGCGAGACTTTGCGAAGGGCCTCCGGGTGCCAAAAATAGGCCGCGGGCACGGCCGCGCCCAAAACTAACAGCCCGAAGGCCAGGGCGCCAAGTTCGTCCAGCGGAAAAAGGCCACACAAAACGGGTCGGCTATAGCCTTGGGGGGTGGGGCTGGCCAATTTCGTCCGCCGGGCACAGAATGGCGCGAGACTTTGCGAGCGACCTCCGTGTGCCAAAAATAGGCCGCGGGCACAGCCGCGCCCAAAAATAACCGCCCGAAGGCCAGGGCGCCAAGTTCGTCCAGCGGAAAAAGGCCACATAAAACGGGTGGGCTATAGCCTTGGGGGGTGGGGCTGGCCGACTTCGTCCGCCGGATTCGGAATGGCGCGAGACTTTGCGAGGCACCTCCGTGTGCCAAAAATAGGCCGCGGACACAGCCGCGCCCAAAAATTAACGGCCCGAAGGCCGGGGCGCCAAGTTCGTCCGGCGGAAAAAGGCCACAAAACCGGGTGGGCTATAGCCTTGGGGGGTGGGGCCGGCCAAGTTCGTCCGCCGGACTCGGAATGGCGCGAGACTTTGCGAGGCGCCTCCGTGTGCCAAAAATAGGCTACGGTCAGAGCCGCGCCGAAAAATAACCTCCTGAAAGCCGGGGCGCCAAGTTCGTGCAGCGGAAAAAGGCCACAAAAACGGGTGGGCTATACCCTTCGGGGGTGGGGCTGGCCAACTTCGTCCGCCGGACTCTGAATGCAGCGAGACTTTGCGAGGGGCCTCCGTGTGCCAAAAATAGACCGCAGGCAGAGCCGTGCCCAAAAATAACTGCCCGAAGGCCGGGGTGCCAAGTTCGTCCAGCTGAAAAAGGCCACAAAAACGGGTGGGCTATAGCCTTGGGGGGTGGGGCTGGCCAAGTTCGTCCGCCGGACTCGGAATGCAGCGAGACTTTGCGAGGCGCCTCCGTGTGCCAAAAATAGGCTACGGACACAGCCGCGCCCAAAAATAACCTCGCGAAGGCCGGGACGCCAAGTTCGTCCAGCGGAAAAAGTCCACAAAAATGGGTGGGCTATAGCCTTGGGGGGTGGGGCTGGCCAACTTCGTCCGCTGGACTCGGAATGGCGCGAGACTTTGCGAGGCACCTCCGTGTGCCAAAAATAGGCCGCAGACACAGCCGCGCCCAAAAATTAACGGCCCGAAGGCCGGGGCGCCAAGTTCGTCCGGCGGAAAAAGGCCACAAAACCGGGTGGGCTATAGCCTTGGGGGGTGGGGCCGGCCAAGTTCGTCCGCCGGACTCGGAATGGCGCGAGACTTTGCGAGGCGCCTCCGTGTGCCAAAAATAGGCTACGGTCAGAGCCGCGCCCAAAAATAACCTCCCGAAAGCCGGGGCGCCAAGTTCGTCCAGCGGAAAAAGGCCACAAAAACGGGTGGGCTATACCCTTCGGGGGTGGGGCTGGCCAACTTCGTCCGCCGGACTCTGAATGCAGCGAGACTTTGCGAGGGGCCTCCGTGTGCCAAAAATAGACCGCAGGCAGAGCCGTGCCCAAAAATAACTGCCCGAAGGCCGGGGTGCCAAGTTCGTCCAGCTGAAAAAGGCCACAAAAACGGGTGGGCTATAGCCTTGGGGGGTGGGGCTGGCCAACTTCGTCTGCCGGACTCGGAATGCCGCGAGACTTTGCGAGGGGCCTGCTTGTGCCAAAAATAGGCAGTGGACATAGCCGCGCCCAAAAATAACAGCTCGAAGTTCGGGGCGCCAAGTTCGTCCAGCGGAAAAAGGCCATAAAAACGGGTGGGCTATAGCCTTGGGGGGTGGGGCTGGCCAACTTCGTCTGCCGGACTCGGAATGCCGCGAGACTTTGCGAGGGGCCTCCTTTTGCCAAAAATAGGCAGCGGGGAAAGCCGCGCCCAATAATAACAGCCCGAAGGCCGTGACGTCAAGTTCGTCCAGCGGAAAAAGGCCACAAAAACGGGTGGGCTATAGCCTTGGGGGGTGGGGCTGGCCCACTTCGTCCGCCGGACTCCGAATGCCGTGAGACTTTGCGAGGGGCCTCCGTGTGCCAAAAATAGGCTGCAGGAAGACCCGTGCCCAAAAATAATGGCCCGAAGGCCGGGGCGCCAAGTTCGTCCAGCGGAAAAAGGCCACAAAAACGGGTGGGCTATAGCCTTGGGGGGTGGGGCTGGCCAACTTCGTCTGCCGGACTCGGAATGCCGCGAGACTTTGCGAGGGGCCTCCTTGTGCCAAAAATAGGCAGCGGGCAAAGCCGTGCCCAAAAATAACAGCCCGAAGGCCGGGGCGCCAAGTTCGTCCAGCGGAAAAAGGCCACAAAAACGGGTGGGCTATAGCCTCGGGGGGTGGGGCTGGCCAACTTCGTCCGCCGGACTCAGAATGCAGCGAGACTTTGCGAGGGGCCTCCGTGTGCCAAAAATAGACCGCAGGCAGAGCCGTGCCCAAAAATAACCGCCCGAAGGCCGGGGTGCCAAGTTCGTCCAGCGGAAAAAGGCCACAAAAACGGGTGGGCTATAGCCTTGGGGGGTGGGGCTGGCCAACTTCGTCTGCCGGATTCGGAATGCCGCGAGACTTTGCGAGGGGTCTGCTTGTGCCAAAAATAGGCAGTGGACAAAGCCGCGCCCAAAAATAACAGCCCGAAGGCCGGGGCGCCAAGTTCGTCCAGCGGAAAAAGGCCACAAAAACGGGTGGGCTATAGCCTTGGGGGGTGGGGCTGGCCAACTTCATCCGCCGGACTCGGAATGCCGCGAGACTTTTCTAGGGGCCTCCGTGTGCCAAAAATAGACCTCGGGCAAAGTCGCGCCCAAAAATAACCGCCCGAAGGCCGGGGCGCCAAGTTCGTCCAGCGGAAAAAGGCCACAAAAACGGGTGGGCTATAGCCTTGGGGGGTGGGGCTGGCCCACTTCGTCCGCCGGACTCCGAATGCCGTGAGACTTTGCGACGGGCCTCCGTGTGCCAAAAATAGGCTGCAGGCAGACCCATGCCCAACAATAATGGCCCGAAGGCCGGGGCGCCAAGTTCGTCCAGCAGAAAAAGGCCACAAAAACGGGTGGGCTATAGCCTTGGGGGGTGGGGCTGGCCAACTTCGTCTGCCGGACTCGGAATGCCGCGAGACTTTGCCAGGGGCCTCCTTGTGCCAAAAATAGGCAGCGGGCAAAGCCGCGCCCAAAAATAACAGCCCGAAGGCCGGGGCGCCAAGTTCGTCCAGCGGAAAAAGGCCACAAAAACGGGTGGGCTATAGCCTCGGGGGGTGGGGCTGGCCAACTTCGTCCGCCGGACTTGGAATGCCGCGAGACTTTGCGAGGGGCCTCTGTGTGATAAAAATAGGCTGCGGGCAAAGCCGCGCCCGAAGGCCGGGGCGCCAAGTTCGTCCAGCGGAAAAAGTGCACAAAAACGGGTGGGCTATAGCCTTGCGGGGTGGGGCTGGCCAACTTCGTCCCCCGGACTCGGAATGCCGCGAGAATTTGCGAGGGGACTCCATGAGCCAAGAATAGGCCGCGGTCGAAGCCGCACCCAAAAATAACCACCCGAAGGCCGGGGCGCCAAGTTCGTCCAGCGGAAAAAGGCCACAAAAACGGGTGGGCTATAGCCTTGGGGGGTGGGACTGGCCGACTTCGTCCGCCGGACTCGGAATGCCGCGAGACTTTGTGAGGGGCCTCCGTGAGCCAAAACTAGGCCGCGGGCACAGCCGCGCCCAAAAATAACCGCCCGAAGGCCGGGGCGCCAAGTTCGTCCAGCGGAAAAAGTCCACAAAAACGGGTGGGCTATAGCCTTGGGGGGTGGGGCTGCCCAACTTCGTCCGCCGGACTCGGAACGCCGCGAGACTTTGCGAGGGGCCTCCGTGTGTGAAAAATAGGCCGCAGGCACAGCCGCGCCCAAAAATAACCGGCCGAAGGCCGGGGCGCCAAGTTTGTCCAGCGGAAAAAGTCCACAAAAACGGGTGGGCTATAGCATTGGGGGGTGGGGCTGGCCAACATCGTCCGCCGAACTCGGAATGCAGCGAGAGTTTGCGAGGGGCCTCCATGTGCCACAAATAGGTCGTGGGCAAAGGCGAGCCCAAAATTAACTGCCCGAAGGCCCGGGCGCCAAGTTCGTGCAGCTGAAAAAGGCCACAAAAACGGGTGCGATAAAGCCTTGGGGGGTGGGGTTGGCCAACTTCGTCCGCCGGACTCGGAATGGCGCGAGACTTTGTGAGGCACCTCCGTTTGCCAAAAATAGGCCGCGGGCACAGCCGTGCCCAAAAATAACCGCCCGAAGACCGGGGCGCCAAGTTCGTCCAGCGGGAAAATGCCCCAAAAACGGGTGGGCTATAGCCTTGGGGAGTGGGGCTGGCCAACTTCATCCGCCGGGCTCGGAATGGCGCGAGACTTTGCGAGGCGCCTCCGTTTGCAAAAAATAGGCCGCGGGCACAGCAGTGCCCAAAAATAACCGCCCGAAGGCCGGGGCGCCAAGTTCGTCCAGCGGAAAAAGCCCACAAAAACGGTTGGCTATAGCCTTGGGGGGCGGGGCTGGCCAACTTCGTCCGCCGGACTCGGAATGGCGCGAGACTTTGCGAGGCACCTCCGTGTGCCAAAAATAGGCTGCGCGCACAGCCGCGCCCAAAAATAACTGCCCGAAGGCCGGGGCGCCAAGTTCGTCCAGCGAGAAAAGGCCACAAAAATGGGTGGGCTATAGCATTGGGGGGTGGGGCTGGCGAACTTCGTCCGCCGGACTCGGAATGGCGCGAGTCTTTGCGAGGTGCCTCCGTGTGCCAAAAATAGGCTGCGGGCACAGCCGCACCCAAAAATCACGGCCCGAAGGCCGGGGCGCCAAGTTCGTCCAGCGGGAAAATGCCCCAAAAACGGGTGGGCTATAGCCTTGGGGAGTGGGGCTGGCCAACTTCATCCGCCGGACTCGGAATGGCGCGAGACTTTGTGAGGCGCCTCCGTTTGCAAAAAATAGGCTGCGGGCACAGCAGCGCCCAAAAATAACCGCCCGAAGGCCGGGGCGCCAAGTTCGTCCAGCGGAAAAAGCCCACAAAAACGGTTGGCTATAGCCTTGGGGGGCGGGGCTGGCCAACTTCGTCCGCTGGACTCGGAATGCCGCGAGACTTAGCGAGGTGCCTCCGTGTGCCAAAAATAGGCTGCGGGCACAGCCGCGCCCAAAAATAATCGCCCGAAGGCTGGGGCGCCAAGTTCGTGCAGCGGAAAAAGGCCACAAAAACGGTTGGGCTATAGCCTTGGGGGGTGGGGCTAGCCAACTTCGTCCGCCGGACTCGGAATGGCGCGAGACTTTGCGAGGCACCTCCATGTGCCAAAAATAGGCTACGGGCACAGCCGTGCCCAAAAATAACCGCCCGAAGGCCGGGGCGCCAAGTTCGTCCAGCGGAAAAAAGCCACAAAAACGGGTGGGCTATAGCATTGGGGGGTGGGGCTGGCGAACTTCGTCCGCCGGACTCGGAATGGCGCGAGACTTTGCGAGGTGCCTCCGTGTGCCAAAAATAGGCCGCGGGCACAGCCGTGCCCAAAAATAACCGCCCGAAGGCCGGGGCGCCAAGTTCGTCCAGCGGAAAAAGCCCACAAAAAAGGTTGGCTATAGCCTTGGGGGGCGGGGCTGGCCGACTTCGTCCGCCAGACTCGGAATGCCGCGAGACTTTGCGAGGTGCCTCCGTGTGCCAAAAATAGGCTGCGGGCACAGCCGCGCCCAAAAATAACCGCCCGAAGGCCGGGGCGCCAAGTTCGTGCAGCGGAAAAAGGCCACAAAAACGGTTGGGCTATAGCCTTGGGGGGTGGGGCTAGCCAACTTCGTCCGCCGGACTCGGAATGGCGCGAGACGTTGCGAAGCGCCTCCGTGTGCCAAAAATAGGCTGCGGGCACAGCCGCGCCCAAAAATAACTGCCCGAAGGCCGGGGCGCCAAGTTCGTCCAGCGAAAAAAGGCCACAAAAATGGGTGGGCTATAGCATTGGGGAGTGGGGCTGGCGAACTTCGTCCGCCGGACTCGGAATGGCGCGAGACTTTGCGAGGTGCCACCATGTGCCAAAAATAGGCGGCGGGCACAGCCGCACCCAAAAATCACGGCCCGAAGGCTGGGGCGCCAAGTTCGTCCAGCGGGAAAATGCCCCAAAAACGGGTGGGCTATAGCCTTGGGGAGTGGGGCTGGCCAACTTCATCCGCCGGTCTCGGAATGGTGCGAGACTTTGCAAGGTGCCTCCGTTTGCAAAAAATAGGCTGCGGGCACAGCAGCGCCCAAAAATAACCGCCCGAAGGCCGGGGCGCCAAGTTCGTGCAGCGGAAAAAGGCCACAAAAACGGTTGGGCTATAGCCTTGGGGGGTGGGGCTAGCCAACTTCGTCCGCCGGACTCGGAATGGCGCGAGACTTTGCGAGGCACCTCCGTGTGCCAAAAATAGGCTGTGGGCACAGCCGCGCCCAAAAATAACTGCCCGAAGGCCGGGGCGCCAAGTTCGTCCAGCGAGAAAAGGCCACAAAAACGGGTGGGCTATAGCATTGGGGGGTGGGGCTGGCGAACTTCGTCCGCCGGACTCGGAATGGCGCGAGAATTTGCGAGGCGCCTCCGTGTGCCAAAAATAGGCTGCGGGCACAGCCGCGCCCAAAAATAACTGCCCGAAGGCCGGGGCGCCAAGTTCGTCCAGCGGAAAAAGGCCACAAAAACGGGTGGGCTATAGCATTGGGGGGTGGGGCGGGCGAACTTCGTCCGCCGGACTCGGAATGGCGCGAGACTTTGCGAGGTGCCTCCGTGTACCAAAAATAGGCCGCGGGCACAGCCATGGCCAAAAATAACGGCCCGAAGGCCGGGGCGCCAAGTTCGTCCAGCGGAAAAAGGCCACAAAAACGGGTGGGCTATAGCCTTGGGGGGTGGGACTGGCCAACTTCGTCCGCCGAACTCGGAATGCCGCGAGACTTTGCGAGGTGCCTCCGTGTGCGAAAAATAGGCCGCGGACACAGCCGTGGCCAAAAATAATAGCCCGAAGGCCGGGGCGACAAGTTCGTGCAGCGGAAAAAGGCCACAAAAACGGGTGGGCTATAGCCTTGGGGGGTGGGGCTGGCCGACTTCGTCTGCCGGACTCGGAATGGCGTGAGACTTTGGGAGGTGCCTCCGTGTGCCAAAAATAGGCTGCGGGCACAGCCGCGCCCAAAAATAACCGCCCGAAGGCCTGGACGCCAAATTCGTGCAGCGGAAAAAGGCCACAATAACGGTTGGGCTATAGCATTGGGGGGTGGGGCTGGCGAACTTCGTCCGCCGGACTCGGAATGGCGCGAGACTTTGTGAGGTGCCTCAGTGTGCCAAAAATAGGCTGCGGGCACAGCCGTACCCAAAAATCACCGGCCGAAGGCCGGGGCGCCAAGTTCGTCCAGCGGAAAAAGGCCACAAAAACGGGTGGGCTATAGCATTGGGGGGTGGGGCTGGCGAACTTCGTCCGCCAGACTCGGAATGGCGCGAGACTTTGCGAGGTGCCTCCGTGTGCCAAAAATAGGCCGCGGCCACAGCCGTGGCCAAAAATAACGGCCCGAAGGCCGGGGCGCCAAGTTCGTCCAGCGGAAAAAGGCCACAAAAACGGGTGGGCTATAGCCTTGGGGGGTGGGGCTGGCCAACTTCGTCCGCCGGACTCGGAATGGCGCGAGACTTTGCGAGGTGCCTCCGTGTGCTAAAAATAGGCTGCGGGCACAGCCGCACCCAAAAATCACGGCCCGAAGGCCGGGGCGCCAAGTTCGTCCAGCGGGAAAATGCCCCAAAAACGGGTGGGCTATAGCCTTGGCGAGTGGGGCTGGCCAACTTCATCCGCCGGACTCGGAATGGCGCGAGACTTTGCGAGGCGCCTCCGTTTGCAAAAAATAGGCTGCGAGCACAGCAGCGCCCAAAAATAACCACCCGAAGGCTGGGGCGCCAAGTTCGTCCAGCGGAAAAAGCCCACAAAAACGGTTGGCTATAGCCTTGGGGGGTGGGGCTGACCAACTTCGTCCGCCGGACTCGGATTGGCGCGACACTTTGCGAGGCACCTCCGTGTGCCAAAAATAGGCCACATGCACAGCCACGCCCAAAAACAACCGCCCGAAGGCTGGAGCGCCAAGTTCGTCCAGCGGAAAAAGGCCACAAAAACGGGTGGGCCATAGCATTGGGGTGTGGGGCTGGCCAACTTCGTCCGCCGGACTCGGAATGCCGCGAGACTTTGCGAGGTGCCTCCGTATGCCAAAAATAGGCCGCAGACTCAGCCGTGGCAAAAATAACAGCCCGAAGGCCGGGGCGACAAGTTCGTGCAGCGGAAAAAGGCCACAAAAACGGGTGGGCTATAGCCTTGGGGGGTGGGGCTGGCCGACTTCGTCTGCCGGACTCGGAATGGCGTGAGACTTTGGGAGGTGCCTCCGTGTGCCAAAAATAGGCTGCGGGCACAGCCGCGCCCAAAAATAACCGCCCGAAGGCCGGGGCGCCAAGTTCGTGCAGCGGAAAAAGGCCACAAAAACGGTTGGGCTATAGCATTGGGGGGTGGGGCTGGCGAACTTCGTCCGCCGGACTCGGAATGGCGCGAGACTTTGCGAGGTGCCTCCGTGTGCCAAAAATAGGCTGCGGGCACAGCCGCACCCAAAAATCACCGCCCGAAGGCCGGGGCGCCAAGTTCGTCCAGCGGAAAAAGGCCACAAAAACGGGTGGGCTATAGCATTGGGGGGTGGGGCTGGTGAACTTCGTCCGCCGGACTCGGAATGGCGCGAGACTTTGCGAGGTGCCTCCGTGTGCCAAAAATAGGCCGCGGACACAGCCGTGGCCAAAAATAACAGCCCGAAGTCCGGGGCGACAAGTTCGTGCAGCGGAAAAAGGCCATAAAAACGGGTGGGCTATAGCCTTGGGGGGTGGGGCTGGCCGACATCGTCCGCCGGACTCGGAATGGCGTGAGACTTTGGGAGGTGCCTCCGTGTGCCAAAAATAGGCTGCGGGCACAGCCGCGCCCAAAAATAACCGCCCGAAGGCCAGGGCGCCAAGTTCGTCCAGCGGAAAAAGGCCACAAAAACGGGTGGGCTATAGCCTTGGGGGGTGGGGCTGGCCAACTTCGTCCGCCAGACTCGGAATGGCGCGAGACTTTGCGAGGCGCCTCTGTGTGCCAAAAATAGGCCGCGGACACAGCCGCGCCCAAAAATAACCTCCCGAAGGCCGGGGCGCCATGTTCGTCCAGCGGGAAAATGCCCCAAAAACGGGTGGGCTATAACCTTGGGGGGTGGGGCTGGCCAACTTCATCCGCCGGACTCGGAATGGTGCGAGACTTTGCGAGGTGCCTCCGATTGCAAAAAATAGGCCGCAGGCACAGCAGCGCCCAAAAATAACCGCCCGAAGGCCGGGGCGCCAAGTTCGTCCAGCGGAAAAAGCCCACAAAAACGGTTGGCTATAGCCTTGGGGGGTGGGGCTGACCAACTTCGTCCGCCGGACTCGGATTGGCGCGATACTTTGCGAGGCACCTCCGTGTGCCAAAAATAGGCCACATGCACAGCCACGCCCAAAAATAACCGCCCGAAGGCTGGAGCGCCAAGTTCGTCCAGCGGAAAAAGGCCACAAAAACGGGTGGGCTATAGCATTGGGGTGTGGGGCTGGCCAACTTCGTCCGCTGGACTCGGAATGGCGCGAGACTTTGCGAGGGGCCTCTGTGTGCAGGAAATAGGCTGCGGGTGGGCTATAGCATTGGGGTGTGGGGCTGGCCAAATTCGTCCGCCGGACTCGGAATTGCGCGAGACTTTGCGAGGGGCCTCCGTGTGCAGAAAATAGGCTGCGGGCACAGCCGCGCCCAAAAATAACTGCCCGAAGGCCGGGGCGCCAAGTTCGTCCAGCGGAAAAAGGCCACAAAAACGGGTGGGCTATAGCCTTGGGGGGTGGGGCTGGCCAACTTCGTCCGCCGCACTCGGAATGGCGCGAGACTTTGCGAGGCGCCTCTGTGTGCCAAAAATAGGCCGCGGACACAGCCGTGGCAAAAAATAACGGCCCGAAGGCCGGGGCGCCAAGTTCGTGCAGCGGAAAAAGGCCACAAAAACGGTTGGCTATAGCCTTTGGGGGTGGGGCTGACCAACTTCGTCCGCCGGACTCGGATTGGCGCGATACTTTGCGAGGCACCTCCGTGTGCCAAAAATAGGCCACATGCACAGCCACGCCCAAAAATAACCGCCCGAAGGCTGGAGCGCCAAGTTCGTCCAGCGGAAAAAGGCCACAAAAACGGGTGGGCTATAGCATTGGGGTGTGGGGCTGGCCAACTTCGTCCGCTGGACTCGGAATGGCGCGAGACTTTGCGAGGGGCCTCCGTGTGCAGGAAATAGGCTGCGGGTGGGCTATAGCATTGGGGTGTGGGGCTGGCCAACTTCGTCCGCCGGACTCGGAATGCCGCGAGACTTTGCAAGGTGCCTCCGTGTGCCAAAAATAGGCTGCGGGCACAGCCGCGCCCAAAAATAACCGCCCGAAGGCCGGGGCGCAAAGTTCGTGCAGCGGAAAAAGGCCACAAAAACGGTTGGGCTATAGCATTGGGGGGTGGGGCTGGCGAACTTCGTCCGCCGGACTCGGAATGGCGCGAGACTTCGCGAGGTGTCTCCGTGTGCCAAAAATAGGCTGCGGGCACAGCCGCACCCAAAAATCACCGCCCGAAGGCCGGGGCGCCAAGTTCGTCCAGCGGAAAAAGGCCACAAAAACGGGTGGGCTATAGCATTGGGGGGTGGGAATGGCGAACTTCGTCCGCCGGACTCGGAATTGCGCGAGACTTTGGGAGGTGCCTCCGTGTGCCAAAAATAGGCCGCAGACACAGCCGTGGCAAAAAATAACAGCCCGAAGGCCGGGGCGCCAAGTTCGTGCAGCGGAAAAAGGCCACAAAAACGGGTGGGCTATAGCCTTGGGGGGTGGGGCTGGCCGACTTCGTCTGCCGGACTCGGAATGGCGTGAGACTTTGGGAGGTGCCTCCGTGTGCCAAAAATAGGCTGCGGGCACAGCCGCGCCCAAAAATAACCGCCCGAAGGCCGGGGCGCCAAGTTCGTCCAGCTGAAAAAGGCCACAAAAACGGGTGGGCTATAGCCTTGGGGGGTGGGGCTGGCCAACTTCGTCCGCCGGACTCGGAATGGCGGGAGACTTTGCGAGGCGCCTCTGTGTGCCAAAAATAGGCCGCGGACACAGCCGCGCCCAAAAATAACCGCCCGAAGGCCGGGGCGCCATGTTCGTCCAGCGGGAAAATATCCCAAAAACGCGTGGGCTATAACCTTGGGGGGTGGGGCTGGCCAACTTCATCCGCCGGACTCGGAATGGCGCGAGACTTTGCGAGGTGCCTCCGAATGCAAAAAATAGGCCGCGGGCACAGCAGCGCCCAAAAATAACCGCCCGAAGGCCGGGGCGCCAAGTTCGTCCACCGGAAAAAGCCCACAAAAACGGTTGGCTATAGCCTTGGGGGGTGGGGCTGACCAACTTCGTCCGCCGGACTCGGATTGGCGCGATACTTTGCGAGGCACCTCCATGTGCCAAAAATAGGCCACATGCACAGCCACGCCCAAAAATAACCGCCCGAAGGCTGGAGCGCCAAGTTCGTCGAGGGGAAAAAGGCCACAAAAACGGGTGGGCTATAGCCTTGGGGGGTCGGGCTGGCCCACTTCGTCCGCCGGACTCGGAATGCCGTAAGACTTTGCGAGGGGCCTCCGTGTGCCAAAAATAGGCCGCGGGCAAAGCCGCGCCGAAAAATAACCGCCCGAAGGTCGGGGCGCCAAGTTCGTCCGGCGGAAAAAGGCCATAAAAACGGGTGGGCTATAGCCTTTGGGAGTGGGGCTGGCCCACTTCGTCCGCCGGACTCGGAATGCCGCGAGACTTTGCGAGGGGCCTCCGTGTGCCAAAAATAGGCCGCGGGCAAAGCCGCGCCCAACAATAACCGCCCGAAGGCCGGGGCGCCAAGTTCGTCCAGCGGAAAAAGGACACAAAAACGGGTGGGCTATAGCCTTGGGGGTTCGGGCTAGCCGCCTTCGTCCGCCGGACTCGGAATGCCGCGAGAATTTTCGAGTGGCCTCCGTGTGCCAAAAATAGGCCGCGGGCAAAGCCGCGTCCAAAAATAACAGCCCGGAGGCCGGGGCGCCAAGTTCGTCCACCGGAAAAAGTCCACAAAAACGCGTGGGCTATAGCCTTGGGGGGTGGGGCCGGCCAACGTCGTCCGCCGGACTCGGAATGCCGCGAGACTTTGCGAGGGGCCTCCGTGTGCCAAAAATAGGCTGCGGGTAAAGCCGCGCCCAAAAATAACCACCCGAAGGCCGGAGCACCAAGTTTGTCCAGCGGAAAAAGGCCCCAAAAACGGGTGGGCTATAGCCTTGGGGGGTGGGGCTGGCCAACTTCGTCCGCCGGACTCGGAATGCCGCGAGACTTTGCGAGGGGCCTCCGTGTGCCAAAAATAGGCCGCAGGCAAAGCCGCATCCAAAAATAACCACCCGAAGGCCGGGGCGCCAAGTTCGTCCGGCGGAAAAAGGCCACAAAAACGGGTGGGCTATAGCCTTGGGGGGTGGGGCTGGCCCACTTCATCCGCCGGACTCGGAATGCCGCGAGACTTTGCGAGGGGCCTCCATGTGCCAAAAATAGGCCGCGGGCAAAGCCGCACCCAATAATAACCGCCCGAAGGCCAGGGCGCCTTGTTCGTCCAGCGGAAAAAGGCCACAAAAACGGGTGGGCTAAAGCCTTGGGGGGTGGGGCTGGCCCACTTCGTCCGCCGGCCTCGGAATGACGCAAGACTTTGCGAGGGGCCTCCTTGTGCCAAAAATAGGCCACGGGCAAAGCCGCGTCCAAAAATAACCGCCCGAAGGCCGGGGCGCGAAGTTCGTCCAGCGGAAAAATGCCATAAAAACGGGTGGGTTATAGCCTTGGGGGGTGGGGCTGGCCCACTTCGTCCGCCGGACTCGGAATGCCGCGAGACTTTGCGAGGGGCCTCCGTGTGCCAAAAATAGGCCGCAGGCAAAGCCGCGCCCAAAAATAACCACCCGAAGGCCGGAGCGCCAAGTTTGTCCAGCGGAAAAAAGGCCCCAAAAACGGGTGGGCTATAGCCTTGGGGAGTGGGGCTGGCCAACTTCGTCCGCCGGACTCGGAATGCCGCGAGACTTTGCGAGGGGCCTCCGTGTGCCAAAAATAGGCCGAGGCAAAGCCGCATCCATAAATAACCGCCCGAAGGCCGGGGCGCCAAGTTCGTCCAGCGGAAAAAGGCCACAAAAACGGGTGGGCTATAGCCTTGGGGGGTGGGGCTGGCCCACTTCGTCCGCCGGACTCGGAATGCCGCGAAACTTTGCGAGGGGCCTCCGTGTGCCAAAAATAGGCTGCGGGTAAAGCCGCGCCCAAAAAAAACATCCCGAAGGCCGGGGCGCCAAGTTCGTCCAGCGGAAGAAGGCCACAAAAACGGGTGGGCTATAGCCTTGGGGGGTGGGGCTGGCCCACTTCGTCCGCCGGACTCGGAATGCCGCGAGACTTTGCGAGGGGCCTCCGTGTGCCAAAAAAAGGCCGCGGGCAAAGCCGCGTCCAAAAATAACCGCCCGAAGGCCGGGGCGCCAAGTTCGTCCAGCGGAAAAATGCCACAAAAACGGGTGGGCTATAGCCTTGGGGGGTGGGGCTGGCCCACTTCGTCCGCCGGACTCGGAATGCCGCGAGACTTTGCGAGGGGCCTCTGTGTGCCAAAAATAGGCCGCGGGCAAAGCCGCGCCCAAAAATAACCGCCCGAAGGCCGGGGCGCCATGTTCGTCCAGCGGAAAAAGGCCACAAAAACGGGTGGGCTATAGCCTTGGGGGGTGGGGCTGGCCCACTTCGTCCGCCGGACTCGGAATGCCGCGAGACTTTGCGAGGGGCCTCCGTGTGCCAAAAATAGGCCGCGGGCAAAGCCGCGCCCAAAAATAACCGCCCGAAGGCCAGGGCGCCAAGTTCGTCCGGCGGAAAAAGGCCACAAAAACGGGTGGGCTATAGCCTTGGGGGTTCGGGCTGGCCACCTTCGTCCGCCGGAGTCGGAATGCCGCAAGAATTTGCGAGGGGCCTCCGTGTGCCAAAAAAAGGCCGCGGGCAAAGCCGCGTCCAAAAATAACCGCCCGAAGGCCGGGGCGCCAAGTTCGTCCAGCGGAAAAATGCCACAAAAACGGGTGGGCTATAGCCTTGGGGGGTGGGGCTGGCCCACTTCGTCCGCCGGACTCGGAATGCCGCGAGACTTTGCGAGGGGCCTCCGTGTGCCAAAAATAGGCCGCAGGCAAAGCCGCGCCCAAAAATAACCGCCCGAAGGCCGGGGCGCCATGTTCGTCCAGCGGAAAAAGGCCACAAAAACGGGTGGGCTATAGCCTTGGGGGGTGGGGCTGGCCCACTTCGTCCGCCGGACTCGGAATGCCGCGAGACTTTGCGAGGGGCCTCCGTGTGCCAAAAATAGGCCGCGGGCAAAGCCGCGCCCAACAATAACCACCCGAAGGCCGGGGCGCCAAGTTCGTCCGGCGGAAAAAGGCCACAAAAACGGGTGGGCTATAGCCTTGGGGGGTGGGGCTGGCCCACTTCATCCGCCGGACTCGGAATGCCGCGAGACTTTGCGAGGGGCCTCCGTATGCCAAAAATAGGCCGCGGACAAAGCCTCGCCCAAAAATAACCGCCCGAAGGCCAGGGCGCCAAGTTCGTCGAGCGGAAAAAAGGCACAAAAACGGGTGGGCTATAGCCTTGGGGTGTGGGGCGGCCCACTTCCTCCGCCCGACTCGGAATGCCGCGAGACTTTGCGAGGGGCCTCCATGTGCCAAAAATAGGCCGCGGGCAAAGCCGCACCCAATAATAACCGCCCGAAGGCCAGGGCGCCTTGTTCGTCCAGCGGAAAAAGGCCACAAAAACGGGTGGGCTAAAGCCTTGGGGGGTGGGGCTGGCCCACTTCGTCCGCCGGCCTCGGAATGACGCAAGACTTTGCGAGGGGCCTCCTTGTGCTAAAAATAGGCCACGGGCAAAGCCGCGTCCAAAAATAACCGCCCGAAGGCCGGGGCGCGAAGTTCGTCCAGCGGAAAAATGCCATAAAAACGGGTGGGTTATAGCCTTGGGGGGTGGGGCTGGCCCACTTCGTCCGCCGGACTCGGAATGCCGCGAGACTTTGCGAGGGGCCTCCGTGTGCCAAAAATAGGCCGCAGGCAAAGCCGCGCCCAAAAATAACCACCCGAAGGCCGGAGCGCCAAGTTTGTCCAGCGGAAAAAAGGCCCCAAAAACGGGTGGGCTATAGCCTTGGGGAGTGGGGCTGGCCAACTTCGTCCGCCGGACTCGGAATGCCGCGAGACTTTGCGAGGGGCCTCCGTGTGCCAAAAATAGGCCGAGGCAAAGCCGCATCCATAAATAACCGCCCGAAGGCCGGGGCGCCAAGTTCGTCCAGCGGAAAAAGGCCACAAAAACGGGTGGGCTATAGCCTTGGGGGGTGGGGCTGGCCCACTTCGTCCGCCGGACTCGGAATGCCGCGAAACTTTGCGAGGGGCCTCCGTGTGCCAAAAATAGGCTGCGGGTAAAGCCGCGCCCAAAAAAAACATCCCGAAGGCCGGGGCGCCAAGTTCGTCCAGCGGAAGAAGGCCACAAAAACGGGTGGGCTATAGCCTTGGGGGGTGGGGCTGGCCCACTTCGTCCGCCGGACTCGGAATGCCGCGAGACTTTGCGAGGGGCCTCCGTGTGCCAAAAAAAGGCCGCGGGCAAAGCCGCGTCCAAAAATAACCGCCCGAAGGCCGGGGCGCCAAGTTCGTCCAGCGGAAAAATGCCACAAAAACGGGTGGGCTATAGCCTTGGGGGGTGGGGCTGGCCCACTTCGTCCGCCGGACTCGGAATGCCGCGAGACTTTGCGAGGGGCCTCCGTGTGCCAAAAATAGGCCGCAGGCAAAGCCGCGCCCAAAAATAACCGCCCGAAGGCCGGGGCGCCATGTTCGTCCAGCGGAAAAAGGCCACAAAAACGGGTGGGCTATACCCTTGGGGGGTGGGGCTGGCCCACTTCGTCCGCCGGACTCGGAATGCCGCGAGACTTTGCGAGGGGCCTCCGTGTGCCAAAAATAGGCCGCGGGCAAAGCCGCGCCCAACAATAACCGCCCGAAGGCCGGGGCGCCAAGTTCGTCCAGCGGAAAAAGGACACAAAAACGGGTGGGCTATAGCCTTGGGGGTTCGGGCTAGCCACCTTCGTCCGCCGGACTCGGAATGCCGCGAGAATTTTCGAGTGGCCTCCGTGTGCCAAAAATAGGCCGCGGGCAAAGCCGCGTCCAAAAATAACAGCCCGGAGGCCGGGGCGCCAAGTTCGTCCACCGGAAAAAGTCCACAAAAACGCGTGGGCTATAGCCTTGGGGGGTGGGCCCGGCCAACTTCGTCCGCCGGACTCGGAATGCCGCGAGACTTTGCGAGGGGCCTCCGTGTGCCAAAAATAGGCTGCGGGTAAAGCCGCGCCCAAAAATAACCACCCGAAGGCCGGAGCACCAAGTTTGTCCAGCGGAAAAAGGCCCCAAAAACGGGTGGGCTATAGCCTTGGGGTGTGGGGCGGGCCCACTTCGTCCGCCCGACTCGGAATGCCGTGAGACTTTGCGAGGGGCCTCCATGTGCCAAAAAGAGGCCGCGGGCAAAGCCGCACCCAATAATAACCGCCCGAAGGCCGGGGCGCCTTGTTCGTCCAGTGGAAAAAGGCCACAAAAACGGGTGGGCTATAGCCTTGGGGGGTGGGGCTGGCCCACTTCGTCCGCCGGACTCGGAATGTCGCGAGACTTTGCGAGGGGCCTCCGTGTCCCAAAAATAGGCCGCGGGCAAAGCCGCGCCCAAAAATAACCACCCGAAGGCCGGAGCGCCAAGTTTGTCCCGCGGAAAAAGGCCCCAAAAACAGGTGGGCTATAGCCTTGCGGGGTGGGGCTGGCCAACTTCGTCCGCCGGACTCGGAATGCCGCGAGACTTTGCGAGGGGCCTCCGTGTGCCAAAAATAGGCCATGGGCAAAGCCGCATCCATAAATAACCGCCCGAAGGCCGGGGCGCCAAGTTCGTCCAGCGGAAAAAGGCCACAAAAACGGGTGGGCTATAGCCTTGGGGGGTGGGGCTAGCCAACTTCGTCCGCCGGACTCGGAATGCCGCGAGACTTTCCGAGGGGCCTCCGTGTGCCAAAAATAGGCCGCGGTCAAAGCCGCGCCCAAAAATAACTGCCCGAAGGCCGGGGCTCCAAGTTCGTCCAGCGGAAAAAGGCCACAAAAACGGGTGGGCTATAGCCTTGGGGGGTGGGGCCGGCCAACTTCGTTCGCCGGACTCGGAATGCCGCGAGACTTTCCGAGGGGCCTCCGTGTGCCAAAAATAGGCTGCGGGCAAAGCCGCGCCCAAAAATAACCGCCCGAAGGCCAGAGCGCCAAGTTCGTCCAGCGGAAAAAGGCCCCAAAAACGGGTGGGCTATAGCCTTGGGGTGTGGGGCGGGCCCACTTCGTCCGCCCGACTCGGAATGCCGCGAGACTTTGCGAGGGGCCTCCATGTGCCAAAAATAGGCCGCGGGCAAAGCCGCGCCCAAAAATAACCACCCGAAGGCCGGAGCGCCAAGTTTGTCCCGCGGAAAAAGGCCCCAAAAACGGGTGGGCTATAGCCTTGTGGGGTGGGGCTGGCCAACTTCGTCCGCCGGACTCGGAATGCCGCGAGATGTTGCGAGGGGCCTCCGTGTGCCAAAAATAGGCCGTGGGCAAAGCCGCATCCATAAATAACCGCCCGAAGGCCGGGGC
The DNA here is from genome assembly GCA_039657385.1 of Citrus x changshan-huyou. Taxonomy (NCBI): domain Eukaryota; kingdom Viridiplantae; phylum Streptophyta; class Magnoliopsida; order Sapindales; family Rutaceae; genus Citrus; species Citrus x changshan-huyou. The sequence continues at coordinate 517,537 of JBCGBO010000015.1, forward strand.
GCCAAGTTCGTCCAGCGGAAAAAGGCCACAAAAACGGGTGGGCTATAGCCTTGGGGGGTGGGGCTAGCCAACTTCGTCCGCCGGACTCGGAATGCCGCGAGACTTTGCGAGGGGCCTGCATGTGCCAAAAATAGGCCGCGGGCAAAGCCGCACCCAATAATAACCGCCCGAAGGCCGGGGCGCCTTGTTCGTCCAGCGGAAAAAGGCCACAAAAACGGGTGGGCTATAGCCTTGGGGGGTGGGGCTGGCCCACTTCGTCCGCCGGCCTCGGAATGCCGCAAGACTTTGCGAGGGCCCTCCTTGTGCCAAAATAGGCCACGGGCAAAGCCGCGTCCAATAATAACCGCCCGAAGGCCGGGGCGCCAAGTTCGTCCAGCGGAAAAATGCCACAAAAACGGGTGGGCTATAGCCTTGGGGGGTGGGGCTGGCCCACTTCGTCCGCCGGACTCGGAATGCCGCGAGTCTTTGCGAGGGGCCTCCGTGTGCCAAAAATAGGCCGCAGGCAAAGCCGCGCCTAAAAATAACCGCCCGAAGGCCGGGGCGCCAAGTTCGTCCAGCGGAAGAAGGCCACAAAAACGGGTGGGCCATAGCCTTGGGGGGTGGGGCTGGCCCACTTCGTCCGCCGGACTCGGAATGCCGCGAGACTTTGCGAGGGGCCTCCGTGTGCCAAAAATAGGCCGCGGGCAAAGCCGCGCCCAAAAATAACCGCCCGAAGGCCGGGGCGCCAAGTTCGTCCGGCGGAAAAAGGCCACAAAAACGGGTGGGCTATAGCCTTGGGGGTTCGGGCTGGCCACCTTCGTCCGCCGGACTCGGAATGCCGCAAGACTTTGCGAGGGGCCTCCGTGTGCCAAAAATAGGCCGCGGGCAAAGCCGTGCACAAAAATAACCGTGCGAAGACCGGGGCGCCAAGTTCGTCCAGCGGAAAAAGGCCACAAAAACGCGTGGGCTATAGCCTTGGGGGGTGGGGCTGGCCAACTTCGTCCGCCGGACTCGGAATGCCGCGAGACTTTGCGAGGGGCCTCCGTGTGCCAAAAATAGGCTGCGGGCAAAGCCGCTTCCAAAAATAACCGCCCGAAGGCCAGAGCGCCAAGTTCGTCCAGCGGAAAAAGGCCCCAAAAACGGGTGGGCTATAGCCTTGGGGTGTGGGGCGGGCCCACTTCGTCCGCCCGACTCGGAATGCCGCGAGACTTTGCGAGGGGCCTCCATGTGCCAAAAATAGGCCACGGGCAAAGCCGCACCCAATAATAACCGCCCGAAGGCCGGGGCGCCTTGTTCGTCCAGCGGAAAAAGGCCACAAAAACGGGTGGGCTATAGCCTTGGGGGGTGGGGCTGGCCTACTTCGTCCGCCGGCCTCGGAATGTCGCAAGACTTTGCGAAGGGCCTCCTTGTGCCAAAAATAGGCCACGGGCAAAGCCGCGTCCAAAAATAACCGCCCGAAGGCCGGGGCGCCAAGTTCGTCCAGCGGAAAAAGGACACAAAACCGGGTGGGCTATAGCCTTGGGGGTTCGGGCTGGCCACCTTCGTCCGCCGGACTCGGAATGCCGCGAGACTTTGCGAGGGGCTGCGTGTGCCAAAAATAGGCCGCAGGCAAAGCCGCGCCCAAAAATAACTGCCGAAGGCCGGGGCGCCAAGTTCGTCGAGCGGAAAAAGGCCACAAAAACAGGTGGGCTATAGCCTTGGGGTGTGGGGCGGGCCCACTTCGTCCGCCCGACTCGGAATGCCGCGAGACTTGGCGAGGGGACTCCATGTGCCAAAAATAGGCCGCGGGCAAAGCCGCACCCAATAATAACCGCCGGAAGGCCGGGGCGCCTTGTTCGTCCAGCGGAAAAAGGCCACAAAAACGGGTGGGCTATAGCCTTGGGGGGTGGGGCTGGCCCACTTCGTCCGCCGGACTCGGAATGCCGCGAGACTTTGCGAGGGGCTCCGTGTGCCAAAAATAGGCCGCGGGCAAAGCCGCACCCAAATATAACCGCCCGAAGGCCGGGGCGCCAAGTTCGTCCAGCGGAAAAAGGCCCCAAAAACGGGTGGGCTATAGCCTTGGGGGGTGGGGCTGGCCAACTTCGTCCGCCGGACTCGGAATGCTGCGAGACTTTGCGAGGGGCCTCCATCTGCCAAAAATAGGCCGCGGGCAAAGCCGCGCCCAAAAATAACTGCCCGAAGGCCGGGGCTCCAAGTTCGTCCAGCGGAAAAAGGCCACAAAAACGGGTGGGCTATAGCCTTGGGGGTGGGGCTGGCCAACTTCATCCGCCGGACTCGGAATGCCGCGAGACTTTGCGAGGGGCCTCCGTATGCCAAAAATAGGCCGCGGAAAAAGCCGCGCCCAAAAATAACCGCCCGAAGGCCGGGGCGCCAAGTTCTTCGAGCGGAAAAAGGCCACAAAAACGGGTGGGCTATAGCCTTGGGGGGTGGGGCTGGCCCACTTCGTCCGCCGGACTCGGAATGCTGCGAGACTTTGCGAGGGGCCTCCATCTGCCAAAAATAGGCCGCGGGCAAAGCCGCGCCCAAAAATAACTGCCCGAAGGCCGGGGCTCCAAGTTCGTCCAGCGGAAAAAGGCCACAAAAACGGGTGGGCTATAGCCTTGGGGGTGGGGCTGGCCAACTTCATCCGCCCGACTCGGAATGCCGCGAGACTTTGCGAGGGGCCTCCATGTGCCAAAAATAGGCCGCGGGCAAAGCCGCACCCAATAATAACCGCCCGAAGGCCGGGGCGCCTTGTTCGTCCAGCGGAAAAAGGCCACAAAAACGGGTGGGCTAAAGCCTTGGGGGGTGGGGCTGGCCCACTTCGTCCGCCGGCCTCGGAATGGCGCAAGACTTTGCGAGGGGCCTCCTTGTGCCAAAAATAGGCCACGGGCAAAGCCGCGTCCAAAAATAACCGCCCGAAGGCCGGGGCGCGAAGTTCGTCCAGCGGAAAAATGCCATAAAAATGGGTGGGTTATAGCCTTGGGGGGTGGGGCTGGCCCACTTCGTCCGCCGGACTCGGAATGCCGCGAGACTTTGCGAGGGGCTTCCGTGTGCCAAAAATAGGCCGCAGGCAAAGCCGCGCCCAAAAATAACCACCCGAAGGCCGGAGCGCCAAGTTTGTCCAGCGGAAAAAGGCCCCAAAAACGGGTGGGCTATAGCCTTGGGGAGTGGGGCTGGCCAACTTCGTCCGCCGGACTCGGAATGCCGCGAGACTTTACGAGGGGCCTCCGTGTGCCAAAAATAGGCCGAGGCAAAGCCGCATCCATAAATAACCGCCCGAAGGCCGGGGCGCCAAGTTCGTCCAGCGGAAAAAGGCCACAAAAACGGGTGGGCTATAGCCTTGGGGGGTGGGGCTGGCCCACTTCGTCCGCCGGACTCGGAATGCCGCGAAACTTTGCGAGGGGCCTCCGTGTGCCAAAAATAGGCTGCGGGTAAAGCCGCGCCCAAAAAAAACATCCCGAAGGCCGGGGCGCCAAGTTCGTCCAGCGGAAGAAGGCCACAAAAACGGGTGGGCTATAGCCTTGGGGGGTGGGGCTGGCCCACTTCGTCCGCCGGACTCGGAATGCCGCGAGACTTTGCGAGGGGCCTCCGTGTGCCAAAAAAAGGCCGCGGGCAAAGACGCGTCCAAAAATAACCGCCCGAAGGCCGGGGCGCCAAGTTCGTCCAGCGGAAAAATGCCACAAAAACGGGTGGGTTATAGCCTTGGGGGGTGGGGCTGGCCCACTTCGTCCGCCGGACTCGGAATGCCGCGAGACTTTGCGAGGGGCCTCCGTGTGCCAAAAATAGGCCGCAGGCAAAGCCGCGCCCAAAAATAACCGCCCGAAGGCCGGGGCGCCATGTTCGTCCAGCGGAAAAAGGCCACAAAAACGGGTGGGCTATAGCCTTGGGGGGTGGGGCTGGCCCACTTCTCCCGCCGGACTCGGAATGCCGCGAGACTTTGCGAGGGGCCTCCGTGTGCCAAAAATAGGCCGCGAGCGAAGCCGCGCCCAAAAATAACCGCCCGAAGGCCAGGGCGCCAAGTTCGTCCGGCGGAAAAAGGCCACAAAAACGGGTGGGCTATAGCCTTGGGGGTTCGGGCTGGCCACCTTCGTCCGCCGGAGTCGGAATGCCGCAAGACTTTACGAGGGGCCTCCGTGTGCCAAAAATAGGCCGCGGGCAAAGCCGTGCACAAAAATAACCGTGCGAAGGCCGGGGCGCCAAGTTCGTCCAGCGGAAAAAGGCCCCAAAAACGGGTGGGCTATAGCCCTGGGGTGTGGGGCGGGCCCACTTCGTCCGCCCGACTCGGAATGCCGCGAGACTTTGCGAGGGGCCTCCGTGTGCCAAAAATAGGCCATGGGCAAAGCCGCATCCATAAATAACCGCCCGAAGGCCGGGGCGCCAAGTTCGTCCAGCGGAAAAAGGCCAAAAAAACGGGTGGGCTATAGCCTTGGGGGGTGGGGCTGGCCCACTTCGTCCGCCGGACTCGGAATGCCGCGAGACTTTGCGAGGGGCCTCCGTGTGCCAAAAATAGGCTGCGGGCAAAGCCGCGCCCAAAAATAACCGCCCGAAGGCCAGAGCGCCAAGTTCGTACAGCGGAAAAAGGCCCCAAAAACGGGTGGGCTATAGCCCTGGGGTGTGGGGCGGGCCCACTTCGTCCGCCCGACTCGGAATGCCGCGGGCCTTTGCGAGGGGCCTCCATGTGCCAAAAATAGGCCGCGGGCAAAGCCGCACCCAATAATAACCGCCCGAAGGCCGGGGCGCCTTGTTCGTCCAACGGAAAAAGGCCACAAAAACGGGTGGGCTATAGCCTTGGGGGGTGGGGCTGGCCCACTTCGTCCGCCGGCCTCGGAATGACGCAATACTTTGCGAGGGGCCTCCATGTGCCAAAAATAGGCCGCGGGCAAAGCCGCACCCAATAATAACCGCCCGAAGGCCGGGGCGCCTTGTTCGTCCAACGGAAAAAGGCCACAAAAACGGGTGGGTTATAGCCTTGGGGGGTGGGGCTGGCCCACTTCGTCCGCCGGACTCGGAATGCCGCGAGACTTTGCGAGGGGCCTCCGTGTGCCAAAAATAGGCCGCGGGCAAAGCCGTACCCAAAAATAACCGCCCGAAGGCCGGGGCGCCAAGTTCGTCCAGCGGAAAAAGGACGCAAAAACGGGTGGGCTATAGCCTTGGGGGTTCGGGCTGGCCACCTTCGTCCGCCGGACTCGGAATGCCGCGAACATTTTCGAGTGGCCTCCGTGTGCCAAAAATAGGCCGCGGTCAAAGCCGTGCACAAAAATAACCGTGCGAAGGCCGGGGCGCCAAGTTCGTCCAGCGGAAAAAGTCCACAAAAACGCGTGGGCTATAGCCTTGGGGGGTGGGGCTGGCCAACTTCGTCCGCCGGACTCGGAATGCGGCGAGACTTTGCGAGGGGCCTCCGTGTGCCAAAAATAGGCCACGGGCAAAGCCGTGCCCAAAAATAACCGCCCGAAAGCCGGAGCGCCAAGTTCGTCCAGCGGAAAAAGGCCACAAAAACGCGTGGGCTATAGCCTTGCAGGGTGGGGCTGGCCAACTTCGTGCGCCTGACTCGGAATGCCGCGAGACTTTGCGAGGAGCCTCCGTGTGCCAAAAATAGGCCGCGGACAAGCCGTGCAAAAAAATAACCGTGCGAAGGCCGGGCCGCCAAGTTCGTCCAGCGGAAAAAGGCCACAAAAACGCGTGGGCTATAGCCTTGGGGGGTGGGGCTGGCCAACTTCGTCCGCCGGACTCGGAATGCCGCGAGACTTTGCGAGGGGCCTCCGTGTGCCAAAAATAGACTGCGGGGAAAGCCGCGCCCAAAAATAACCGCCGGAAGGCCGGAGCGCCAAGTTCGTCCAGCGGAAAAAGGCCCCAAAAACGGGTGGGCTATAGCCTTGGGGGGTGGGGCTGGCCAACTTCGTCCGCCGGACTCGGAATGCCGCGAGACTTTGCGAGGGGCCTCCGTGTGCCAAAAATAGGCCGTGGGCAAAGCCGTATCCATAAATAACCGCCCGAAGGCCGGGGCGCCAAGTTCGTCCAGCGGAAAAAGGCCACAAAAACGGGTGGGCTATAGCCTTGGGGGGTGGGGCTAGCCAACTTCGTCCGCCGGACTCGGAATGCTGCGAGACTTTCCGAGGGGCCTCCGTGTGCCAAAAATAGGCCGCGGTCAAAGCCGCACCCAAAAATAACTGCCGCAAGGCCGGGGCTCCAAGTTCGTCCAGCGGAAAAAGGCCACAAAAACGGGTGGGCTATAGCCTTGGGGGGTGGGGCAGGCCAACTTCGTCCGCCGGACTCGGAATGCTGCGAGACTTTGTGAGGGGCCTCCGTGTGCCAAAAATAGGCCGCGGGCAAAGCCGCGCACAAAAATAACCGCCCGAAGGCCGGGGCGCCAAGTTCGTCCAGCGGAAAAAGGCCACAAAAACGGATGGGCTATAGCCTTGGGGGTTCGGGCTGGCCACCTTCGTCCGCCGGACTCGGAATGCCGTGAGACTTTGCGAGGGGCCTCCGTGTGCCAAAAATAGGGTGCGGGCAAATCCGTGCACAAAAATAACCGCCCGAAGGCCGGGGTGCCAAGTACGTCCAGCGGAAAAAGGCCACAAAAACGCGTGGGTTATAGCCTTGGGGGTTGGGGCTAGCCAACTTCGGCCGCAGGACTCGGAATGCCGTGAGACTTTGCGAGGGGCCTCCGTGTGCCAAAAATAGGCCACGGGCAAAGCCACGCACAAAAATAACCGCCCGAAGGCCGGAGCGCCAAGTTCGTCCAGCGGAAAAAGGCCACAAAAACGCGTGGGCTATAGCCTTGCAGGGTGGGGCTGGCCAACTTCGTCCGCAGGACTCGGAATGCCGCGAGACTTTGCGAGGGTCCTCCGTGTGCCAATAATAGGCCGTGGGCAAAGCCGCATCCATAAATAACCACCCGAAGGCCGGGGCGCCAAGTTCGTCCAGCGGAAAAAGGCCACAAAAACGGGTGGGCGATAGCCTTGGGGGGTGGGGCTAGCCAACTTCGTCCGCCGGACTCGGAATGCCGCGAGACTTTGCGAGGGGCCTCCGTGTGCCAAAAATAGGGTGCGGGCAAAGCCGTGCACAAAAATAACCGCGCGAAGGCCGGGGCGCAAAGTACGTCCAGCGGAAAAAGGCCACAAAAACGCGTGGGTTATAGCCTTGGGGGGTGGGGCTGGCCAACTTCGGCCGCCGGACTCGGAATGCCGCGAGACTTTGCGAGGGGCCTCCCTGTGCCAAAAATAGGCCACGGGCAAAGCCGCGCCCAAAAATAACCGCCCGAAGGCCGGAGCGCCAAGTTCGTCCAGCGGAAAAAGGCCACAAAAACCCGTGGGCTATAGCCTTGCAGGGTGGGGCTGGCCAACTTCGTCCGCCGGACTCGGAATGCCGCGAGACTTTGCGAGGGGCCTCCGTGTGCCAAAAATAGGCTACGGGCAGAGCCGCGCCCAAAAATAACCGCCCGAAGGCCGGAGCGCCAAGTTCGTCCAGCGGAAAAAGGCCCCAAAAACGGGTGGGCTATAGCCTTGGGGGGTGGGGCTCGCCAGATCGTCCGCCGGACTCGGAATGCTGCGAGACTTTGCGAGGGGCCTCCGTGTGCCAAATATAGGCCGTGGCCAAAGCCGCAACCATAAATAACCGCGCGAAGGCCGGGGCGCAAAGTACGTCCAGCGGAAAAAGGCCACAAAAACGCGTGGGTTATAGCCTTGGGGGGTGGGGCTGGCCAACTTCGGCCGCCGGACTCGGAATGCCGCGAGACTTTGCGAGGGGCCTCCGTGTGCCAAAAATAGGCCACGGGCAAAGCCGCGCCCAAAAATAACCGCCCGAAGGCCGGAGCGCCAAGTTCGTCCAGCGGAAAAAGGCCACAAAAACCCGTGGGCTATAGCCTTGCAGGGTGGGGCTGGCCAACTTCGTCCGCCGGACTCGGAATGCCGCGAACCTTTGCGAGGGGCCTCCATGTGCAAAAAATAGGCCGCGGGCAAAGCCAAATATAAAAATAACCACCCGAAGGCCGGGGTGCCAAGTTCGTCCAGCGGAAAAAGGCCACAAAAACGGGTGGGCTATAGCCTTGGGGGGTGGAACCGGACCACTTCGTCCGCCGGACTCGGAATGCTCCGAGACTTTGCGAGGCGCCTCCGTGTGCAAAAAATAGGCCGCAGGCAAAGCCGGGCCCAAAAATAACTGCCCCAAGGCCGGGGCGCCCAGTTCATCCAGTGGAAAAAGGCCACAAAAACGGGTGGGCTATAGCCTTGGGGGGTGGGGCTGGCCCACTTCGTCCGCCGGACTCGGAATGCCGCGAGACTTTGCGAGGGGCCTCCGTGTGCCAAAAATAGGCCGCGGGCAAAGGCGCACCCAAAAATAACTGCCCGAAGGCCGGGGCGCCAAGTTCGTCCAGCGGAAAAAGGCCACAAAAACGGGTGGGCTATAGCCTTGGGGGGTGGGGCTGGCCAACTTCGTCCGCCGGACTCGGAATGCCGCGAGCCTTTGCGAGGGGCCTCCGTGTGCCAAAAATAGGCCGCGGACAAAGCCGCGTCCAAAAATAACCGACCTAAGGCCGGGGCGCCAAGTTCGTCCAGCGGAAAGAGGCCACAAAAACGGGTGGGCTATAGCCTTGGCGGGTGGGGCTGGCCAACTTTGTCCGCCGGACTCGGAATGCTCCGAGACTTTGCGAGGGGCCTCCGTGTGCCAAAAATAGGCCGCGGGCAAAGCCGCGCCCAAAAATAACCGCCCGAAGGCCGGGGCGCCAAGTTCTTCCAGCGGAAAAAGGCCACAAAACGGGTGGGCTATAGCCTTGGGGGGTGGGGCTGGCCAACTTCGTCCGCCGGACTCAGAATGCCGAGAGATTTTGCGAGGGGCCTCCGTGTACCAAAAATATACCGCGGACAGAGCCGGGCCCAAAAATAACCGTCCGAAGGCCGGGGCGCCAAGTTCGTCCGGCGGAAAAAGGCCACAAAAACGGGTGTGCTATAGCCTTGGGGGTTCGGGCTGGCCACCTTCGTCCGCCGAACTCGGAATGCCGCGAGCCTTTGCGAGGGGCCTCCGTGTGCCAAAAATAGGCCGCGGACAAAGCCGCGTCCAAAAATAACCGACCTAAGGCCGGGGCGCCAAGTTCGTCCAGCGGAAAAAGGCCACAAAAACGGGTGGGCTATAGCCTTGGGGGATGGGGCTGACCAACTTCGTCCGCCGGACTCGGAATGCCGTGAGACTTTGCGAGGGGCCTCCGTGTGCCAAAAATAGGCCGCGGGCAAAGCCGCGCCCAAAAATAACCGCCCGAAGGCCGGGGCTCCAAGTTCGTCCAGCGGAAAAAGGCCACAAAAAAGGGTGGGCGATAGCCTTGGCGGGTGGGGCTGGCCAACTTCGTCCGCCGGACACGGAATGCTGCGAGACTTTGCGAGGGGCCTCCGTGTGCCAAAAATAGGCCGCGGGCAAAGCCGCGCCCAAAAATAACTGCCCCAAGGCCGGGGCGCCAAGTTCATCCAGCGGAAAAAGGCCACAAAAACGCGTGGGCTATAGCCTTGGGGGGTGGGGCTGGCCCACTTCGTCCGCCGGACTCGGAATGCCGCGAGACTTTGCGAGGGGCCTCCGTGTACCAAAAATAGGCCCCGGGCAAAGCCGCGGCCAAAAATAACCGCCTGAAGGTCGGGGCGCCAAGTACGTCCAGCGGAAAAAGGCCACAAAAACGGGTGGGCTATAGCCTTGGGGGGTGGGGCTGGCCAACTTCGTCCGCCGGACTCGGAATGCCGCGAGCCTTTGTGACGGGCCTCCATGTGCCAAAAATAGGCCGCAGGCAAAGCCAAATATAAAAATAACCACCCGAACGCCGGGGCGCCAAGTTCGTCCAGCGGAAAAAGGCCACAAAAACGGGTGGGCTATAGCCTTGGGGGGTGGGGCTGGCCAACTTCGTCCGCCGGACTCAGAATGCCGCGAGATTTTGCGAGGGGCCTCCGTGTGCCAAAAATAGGCCGCGGACAAAGCCGGGCCCAAAAATAACCGCCCGAAGGCCGGGGCGCCAAGTTCGTCCGGCGGAAAAATGCCACAAAAACGGGTGGGCTATAGCCTTGGGGGGTGGGGCTGGCCAACTTCGTCCGCCGGACTCAGAATGCTGCGAGACTTTGTGAGGGGCCTCCGTGTGTCAAAAATAGGCCGCGGACAAAGCCGCTCCCAAAAATAACCGCCCGAAGGCAGGGGCGCCAAGTTCGTCCAGCGGAAAAAGGCCACAAAAATGGGTGGGGTATAGCCTTGGGAGGTGGGCTGGCCTACTTCGTCCGCCGGACTCGGAATGCCGCGAGACTTTGCGAGGGGCCTCCGTGTGCCAAAAATAGGCCGCTGGCAAAGCCGCGCCAAAAAAATAACCGCCCGAAGGCCGGGGCGCCAAGTTCGTCCAGAGGAAAAAGGCCAAAAAACGGGTGGGCTATAGCCTTGGGGGGTGGGGCTGGCCAACTTCGTCCGCAGGACTCGGAATGCCGCGAGACTTTGCGAGGGGCCTCCGTGTGCCAAAAATAGGCTGGGGGCAAAGCCGCGCCCAAAAATAACTGCCCGAAAGCCGGGGCGCCAAGTTCGTCCAGCGGAAAAAGGCCACAAAAACGGGTGGGCTATAGCCTTGGGGGGTGGGGCTGGCCAACTTCGTCCGCCGGACTCGGAATGCCGTGAGACTTTACGAGTGGCCTCCGTGTGCCAAAAATAGGCCGTGGACAAAGCCGTGCTCAAAAATAACCGCCCGAAGGCCGGGGCGCCAATTTCGTCCAGCGGAAAAAGGCCACAAAAACGGGTGGGCTATAGCCTTGGGGGGTTGGGCTGGCCCACTTCGTCCGCCGGACTCGGAATTCTGCGAGACTTTACGAGGGGCCTCCGTGTGCCGAAAATAGGCTGCGGGCAAAGCTACGCCAAAAAATAACCGCCCGAAGGCCGGGGCGCCAAGTTCGTCCAGCGGAAAAAGGCCACAAAAACGGTTGGGCTATAGCCTTGGGAGGTGGGCTGGCCAACTTCGTCCGCCGGACTCGAAATGCCGCGAGACTTTGCGAGGGGCCTCCGTGTGCCAAAAATAGGCCGCTGGCAAAGCCGCACCAAAAAAATAACCGCCCGAAGGCCGGGGCGCCAAGTTCGTCCAGCGCAAAAAGGCCACAAAAACGGGTGGGCTATAGCCTTGGGGGGTGGGGCTGGCCAACTTCGTCCGCAGGACTCGAAATGCCGCGAGACTTTGCGAGGGGCCTCCGTGTGCCAAATATAGGCTGGGGCAAAGCCGCGCCCAAAAATAACCGCCCGAAAGCCGGGGCGCGAAGTTCGTCCAGCGGAAAAAGGCCACAAAAACGGGTGGGCTATGGCCTTGGGGGGTGGGGCTGGCCAACTTCGTCCGCCGGACTCGAAATGCCGCGAGACTTTACGAGGGGCCTCCGTGTGCCAAAAATAGGCCGTGGACAAAGCCAGGGTAAAAAATAGCCACCCGAAGGCCGGGGCACCAAGTTCGTCCAGCGGAAAAAGGCTAGAAAAACGGGTGGGCTATAGCCTTGGGGGGTGGGGCTGGCCAACTTCGTCCGCCGGACTTGGAATGCCGCGAGACTTTGTGAGGGGCCTCCGTGTGCCAGAAATAGGCCGCGGGCAAAGCTGCGCCCAAAAATAACCGCTCGAAGGCCGGGGCGCCAAGTTCGTCCAGCGGAAAAAGGCCACAAAAACGGGTGGGCTATAGCCTTGGGGGGTGGGGCTGGCCAACTTCGTCCGCCGGACTCGGAATGCTACGAGAATTTACGAGTGGCCTCCGTGTGCAAAAAATAGGCCGCGGACAAAGCCGCGCTCAAAAAATAACCGCCCGAAGGCCGGGGCGCCAAGTTCGTCCAGCGGAAAAAGGCCACAAAAACGGGTGGGCTATAGCCTTGAGGGGTGGGGCTGGCCAACTTCGTCCGCCCGACTCGGAATGCCGCGAGACTTTGCGAGGGGTCTCCGTGTGCCAAAAATATGCCGCGGGTAAAGCCGCGCCTAAAAATAACCGCCCGAAGGCATTGGCGCCAATTTCGTCCAGCGGAAAAAGGCCACAAAAACGGGTGGGCTATAGCCTTGGGGGGTGGGGCTGGCCAACTTCGTCCGCCGGACTCGGAATGCTACGAGAATTTACGAGTGGCCTCCGTGTGCAAAAAATAGGCCGCGGACAAAGCCGCACTCAAAAAATAACCGCCCGAAGGCCGGGGCGCCAAGTTCGTCCAGCGGAAAAAGGCCACAAAAACGGGTGGGCTATAGCCTTGAGGGGTGGGGCTGGCCAACTTCGTCCGCCCGACTCGGAATGCCGCGAGACTTTGCGAGGGGTCTCCTTGTGCCAAAAATATGCCGCGGGTAAAGCCGCGCCTAAAAATAACCGCCCGAAGGCATTGGCGCCAATTTCGTCCAGCGGAAAAAGGCCACAAAAACGGGTGGGCTATAGCCTTGGGGGGTTGGGCTGGCCAACTTCGTCCGCCGGACTCGGAATTCTGCGAGACTTTGCGAGGGCCCTCCGTGTGCCAAAAACAGGCCGTGGGCAAAGCCGCATCCAAAAATAACCGCCCGAAGGCCGGGGCGCCAAATTCGTCCAGCGGAAAAAGGCCACAAAAACGGTTGGGCTATAGCCTTGGGGGGTGGGGCTGGCCAACTTCGTCCGCCGGACTCGGAATGCCGCGAGACTTTGCGAGGGGCCTCCGTGTGCTGAAAATAGGCCGCGGGCAAAGCCGCGCCCAAAAATAACCGCCCGAAGGCCGGGGCGCCAAGTTCGTCCAGTGGAAAAAGGCCACAAAAATGGGTGGGCTATAGCCTTGGGGGGTGGGGCTGGCCAACTTCGTCCGCCGGACTCGGAATGCCGCGAGACTTTACGAGTGGCCTCCATGTGCCAAAAATAGGCCACGGACAAAGCCGAGTCCAAAAATAACCGCCCGAAGGCATTGGCGCAAGTTCGTCCAGCGGAAAAAGGCCACAAAAACAGTTGGGCTATAGCCTTGGGGGGTGGGGCTGGCCAACTTCGTCCGCCGGACTCGGAATGCCGCGAGACTTTGCGAGGGGCCTCTGTGTGGTAAAAATAGGCCGCGGACAAAGTCACGCCCAAAAATATCCGCCCGAAGGCCGGAGCGCCAAGTTCGTCCAGCGGAAAAAGGCCACAAAAACGGGTGGGGTATAGCCTTGGGGGGTGGGGCTGGCCAACTTCGTTCGCCGGACTCGGAATGCCGCGAGACTTTGCGAGGGGCCTCCGTGTGCCAAAAATAGGCCGTGGACAAAGACACGCCCAAAAATAACCGCTCGAAGGCCGGGGCGCCAAGTTCGTCCAGCGGAAAAAGGCCACAAAAACGGGTGGGCTATAGCCTTGCGGGGTGGGGCTGGCCAACTTCGTCCGCCGGACTCGGAATGCCGCGAGACTTTGTGAGGGGCCTCTGTGTGGTAAAAATAGGCCACGGACAAAGTCACGCCCAAAAATATCCGCCCGAAGGCCGGAGCGCCAAGTTCGTCCAGCGGAAAAAGGCCACAAAAACGGGTGGGGTATAGCCTTGGGGGGTGGGGCTGGCCAACTTCGTTCGCCGGACTCGGAATGCCGCGAGACTTTGCGAGGGGCCTCCGTGTGCCAAAAATAGGCCGTGGACAAAGACACGCCCAAAAATAACCGCCCGAAGGCCGGGGCGCCAAGTTCGTCCAGCGGAAAAAGGCCACAAAAACGGGTGGGCTATAGCCTTGCGGGGTGGGGCTGGCCAACTTCGTTCGCCGGACTCGGAATGCCGCGAGACTTTGCGAGGGGCCTCCGTTTGCCAAAAATAGGCCGTGGACAAAGACACGCCCAAAAATAACCGCCCGAAGGCCGGGGCGCCAAGTTCGTCCAGCGGAAAAAGGCCACAAAAACGGGTGGGCTATAGCCTTGCGGGGTGGGGCTGGCCAACTTCGTCCGCCGGACTAGGAATGCCTTGAGACTTTGCGAGGGGCCTCCGTGTGCCAAAAATAGGCCGTGGACAAAGCCACGCCCAAAAATAACCGCCCGAAGGCCGGGGCGCCAAGTTCGTCCACCGGAAAAAGGCCACAAAAACGAGTGGGCTATAGCCTTGGGGGGTGGGGCTGGCCAACTTCGTCCGCCGGACTCGGAATACCGCAAGACTTTGCGAGGGGCCTCCGTGTGCCAAAAATAGGCCGCGGGCCAAGCCGCGTCCAAAAATAACCGACCTAAGGCCGGGGCGCCAAGTTCGTCCAGCGGAAACAGGCCAGAAAAACGGGCGGGCTATAGCCTTGGGGGGTGGGGCTGGCCAACTTCGTCCACCGGACTCGGAATGCCGCGAGACTTTACGAGGGGCCACCGCGTGCCAAAAATAGGCTGCGGGCAAAGCCGAGTCCAAAAATAACCGCCCGAAGACCGGGGCGCCAAGTTCGTCCAGCGGAAAAAGGCCACAAAAAAGGGTGGGCTATAGCCTTGGGGGGTGGGGCTGGCCAACTTCGTCCGCCGGACTCGGAATGCCGCGACACTTTGCGACGGGCCTCCGTGTGCCAAAAATAGGCTGTGGGCAAAGCCGCACCCAAAAATAACCGCCCCAGGGCTGGGGCGCCAAGTTCGTCCAGCGGAAAAAGGCCACAAAAAAGGCTGGGCTATAGCCTTGGGGGGTGGGGCTGGCCAACTTCGTCCGCCGGACTAGGAATGCCGCGAGACTTTGCGAGGGGCCTCCGTGTGCCAAAAATAGGCCGTGGACAAAGCCACGCCCAAAAATAACCGCCCGAAGGCCGGGGCGCCAAGTTCGTCCACCGGAAAAAGGCCACAAAAACGGGTGGGCTATAGCCTTGGGGGGTGGGGCTGGCCAACTTCGTCCGCCGGACTCGGAATACCGCAAGACTTTGCGAGGGGCCTCCGTCTGCCAAAAATAGGCTGTGGGCAAAGCCGCGCTAAAAAATAACCGCCCCAGGGCCGGGCCGCCAAGTTCGTCCAGCGGAAAAAGGCCACAAAAAAGGGTGGGCTATAGCCATGGGGGGTGGGGCTGGCCAACTACGTCCGCCGGACTCGGAATGCCGCGAGACTTTGCGAGGGGCCTCCGTGTGCCAAAAATAGGCCATGGACAAAGCCGCGCCCAAAAATAACCGCCCGAGGGCCGGGGCGCCAAGTTCGTCCAGCGGAAAAAGGCCACAAAAAAGGGTGGGCTATAGCCTTGGGGGGTGGGGCTGGCCCACTTCGTCCGCCGGACTCTGAAGGCGGCGAGACTTTGTGAGGGGCCTCCGTGTGCCAAAAATAGGCCGCGGGCAAAGCCGCGCCCAAAAATAACTGCCCGAAGGCCGGGGCGCCAAGTTCGTCCAGCGGAAAAAGGCCACAAAAACGGGTGGGCTATAGCCTTGGGGGGTCGGGCTGGCCAACTTCGTCCGCCGGACTCGGAATGCCGCGAGACTTTGCGAGGGGCCTCCATATACCAAAAATCAGCCGCGGGCAAAGCCGCGCCTAAAAATAACTGCCCGAAGGCCGGGCCGTCAAGTTCGTCCAGCGGAAAAAGGCCACAAAAACGGGTGGGCTATAGCCTTGGGGGGTGGGGCTGGCCGACTTCGTCCGCCGGACTCGGAATGGCGCGAGACTTTACAAGGAACCTCCGTGTGCCAAAAATAGGGTGCGGGCACAGCCACGTCCAAAAATAACCGCCCGAAGGCCGGGGCGACAAGTTCGTCTAGCGGAAAAAGACCACAAAAACGGGTGGACTATAGCCTTGGGGGGCGCGGCTGGCGAACTTCGTCCGCTGGACTCGGTATGGCGCGAGAATTTGTGAGGCACCTCCGTGTGCAAAACATAGGCCGCAGGCACATCCGCGCCCTAAAATAACCGCCCGAAGGCCGGGGCGCCAAGTTCGTCCAGCTGAAAAAGGCCACAAAAACGGGTGGGCTATAGCCTTGGCGGGTGGGGCTGGCCGACTTCGTCCGCCGGACTCGGAATGGCGCTAGACTTTGCGAGGCAGCTCCGTGTGCCAAAAATAGGCCGGGGGCGCAGCCGCGCCCAAAAATAACCGCCCGAAGGCCGGGGCGCCAAGTTCTTCCAGCGGAAAAAGCCCACAAAAACGGGTGGGCTATAGCCTTGGGGGTGGGGTGGGCCAACTTCGTCCGCCGGACTCGGAATGGCGCGAGACCTTACGAGGCGCCTCTGTGTGCCGAAAATAAGCCGCGGGCACAGCGGTGCCCAAAAATAACCACCCGAAGGCCGGGGCGCCAAGTTCGTCCAGCGGAAAAAAACCTACAAAAACGGGTGGGCTATAGCCTTGGGGGGTGGGGATGGCCAACTTCGTCCGCTGGATGCGGAATGGCGCGAGACTTTGTGAGGCGCCTCCGTGTGCCAAAAATAGGCCGCGGGCACAGCCGCGCCCAAAAATAACCGCCCGAAGGCCAGGGCGCCAAGTTCGTGCAGCGGAAAAAGGCCACAAAAACTTGTGGGCAGCCTTGGGGGGTGGGGCTGGCCAACTTCGTCCGCCGGTTTCGGAATGGCGCGAGACGTTGCGAGTCGCCTCCGTGTGCCAAAAATAGGCCATGGACACAGCCGCGCGGAAAAATAACCGCCCGAAGGCCGGGGCACCAAGTTCGTCCAGCGGAAAATGGCCACAAAAACGGGTGGGCTATAGCCTTGGGGGGTGGGGCTGGCCAAGTTCGTCCGCCAGACTCGGAATGGCGCGAGACTTTGCGAGGTGCCTCCGTGTGCCAAACATAGGCCGCGGGCACAGCCGCGCCCAAAAATAACCGTCCGAAGGCTGGGGCGGCAAGTTCATCCAGCGGAAAAAGCACACAAAAACGGGTGATCTGTAGCCTTGGGGGGTGGGGCTGGCAAACTTCGTCCGCCAGACTCGGAATGGCGCGAGACTTTGTGAGGCGCTTCCGTGTGCCAAAAATAGGCTGCGGACACAGCCGCGCCCAAAAATTACCGCCCGAAGGCTGGGGCGCCAGGTTCGTCCAGCGCAAAAAGCACACAAAAACGGGTGGGCTATAGCCTTGCGGGGTGGGGCTGGCCAAATTCGTCCGCCGGACTCGGAATGGCGCGAGACTTTGCGAGGCACCTCCGTGTGCTAAAAATAGGCTTCAGGCACAGCCGGGCCCAAAAATAACTGCCCGAAGGCCGGGGCGCCAAGTTCGTCCAGCGGAAAAAGCACACAAAAACGGGTGGTCTATAGCCTTGGAGGGTGGGGCTGGCAAACTTTGTCCGCCGGACTCGGAATGGCGCGAGACTTTGCGAGGCACTTCCGTGTGCCAAAAATAGGCCGTGGACGCAGCCGCACCCAAAAATAACCGACCGAAGGCCGGTGCGCCAAGGTCGTTCAGCGGAAAAAGGCCACAAAAACGGGTGGGCTATAGCCTTGGGGGGTGGGGCTGGCCAACTTCGTCCGCCGGACTCGGAATGGCGCGAGACTTTGCGAGGCACCTCCGTGTGCCAACAATAGGCCGCGGGCACAGCCGTGCCCAATAATAACGGCACGAAGGCGGGGCACCAAGTTCGTCCAGCGGAAAACGGTCACAAAAATGGGTGGGCTATATATCCTTGGGGGGCGGGGTTGGCCAACTTTGTCCCCAGGACTCGGAATGGCGCGAGACTTTGCGAGGCCACTCCGTGTGCCAAAACTAGGCCGCGGGCACAGCGGCACCCAAAAATAACTGCCCGAAGGCCAGGGCGCCAAGTTCGTCCAGCGGAAAAAGGCCACAAAACGGGTGGGCTATAGCCTTGGGGGGTGGGGCTGGCCAACTTCGTCCGCCGGACTCGGAATGGCGCGAGACTTTGCGAGGTGCCTCCGTATACCAAAACTAGGCCTTGGGCACAGCCGCGCCAAAAAATAACAGCCCGAAGGCCGGGGCGCCAAGTTCGTCCAACGGAAAAAGGCCACAAAAACGGGTGGGCTATAGCCTTGGGGGGTGGGGCTGGCCGACTTCGTCCGCCAGACTCGGAATGGCGCGAGACTTTGCGAGGCACCTCCGTGTGCCAAAAATTGGCCGCGGGCACAGCCGCGTCCAAAAATAACCGCCCGAAGGCCGGGGCGCCAAGTTCATCCAGCGGAAAAAGACCCCAAAAACGGGTGGGCTATAGCCTTGGGGGGTGGGGCTGGCCAACTTCGTCCTCCGGACTCGGAATGGCGCCAGACTTTGCAAGGTACCTCCGTGTGCCAAAAATACACCGCGGGCACAGCCGTGCCCAAAAATAACCGCCCGAAGGCCGGGTTGCCAAGTTCGTCCAGCGGAAAAAGGCCCCAAAAACGGGTGGGCTATAGCCTTGGGGGGTGGGGCTGGCCAACTTCATCCGCTGGACTCGGAATGGCGCGAGACTTTGCGAGGCACCTCCATGTGCCAAAAATATGCCGCGGGCACAGGCGCGCCCAAAAATAACCGTCCAAAGGCCGGGGTGCCAAGTTCGTCCAGCGGAAAAAGGCCCCAAAAACGGGTGGGATATAGCCTTGGGGGGTGGGGCTGGCAAACTTCATCCGCTGGACTCGGAATGGCGTGAAATTTTGCGAGGCGCCTCCGTGTGCCAAAAATAGGCCGGGGGAACAGCCGCGCCCAAAAATAACTGCCCGAAGGCCGGGGCACCAAGTTCGTCCAGCGGAAAAAGCACACAAAAACGGGTGGTCTATAGCCTTGGGGGGTGGGGCTGGCCAACTTCGTCCGCCGGACTCGGAATGGCGTGAGACTTTGTGATTCACCTCTGTGTGGCAAAAATAGGCCGTGGGAACAGCCGTACCCAAAAATAACCGCCCGGAGGCCGTGGCGCCAAGTTCGTCCAGCGGAAAAAGGCCACAAAAACGGGTGGGCTAAAGCCTTGGGCGGTGGGGCTGGCCGACTTCGTCCGCCAGACTCGGAATGGCACGAGCCTTTGTGAGGCACCTCCGTGTGCCAAAAATTGGCCACGGGCACAGTCGCGCCCAAAAATAATCGCCCGAAGGCCGGGGCGCCAAGTTCGTCCAGCGGAAAAAGACCCCAAAAACGGGTGGGCTATAGCCTTGGGGGGTGGGGCTGGCCAACTTCGTCCTCCGGACTCGGAATGGCGCGAGACTTTGCAAGGCACCTCCGTGTGCCAAAAATACGCCGCGGGCACAGCCGTGCCCAAAAATCACCACCCGAAGGCCGGGGCGCCAAGTTCGTCCAGCGGAAAAAGGCCCCAAAAACGGGTGGGCTATAGCCTTGGGGGGTGGGGCTGGCCAACTTCATCCGCTGGACTCGGAATGGCGTGAAATTTTGCGAGGCGCCTCCGTGTGCCAAAAATAGGCCGCGGACGCAGCCGCGCGCAAAAATAACCGCCCGAATGCCAGGGCGCCAAGTTCGTCCAGCGGAAAAAGGCCCCAAAAACGGGTGGGCTATAGCCTTGGGGGGTGGGGCTGGCCAACTTCATCCGCTGGACTCGGAATGGCGTGAAATTTTGCAAGGCACCTATGTGTGCCAAAAATAGGCCGCGGGCGCAGCCGCGCCCAAAAATAACCGCCCGAATGCCGGGGCGCCAAGTTCGTCCAGCGGAAAAAGGCCCCAAAAACGGGTGGGCTATAGCCTTGGGGGGTGGGGCTGGCCAACTTCATCTGCTGGACTCGGAATGGCGTGAAATTTGGCGAGGCACCTCCGTGTGCCAAGAATAGGCCGCGGGCTCAGCCGCGCTAAAAATAACCACCCGAATGCCGGGGCTCCATGTTCGTCCAATGGAAAAAGGCCACAAAAACGGGTGGGCTATAGCCTTGGGGGTGGGGCTGGCCAACTTCGTCCGCCGGACGCGGAATGGCGCGAGACATTGTGAGGCGCGTCCGTGTGCCAATAATAGGCCGCGGGCACAGCCGCGCCCAAAAATAACAGCCCGAAAGCCGGGCCGCCAAGTTCTTCCAGCAGAAAAAGTCCCCAAAAACGGGTGGGCTATAGCCTTGGGGGGTGGGGCTGGCCAACTTCGTCCGCCGGACTCGGATTGGCGTGATACTTTGCGAGGCGTGTCCATGTAGTAAAAATAGGCCGCGGGCAAAGCTGTGCCCAAAAATAACTGCCCGAAGGCCGGGGCGCCAAGTTCGTCCAGCGGAAAAAGCCCACAAAAACGGGTGGGCTATAGCCTTGGGGGGTGGGGCTGGCCAACTTCGTCCGCCGGACTCGGATTGGGGCGATACTTTGCGAGGCGACTCCGTGTGCCAAAAATAGGCCGCGGGAAGAGCCGCGCCCAAAAATAACCGCCCGAAGGTTGGGGCGCCAACTTCGTCCAGCGGAAAAAGGCCACAAAAACAGGTGGGCTATAGCCTTGGGGGGTGGGGCTGGCCCACTTCGTCCGCCGGACTCGGAATGGCGCGAGACTTTGCGAGGCCCCTCCGTGTGCCAAAAATAGTCCGCGGGCACAGCCGCGCCCAAAACTAACCGCCCGAAGGCCGGGGTACCAAGTTCGTCCCGCGGAAAAAACCCACAGAAACGGGTGGGCTATAGCCTTGGGGGGAGGGGCTGGCCAACTTCGTCCGCCCGACTCGGAATGGCGCGAGACTTTCCGAGGTCCCTCCGTGTGCCAAAAATAGGCCGCGGGCACAGTTGCGCCCAAAAATAACCGCCTGAAGGCCGGGACGCCAAGTTCGTCCAGCGGAAAAAGGCCATAAAAACGGGTGGGCTATAGCCGTGGGGGGTGGGGCTGGCCAACTTCGTCCGCCGGACTCGGAATGGCGCGAGACTTTGCGAGGCGCCTCCGTGTGCCAAAAATAGGCCACGGGAACAGCCGCGCCCAAAAATAAACGCCCGAAGGTTGGGGCGCCAAGTTCGTCCAGCGGAAAAAGGCCACAAAAATGGGTGGGCTATAGCCTTGGGGGGTGGGGCTGGCCCACTTCGTCCGCCGGACTCGGATTGGCGCGATACTTAGCGAGGTGCCTCCGTGTGCCAAATATAGGCCACGGCCACAGCAGCACTCAAAAATAACCACCCGAAGGCCGGGGCGCCAAGTTCGTCCAGCGGAAAAAGGCCACAAAAACGGGTGGGCTATAGCCTTCGGGGGTGGGGCTGGCCAACTTCGTCCGCCGGACTGGGAATGGCACGAGCCTTTGCAAGGTACCTCCGTGTGCAAAAAATAACCCGTGGGCACAGCCGCCCCCAAAAATAATTCCCCCGAAGGCCGTGGCGCCAAGTTCGTCCAGCGGAAAAAGGCCCAAAAAACGGGTGGGCTATAGCCTTGGCGGGTGGGGCTGGCCAACTTCGTCCGCCGGACTCGGAATGGCGCGAGACTTTGCAAGGCACCTCCGTGTGCTAAAAATAGGCCACGGGCACAGCCGTGCCCAAAAATAACTGCCCGAAGCCCGGGGCGCCAAGTTCATCCAGCCGAAAAAGACCACAAAAACGGGTGGGCTATATCCTTCGGGGGTCGGGCTGGCCAACTTCGTCATCCGGACTCGGAATGGCGCGAGACTTTGCGAGGTGACTCCGTGTGCCAAAAATAGGCCGTGGGCACAGCCGCGCCCAAAAATAACCGGCCGAAGGCCGGGGCGCCAAGTTCGTCCAGCGGAAAAAGGCCCAAAAAACGGGTGGGCTATAGCCTTGGGGGGTGGGGCCGGCCGACTTCGTCCGCCGGACTCGGAATGGCGCGAGACTTTGCGAGGCGCCTCCGTGTGCTAAAAATAGGACACGGGCACAGCTGCGACCAAAAATAACTGCCCGAAGCCCGGGGCGCCAAGTTCGTCCAGCGGCAAAAGGCCACAAAAACGGGTGGGCTATAGCCTTCGGGGGTGGGGCTCGCCAACTTCGTCCGCCGGACTCGGAATGGCGCGAGATTTTCCGAAGTGCCTCCGTGTGCTAAAAATAGGCCACGGGCACAGCCGCGCCCAAAAATAACTGCCCGAAGCCCGGGGCGCCAAGTTCGTCCAGCCGAAAAGGACCAAAAAACGGGTGGGCTATATCCTTCGGGGGTCGGGCTGGCCAACTTCGTCCGCCGGACTCGGAATGGCGCGAGACTTTGCGAGGCGCCTCTGTGTGCTAAAAATAGGACACGGGCACAGCTGCGACCAAAAATAACTGCCCGAAGCCCGGGGCGCCAAGTTCGTCCAGCGGCAAAAGGCCACAAAAACGGGTGGGCTATAGCCTTCGGGGGTGGGGCTCGCCAACTTCGTCCGCCGGACTCGGAATGGCGCGAGACTTTCCGAAGTGCCTCCGTGTGCTAAAAATAGGCCACGGGCACAGCCACGCCCAAAAATAACTGCCCGAAGCCCGGGGCGCCAAGTTCGTCCAGCCGAAAAGGACCAAAAAACGGGTGGGCTATATCCTTCGGGGGTCGGGCTGGCCAACTTCGTCCGCCGGACTCGGAATGGCGCGAGACTTTGCGAGGCGCCTCCGTGCGCCAAAAATAGGCCGCGGGCACAGCTGCGCCCAAAAATAACTGCCCGAAGGCCGGGGCGGGAAGTTCGTCCAGCGGCAAAATGCCACAAAAACGGGTGGGCTATAGCCTTCGGGGGTGGGGCTGGCCAACTTCGTCCGCCGGACTCGGAATGGCGCGAGACTTTCCGAGGCCCCTCCGTGTGCCAAAAATAGGCCGCGGGCACAGGTGCGCCCAAAAATAACCGCCCGAAGGCTGGGGCGGCAAGTTCGTCCAGCGGAAAAAGGCCACAAAAACGGGTGGGCTATAGCCTTCGGGGGTGGGGCTGGCCGACTTCGTCCGCCGCACTCGGAATGGCGCGAGACTTTGCGAGGCGCCTCCGTGTCCCGAAAATAGGCCGCGGGCACAGCCGCACCCAAAAATAACCGCCCGAAGCCCGGGGCGGCAAGTTCGTCCAGCGGAAAAAGACCACAAAAACGTGTGGGCTATATCCTTCGGCGGTGGAGCTGGCCAACTTCGTCCGCCGGACTCGGAATGTCACGAGACTTTGCGAGGCACCTGCGTGTGCTAAAAATAGGCCACGGGCACAGCCGAGCCCAAAAATAACTGCCCGAAGGCAGGGGAGACAAGTTCGTCCAGCGGAAAAAGGCCACACAAACGGGTGGGTTATAGCCTTCGGGGTTGCGGCTGGCCAACTTCGTCCGCCGCACTCGGAATGGCGCGAGAATTTGCTAGGTGCCTCCGTGTGCCAAAAATAGGCCGCGGGCACAGCCGCCCCCAAATATAACCCCCCGAAGGCCGTGGCGCCAAGTTCGTCCAGCGGAAAAAGGCCCAAAAAACGGGTGGGCTATAGCCTTGGCGGGTGGGGCTGGCCAACTTCGTCCGCCGGACTCGGAATGGCGCGAGACTTTGCGAGGCACCTGCGTGTGCAAAAAATAGGCCGCGGACACAGCCGCGCCCAACAATAACTGCCCGAAGGCCGGGGCGACAAGTTCGTCCAGCGGAAAAAGGCCACACAAACGGGTGGGCTATAGCCTTCGGGGGTGGGGCTGGCCGACTTCGTCCGCCGCACTCGGAATGGCGCGAGAATTTGCAAGGTGCCTCTGTGTGCCAAAAATAGGCCGCGGGCACAGCCGCGCCCAAAAATAACCGCCCGAAGGCCAGGGCGCCAAGTTCGTCCAGCGAAAAATGGCCACAAAAACGGGTGGGCAATAATAGCCTTGGGGGGTGGGGTTGGCCAACTTCGTCCGCCGGACTCGGAATAGTGCGAGATTTTGCGAGGCACCTCCGTGTGCCAAAAATAGGCCGCGGGCACAGCCGCACCCAAAAATAACCACCCGCAGGCCGGGGCGCCAAGTTCGTCCAGCGGAAAAAGGCCACAAAAACGGGTGGGCTATAGCCTTGGGGGGTGGGGCTGGCCAACTTCGTCCGCCGGACTCGGAATGCCGCGAGACATTGCGAGGCGCCTCCGTGTGCCAAAAATAGGCCGCGGGCACAGCCGCGCCCAAAAATAACCGCCCGAGGGCCGGGGCGCCAAGTTCGTCCAGCGGAAAATGGCCACAAAAACGGGTGGGCTATAGCCTTGGGGGGTGGGGCTGGCCAACTTCGTCCGCCGAACTCGGAATTGGGCGAGACTTTGCGAGGTGCCTCCGTGTTCCAAAAATAGGCCGCGGGCATAGCCGTGCCCAAAAATAACCGCCCGAAGCACGGGACGCCAAGTTCGTCCAGCGGGAAAAGGCCACAAAAAAGGGTGGGCTATAGCCATGGGGGGTGGGGCTGGCCAACTTCGTCCGCCGGACTCGGAATGGCGCGAGACCTTGCGAGGTGCCTCCGTGTACCAAAAATTGGCCGTGGGCACAGCCGCGCCCAAAAATAACAACCCGAAGGCCGGGGCGCCAAGTTCGTCCAGCGGAAAAAGCCCACAAAAACGGGTGGGCTATAGCCTTCGGGGGTGGGGCTGGCCAACTTCGTCCGCCGGACTCGGAATGGCGCGAGACTTTGCGAGGCCCCTCCGTGTGCCAAAAATAGGCCGCGGGCACAGGTGCGCCAAAAAATAACCGCCCGAAGGCTGGGGCGGCAAGTTCGTCCAGCGGAAAAAGGCCACAAAAACGGGTGGGCTATAGCCTTCGGGGGTGGGGCTGACCAACTTCGTCCGCCGGACTCGGAATGGCGCGAGACTTTCCGAGGCCCCTCCGTGTGCCAAAAATAGGCTGCGGGCACAGCTGCGCCCAAAAATAACCGCCTGAAGGCCGGGGCGCCCAGTTCGTCTCGCGGAAAAAGCCCACAAAAACGGGCGGGCTATAGCCTTTGGGGGTCGGGATGGCCAACTTCGTCCGCCGGACTCGGAATGGCGCGAGACGTTGCGAGGCACCTTCGTGTGCCAAAAATAGGCCGCGGACACAGCCACTCCCAAAAATAACCGCCCGAAGGCCGGGGCGCCAAGTTCGTCCAGCGGAAAAAGCCCACAAAAACGGGTGGGCTATAGCCTTGGGGGGTGGGGCTGGCCAACTTCGTCCGCCGGACTCGGAATGGCGCGAGACTTTGCGAGGCGCCTCCATGTGACAAAAATAGGCCGCGGCCACAGCCGCTCGCAAAAATAACCACCCGAAGGCCGGGGCGCCAAGTTCGTCCAGCGGAAAAAGGCCACAAAAACGGGTGGACTATAGCCTTGGGGGGTGGGGCTGGCCGGCTTCCTTCGCCGGACTCGGAATGGCGCGAGACTTTGCGAGGCACCTCCGTGTGCCAAAAATAGGCCGCGGCCATTGCCGCGCCCAAAAATAACCGCCCGAAGGCCGGGGCGCCTAGTTCGTCCCGCGGAAAAAGCCCACAAAAACGGGCGGGCTATAGCCTTGGGGGGTGGGGCTGGCCAACTTCGTCCGCCGGACTCGGAATGGTGCGAGACTTTACGAGATGCCTCCGTGTGCCGAAAATAGGCTGCGGGCACAGCCGCGCCCAAAAATAACCGCCCGAAGGCCGGGGCGCCAAGTTCGTCCAGCGGAAAAAGGCCACAAAAACGGGTGGGCTACAGCCTTGGGGGGTCGGGCTGGCCTACTTCGTCCGCCGAACTCGGAATGGCGCGAGACTTTACGAGGCACCTCCGTGTGCCAAAAATAGGCCACGGGCACAGCCGCTCCCAAAAATAACCGCCCGAAGGCCGGGGCGCCAAGTTCGTCCAGCGGAAAAAGGCCCAAAAAACGGGTGGGCTATAGCCTGGAGGGGTGGGGCTGGCCAACTTCGTCCGCCGGACTCGGAATGGCGCGAGACTTTGCGAGGCACCTCCGTGTACAAAAAATAGGCCGCGGGCACAGCCGCGCCCAAAAATAACCGCCCGACGCCCCGGGCGCCAAGTTCATCAGGCGGAAAAAAACCACAAAAATGGGTGGGCGATATCCTTCGGGGGTGGGGCTGGCCAACTTCGTCCGCCAGACTCGAAATGGCGTGAGACTTTGCGAGGCACCTCTGTGTGCTAAAAATAGGCCGCGGGCACAGCAGCGCCCCAAAATAACCACCCGAAGCCCGGGGCGCCAAGTTCGTCCAGCGGAAAAAGGCCACAAAAACGGGTGGGCTATAGCCTTGGGGGGTGGGGCTGGCCAACTTCGTCCGCCGGACTCGGAATGGCCCGAGACTTTGCGAGGCGCCTCCGTGTGCCAAAAATATGCCGCGGGCACAGCCTCGCCCAAAAATAACTCCCCGAAGGCCGGGGCGCCAAGTTTGTCCACCAGAAAAAGGCCACAAAAACGGGTGGGCTATAGCCTTGGGGGGTGGGGCTGGCCAACTTCGTCCGCCGGACTCGGAATGGCCCGAGACTTTGCAAGGCACCTCCGTGAGCCAAAAATAGGCCGCGGGCAAAGCCGCGCCCAAAAATAACTTCCCGAAGGCCGGGGCGCCAAATTTGTCCAGCGGAAAAAGGCCACAAAAACGGGTGCGCTATAGCCTTGTGGGGTGGGGCTGGCCCACTTTTCTCCGCCGGACTCGGAATGGCACGAGACTTTGCAAGGCGTCTCCGTGCGCCAAAAATAGGCCGCGGGAACAGCCGCGCCCAAAAATAACTGGCCGAAGGCCGGGGCGCCAAGGTCGTCCAGCGGAAAAAGCCCACAAAAACGGGTGGGCTATAGCCTTGGGGGGTGGGGCTGGCCAACTTCGTCCGCCGGACTCGGAATGCCACGAGACTTTGCGAGGGGCCTCCGTGTGGCAAAAATAGGCCGCGGACAAAGCAGCGCCCAAAAATAACCCCCCGAAGCCCGGGGCGCCAAGTTCGTCCAGCGGAAAAAGGCCACAAAAACGGGTGGGCTATAGCCTTGGGGGGTGGGGCTGGCCAACTTCGTCCGCCGGACTCGGAATGGCGCGAGACTTTGCGAGGCGCCTCCATGTGACAAAAATAGGCCGCGGCCACAGCCGCTCGCAAAAATAACCACCCGAAGGCCGGGGCGCCAAGTTCGTCCAGCGGAAAAAGGCCACAAAAACGGGTGGACTATAGCCTTGGGGGGTGGGGCTGGGCGGCTTCCTTCGCCGGACTCGGAATGGCGCGAGACTTTGCGAGGCACCTCCGTGTGCTAAAAATAGGCCGCGGGCACAGCAGCGCCCAAAAATAACCACCCGAAGCCCGGGGCGCCAAGTTCGTCCAGCGGAAAAAGGCCACAAAAACGGGTGGGCTATAACCTTGGGGGGTGGGGCTGGCCCACTTCGTCCGCCAGACTCGGAATGGCCCGAGACTTTGCGAGGCGCCTCCGTGTGCCAAAAATATGCCGCGGGCACAGCCTCGCCCAAAAATAACTCCCCGAAGGCCGGGGCGCCAAGTTTGTCCAGCAGAAAAAGGCCACAAAAACGGGTGGGCTATAGCCTTGGGGGGTGGGGCTGGCCAACTTCGTCCGCCGGACTCGGAATGGCGCGAGACTTTGCGAGGCACCTCTGTGTGCCAAAAATAGGCCGCGGGCACAGCCACGCCCAAAAATAACTGCCCGAAGGCCGGGGCACCAAGTTCGTCCAGCGGAAAAAGCCCACAAAAACGGGTGGGCTATAGCCTTGGGGGGTGGGGCTGGCCGACTTCGTCCGCCGGACTCGGAATGGCGCGAGACTTTGCGAGGCACCTCTGTGTGCGAAAAATAGGCAGCGAACACAGCCTCACCCAAAAATAACCGACCGAAGGCCAGGGCGCCAAGTTCGTCTAGCGGAAAAGGGCCACAAAAACGGGTGGGCTATAGCCTTGGGGGGTGGGGCTGGCCCACTTCGTCCGCCGGACTCGGAATGGCGCGAGACTTTGCGAGGCACCTTCGTGTGGCAAAAATAGGCCGCGGGCACAGCCGCGCCTAAAAATAACCGCCCGAAGGCCGGGGCGCCAAGTTCGTCCAGCGGAAAAAGCCCACAAAAACGGGTGGGCTATAGAGTCCGCCGGACTCGGAATGGCGCGAGACTTTGCGTGGGGCGTCCGTGTGCCAAAAATAGGCCGTGGGCAAAGCCGCGCCCAAAAATAACCGCCCGAAGGCCGGGGCGCCAAGTTCGTCCAGCGGAAAAAGGCCACAAGAACGGGTGGGCTATAGCCTTGGGGGGTGGGGCTGGCAAACTTCGTCCGCCGGACTCGGAATGGCGCGAGACTTTGCGAGGCACCTCCGTGTGCCAAAAATAGGCCGCGGGCACAGCTACGCCCAAAAATAACCGCCCGAAGGCCGGGGCGCCAAGTTCGTCCAGCGGAAAAAGACCACAAAAACGGGTGGGCTATAGCCTGGGGGGGTGGGGCTGCCCGACTTCGTCCGCCGGACTCGGAATGGCGCGAGACTTTGCGAGGCACCTTCGTGTGCCAAAAATAGGCCGCGGGCACAGCCGCGCCTAAAAATAACCGCCCGAAGGCCGGAGCGCCAAGTTCGTCCAGCGGAAAAAGCCCACAAAAACGGGTGGGTATAGCTTTGGGGGGTGGGGCGGGCCCACTTCATCCGCCGGACTCGGAATGGCGTGAGACTTTGCGAGGGGCCTCCGTCTGCCAAAAATAGGCCGCGGGCAAAGCCGCGCCCAAAAATAACCGCCCGAAGGCCGGGGCGGCAAGTTCGTCCAGCGGAAAAAGGCCACAAAAACGGGTGGGCTATAGCTTTGGGGGGTGGGGCTGGCCAACTTCGTCCGCCGGACTCGGAATGCCGCGAGACTTTGCGAGGGGCCTCCGTGTGCCAAACCTAGGCCGCGGACAAAGCCGCGCCCAAAAATAACCTCCTGAAGGCCGGGGCGCCAAGTTCGTCCAGCGGAAAAAGGCTAGAAAAACGGGTGGGCTATAGCCTTGGGGGGTGGGGCTGGCCAGCTTCGTCCGCCGGACTCGGAATGGTACGAGACTTTGCAAGGCGCCTCCGTGTATGAATAATAGGCCACGGCCACAGCCGCGCCCAAATATAACCGCCCGAAGGCCGGGGCGCCATGTTCGTCCAGCGTAAAAAGCCCACAAAAACGGGTGGGCTATAGCCTTGGGGGGTGGGGCTGGCCAGCTTCGTCCGCAGGACTCGGAATGGCAGAAGACTTTGCGAGGCACCTCCGTGTGCCAAAAATAGGCCGCCGGCACAGCCGCGCCCAAAAATAACTGCCCGAAGTCCGGGGCGCCAAGTTCGTCCAGCGAAAAAAGCCCACAAAAACGGGTGGGCTATAGCCTTGGGGGGTGGGGCTGGCCAACTTCGTCCGCCGGACTCGGAATGGCGTGAGACTTTGCGAGGGGCCTCCGTGTGCGAAAAACAGGCCGTGGGCAAAGCCGCGCCCAAAAATAACCGCCCGAAGGCCGGGGCGGCAAGTTCGTCCAGCGGAAAAAGGCCACAAAAACGGGTGGGCTAGAGCCTTGGGGGGTGGGGCTGGCCAACTTCGTCCGCCGGACTCGGAATGCCGTGAGACTTTGCGAGGGGCCTCCGTGTGCCAAACCTAGGCCGCGGGCAAAACCGCGCCCAAAAATAACCGCCCGAAGGCCGGGGCGCCAAGTTCGTCCAGCGGAAAAAGCCTACAAAAACGGGTGGGCTATAGCCTTGGGGGGTGGGGCTGGCCGACTTCGTCCGCCGGACTCGGAATGGCGCGAGACTTTGTGAGGCACCTTCGTGTGGCAAAAATAGGCCGCGGGCGCAGCCGCGCCTAAAAATAACCGCCCGAAGGCCGGGGCGCCAAGTTCGTCCAGCGGAAAAAGCCCACAAAAACGGGTGGGCTATAGCTTTGGGGGGTGGGGCGGGCCCACTTCGTCCGCCGGACTCGGAATGGCGCGAGACTTTGCGAGGGACCTCCGTGTGCCAAAAATTGGCCGCGGGCAAAGCCGCACCCAAAAATAACCGCCCGAAGGCCGGGGCGCCAAGTTCGTCCGGCGGAAAAAGCCCACAAAAACGGGTGGGCTATAGCCTTGGGGGGTGGGGCTGGCCAACTTCGTCCGACGGACTCGGAATGCCGCGAGACTTTGCGAGGGGCCTCCATGTGCAAACAATCGGCCGCGGACAAAGCCGCGCCCAAAAATAACCGCCCGAAGGCCGGGGCGCCAAGTTCGTCTAGCGGAAAAAGGCTACAAAAACGGGTGGGCTATAGCCTTGGGGGGTGGGGCTGGCCAGCTTCGTCCGCCGGACTCGGAATGGCGCGAGACTTTGTGAAGCGCCTCCGTGTGCGAATTATAGGCCACGGGCACAGCCATGCCCAAAAATAACCGCCCGAAGGCCGGGGCGCCAAGGTCGTCCAGCGGAAAAAGGCCACAAAAATGGGTGGGCTATAGCCTTGGGGGGTGGGGCTGGCCAACTTCGTCCGCCGGACTCGGAATGGCGCGAGACTTTGCGAGGCGCCTCCGTGTGCAAATAATAGGCCACGGGCACAGCCGCGCCCAAATATAACCGCCCGAAGGCCGGGGCGCCATGATCGTCCAGCGGAAAAAGCCCACAAAAACGGGTGGGCTATAGCCTTGGGGGGTGGGGCTGGCCGACTTCGTCCGCCGGACTCGGAATGGCACGAGACTTTGCGAGGCACCTCCGTGTGCCAAAAATAGGCCGCGGGCACAGCCACGCCCAAAAATAACCGCCCGAAGGCCGGGGCGCCAAGTTCGTCCAGCGAAAAAAGGCCACAAAAACGGGAGGGCTACAGCCTTCGGGGGTGGGGCTGGCCAACTTCTTCCGCCGGACTCGGAATGGCGCGAGACTTTGCGAGGGGCCTCCGTGTGCCAAAAATAGGCAGCGGGCAAAGCCACGCCCAAAAATAACTGCCCGAAGGCCGGGGCGCCAAGTTCGTCCAGCGGAAAAAGCCCACAAAAACGGGTGGGCTATAGCCTTGGGGGGTGGGGCTGGCCAACTTCGTCCGCCGGACTCGGAATGGCGCGAGACTTTGCGAGGGGCCTCCGTGTGCGAGAAACAGGCCGCAGGCAAAGCCGCGCCCAAAAATAACCGCCCGAAGGCCGGGGCGGCAACTTCGTCCAGCGGAAAAAGGCCACAAAAACGGGTGGGCTATAGCCTTGGGGGGTGGGGCTGGCCGACTTCGTCCGCCGGACTCGGAATGGCGCGAGACTTTGCGAGGCACCTCCGTGTGCGAATAATAGGCCATGGCCACAGCCGCGCCCAAATATAACCGCCCGAAGGCCGGGGCGCCATGTTCGTCCAGCGGAAAAAGCCCACAAAAACGGGTGGGCTATAGCCTTGGGGGGTGGGGCTGGCCAGCTTCGTCCGCAGGACTCGGAATGGCGCGAGACTTTGCGAGGCGCCTCCGTGTGCCAAAAATAGGCCGCGGGCACAGCCGTACCCAAAAATAACTGCCCGAAGGCCGGGGCGCCAAGTTCGTCCAGCGGAAAAAGCCCACAAAAACGGGTGGGCTATAGCCTTGGGGGGTGGGGCTGGCCAACTTCGTCCGCCGGACTCGGAATGGCGCGAGACTTGGCGAGGGGCCTCCGTGTGCGAAAAACAGGCCGCAGGCAAAGCCGCGCCCAAAAATAACCGCCCGAAGGCCGGGGCGGCAACTTCGTCCAGCGGAAAAAGCCCACAAAAACGGGTGGGCTATAGCTTTGGGGGGTGGGGCGGGCCCACTTCGTCCGCCGGACTCGGAATGGCGCGAGACTTTGCGAGGGGCCTCCGTGTGCCAAAAATAGGCCGCGGGCAAAGCCGCACCCAAAAATAACCGCCCGAAGGCCGGGGCGCCAAGTTCGTCCAGCGGAAAAAGCCCACAAAAACGGGTGGGCTATAGCCTTGGGGGGTGGGGCTGGCCAACTTCGTCCGCCGGACTCGGAATGCCGCGAGACTTTGCGAGGGGCATCCGTGTGCAAAAAATCGGCCGCGGACAAAGCCGCGCCCATAAATAACCGCCCGAGGGCCGGGGCGCCAAGTTCGTCAAGCGGAAAAAGGCTACAAAAACGGGTGGGCTATAGCCTTGGGGGGTGGGGCTGGCCAGCTTCGTCCGCCGGACTCGGAATAGCGCGAGACTTTGCGAGGCGCCTCCGTGTGCGAATAATAGGCCGCGGGCACAGCCACGCCCAAAAATAACCGCCCGAAGGCCGGGGCGCCTAGGTCGTCCAGCGGAAAAAGGCCACAAAAATGGGTGGGCTATAGCCTTGGGGGGTGGGGCTGGCCCACTTCGTCCGCCGGACTCGGAATGGCGCGAGACATTGCGAGGCGCCTCCGTGTGCGAATAATAGGCAGCGGGCAAAGCCGCGCCCAAAAATAACCGCCCGAAGGCCGGGGCGCCAAGTTCGTCCAGCGAAAAAAGGCCACAAAAACGGGTGGGCTACAGCCTTGGGGGGTGGGGCTGGCCAACTTCGTTCGCCGGACTCTGAATGCCGCGAGACTTTGCGAGGGGCCTCCGTGTGCCAAAAATAGGCCGCGGGCAAAGCCACGCCCAAAAATAACCGCCCGAAGGCCGGGGCGGCAACTTCGTCCAGCGGAAAAAGGCCACAAAAACGGGTGGGCTATAGCCTTGGGGGGTGGGGCTGGCCGACTTCGTCCGCCAGACTCCGAATGCCGCGAGTCTTTACGAGGGGCCTCCGTGTACCAAAAATAGGCCGCAGGCAAAGCCGCGCCCAAAAATAACGGCCCGAAGGCCGGGGCGCCAAGTTCGTCCAGCGAAAAAAGGCCACAAAAACGGGTGGGCTACAGCCTTGGGGGGTGGGGCTGGCCCACTTCGTTCACCGGACTCGGAATGGCGCGAGACTTTGCGAGGGGCCTCCGTGTACCAAAAATAGGCAGCGGGCAAAGCCGCGCCCAAAAATAACCGCCCGAAGGCCGGGGCGCCAAGTTCGTCCAGCGAAAAAAGGCCACAAAAACGGGTGGGCTACAGCCTTGGGGGGTGGGGCTGGCCAACTTCGTTCGCCGGACTCTGAATGCCGCGAGACTTTGCGACGGGCCTCCGTGTGCTAAAAATAGGCTGCGGGCAAAGCCGCGATAAAAAATAACCGCCCGAAGGCCGGGGCGCCAAGTTCGTCCAGCGGAAAAAGGCCACAAAAAAGGGTGGGCTATAGCCTTGGGGGGTGGGGCTGGCCAGCTTCGTCCGCCGGACTCGGAATGGCGCGAGACTTTGCGAGGCGCCTCCGTGTGCGAATAATAGGCCACGGGCACAGCCGCGCCCAAATATAACCGCCCGAAGGCCGGGGCGCCATGTTCGTCCAGCGGAAAAAGCCCACAAAAACGGGTGGGCTATAGCCTTGGGGGGTGGGGCTGGCCAGCTTCGTCCGCAGGACTCGGAATGGCGCGAGACTTTGCGAGGTGCCTCCGTGTGCCAAAAATAGGCCGCAGGCACAGCCTCGCCAAAATTTAACAGCCCGAAGGCCGGGCCGCCATGATCGTCCAGCGGAAAAAGCCCACAAAAACGGGTGGGCTATAGCCTTGGGGGGTGGGGCTGGCCGACTTCGTCCGCCGGACTCGGAATGGCGCGAGACTTTGTGAGGCACCTCAATGTGCCAAAAATAGGCCGTGGGCACAGCCGCGCCCAAAAATAACTGCCCGAAGGCCGGGGCGCCAAGTTCGTCCAGCGGAAAAAGCCCACAAAAACGGGTGGGCTATAGCCTTGGGGGGTGGGGCTGGCCGACTTCGTCCGCCGGACTCGGAATGGCGCGAGACTTTGCGAGGCGCCTTCGTGTGCCAAAAATAGGCCGCGGGCACAGCCACGCCTAAAAATAACCGCCCGAAGGCCGGGACGCCAAGTTCGTCCAGCGGAAAAATCCCACAAAAACGGGTGGGCTATAGCTTTGGGGGGTGGGGCGGGCCCACTTCTTCCGCCGGACTCGGAATGGCGCGAGACTTTACGAGGGGCCTCCGTGTGGCAAAAATAGGCCACGGGCAAAGCCGCCCCCAAAAATAACCGCCCGAAGGCCGGGGTGCCAAGTTCGTCCAGCGGAAAAAGGCTACAAAAACGGGTGGGCTATAGCCTTGGGGGGTGCGGCTGGCCGACTTCGTCCGCCGGACTCGGAATGCCGTGAGACTTTGTGAGGGGCCTCCGTGTGCCAAAAATAGGCCGCGGGCAAAGCCGCACCCAGACATAACTGCCCGAAGGCCGGGGCGCCAAGTTCGTCCAGCGGAAAAAGGCCACAAAAAAGGGTGGGCTATAGC
This sequence comes from Citrus x changshan-huyou, assembly GCA_039657385.1. Classification (NCBI taxonomy): domain Eukaryota; kingdom Viridiplantae; phylum Streptophyta; class Magnoliopsida; order Sapindales; family Rutaceae; genus Citrus; species Citrus x changshan-huyou. The sequence goes on from JBCGBO010000015.1 coordinate 551,212, forward strand.
CTTGGGGGGTGGGGCTGGCCCACTTCGTCCGCCGGACTCGGAATGCCGCGAGACTTTACGAGGGGCCTCCGTGTGCAAAAATAGGCCGTGGGTAAAGGCGCGCCCAAAAATAACCGCCCGAAGGCCGGGGCGCAAAGTTCGTCCGGCGGAAAAAGGCCACAAAAACGGGTGGGCTATAGCCTTGGGGGGTGGGGCTGGCCAACTTCGTCCGCCGGACTCGGAATATGGCGAGACTTTGCGAGGGGCCTCCGTGTACCAAAAATACTCCATGGGCAAAGCCGCGCCCAAAAATAAACGCCCAAAGTCCGGGGCCCCAAGTTCGTCCAGCGGAAAAAGGCCACAAAAACGGGTGGGCTATAGCCTTGGGGTGTGGGGCTGGCCAACTTCATCAGCCGGACTCGGAAAGCAGCAAGACCTTGCGAGGGGCCTACGTGTGCCAAAAGTAGGCCGCGGGCAAAGCCGCACCGAAAAATAACCGCTGGAAGGCCGGGACGCCAAGTTCGTCCAGCGGAAAAAGGCCACAAAAACGGGTGGGCTATAGCCTTGGGGGGTGGGGCTGGCCAACTTCGTCCGCCGGACTCGGAGTGCCGCGAGACTTTTCGAGGGGCCTCCGTGTGCCAAAATTAGGCCGCGGGCAGAGCCGCGCCCAAAAATAACTGACCGAAGGCCGGGGCGCCAAGTTTGTCCAGCGGAAAAAGGCCACAAAAACGGGTGGGCTATAGCCTTGGGGGGTGCGGCTGGCCCACTTCGTCCGCCGGACTCGGAATGCCGCGAGACTTTGCGAGGGGCCTCCGTGTGCCAAAAATAGGCCGAGGACAAAGCCGCACCCAAAAATAACCGCCCGAAGGCCGGGGCGCCAAGTTCGTCCAGCGGAAAAAAGCCACAAAAACGGGTGGGCTATAGCCTTGGGGAGTGGGGCTGGCCAACTTCGTCCGCCGGACTTGGAATGCCGCGAGACTTTGAGAGGGGCCTCCATGTGCCAAACATCGGCCGCGAGTAAAGCCGCGCCCAAAAATAACCGCCCGAAGGCCGGGGCGCCAAGTTCGTCCTGCTGAAAAAGGCCACAAAAACAGGTGGGCTATAGCCTTGGGGGGTGGGGTTGGCCCACTTCGTCCGCCGGACTCGGAATGCCGCGAGACTTTGCGAGGGGCCTTCGTGTGCGAAAAATAGGCCGCGGGCAATGCCGCGCCGAAAAATAACCACCCGAAGGCCGGGGCGCCAAGTTTGTCCTGCCGAAAATGGCCACAAAAACGGGTGGGCTATACCCTTGGGGGGTGGGGCTGGCCAACTTCGTCCGCCGGATTCGGAAGGCCGCGAGACTTTGCGAGGGGCCTCCGTGTGCCAAAAATAGGCAGCGGGCTAAGCCACGCCCAAAAATAACTGCCCGAAGGCGGGGGTGCCAAGTTCGTCCAGCGGAAAAAGGCCACAAAAACGGGTGGGCTATACCCTTGGGGGGTGGGGCTGGCCGACTTCGTCCGCCGGACTCGGAATGCCGCGAGACTTTGCGAGGGGCCTCCGTGTGCCAAAAATAGGCCGCGGGTAAAGCCGCTCCCAAACATAACCGCCCGAAGGCCTGGGCGCCAAGTTCGTCAAGCGGAAAAAGGCTACAAAAACGGGTGGGCTATATAGCCTTGGGGGCTGGGGCTGGCCAACTTCGTCCGCCGGACTCGGAATGCCACGAGACTTTGCGAGGGGCCTCCGTGTGCGAAAAATAGGCCGCGGGCAAAGCCGCGCCCAAAACTAACAGCCCGAAGGACGGGGTGCCAAGTTCGTCCAGCGGAAAAAGGCCACAAAAACGGGTGGGCTATAGCCTTCGGGGGTGGGGCTGGCCAACTTCGTCCGCCGGACTCGGAATGCCGCGAAAATTTGCGAGGGGCCTCCGTGAGCAAAAAATAGGCCGCGGGCAAAGCAACTCCCAACAATAACTGCCCGAAGGCCGGGTTGCCCAGTTCGTCCAGCGGAAAAAGGCCACAAAAACGGGTGGGCTATAGCCTTGGGGGGTGGGGCCGGCCCACTTCGTCCGCCGGACTCGGAATACCGCGAGACTTTGCGAGGGGCCTCCGTGTGCAAAAAATAGGCCGCGGCAAATCCGCTCCCAAAAATAACTGCCCAAAGGCCGGGGCGCCATGTTCGTCCAGCGGAAAAAGGCCACAAAAACGGGTGGGCTATAGCCTTGGGGGGTGGGGCTGGCCAACTTCGTCCGCCGGACTCGGAATGCCGCGAGACTTTGCGATGGGCCTCCGGGTGCCAAAAATAGGCCGCGGGCAAAGCCGCGCCCAAAGATAACCGCCCGAAGGCCGGGGTGCCAAGTTCGTCCAGCGGAAAAAGGCCACAAAAACGGGTGGGCTATAGCCTTGGGGGGTGGGGCCGGCCAACTTCGTCCGCCGGACTCGCAATGCCGCGAGAATTTGTGAGGGTCCTCCGTGTGCCAAAAATAGTCCGCGGGTAAAGCCGTACCCAAAAATAACTGCCCGAAGGCCGGGGCGCCAACTTCGCCCAGCGGAAAAAGCCCACAAAAACGGGTGGGCTATAGCCTTGGGGGTGGGGCTGACCAACTTCGTCCGCCGGACTCGCATTGCTGCGAGAATTTGGGAGGGGCCTCCGTGTGCAAAAAATAGGCCGCGGCAAAGCCGCGCCCAAAAATAACCTCCCGAAGGCCGGGGCGCCCAGTTCGTCCAGCGGAAAAATGCCACAAAAACGGGTGGGCTATAGCCTTGGGGGGTGGGGCTGGCCCACTTTGTCCGCCGTAGTCGGAATGCCGCGAGACTTTGCGAGGGGCCTCCGTGTGCCAAAAATAGGACGCGGGCAAAGCCGCGCCCAAAAATAACCGCCCGAAGGCCGGGGAGCCATGTTCGTCCAGTGGAAAAAGGCCACAAAAACGGGTGGGCTATAGCCTTGGGGGGTGGGGCTGGCCAACTTCGTCCGCCGGGCTTAGAATGCCGCGAGACTTTGCGAGGGGCCTCCGGGTGCCAAAAATAGGCCGCGGGCAAAGCCGCGCCCAAAGATAACCGCCCGAAGGCCGGGGCGCCAAGTTCGTCCAGCAGAAAAAGGCCACAAAAACGGGTGGGCTATAGCCATGGGGGGTGGGGCTGGCCCACTTCGTCCGCCGGACTCGGAATGCCGCGAGACCTTGCGAGGGGCCTCCGTGTGCCAAAAGTAGTCCGCGGGCAAAGCCGCGCCCAAAAATAACCGCCCGAAGGCCGGGGCGCCCAGTTCGTCCAGCGGAAAAAGGCCACAAAAACGGGTGGGCTATAGCCTTGGGGGGTGGGGCAGGCCGACTTCGACCGCCGGACTCGGAATGCAGCGAGACTTTGCGAGGGGCCTCCGTGTGCCAAAAATAGGCCGTGGGCAAAGCCGTGCCCAAAAATAACCGCCCGAAGGCCGGGGCGCCAAGTTCGTCCAGCGGAAAAAGGCCACAAAAACGGGTGGGCTATACCCTTGGGGGGTGGGGCTGGCCAACTTCGTCCGCCGGACTCGCAATGCAGTGAGAATTTGCGAGGGGACTCCGTGGGCAAAAAATAGGCTGCGGGCAAAGCCGCGCCCAAAAATAACCGCCCTAAGGCCGGGGCGCCAAGTTCGTCCAGCGGAAAAAGCCCACAAAAACGGGTGGGCTATAGCCTTGGGGGGTGGGGCTGGCCAACTTCGTCCGCCGGACTCGGAATGCCGCGAGACTTTGCGAGGGTTCTCCGTGTGCCAAAAACAGGCCGTTGTCAAAGCCGTGCCCAAAAATAACTGCACGAAGGCCGGGGTGCCATGTTCGTCCAGCGGAAAAAGCACACAAAAACGGGTGGGCTATAGCCTTGGGGGGTGGGGCTGGCCAACTTCGATCGCCGGACTCCGAATGGCGCGAGACTTTGCGAGGGGCCTCCGTGTGCCAAAAATAGGCCGCGGGAACAGCCGCGCACAAACATAACCACCCGAAGGCCGGGGTGCCATGTTCGTCCAGCGGAAAAAGCCCACAAAAACGGGTGGGCTATAGCCTTGGGGGGTGGGGCTGGCCAACTTCGATCGCCGGACTCGGAATGGCTCGATAATTTGCGAGGCACCTCCGTGTGCCAAAAATAGGCAGCAGGCACAGCCGCGCGCAAAAATAACCGCCCGAAGGCCGGGGTGCCATGTTCGTCCAGCGGAAAAAGCCCACAAAAAGGGATGGGCTATAGCCTTGGGGGGTGGGGCTGGCCAACTTCGTCCGCCGGACTCGGAATGCCACGAGACTTTGCGAGGGGCCTCCGTGTGCCAAAAATAGGCCGCGGGCAAAGCCGCGCCCAAAAATAACCGCCCGAAGGCCGGGGCGCCATGTTCGTCCAGCGGAAAAAGGCAACAAAAACGGGTGGGCTATAGCCTTGGGGGGTGGGGCTGGACAACTTCGTCCGCCGGACTCGGAATTGCGCGAGACCTTGCGAGGCGCCTCCGTGTGCCAAAAATAGGCCGCATGCACAGCCGCGCCCAAAAATAACCGCCCGAAGGCCGGGGTGCCATGTTCGTCCAGCGGAAAAAGGCCACAAAAACGGGTGGGCTATAACCTTGGGGGGTGGGGCTGGTCAACTTCGTCCGCCGGACTCGGAATGGCGTGAGACTTTGCGAGGCGCCTCCGTGTGCCAAAAATAGGCCGCATGCACCGCCACGCCCAAAAATAACTGCCCGAAGGCTGGGGTGCCATGTTCGTCCAGCGGAAAAAGGCCACAAAAACGGGTGGGCTATAACCTTGGGGGGTGGGGCTGGTCAATTTCGTCCGCCGGACTCGGAATTGCGCGAGACCTTGCGAGGCGCCTCCGTGTGCCAAAAATAGGCCGCGGGCACAGCCGCGCCAAAGATAACTGCCCGAAGGCCGGGGCGCCAAGTTCGTCCAGCGGAAAAAGCCCACAAAAACGGGTGGGCTATAGCCTTGGGGGGTGGGGCTGGCCAACTTCGATCGCCGGACTCGGAATGGCGTGAGACTTTGCGAGGCGCCTCCGTGTGCCAAAAATAGGCCGCATGCACAGCCGCGCCAAAAAATAACCGCCCGAAGGCCGGGGCGCCAAGTTCGTCCAGCGGAAAAAGCCCACAAAAATGGGTAGCCAATAGCCTTGAGGGGTGGGGCTGGCCAACTTCGTCCGTCGGACTCAGAATGGCGCGAGACTTTGCGAGGCACCTCCGTGTGCCAAAAATAGGCCGCAGACACAGCCGTGCCCAAAAATAACCGCCCGAAGGCCGGGGCGCCAAGTTCATCCAGCGGAAAAAGGCCACAAAAACGGATGGGCTATAGCCTTGGGGGGTGGGCATGGCCAACTTCGTCCGCCGGACTCGGAATGGCGCGAGACTTTGCGAGGCACCTAAGTGTGCCAAAAATAGGCCGCGGGCACAGCCGCGTCCAAAATAACCACCCGAAGGCCGGGTCGCCAAGTTCGTCCAGCGGAAAAAGCCCACAAAAACGGGTGGGCTATAACCTTGGGGGGTGGGGCTGGCCCATTTCGTCCGCCGGACTCGGAATGGCGCGAGAATTGCGAGGCACCTCCGTGTACCAAAAATAGGCTGCGGGCACAGCCGCGCCCAAAAATAACCGCCCGAAGGCCGGGGCGCCAAGTTCGTCCAGCGGAAAAATCCCACAAAAACGGGTGGGCTATAGCCTTGGGGGGTGGGGCTCGCCAACTTCGTCCGCCAGACTCGGAATGGCGTGAGACTTTGCGAGGCGCCTCCGTGTGCCAAAAATAGGCCGCGGGAACAGCTACACCCAAAAATAACCGCCTGAAGGCCGGGGCGCCAAGTTCGTCCAACGGAAAAAGGCCACAAAAAAGGGTGGGCTATATCCTTGGGGGGTGGGGCGGGCCGACTTCGTCCGCCGGACTCGGAATGGTCCGAGGCATTGCGAGGCGTCTCCGTGTGCCAAAAATATTCCGCGGGCACAGCGGCGCCCAAAAATAACCGCCCGAAGGCCGGGGCGCCAAGTTCGTCCAGCGGAAAAAGCGCACAAAAACGGGTGGGCTATAGCCTTGGGGGGTGGGGCTGGCCAACTTCGTGCGCCCGACTCGGATGGCGCGAGACTTTCAAGGCACCTCCGTGTGCCAAAAATAAGCCACGGGCACAGCCGCGTCCAAAAATAACCACCCGAAAGCCGGGGCGCCAAATTCGTCCAGCGAAAAAGGCCACAAAAATGGGTAGGCTATAGCCTTGGGGGGTGGGGCTGGCCAACTTCGTCCCCCGGACTCGGAATGGCGCGAGACTTTGCGAGGTCCCTCCGTGTGCCCAAAATAGGCCGCGGGTATAGCCACGCCCAAAAATAACTGCCCGAAGGCCGGGGCGCCAACTTCGTCCGCCGGACTCGGAATGGTGCGAGACATTGCGAGGCGTCTCCGTGTGCCAAAAATAGGCCGCGGGCACAGCCGCACCCAAAAATAACCGCGCCAAGACCGGGGCGCCAAGTTCGTCCAGCGGAAAAAGCCCACAAAAACGGGTGGGCTATAGCCTTGGGGGGTGGTGCAGGCCAACTTCGTCCGCCGGTCTCGGAATGGCACGAGACTTTGTGAGGCACCTCCGTGTGCCAAAAATAGGCCGCCGGCACAGCCGCGCCCAAAAATAACCGCCCGAAAGCCGGGGCGCCAAGTTCGGCCAGCGGAAAAAGGCCACAAAAACGGGTGGGCTATAGCCTTGGGGGGTGGGGCTGGCCAACTTCGACCGCCGGACTCGGAATGGCGCGAGACTTTGCGAGGCGCCTCCGTGTGCCAAAAATAGGCCGCGGGCACAGCCGCGCCCAAAACTAACCCCCCGAAGTCCGGGGCGACAAGTTCGTCCAGCGGAAAAAGCCCACAAAAACGGACGGGCTATAGCCTTGGGGGTGGTGCTGGCCAACTTCGTCCGCCGGTCTCGGAATGGCACGAGACCTTGTGAGGCACCTCCGTGTGCCAAAAATAGGCCACCGGCACAGCCGCGCCCAAAAATAACTGCCCAAAGGCCGGGGCGCCCAGTTCGTCCTGAGGAAAAAAGCCACAAAAACGGGTGGGCTATAGCCTTGGGGGGTGGGGCTGGCCAAATTCGTCCGCCGGACTCGGAATGGCGCGAGACTTTGCAAGGCACCTCCGCATGCCAAAAATAGGCCGCGGGCACAGACGCACCCAAAACTAACCGCCCGAAGGCCGGGGCGCCAAGTTCGTCCAGCGGAAAAAGGCCACAAAAACGGGTGGGCTATAGCCTTGGGGGGTGGGGCTGGCCCACTTCGCCCGCCGGACTCGGAATGGCGCGAGACTTTGCGAGGGGCCTCCGTGTGCTAAAAATAGGCCGCGGACAAAGCCGCGCCCAAAAATAACTGCCCGAAGGCGTTCGTCCAGCGGAAAAAGGCCACAAAAACGGGTGGGCTATAGCCTTGGGGGGTGGGGATGGCCGACTTCGTCCGCCGGACTCGGAATGCCGCGAGACTTTGCGAGGGGCCTCCGTGTGCCAAAAATAGGCCGCGGACAAAGCCGCGCCCAAAAAGAACTGCCCGAAGGCCGGGGCGCCAAGTTCGCCCAGCGGAAAATGGCCACAAAAACGGGTGGGCTATAGCCTTGGGGGGTGGGGCTGGCCAACTTCGTCCGCCGGACTTCGAATGCCGCGAGACATTGCGACGGGCCTCCGTGTGCCAAAAATAGGCCGCGCACAAAGCCGTACCCAAAAATAACCGCCCGAATGCTGGGACGCCGAGTTCGTCCAGCGGAAAAAGGCTACACAAACGGTGGGCTATAGCCATGGGGGGTGGGGCTGGCCAACTTCGTCCGCCGGACTCGGAATGCCGCGAGACTTTGCGAGGGGCCTCCAAGTGCCAAAAATAGGCCGCGGGAAAGCCGTGCCCAAAAATAACCGCCCGAAGGCCGGGGCGCCAAGTTCTTCCAGCGGAAAAAGGCCACAAAAACGGGTGGGCTATAGCCTTGGGGGGTGGGGCTGGCCAACTTCGTCCGCCGAACTCGGAATGCTACGAGACTTTGCGAGGGGCCTCCGTGTGCCAAAAATAGGCCGCGGGCAAAGCCGCGCCCAAAAATAACGACCCGTAGGCTGGATCGTCAAGTTCGTCCAGCGGAAAAAGGCCACAAAAACGGGTGGGCTATAGCCTTGGGGGGTGGGGCTGGCCAACTTCGTCCGCCGGACTCGGAATGCTGCGAGACCTTGCGAGGGGCCTCCGTTTGCCAAAAATAGGCCGCGGCCAAAGCCGCGCCCAAAAATAACTGCACGAAGGCCGGGGCGCCAAGTTCGTCCCGCGGAAAAAGGCCACACAAACGGGTGGGCTATAGCCTTGGGGGGTTGGGCTGGCCAACTTCGTCCGCCGGTCTCGGAATGCCGCGAGACTTTGCGAGGGTCCTCCGTGTGCCAAAAATAGGCCGCGGGCAAAGCCGTACCAAAAAATAACCGCCCGATGTCCGGGGCGCAAAGTTCGTCCAGCGGAAAAAGGCCACAAAAACGGGTGCGCTATAGCCTTGGGGGGTGGGGCTGGCCCACTTCGTCCGCCGGACTCGGAATGCCTCAAGACTTTGTGTGGGGCCTCCGTGTGCCAAAAATAGGCCGCGGGCACAGACGCGCCCAAAAATAACTGCCCGACGGCCGGGGCGCCAAGTTCGTCCAGCGGAAAAAGGCCACAAAAACGGGTGGGCTATAGCCTTGGGGGGTGGGGCTGGCCAACTTCGTCCGCCGGACTCGGAATGCTATGAGACCTTGCGAGGGGTCTCCGTGTGCCAAAAATAGGCCGCAGGCAAAGCCGCGCCCAAAAATAACAACCCGAAGGCCGGGGCGCCAAGTTCGTCCAGCGGAAAAAGGCCACATAAACGGGTGGGCTATAGCCTTGGGGGGTGGGGCTGGCCCACTTCGTCCGCCAGACTCGGAATGCCGCGAGACCTTGCGAAGGGCCTCCGTTTGCCAAAAATAGGCCGCGGCCAAAGCCGCGCCCAAAAATAACTGCACGAAGGCCGGGGCGCCAAGTTCGTCCCGCGGAAAAAGGCCACACAAACGGGTGGGCTATAGCCTTGGGGGGTTGGGCTGGCCAACTTCGTCCGCCGGTCTCGGAATGCCGCGAGACTTTGCGAGGGTCCTCCGTGTGCCACAAATAGGCCGCGGGAAAAGCCGTACCAAAAAATAACCGCCCGAAGTCCGGGGCGCAAAGTTCGTCCAGCGGAAAAAGGCCACAAAAACGGGTGCGCTATAGCCTTGGGGGGTGGGGCTGGCCCACTTCGTCTGCCGGACTCGGAATGCCTCGAGACTTTGTGTGGGGCCTCCGTGTGCCAAAAATAGGCCGCGGGCACAGACGCGCCCAAAAATAACTGCCCGACGGCCGGGGCGCCAAGTTCGTCCAGCGGAAAAAGGCCACAAAAACGGGTGCGCTATAGCCTTGGGGGGTGGGGCTGGCCAACTTCGTCCGCCGGACTCGGAATGCTATGAGACCTTGCGAGGGGTCTCCGTGTGCCAAAAATAGGCCGCGGGCAAAGCCGCGCCCAAAAATAACAACCCGAAGGCCGCGGCGCCAAGTTCGTCCAGCGGAAAAAGGCCACATAAACGGGTGGGCTATAGCCTTGGGGGGTGGGGCTGGCCCACTTCGTCCGCCAGACTCGGAATGCCGCGAGACCTTGCGAAGGGCCTCCGTTTGCCAAAAATAGGCCACGGACAAAGCCGAGCCCAAAAATAACCGCTCGAAGGCCGGGGCGCCAAGTTCGTCCAGCGGAAAAAGGCCACACAAACGGGTGGGCTATAGCCTTGGGGGGTGGGGCTGGCCAACTTCGTCCGCCGGACTCGGAATACTGCGAGACTTTGTGAGGGCCCACCGTGTGCCAAAAATAGGCCGTGGCCAAAGCCGCGCCCAAAAATAACCGCCCGAAGGCCGGGGCGCCAAGTTCGTCCAGCGGAAAAAGGCCACAAAAACGGGTGGGCTATAGCCTTGGGGGGTGGGGCTGGCCAACTTCGACCGCCGGACTCGGAATGGCGCGAGACTTTGTGAGGCGCCTCCGTGTGCCAAAAATATGCCGCGGACACAGCCGCGCCCAAAACTAACCCCCCGAAGTCCGGGGCGACAAGTTCGTCCAGCGGAAAAAGCCCACAAAAACGGACGGGCTATAGCCTTGGGGGTGGTGCTGGCCAACTTCGTCCGCCGGTCTCGGAATGGCACGAGACTTTGTGAGGCACCTCCGTGTGCCAAAAATAGGCCGCCGGCACAGCCGCGCCCAAAAATAACTGCCCGAAGGCCGGGGCGCCCAGTTCGTCCTGAGGAAAAAAGCCACAAAAACGGGTGGGCTATAGCCTTGGGGGGTGGGGCTGGCCAAATTCGTCCGCCGGACTCGGAATGGCGCGAGACTTTGCAAGGCACCTCCGCATGCCAAAAATAGGCCGCGGGCACAGACGCACCCAAAACTAACCGCCCGAAGGCCGGGGCGCCAAGTTCGTCCAGCGGAAAAAGGCCACAAAAACGGGTGGGCTATAGCCTTGGGGGGTGGGGCTGGCCCACTTCGCCCGCCGGACTCGGAATGGCGCGAGACCTTGCGAGGGGCCTCCGTGTGCCAAAAATAGGCCGCGGACAAAGCCGCGCCCAAAAATAACTGCCCGAAGGCATTCGTCCAGCGGAAAAAGGCCACAAAAACGGGTGGGCTATAGCCTTGGGGGGTGGGGATGGCCGACTTCGTCCGCCGGACTCGGAATGCTATGAGACCTTGCGAGGGGTCTCCGTGTGCCAAAAATAGGCCGCGGGCAAAGCCGCGCCCAAAAATAACAACCCGAAGGCCGGGGCGCCAAGTTCGTCCAGCGGAAAAAGGCCACATAAACGGGTGGGCTATAGCCTTGGGGGGTGGGGCTGGCCCACTTCGTCCGCCAGACTCGGAATGCCGCGAGACCTTGCGAAGGGCCTCCGTGTGTCAAAAATAGGCCGCGGACAAAGCCGCGCCCAAAAAGAACTGCCCGAAGGCCGGGGCGCCAAGTTCGCCCAGCGGAAAATGGCCACAAAAACGGGTGGGCTATAGCCTTGGGGGGTGGGGCTGGCCAACTTCGTCCGCCGGACTTCGAATGCCGCGAGACATTGCGACGGGCCTCCGTGTGCCAAAAATAGGCCGCGCACAAAGCCGTACCCAAAAATAACCGCCCGAATGCTGGGACGCCGAGTTCGTCCAGCGGAAAAAGGCTACACAAACGGTGGGCTATAGCCATGGGGGGTGGGGCTGGCCAACTTCGTCCGCCGGACTCGGAATGCCGCGAGACTTTGCGAGGGGCCTCCAAGTGCCAAAAATAGGCCGCGGGAAAGCCGCGCCCAAAAATAACCGCCCGAAGGCCGGGGCGCCAAGTTCTTCCAGCGGAAAAAGGCCACAAAAACGGGTGGGCTATAGCCTTGGGGGGTGGGGCTGGCCAACTTCGTCCGCCGAACTCGGAATGCTACGAGACTTTGCGAGGGGCCTCCGTGTGCCAAAAATAGGCCGCGGGCAAAGCCGCGCCCAAAAATAACGACCCGTAGGCTGGATCGTCAAGTTCGTCCAGCGGAAAAAGGCCACAAAAACGGGTGGGCTATAGCCTTGGGGGGTGGGGCTGGCCAACTTCGTCCGCCGGACTCGGAATGCTGCGAGACCTTGCGAGGGGCCTCCGTTTGCCAAAAATAGGCCGCGGCCAAAGCCGCGCCCAAAAATAACTGCACGAAGGCCGGGGCGCCAAGTTCGTCCCGCGGAAAAAGGCCACACAAACGGGTGGGCTATAGCCTTGGGGGGTTGGGCTGGCCAACTTCGTCCGCCGGTCTCGGAATGCCGCGAGACTTTTCGAGGGTCCTCCGTGTGCCAAAAATAGGCCGCGGGCAAAGCCGTACCAAAAAATAACCGCCCGAAGTCCGGGGCGCAAAGTTCGTCCAGCGGAAAAAGGCCACAAAAACGGGTGCGCTATAGCCTTGGGGGGTGGGGCTGGCCCACTTCGTCCGCCGGACTCGGAATGCCTCAAGACTTTGTGTGGGGCCTCCGTGTGCCAAAAATAGGCCGCGGGCACAGACGCGCCCAAAAATAACTGCCCGACGGCCGGGGCGCCAAGTTCGTCCAGCGGAAAAAGGCCACAAAAACGGGTGGGCTATAGCCTTGGGGGGTGGGGCTGGCCAACTTCGTCCGCCGGACTCGGAATGCTATGAGACCTTGCGAGGGGTCTCCGTGTGCCAAAAATAGGCCGCGGGCAAAGCCGCGCCCAAAAATAACAACCCGAAGGCCGCGGCGCCAAGTTCGTCCAGCGGAAAAAGGCCACATAAACGGGTGGGCTATAGCCTTGGGGGGTGGGGCTGGCCCACTTCGTCCGCCAGACTCGGAATGCCGCGAGACCTTGCGAAGGGCCTCCGTTTGCCAAAAATAGGCCACGGACAAAGCCGAGCCCAAAAATAACCGCTCGAAGGCCGGGGCGCCAAGTTCGTCCAGCGGAAAAAGGACACACAAACGGGTGGGCTATAGCCTTGGGGGGTGGGGCTGGCCCACTTCGTCCGCCGGACTCGGAATACCGCGAGACTTTGTGAGGGCCCTCCGTGTGCCAAAAATAGGCCGTGGCCAAAGACGCGCCCAAAAATAACCGCCCGAAGGCCGGGGCGCCAAGTTCGTCCAGCGGAAAAAGGCCACAAAAACGGGTGGGCTATAGCCTTGGGGGGTGGGGCTGGCCCACTTCGTCCGCCGGACTCGGAATGCTACGAGACTTTGCGAGGGGTCTCCGTGTGCCAAAAATAGGCCGCGGGCAAATCCGCGCCCAAAAATAACAACCCGAAGGCCGGGGCGCCAAGTTCGTCCCGCGGAAAAAGGCCACACAAACGGGTGGGCTATAGCCTTGGGGGGTGGGGCTAGCCAACTTCGTCCGCCGGTCTCGGAATGCCACTAGACTTTGCGAGGGTCCTCCGTGTGCCAAAAATAGGCCGCGGTCAAAGCCGTACCAAAAAATAACCGCCCGAAGGCCGGGGCGCCAAGTTCGTCCAGCGGAAAAAGGCCACAAAAACGGGTGCGCTATAGCCTTGGGGGGTGGGGCTGGCCCACTTCATCCGCCGGACTTGGAATGCGGCGAGACTTTGCGAGGGCCCTCCGTGTGCCGAAAATAGGCCGCGGGCAAAGCCGCGCCCAAAGATAGCCACCCGAAGGCCGGGGCGCCAAGTTCGTCCAGCGGAAAAAGGCCACAAAAACGGGTGGGCTATAGCCTTGGGGGGTGGGGCTGGCCCACTTCGTCCGCCGGACTTGGAATGCCGCGAGACTTTGCGAGGGGCCTCCGTGTGCCAAAAATAGGCTGCGGGCAAAGCCGCGCCCAAAAATAACTGCCCGAAGGCGTTCGTCCAGCGGAAAAAGGCCACAAAAACGGGTGGGCTATAGCCTTGGGGGGTGGGGCTGGCAAACTTCGTTCGCCGGACTCGGAATGGTGCGAGACGTTGCGAGGTGCCTCCGTGTGCCAAAAATAGGCTGCGGGCAACACCGCACCCAAAAATAACCACACGAAGGCCGGGGCGCCAAGTTCGTCCCGCGGAAAAAGGCCACACAAACGGGTGGGCTATAGCCTTGGGGGGTTGGGCACGCCAACTTCGTCCGCCGGTCTCGGAATGCCGCGAGACTTTGCGAGGGTCCTCCGTGTGCCAAAAATAGGCCACGGGCAAAGCCGCGCCCAAAAATAACACCCCGAAGGCCGGGTCGCCAAGTTCGTCCAGCGGAAAAATGCCACAAAAACGGGTGGGCTATAGCCTTGGGGGGTGGGGCTGGCCAACTTCGTCCGCCGGACTCGGAATGCCGCGAGACTTTGCAAGGGGCCTCCGTGTGCCAAAAATAGGCCGCGGACAAAGCGGCGCCCAAAAATAACCTCCCGAAGGCCGGGGCGCCAAGTTCGTCCAGCGGAAAAAGGGCACAAAAACGGGTGGGAGCCTTGGGGGGTGGGGCTGGCCGACTTCGTCCGCCGGACTCGGCATGCCGCGAGACTTTGCGAGGGGCCTCCGTGTGCCAAAAATAGGCCACGGGCAACGCCGCACCCAAAAATAACCACCCAAAGGCCGGAGCGCCAAGTTCGTCCAGTGGAAAAAGCCCACAAAAATGGGTGGGCTATAACCTTGGGGTTTGGGGCTGGCCTACTTCGCCCGCCGGACTCGGAATGCCGCGAGACTTTGCGCGGGGCCTCCGTGTGCCAAAAAAGGCCACGGGCAACGCCGCACCCAAAAATAACCACCCAAAGGCCGGAGCGCCAAGTTCGTCCAGTGGAAAAAGCCCACAAAAATGGGTGGGCTATAACCTTGGGGTTTGGGGCTGGCCTACTTCGCCCGCCGGACTCGGAATGCCGCGAGACTTTGCGAGGTGCCTCCATGCGCCAAAAATAGGCCGCGGCCAAAGCCGCGCCCAAAAATAACCGCCCGAAGGCCGGGGCGCCAAGCTCGTCCAGCGGAAAAAGGCCACAAAAATGGGTGGGCTATAACCTTGGGGTTTGGGGCTGGCCTACTTCGCCCGCCGGACTCGGAATGCCGCGAGACTTTCCGAGGGGCCTCCGTGCGCCAAAAATAGGCCGCGGCCAAAGCCGCACCCTAAAATAACCGCCCGAAGGCCGGGGCGCCAAGCTCGTCCTGCGGAAAAAGGCCACAAAAACGGGTGGGTTATAGCCTTGGTCGGTGGGGCTGGCCAACTTTGTCCGCCGGACTCGGAAATGCGCAAGACTTTGCGAGGCACCTCCGTGTGCCAAAAATAGGCCATGGGCACAGCCGCGCCCAAAAAAAACCACCCGAAGGCCGGGGCGCCAAATTCGTCCAGCGGAAAAAGGCCACAAAAACGGGCGGGCTATAGCCTTGGGGGGTGGCGCTGGCCCACTTCGTCCGCCGGACTCGGAATGCCGCGAGACTTTGTGTGGGGCCTCCGCGTGCCAACAATAGGCCGCAGCCAAAGCCGCGCCCAAAAATAACCGCCCGAAGGCCGGGGCACCAAGTTCATCCAACGGAAAAAGGCCACAAAAACGGGTGGGCTATAGCCTTGGGGGGTGGGGCTGGCCAACTTAGTCCGCCGGACTCGGAATGCTACGAGACTTTGCGAGGGGTCTCCGTGTGCCAAAAATAGGCCGCGAGCAAAGCCGCGCCCAAAAATAACAACCCGAAGGCCGGGGCACCAAGTTCGTCCAGCGGAAAAAGGCCACAAAAACGGGTGGGCTATAGCCTTGGGGGGTGGGGCTGGCCAACTTCGTCCGCCGGACTCGGCATGCCGCGAGACTTTGCGAGGGGCCTCCATGTGCCAAAAATAGGCCGCGGACAAAGCCGCGCCCAAAAATAACCGCCCGAAGGCCGGGGCGCCAAGTTCGTCCAGCGGAAAAAGGCCACAAAAACGGGTGGGCTATAGCCTTGGAGAGTGGGGCTGGCCGACTTCGTCTGCCAGACTCGGAATGCCGCGAGACTTTGCAAGGGGCCTCCGTGTGCCAAAAATAGGCCGCGGGCAAAGCCGCGCCCAAAAATAACCTCCCGAAGGCTGGGGCGCCAAGTTTGTCCAGCGGAAAAAGGCCACAAAAACGGGTGGGCTATAGCCTTTGGGGGTGGGGCTGGCCCACTTCGTCCGCCGGACTCGGAATGCCGCGAGACTTTACGAGAGGCCTCCGCGTGCCAAAAATAGGCCGCGGCCAAAGCCGCACCCAAAAATAACCGCCGGAAGGCCGGGGCGCCAAGTTCGTCCAGCGGAAAAAGGCCACAAAAACGGGTGGGCTATAGCCTTTGGGGGTGGGGCAGGCCAACTTCGTCCGCCGGACTCGGAATGCCGCGAGACTTTGCAAGAGGCCTCCGTGTGCCAAAAATAGGCCGCGGGGAAAGCCGCACCCAAAAATAACCGCCGGAAGGCCGAGGCACCAAGTTCGTCCAGCGGAAAAAGGCCACAAAAATGGGTGGGCTATAGCCTTGGGGGGTGGGGCTTGCCAAATTCGTCCGCCGGACACGGAATGCTGTGAGACTTTGCGAGGGGCCTCCGTGTGCCAAAAATAGGCCGTGGCCAAAGCCGCGCCGATAAATAACCGCCCGAAGGCCGGGGCGCCAAGCTCGTCCTGCGGATAAAGGACACAAAAACAGGTGGGCTATAGCCTTGGTCGGTGGGGCTGGCCAACTTTGTCCGCCGGACTCGGAAATGCGCAAGACTTTGCGAGGCACCTCCGTGTGCCAAAAATAGGCCGTGGGCACAGCCGCGCCCAAAAATAACCGCCCGAAGGCTGGGGCGCCAAGTTCGTCCAGCGGAAAAAGGCCACAGAAACGGGCGGGCTATAGCCTTGGGGGGTGGGGCTGGCCAACTTCGTCTGCCGGACTCGGAATGGCGTGAGACTTTGCGAGGCATCTCCGCGTGCCAAAAATAGGCCACGGGCACAGCCACGCCCAAAAATAACCACCCAAAGGCCGGAGCGCCAAGTTCGTCCAGTGGAAAAAGCCCACAAAAACGGGTGGGCTATAGCCTTGGGGGGTGGGGATGGCCAATTTCTTCCGCCGGACTCGGAATGGCGCGAGACTTTGCGAGGGGCCTCCGTGTGCCAAAAATAGGCCGCGGTCAAAGCCACCTCCAAAAATAACGGCCCGAAGGCCGGGGCGCCAAGTTCGTCCAGCGGAAAAAGGCCACAAAAATGGGTGGGCTATAGCCTTGGGGGGTGGGGCTGGGCAACTTCGTCCGCCGGACTCGGAATGGTGCGAGACTTTGCGAGGCACCTCCGTGTGCCAAAAATAGGCCGCGGACAAAGCCTCACCAAAAAATAACCGCCCGAAGTCGGGGGCGCAAAGTTTGTCCAGCGGAAAAAGGCCACAAAAACGGGCGCGCTATAGCCTTGGGGGGTGGGGCTGGCCCACTTCGTCCGCCGGACTCGTAATGCCGCGAGACTTTGTGTGGGGCCTCCGTGTGCCAAAAATAGGCCGCAGCCAAAGCCGCGCCCAAAAATAACCGCCCGAAGGCCGGGGCGCCAAGTTCATCCAGCGGAAAAAGGCCACAAAAACGGGTGGGCTATAGCCTTGGGGGGTGGGGCTGGCCAACTTCGTCCGCCGGACTCGGAATGCCGCGAGACTTTGCGAGGGGCCTCCGTGTGCCAAAAATAAGCCGCGGGCAAAGCCGCGCCCAAAAATAACCGCCCGAAGGCCGGGGCGCCAAGTTCGTCGAGCGGAAAAAGGCCACAAAAATGGGTGGGCTATAGGCTTGGGGGGTGGGGCTGGCCAACTTCGTCCGCCGGACTCGGAATGCCATGAGACTTTGCGAGGGGCCTCCGTGTGCCAAAAATAGGATACGGGTAAAGCCGTGCCCAAAAATAACTGCCCGAAGGCCGAGGCGCCAAGTTCGTCCAGCAGAAAAAGGCCACAAAAACGGGTGGGCTATAGCCTTGGGGGGTGGGGCTCGCCAACTTTGTCCGCCGGAGTGGGAATGCCGCGAGACTTTGCGAGGGGCCTCCGTGTGCCAAAAATAGGCCGCGGTCAAAGCCACCTCCAAAAATAACGGCCCGAAGGCCGGGGCGCCAAGTTCGTCCAGCGGAAAAAGGCCACAAAAATGGGTGGGCTATAGCCTTGGGGGGTGGGGCTGGGCAACTTCGTCCGCCGGACTCGGAATGGTGCGAGACTTTGCGAGGCACCTCCGTGTGCCAAAAATAGGCCGTGGTCAAAGCCACGCCCAAAAATAACCGCCCGAAGGCCGGGGCGCCAAGTTCGTCCAGCGGAAAAAGGCAACAAAAACGGGTGGGCTATAGCCTTGGGGGGTGGGGCTGGCCAACGTCGTCCGCCGGTCTCGGAATGCCGCGAGACTTTGTGAGGGGCCTCCGTGTGCCAATAATAGGCTGCGGGCAAAGCCACGCCCAAAAATAACCGCCCGAAGGCCGGGGCGCCAAGTTCGTCCAGTGGAAAAAGCCCACAAAAACGGGTGGGCTATAGCCTAGGGGGGTGGGGCTGGCCAATTTCGTCCGCCGGACTCGGAATGGCGCGAGACTTTGCGAGGGGCCTCCGTGTGCCAAAAATAGGCCGCGGTCAAAGCCACGTCCAAAAATAACCGCCCGAAGGCCGGGGCGCCAAGTTCGTCCAGCGGAAAAAGGCCACAAAAACGGGTGGGCTATAGCCTTGGGGGTGGGGCTGGCCCACTTCGTCCGCCGGACTCGGAATGCCGTGAGACTTTGCGAGGGGCCTCCGTGTGCCAAAAATAGGCCGCGGGCAAAGCCGCGCCCAAAAATAACCGCCCGAAGGCCGGAGCGCCAAGTTCGTCCAGCGGAAAAAGGCCACAAAAACGGGTGGGCTATAGCCATTCGGGATGGGGCTGGCCAACTTCGTCCGCCGGACTCGGAATGGTGCGAGACTTTGCGAGGCGCCTCCGTGTGCCAAAAATAGGCCGCGGACAAAGCCTCACCCAAAAATAACAGCACCAAGGCCGGGGCGCCAAGTTCGTCCCGCGGAAAAAGGCCACACAAACGGGTGGGCTATAGCGTTGGGGGGTTGGGCTGGCCAACTTCATCCGCCGGTCTCGGAATACCGCGAGACTTCGCGAGGGTCCTCCGTGTGCCAAAAATAGGCCGCGGGCAAAGCCGTACCAAAAAAGAACCGCCCGAAGTCGGGGGCGCAAAGTTCGTCCAGCGGAAAAAGGCCACAAAAACGGGCGCGCTATAGCCTTGGGGGGTGGTGCTGGCCCACTTCGTCCGCCGGACTCGTAATGCCGCGAGACTTTGTGTGGGGCCTCCGTGTGCCAAAAATAGGCCGCAGCCAAAGCCACACCCAAAAATAACCGCCCGAAGGCCGGGGCGCCAAGTTCGTCCAGCGGAAAAAGGCCACAAAAACGGGTGGGCTATAGCCTTGGGGGGTGGGGCTGGCCAACTTCGTCCGCCAGACTGGGAATGCCGCGAGAGTTTACGATGGACCTCCGTGTGCCAAAAATAGGCCGCGGTCAAAGACGAGCCCAAAAATAACCGCCCGAAGGCCGGGGCGCCAAGTTCGTCCAGCGGAAAAAGGCCACAAAAACGGGTGGGCTATAGCCTTGGGGGGTGGGGCTGGCCAACTTCGTCCGCCGGACTCGGAATGCCGCAAGACTTTGCGAAGGGCCTCCGTGTACCAAAAATGGGCCGTGGGCAAAGACGCGCCCAAAAATAACCGCCCGAATGCCGGGGCGCCAAGTTCGTCCAGCGGAAAAAGGCCACAAAAACGGGTGGGCTATAGCCTTGGGGGGTGGGGCTGGCCAACTTCGTCCGACGGACTCGGAATGTCGCGAGACTTTACGAGGGGCCTCCGTGTGCCAAACATAGGCCGTGGTCAAAGCCACGCCCAAAAATAACCGCCCGAAGGCCGGGGCGCCAAGTTCGTCCAGCGGAAAAAGGCAACAAAAACGGGTGGGCTATAGCCTTGGGGGGTGGGGCTGGCCAACGTCGTCCGCCGGTCTCGGAATGCCGCGAGACTTTGCAGGGGGCCTCCGTGTGCCAAAAATAGGCTGCGGGCAAAGCCATGCCCAAAAATAACCGCCCGAAGGCCGGGGCGCCAAGTTCGTCCAGCGGAAAAAGGCCACAAAAACGGGTGGGCTATAGCCTTGGGGGGTGGGGCCGGCCGACTTCGTCCGCCGGACTCGGAATGGCGCGAGACTTTGTGAGGGGCTTCCGTGTGCCAAAAATAGGCCGCGGGCAAATCCACGCCCAAAAATAACCGCCCGAAGACCGGGGCGCCAAGTTCGTCCAGCGGAAAAAGGCCACAAAAACGGGTGGGCTATAGCCTTGGGGGGTGGGGCTGGCCAACTTCGTCCGCCGGATTCGGAATGCCATGAGACTTTGCGAGGGGCCTCCGTGTGCCAAAAATAGGCTGCAAGCAAAGCCGCGCCCAAAAATAACTGCCCGAAGGCCGGGGCGCCAATTTCGTCCAGCAGAAAAAGGCCACAAAAACGGGTGGGCTATAGCCTTGGGGGGTGGGGCTGGCCAACTTTGTCCGCCGGAGTTGGAATGCCGCGAGACTTTGAGAGGGGCATCCGTGCGCCAAAAATGGGCGACGGGCAAAGCCGCGCCCAAAAATAACAGCCCGAAGGCCAGGGCGCCAAGTTCGTCCAGCGGAAAAAGGCCACAAAAACGGGTGGGCTATAGCCTTGGGGGGTGGGGCTGGCCAACTTCATCCGCCGGACTTGGAATGCCGCGAGACTTTGCGAGGGACCTCCGTGTGCCAAAAATAGGCCGCGGTCAAAGACGAGCCCAAAAATTACCGCCCGAAGGCCGGGCGCCAAGTTCGTCCAGCGGAAAAAGGCCACAAAAACGGGTGGGCTATAGCCTTGGGGGGTGGGGCTGGCCAACTTCGTTCGCCGGTCTCGGAATGCCGCGAGACTTCGCGAGGGGCCTCCGTGTGCCAAAAATAGGCTGTGAACGAAGCCGCGCCCAAAAATAACCGACCGAAGGCCGGGGCGCCAAGTTCGTCAAGCGGAAAAAGGCCACAAAAACGGGTGGGCCATAGCCTTGGCGGGTGGGGCAGGCCAACTTCGTTCGCAGGACTCGGAATGCCGCGAGACTTTGCAAGGGGCCTCCGTGTACGAAAAATAGGCCGCGGGCAAAGCCGCGCCCAAAAATAACCGCCTGAAGGCCGGGCCGCCAAGTTCATCCAGCGGAAAAAGGCCACAAAAACGGGTGGGCTATAGCCTTGGGGGGTGGGGCTGGCCAACTCGTCCGCCGGACTCGGAATGCCGCGAGACTTTGCGAGGGGCCTCCGTGTGCCAAAAATCGGCTGTGTTTAAAGCCGCGCCCAAAAATAACCACCCGAAGGCCGGGGCTCCAAGTTCGTCCAGCGGAAAAAGGCCACAAAAACGGGTGGGCTATAGCCTTGGGGGGTGGAGCTGGCCCACTTCAACCGCCGGACTCGGAATGCCGCGAGACTTTGCGAGGGGCCTCCGTTTGCCAAAAATAGGCCGCGGGCAAAGCCGCGTCCAAAAATAACCACCCGAAGGCCGGGCCGCCAAGTTCGTCCAGCGGAAAAAGGCCACAAAAACGGGTGGGCTATAGCCCTGGGGGGTGGGGCTGACCAACTTCGTCCGCCGGACTCGGAATGCCGCGAGACATTGCGAGGGGCCTCCGTGTGCCAAAAAAAGGCCAGGGGCAAAGCCGCGCCCAAAAATAGGCCAGGGGCAAAGCCGCGCCCAAAAATAACCGCCCGAAGGCCGGGGCGCCAAGTTCGTCCAGCGGAAAAAGGCCACAAAAACGGGTGGGCTATAGCCTTGGGGGGTGTGGCTGCCCACTTCGTCCGCCGGACTCGGAATGCCGCGAGACTTTGCGAGGGACCTCCGTGTGCCAAAAATAGGCCGTGGTCAAAGCCGCGCCCAAAAATAACCGCACGAAGGCCGGGGCGCCAAGTTCGTCCAGCGGAAAAAGGCCACAAAAACGGGTGGGCTATAGCCCATGGGGGTGGGGCTGGCCAACTTCGTCCGCCGGACTCGGAATGCCGCGAGACATTGCGAGGGGCCTCCATATGCCAAAAATAGGCCGGGGGCAAAGCCGCGCCCAAAAATAACCGTCCGAAGGCCGGGGCGCCAAGTTCGTCCAGCGGAAAAAGGCCACAAAAACGGGTGGGCTATAGCCCTGGGGGGTGGGGCTGGCCAACTTTGTCCGCCGGACTCGGAATGCCGCGAGACATTGCAAGGGGCCTCCGTGTGCCAAAACTAGGCCGGGCTCAAAGCCGCGCCCAAAAATAACCGTCCGAAACCCGGGGCGCCAAGTTCGTCCAGCGGAAAAAGGCCACAAAAACGGGTGGGCTATAGCCTTGGGGGGTGGGGCTGGCCAACATCGTCCGCCGGACTCGGAATGCCGCGAGACTTTACGAGCCGCTTCCGTGTGCCAAAATTAGGCCGTGGGCAATGCCGCGCCCAAAAATAACCGCCCGAAGGCCGAGGCGCCAAGTTCGTCCAGCAGAAAAAGGCCACAAAAACGGGTAGGCGATAGCCTTGGGGGGTGGGGCTGGCCAACTTCATCCACCGGACTCGGAATGGCGCGTGACTTTGCGAGGCATCTCCGTGTGCCAAAAATTGGCCGCGGGCACAGCCGCGCCCAAAAATAACCACCCGAAGGCCGGGGCGCCAAGTTCGTCCAGCGGAAAAAGGCCACAAAAACGGGTGGGCTATAGCCTTGGGGGGTGGGGCTGGCCCACTTCGTCCTCCGGACTCGGAATGGCGCGAGACATTGCAAGGCACCTCTGTGTGCCAAAAATAGGCTGTGGGCACAGCCGCGCCCAAAAATAACCACCCGAAGGCCGGGGCGTCAAATTCGTCCAGCGGAAAAAGCCCACAAAAACGGGTGGGCTATAGCCTTGGGGGGTGGGGTTGGCCAACTTCGTCCGCCGGACTCGGAATGGCGCGAGACTTTGCGAGGCGCCTCCGTGTGCCAAAAATAGGCCGCGGGCACAGCCGCGCCCAAAAATAACCACCCGAACGCCGGGGCGCCAAGTTCGTCCAGCGGAAAATAGCCACAAAAACGGGTAGGCTATAGCCTTGGGGGGTGGGGCTGGCCAACTTCGTCCGCCGGACTCGGAATGGCGCGAGACTTTGCGAGGCACCTCCGTGTGCCAAAAGTAGGCCGCGGGCACAGCCGCGCCCAAAAATAACCGCCCGAAGGTCGGGGCGCCAAGTTCGTCCAGCGGAAAAAGCCCACCAAAACGGGTGGGCTATAGCCTTGGGGGGTGGGGCTGGCACACTTCGTCCGCCGGACTCGGAATGGCGCGAGACTTTGCGAGGCATCTCCGTGTGCCAAAAATAGGCCGGTGGCAAAGCCGCGCCCAAAAATAACCGTCCGAAGGCCGGGGCGCCAACTTCGCCCAGCGGAAAAAGGCCACAAAAACGGGTGGGCTATAGCCCTGGGGGGTGGGGCTGGCCAACTTCATCCGCCGGACTCGGAATGGCGCATGACTTTGCGAGGCGTCTCCGTGTGCCAAAAATAGGCCGGGGGCAAAGCCGCGCCCAAAAATAACCGTCCGAAGGCCGGGGCGCCAAGTTCGTCCAGCGGAAAAAGGCCACAAAAACGGGTGGGCTATAGCCCTGGGGGGTGGGGCTGGCCAACTTCGTCCGCCGGACTCGGAATGCCGCGAGACATTGCGAGGGACCTCAGTGTGCCAAAAATAGGCCGCGGGCACAGCCGCGACAAAAAATAACCGCCCGAAGGCTGGGGCGCCAAATTCGTCCAGCGGAAAAAGCCCACAAAAACCGGTGGGCTATAGCCTTGGGGGGTGGGGCTGGCCAACTTCGTCCGCCGGACTCGGAATGGCGCGAGCCTTTGCGAGGCGCCTCCGTGTGCCAAAAATAAGCCGCGGGCACAGCCGCACCCAAATATAACCGCCCGAAGGCCGGGGCGCCAAGTTCGTCCAGCGGAAAAAGGCCACAAAAACGGGTGGGCTATAGCCTTGGGGGGTGGGGCTGGCCAACTTCGTCCGCCGGACTCGGAATACCGCGAGACTTTGCGAGCGGCCTCCGTGTGCCAAAAATAAGCCGCGGGCACAGCCGCACCCAAAAATAACCGCCCGAAGGCCGGGGCGCCAAGTTCATCCATCGGAAAAGGCCACAAAAACGGGTGGGCGATAGCCTTGGGGGGTGGGGCTGGCCAACTTCGTCTGCCGGACTCGGAATGGCGTGAGACTTTGCGAGCCATCTCCATGTGCCAAAAATAGGTCGCGGGCAAAGCCGCCCCCAAAAATAACCACCAGAAGGCCGGGGCACCAAGTTCGTCCCGCGGAAAAAGGCCACAAAAACGGGTGGGCCATAGCCTTCGGGGGTGGGGCTGGCCAACTTCGTCCGCCGGACTCGGAATTGCGCGAGACTCTGTGAGGCGCCTCCGTGTGCCAAAAATAGGCTGCGGACAAAGCCGCTCCCAAAAATAACCGCCCGAAGGCCGGGGCGCCAAGTTCGTCCAGCGGAAAAAGCCCACAAAAATGGGTGGGCTATAGCCTTGGGGGGTGCGGCTGGCCAACTTCGTCCGCCGGACTCGGAATGGAGCGAGACTTTGCGAGTTGCCTCCGTGTGCCAAAAATAGGCCGCGGGCACAGCCGCGCCCAAAAATAACCGCCCGTAGGCCGGGGCGCCAAGTTCGTCCAGCGGAAAAAGGCCACAAAAACGGGTGGGCTATAGCCTTGGGGGGTGGGGCTGACCAACTTCGTCCGCCGGACTCGGAATGGCGTGAGACTTTGCGAGCCGTCTCCGTGTGCCAAAAATAGGTCGCGGGAAAAGCCGCCCCCAAAAATAACCACCCGAAGGTCGGGGCACCGAGTTCGTCCCGCGGAAAAAGGCCACAAAAAAGGGTGGGCTATAGCCTTGGCGGGTGGGGCTGGCCAACTTTGTCCGCCGGACTCGGAATGGCGCGAGACTTTGTGAGCCACCTCTGTGTAGCAAAAAAAGGCCGCGGGCAAAGCCGCACCCAAAACTAATGGCCCGAAGGCCGGGCGCCAAGTTCGTCCAGCGGAAAAAGGCCACAAAAACGGGTGGGCTATAGCCTTGGGGGGTGGGGCTGGCACACTTCGTCCGACGGACTCGGAATGGCGCGAGACTTTGCGAGGCACCTCCGTGTGCCAAAAATAGGCCGCGGGCAGAGCCGGGCCCAAAAATAACCGCCCGAAGGCCGGGGCGCCAAGTTCGTCCAGCGGAAAAAGGCCACAAAAACGGGTGGGCTATAGCCTTGGGGGGTGGGGCTGGCCGACTTCGTCCGCCGGACACGGAATGGTGCGAGTCTATGCGAGGTGCCTCCATGTACCAAAAATCGTCCACGTGCACAGCCGTGCCCAAAAATAACCGCCCGAAGGCCGGGGCGCCAAGTTCGTCCAGCGGAAAAAGGCCACAAAAACGGGTGGGCTATAGCCTTGGGGGGTGGGGTTGGCCAACTTCGTCTGCCAGACTCGGAATGGCGCGAGTCTATGCAAGGTGCCTCCGTGTGCCAAAAATCGTCCGCGGGCACAGCCGTGCCCAAAAATAACCACCCGAAGGCCGGGGCCCCAAGTTCGTCCAGCGGAAAAAGGCTACAACAACGGGTGGGCTATAGCCTTGGGGGGTAGGGCTGGCCAACTTTGTCCACCGGACTCGGAATGGCGCGAGACTTTGCGAGGCACCTCCGTGTGCCAAAAATAGGCTGCGGGCACAGCCGCGTTAAAAAATAACTGCCCGAAGGCCGGGGCGCCAAGTTCGTCCAGTGGAAAAAGGCCTCAAAAACGGGTGGGCTACAGCCTTGGGGGGTGCGGCATGCCAACTTCGTCCGCCGGACTCGGAATGCCGCGAGACTTTGCGAGGCACCTCCGTGTGCCAAAAATAGGCCGCGGGCACAGCCGCGCCAAAAAATCACCGACCGAAGGCCGGGGTGCCAAGTTCGTCTAGTGGAAAAAGGCCACAAAAACGGGTGGGCTATAGCCTTGGGGGGTGGGGCTGGCCAACTTCGTCCGCCGGACTCGGAATGCCGCGAGACTTTGCAAGGGGCCTCTGTGTGCCAAACATAGGCCACGGACAAAGCCAAGCACACAAATAACCGCCCGAAGGCTGGGGTGCCAAGTTCGTCCAGCGGAAAAAGGCCACAAAAACGTGTCGGCTATAGCCTTGGGGGGTGGGCTGGCCAACTTCATTCGCCGGACTCGGAATGCCACGAGACTTCGCGAGGGGCCTCCGTGTGCCAAATATAGGCCGCGGGCAAAGCCTCGCCCAAAAATAACCACCCCAAGACCGGGGCGCCAAGTTCGTCCAGCGGAAAAAGGCCACAAAAACGGGTGGGCTATAGCCTTGGGGGGTGGGGCTGGCTCACTTCGTCAGCCTGACTCGGAATGCCGCGAGACTTTGCGAGCGGCCTCCGTGTGCCAAAAATAGGCCGCGGGCAAAGCCTCGCCCAAAAATAACCGCCCCAAGACCGGGGCGCCAAGTTCGTCCAGCGGAAAAAGGCCACAAAAACGGGTGGGCTATAGCCTTGGGGGGTGGGGCTGGCCCACTTCGTCAGCCTGACTCGGAATTCCGCGACAATTTGCGAGGGGCCTCCATGTGCCAAAAATAGGCCACGGGCAAAGCCGCACCCAAAAATAACCGCCCGAAGGCCGGGGCGCCAAGTTCGTCCAGCGGAAAAAGGCCACAAAAACGGGTGCGCTATAGCCTTGGGGGGTGGGGCTGGCCAACTTCGTCCGCCGGACTCGGAATGCCGCGAGACGTTGCGAGGGGCCTCCGTGTGCCAAAAATAGGCCGCGGGCAAAGCCGCGCCCAAAAAAAACTGCCCGAAGGCCGGGGCGCCAAGTTCGTCCAGCGGAAAAAGGCCACAAAAATGGGTGGGCTATAGCCTTGGGGGGTGGGGCTGGCCCACTTCGTCCGCCGTTCTTGGAATGCCGTGAGACTTTGCGAGGGGTCTCCATGTGCCAAATATCGGCCGCGGGCAAAGCCGCGCCCAAAAATAACCGCCCCAAGACCGGGGCGCCAAGTTCATCCAGCCGAAAAAGGCCACAAAAATGGGTGGGCTATAGCCTTGGGGGGTGGGGCTGGCCAACTTCATCCGCCGGACTCGGAATGCCGTGCGAGACTTTGCGAGGGGCCTCCATGTGCTAAAAATATGCCGTGGGCAAAGCCGCGCCCAAAAATAACCGCCCGAAAGCCAGGGCGCTAAGTTCGTACAGCGGAAAAAGGCCAAAAAAACGGGTTGGCTATAGCCTTGGGGGGTGGGGCTGGCCAACTTCGTCCGCCGGACTCGGAATGCCGCGAGACTTTGCAAGGCACCTCTGTGTGCCAAACATAGGCCATGGACAAACCCGAGCACACAAATAACCGGCCGAAGGCCGGGGCGCCAAGTTTGTCCAGCGGAAAAAGGCCACAAAAACGTGTCGGCTATAGCCTTGGGGGGTGGGCTGGCCGACTTCGTCCGCCGGACTCGGACTGCCGCGACACTTTGCATGGGGCCTCTGTGTGCCAAAAATAGGCCGTGGGCACAGCCGTATCCAAAAATAACCTCCCGAAGGCCAGGGCGCCAAGTTCGTCCAGCGGAAAAAGGCCACAAAAACGGGTGGGTATAGCCTTGGGGGGTGGGGCTGGCCAACTTCGTCCGCCGGACTCGGAATGCCGCGACACTTTGCGAGGGGCCTCCGTGTCTCAAAAATATGCCGCGGGCAAAGCCGCGACCAAAAATAACCGTCCGAAGGCCGGGGCGCCAAGTTCGTCCAGTGGAAAAAGGCCACAAAAACGGGTGGGCTATAGCCTTGGGGGGTGGGGCTGGCCCACTTCGTCCGCCGGACTCGGAATGCCGCGACACTTTGCGAGGGGCCTCCGTGTCTCAAAAATATGCCGCGGGCAAAGCCGCGACCAAAAATAACCGCCCGAAGGCCGGGGCGCCAAGTTCGTCCAGCGGAAACAGGCCACAAAAACGGGTGGGCTATAGCCTTGGGGGGTGGGGCTGGCCGACTTCGTCCGCCGACTCGGAATGGCACGAGACTTTGCGAGGCGCCTCCGTGTGCCAAAAATAGGCAGCGGGCACAGCCGCGCCCAAAAATAACCGCCCGAAGGCCGGTGCGCCAAGTTCGTCCAGCGGAAAAATCCCACAAAAACGGGTGGGCTATAGCCTTGGGGGGTGGGGCTGGCCAACTTCGTCCGCCGGACTCGGAAGGCCGCGACACTTTGCGACGGGCCTCCGTGTCTCAAAAATATGCCGCGGGCAAAGCCGCGACCAAAAATAACCGTCCGAAGGCCGGGGCGCCAAGTTCGTCCAGCGGAAAAAGGCCACAAAAACGGGTGGGCTATAGCCTTGGGGGGTGGGGCTGGCCCACTTCGGCCGCCGGACTCGGAATGCCGCGACACTTTGCGAGGCGACTCCGTGTGCCAAAAATAGGCCGCGGGAAGAGCCGCGCCCAAAAATAACCACTCGAAGCCCGGGGCGCCAAGTTCGTCCAGCGGAAAAAGGCCACGAAAACGGGTGGGCTATAGCCTTGGGGGGTGGGGCTGGCCAACTTCGTCCGCCGGACTCGGAATGGCACGAGACTTTGCGACCTCCGTGTGCCAAAAATAGGCAGCGGGCACAGCCGTGCCCAAAAATAACCGCCCGAAGGCCGGTGCGCCAAGTTCGTCCAGCGGAAAAATCCCACAAAAACGGGTGGGCTATAGCCTTGGGGGGTGGGGCAGGCCCACTTCGTCCGCCGGACTCGGAATGGCGTGAGACTTTGCGAGGTTCCTCCATGTACCAAAAAAAGGGCGCGGGCACAGCCGCGCCCAAAAATAACTGCCCGAACGCCGGGGCGCCAAGTTCGTCCAGCGGAAAAAGGCCACAAAAACGGGTGGGCTATAGCCTTGGGGGGTGGGGCTGGCCAACTTCGTCCGCCGGACTCGGAATGGCACGAGATTTTGTTAGGCGCCTCCGTGTGTGAAAAATAGGCCACGGGCACAGCCGCGTCCAAAAATAACCACCCGAAGGCAGGGCGCCAAGTTCATCCAGCGGAAAAAGAACGCAAAAACGGGTGGGCTATAGCCTCGGGGGGTGGGGCTGGCCAACTTCGTCCGCCGGACTCGGAATGGCGCGAGACTTTGCGAGGCACCTCCGTGTGCCAAGAATAGGCTGCGGGCACAGCCGCGCCCAAAAATAACTGCCCGAACGCCGGGGCGCCAAGTTCGTCCAGCGGAAAAAGGCCACAAAAACGGGTGGGATATAGCCTTGGGAGGTGGGGCTGGCCAACTTCGTCCGCCGGACTCGGAATGGTGCCAGAGTTTGCGAGGCGCCTCCGTGTGCCAAAAATAGGCCGCGGGCACAGCCGCACCAAAAAATAACTGCCCGAAGGCCGGGGCGCCAAGTTCATCCATCGGAAAAAGGCCACAAAAACGGGTGGGCTATAGCCTTGGGGGGTGGGGCTGGCCAACTTCGTCCACCGGACTCGGAATGGCGCGAGACTTTGCGAGGAACCTCCGTGTACCAAAAATATGCCGCCGGCAAAGCCGAGCCCAAAAATAACCGCCCGAAGGCCGGGGCGCCAAGTTCGTCCAGCGGAAAAAGGCCACAAAAACGGGTGGGCTATAGCCTTGGGGGGTGGGGCTGGCCCACTTCGTCCGCCGGACTCGGAATGGCGCGAGTCTTTGCGAGGGGCCTCCGTGTGCCAAAAATAGGCCGCGGGCATAGCCGCGCCCAAAAATAACCGCCCGAAGGCCGGGGCGCCAAGTTCGTCCAGCGGAGAAAGGCTACAAAAACGGGTGGGCTATAGCCTTGGGGGGTGGGGCTGGCCAACTTCGTCCGCCGGACTCGGAATGGCGCGATACTTTGCGAGGCGCCTCCGTGTGCCAAAAATAGGCCGCGGGCACAGCCGCTCCCAGAAATAACTGCCCGAAGGCCGGGGCGCCAAGTTCATCCAGCGGAAAAAGGCCACAAAAACGGGTGGGCTATAGCCTTGGGGGGTGGGGCTGGCCAACTTCGTCCACCGGACTCGGAATTCCGCGAGACTTTGCGAGGGGCCTCCGTGTGCCAAAAATAGGCCGTGGGCACAGCCGCGCCCAAAAATAACCGCCAGAAGGCTGGGGCGCCAAGTTCGTCCAGGGGAAAAATGCCACAAAAACTGGTGGGCTATAGCCTTGGGGGGTGGGGCTGGCCCACTTCGTCCGCCAGACTCGGAATGGCGCGAGACTTTGCGAGGCACCTCCTCGTGCCAAAAATAGGCCGCGGGCACAGCCGCGCACAAAAATAACCACCCGAAGGCTGGGGCGCCATGTTCGTCCAGCGTAAAAAGGCCACAAAACGGGTGGGCTATAGCCTTGGTGGGTGGGGCTGGCCAACTTCATCCGCCGGACTCAGAATGCCGCGAGACTTTGCGAGGGGCCTCCGTGTGCCAAAAATAGGCCGCGAGCAAAGCCACGCCCAAACATAACCGCCCGAAGGCCGTGGCGCCAAGTTCGTCCAACGGAAAAAGGCCACAAAAACGGGTGGGCTATAGCCTTGGGTGGTGGGGCTGGCCAACTTCGTCCGCCGGACTCGGAATGCCATGAGTCTTTGCGAGGGGCCTCCGTGTGCCAAAAATAGGCCGCGGCCAAAGCTGCGCCCAAAAATAACCGCCCGAAGGCCGGGGCGCAAAGTTCGTCCAGCGGAAAAAGGCCACAAACACGGGTGGACTATAGCCTTGGGGGGTGGGGCTGGCGAACTTCGTCCGCCGGACTCGGAATGGTGCCAGAGTTTGCGAGGCGCCCCCGTGTGCCAGAAATAGGCCACGGGCGCAGCAGCACCCAAAAATAACCGCCCGAAGGCCGGGTTGCCAAGTTCGTCCAGCGGTAAAAGGCCACAAAAACGGGCGGGCTATAGCCTTGGGCGGTGCGGCTGGCCAACTTCGTCCGCCGGACTCGGAATGCCGCGAGACTTTGCGAGGGGCCTCCGTGTGCCAAAAATAGGCTGTGGGCAACGCCGTATCCAAAAATAACCTCCCGAAGGCCGGGGCGCCAAGTTCATCCAGCGGAAAAAGGGGACAAAAACGGGTGGACTATAGCCCTGGGGGGTGGGGCTCGCCAACTTCGTCCAGCGGAAAAAGCCCACAAAAACGGGTGGGTTATAGGCTTGGGGGGTGGGGCTGGCCAACTTCGTCCGCCGGACTCGGAATGGCGCGATACTTTGCGAGGCGCCTCCGTGTGCCAAAAATAGGCCGCGGGCACAGCCGCTCCCAGAAATAACTGCCCGAAGGCCGGGGCGCCAAGTTCATCCAGCGGAAAAAGGCCACAAAAACGGGTGGGCTATAGCCTTGGGGGGTGGGGCTG
The DNA here is from genome assembly GCA_039657385.1 of Citrus x changshan-huyou. NCBI lineage: Eukaryota > Viridiplantae > Streptophyta > Magnoliopsida > Sapindales > Rutaceae > Citrus > Citrus x changshan-huyou. Next base: position 581,781 of record JBCGBO010000015.1, read on the forward strand.
GCCAACTTCGTCCACCGGACTCGGAATTCCGCGAGACTTTGCGAGGGGCCTCCGTGTGCCAAAAATAGGCCGTGGGCACAGCCGCGCCCAAAAATAACCGCCAGAAGGCTGGGGCGCCAAGTTCGTCCAGCGGAAAAATGCCACAAAAACTGGTGGGCTATAGCCTTGGGGGGTGGGGCTGGCCCACTTCGTCCGCCAGACTCGGAATGGCGCGAGACTTTGCGAGGCACCTCCGTGTGCCAAAAATTGGCCGCGGGCACAGCCGTGCCCAAAAATCACCGCCCGAAGGCCGGGGTACCAAGTTCGTCCAGCGGAAAAAGGCCCCAAAAACGGGTGGGCTATAGCTTTGGGGGGTGGGGCTGGCCAACTTCATCCGCTGGACTCGGAATGGCGTAAAACTTTGCGAGGCACCTCCGTGTGCCAAAAATAGGCCGCGGGTACAGCCGCGCCCAAAAATAACCACCCGAAGGCCGGGGCGCCAAGTTCGTCCAGCGGAAAAAGGCCCCAAAAACGGGTGGGCTATAGCCTTGGGGGGTGGGGCTGGCCAACTTCATCCGCTGGACTCGGAATGGCGTGAAATTTTGCGAGGCGCCTCCGTGTGCCAAAAAAACACCCAGGGCACAGCCGCGCCCAAAAATAACCGCCCGAATGCCGGGGCGCCAAGTTCGTCCAGCGGAAAAAGGCCCCAAAAACAGGTGGGCTATAGCCTTGGGGGGTGGGGCTGGCCAACTTCGTCCGCCGGACTCGGATTGGCGCGATACTTTGCGAGGCGACTCCGTGTGCCAAAAATAGGCCGCGGGAAGAGCCGCGCCCAAAATTAACCGCCCGAAGGCCGGGCCGCCAAGTTCGTCCTGCGGAAAAAGGCCACAAAAACGGGTGGGCTATAGCCTTGGGGGTGGGGCTGGCCAACTTCGTCCGCCGGACTCGGATTGGCGCGATACTTTGCGAGGCGACTCCGTGTGCCAAAAATAGGCCGCGGGCACAGCCGCGCCCAAAAATAACCGCCCGAAGGCCGGGGCGCCAAGTTCGTCCAGCGGAAAAAGTCCCCAAAAACGGGTGGGCTATAGCCTTGGGCGGTGGGGCTGGCCAATTTCGTCCGCCGGACGCGGAATGGCGCGAGACTTTGCGAGGCGCCACCGTGAGCCAAAACTAGGCCGCGGGCACAGCCGCGCCCAAAAATAACGGCCTGAAGGCCGGGGTGCCAAGTTTGTCCAGCGGAAAAAGGCCACAAAAACGGGTGGGCTATAGCCTTGGGGGGTGGGGCTGGCCAATTTCGTCCGCCGGACGCGGAATGGCGCGAGACTTTGCGAGGCGCCACCGTGTGCCAAAAATAGGCCGCGGGCACAGCCGCGCCCAAAAATAACCACCCGAAGCCCGGGGCGCCAAGTTCGTCCAGCGGAAAAAGGCCACCAAAACGGGTGGGCTATAGCCTTGGGGGGTGGGGCTGGGCAACTTCGTCCGCCGGACTCGGAATTGCGCGAGACTTTACGAGGTGCCTTCGTGTGCCAAAAATAGGCCGCGGGCACAGCCGCGCCCAAAAATAACCGCCCGAAGGCCGGGGCGCCAAGTTCGTCCAGCGGAAAAAGCCCACAAAAACGGATGGGCTATAGCCTTGGGGGGTCGGGCTGGCCAACTTCGTCCGCCGGACTCGGAATGGCGCGAGACTTTGCGAGGCACCTCCGTGTGTCAAAAATAGGATGAGGACACAGCCGCGCCTAAAAATAACCGCCCGAAGGCCGGGGCGCCAAGTTCGTGCAGCGGAAAAAGGCCCAAAAAACGGGTGGGCTATAGCCTTGGGGGGTGGAGCTGGCCAACTTCATCCGCCGGACTCGGAATGGCGCGAGACTTTGCGAGGTGCCTCCGTGTGCCAAAAATAGGCCGCGGGCACAGCTGCGCCCAAAAATAACTGCCCGAAGGCCGGGGCGGCAAGTTCTTCCAGCGGCAAAAGGCCACAAAAACGGGTGGGCTATAGCCTTCGGGGGTGGGGCTGGCCAACTTCGTCCGCCGGACTCGGAATGGCGCGAGACTTTGCGAGGTGCCTCCGTGTGCCAAAAATAGGCTGCGGGCACAGCTACGCCCAAAAATAACCGCCCGAAGGCCGGGGCGCCAAGTTCGTCCAGCGGAAAAAGGCCACAAAAACGGGTGGGCTATAGCCTTCGAGGGTGGGGCTGGCTAACTTCGTCCGCCGGACTCGGAATGGCGCGAGACTTTGCAAGGTGCCTCCGTGTGCAAAAAATAACCCGCGGGCACAGCCGCACCCAAAAATAACCGCCCGAAGGCCGGGGCGCCAAGTTCGTCCAGCGGAAAAAGCCCACAAAAACGGGTGGGCTATAGCCTTGGGGGGTGGGGCTGGCCGACTTCGTCCGCCGGACTCGGAATTGCGCGAGACTTTGCGAGGGGCCTCCGTGTGCCAAAAATAGGCCGCGGGCAAAGCCGCGCCCAAAAATAACCGCCCGAAGGCCGGGGCGCCAAGTTCGTCCAGCGGAAAAAGGCTACAAAAACGGGTGGGCTATAGCCTTGGGGGGTGGGGCTGGCCAACTTCGTCCGCCGGACTCAGAATGCTGCGAGACTTTGCGAGGGGCCTCCGTGTGCCAAAAATAGGTCGCGGGCAAAGCCGCGCCCTAAAATAACTGCCCGAAGGCCGGGGCGCCAAGTTCGTCCAGCGGAAAAAGGCTACAAAAACGGGTGGGCTATAGCCTTGGGGGGTGGGGCTGGCCGACTTCGTCCGCCGGACTCGGAATGGCGCGAGACTTTGCGAGGCACCTCCGTGTGCCAAAAATAAGCCGCGGGCACAGCCGCGCCCAAAAATAACTGCCCGAAGGCCGGGGCGCCAAGTTCGTCCAGCGGAAAAAGCCCACAAAAACGAGTGGACTATAGCCTTGGGGGGTGGGGCTCGCCAACTTCGTCCGCCGGACTCGGAATGCCGCGAGACTTTTCGAGGGGCCTCCGTGTGCAAAAAATCGGCCGCGGACAAAGCCGCGCCCAAAAATAACCGCCCGAAGGCCGGGGCGCCAAGTTCGTCCAGCGGAAAAAGCCCACAAAAACGGGTGGGTTATAGCCTTGGGGGGTGGGGCTGGCCGACTTCGTCCACCGGACTCGGAATGGCGCGAGACTTTGCGAGGCACCTCCGTGTGCCAAAAAAAGGCCGCGGGCACAGCCGCGCCCAAAAATAACTTCCCGAAGGCCGGGGCGCCAAGTTCGTCCAGCGGAAAAAGCCCACAAAAACGGGTGGGCTATAGCCTTGGGGGGTGGGGCTGGCCGACTTCGTCCGCCGGACTCGGAATGGCGCGAGACTTTGCGAGGGGCCTCCGTGTGCCAAAAATAGGCCGCGGGCAAAGCCGCGCCCAAAAATAACCGCCCGAAGGCCGGGGCGCCAAGTTCGTCCAGCGGGAAAAGGCCACAAAAACTGGTGGGCTATAGCCTTGGGGTGTGGGGCTGGCCAACTTCATCAGCCGGACTCGGAAAGCCGCAAGACCTTGCGAGGGGCTTGCGTGTGCCAAAAATCGGCCGCGGGCAAAGCCCCGCCCAAAAATAACCGCCCGAAGGCCGGGGCGCCAAGTTCGTCCAGCGGAAAAAGCCCACAAAAACGGGTGGGTTATAGCCTTGGGGGGTGGGGCTGGCCGACTTCGTCCACCGGACTCGGAATGGCGCGAGACTTTGCGAGGCACCTCCGTGTGCCAAAAAAAGGCCGCGGGCACAGCTGCGCCCAAAAATAACCGCCCGAAGGCCGGGGCGCCAAGTTCGTCCAGCGGAAAAAGACCACAAAAACGTGTGGTCTATAGCCTTGGGGGGTGGGGCTGGCCAACTTCGTCCGCCGGACTCGGAATGCCGCGAGACTTTTCGAGGGGCCTCCGTGTGCAAAAAATCAGCCGCGGACAAAGCCGCTTCCAAAAATAACCGCCCGAAGGCCGGGGCGCCAAGTTCGTCCAGCGGAAAAAGCCCACAAAAACGGGTGGGATATAGCCTTGGGGGGTGGGGCTGGCCGACTTCGTCCGCCGGACTCGGAATGCCGCGAGACTTTTCGAGGGGCCTCCGTGTGCAAAAAATCAGCCGCGGACAAAGCCGCTTCCAAAAATAACCGCCCGAAGGCCGGGGCGCCAAGTTCGTCCAGCGGAAAAAGCCCACAAAAACGGGTGGGATATAGCCTTGGGGGGTGGGGCTGGCCGACTTCGTCCGCCGGACTCGGAATGGCGCGAGACTTTGCGAGGCACCTCCGTGTGCCAAAAAAAGGCCGCGGGCACAGCCGCGCCCAAAAATAACTTCCCGAAGGCCGGGGCGCCAAGTTCGTCCAGCGGAAAAAGCCCACAAAAACGGGTGGGCTATAGCCTTGGGGGGTGGGGCTGGCCGACTTCGTCCGCCGGACTCGGAATTGCGCGAGACTTTGCGAGGGGCCTCCGTGTGCCAAAAATAGGCCGCGGGCAAAGCCGCGCCCAAAAATAACCGCCCGAAGGCCGGGGCGCCAAGTTCGTCCAGCGGAAAAAGGCTACAAAAACGGGTGGGCTATAGCCTTGGGGGGTGGGGCTGGCCAACTTCGTCCGCCGGACTCAGAATGCTGCGAGACTTTGCGAGGGGCCTCCGTGTGCCAAAAATAGGTCGCGGGCAAAGCCGCGCCCTAAAATAACTGCCCGAAGGCCGGGGCGCCAAGTTCGTCCAGCGGAAAAAGGCTACAAAAACGGGTGGGCTATAGCCTTGGGGGGTGGGGCTGGCCGACTTCGTCCGCCGGACTCGGAATGGCGCGAGACTTTGCGAGGCACCTCCGTGTGCCAAAAATAAGCCGCGGGCACAGCCGCGCCCAAAAATAACTGCCCGAAGGCCGGGGCGCCAAGTTCGTCCAGCGGAAAAAGCCCACAAAAACGAGTGGACTATAGCCTTGGGGGGTGGGGCTCGCCAACTTCGTCCGCCGGACTCGGAATGCCGCGAGACTTTTCGAGGGGCGTCCGTGTGCAAAAAATCGGCCGCGGACAAAGCCGCGCCCAAAAATAACCGCCCGAAGGCCGGGGCGCCAAGTTCGTCCAGCGGAAAAAGCCCACAAAAACGGGTGGGTTATAGCCTTGGGGGGTGGGGCTGGCCGACTTCGTCCACCGGACTCGGAATGGCGCGAGACTTTGCGAGGCACCTCCGTGTGCCAAAAAAAGGCCGCGGGCACAGCCGCGCCCAAAAATAACTTCCCGAAGGCCGGGGCGCCAAGTTCGTCCAGCGGAAAAAGCCCACAAAAACGGGTGGGCTATAGCCTTGGGGGGTGGGGCTGGCCGACTTCGTCCGCCGGACTCGGAATGGCGCGAGACTTTGCGAGGGGCCTCCGTGTGCCAAAAATAGGCCGCGGGCAAAGCCGCGCCCAAAAATAACCGCCCGAAGGCCGGGGCGCCAAGTTCGTCCAGCGGAAAAAGGCCACAAAAACTGGTGGGCTATAGCCTTGGGGTGTGGGGCTGGCCAACTTCATCAGCCGGACTCGGAAAGCCGCAAGACCTTGCGAGGGGCTTGCGTGTGCCAAAAATCGGCCGCGGGCAAAGCCCCGCCCAAAAATAACCGCCCGAAGGCCGGGGCGCCAAGTTCGTCCAGCGGAAAAAGCCCACAAAAACGGGTGGGTTATAGCCTTGGGGGGTGGGGCTGGCCGACTTCGTCCACCGGACTCGGAATGGCGCGAGACTTTGCGAGGCACCTCCGTGTGCCAAAAAAAGGCCGCGGGCACAGCCGCGCCCAAAAATAACTTCCCGAAGGCCGGGGCGCCAAGTTCGTCCAGCGGAAAAAGCCCACAAAAACGGGTGGGCTATAGCCTTGGGGGGTGGGGCTGGCCGACTTCGTCCGCCGGACTCGGAATGGCGCGAGACTTTGCGAGGCGCCTCCATGCGCCAAAAATAGGCCGCGCGCACAGCCGAACCCAAAAATAACCGCCTGAAGGCCGGGTCGCCAAATTCGTCCATCGGAAAAAGGCCACAAAAACGGGTGGGCTATAGCCTTTGGGGGAGGGGCTGGCCAACTTCGTCCGCCGGACTCGGAATGGCGCGAGACTTTGCCAGGTGCCTCTGTGCGCCAAAAATAGGCCGCGGGCACAGCTGACCCCAAAAATAACCGCCCGAAGGCTGGGGCGCCAAGTTCGTCCAGCGGAAAAAAGCCACAAAAACGGGTGGGCTATAGCCTTGGGGGGTGGGGCTGGCCAACTTCGTCCGCCGGACTCGGAATGGCGTGAGACTTTGCGAGGCACCTCTGTGTGCCAAAAAATGGCCGCGGGCACAGTCGCGCCAAAAAATATCCGCCCGAAGGCCGGGGCGTAAAGTTCGTCCAGCGGAAAAAGGCCACAAAAACGGGTGGGCTATAGCCTTGGGGGGTGGGGCTCGCCAACTTCGTCCGCCGGACTCGGAATGGCGCGAGACTTTGCGAGGCGCCTCCATGTGCCAAAAATAGGCTGTGGTCACAGCCGCGCCCAAAAATAACCGCCCGAAGGCTGGGGCGCCAAGTTCGTCCAGCGGAAAAAAGCCACAAAAACGGGTGGGCTATAGCCTTCGGGGGTGGGGCTGGCCAACTTCGTCCGCCGGACTCGGAATGGCGCGAGACTTTGGGAGGCGCCTCCGTGTGCCAAAAATAGGCTGCGGCCGCAGCCGCACCCAAAAATAATCGCCCCAAGGCCGGGGTGCCAAGTTCGTCCAGCGGAAAAAGGCCACAAAAACGGTGGGCTATAGCCTTGGGGGGTGGGGCTGGCCAACCTTGTCCGCCGGACTCGGAATGGCGCGAGACTTTGCAAGGCGCCTTTGTGTGCCAAAAATAGGCCGCGGGCACAGCCGCGCCCAAATATAACCTCCCGAAGGCCGGGGCGCAAAGTTCGTCCTGCGGAAGAAGGCCACAAAAACGGGTGGGCTATAGCCTTGGGCGGTGGGGCTGGCCCACTTCGTCCGCCGGACTCGGAATGGCGCGGGACTTTGCGGGACGCCTCCATGTGCCAAAAATAGGCTGCGGGCACAGCCGCGCCCAAAAATAACGGCCTGAAGGCCGGGGTGCCAAGTTTGTCCAGCGGAAAAAGGCCACAAAAACGGGTGGGCTATAGCCTTGGGGGGTGGGGCTGGCCAATTTCGTCCGCCGGACGCGGAATGGCGCGAGACTTTGCGAGGCGCCACCGTGTGCCAAAAATAGGCCGCGGGCACAGCCGCGCCCAAAAATAACCACCCGAAGCCCGGGGCGCCAAGTTCGTCCAGCGGAAAAAGGCCACCAAAACGGGTGGGCTATAGCCTTGGGGGGTGGGGCTGGGCAACTTCGTCCGCCGGACTCGGAATTGCGCGAGACTTTACGAGGTGCCTCCGTGTGCCAAAAATAGGCCGCGGGCACAGCCGCGCCCAAAAATAACCGCCCGAAGGCCGGGGCGCCAAGTTCGTCCAGCGGAAAAAGCCCACAAAAACGGATGGGCTATAGCCTTGGGGGGTCGGGCTGGCCAACTTCGTCCGCCGGACTCGGAATAGCGCAAGACTTTGCGAGGCACCTCCGTGTGCCAAAAATAGGATGAGGACACAGCCGCGCCTAAAAATAACCGCCCGAAGGCCGGGGCGCCAAGTTCGTCCAGCGGAAAAAGGCCCAAAAAACGGGTGGGCTATAGCCTTGGGGGGTGGGGCTGGCCAACTTCGTCCGCCGGACTCGGAATGGCGCGAGACTTTGCGAGGTGCCTCCGTGTGCCAAAAATAGGCCGCGGGCACAGCTGCGCCCAAAAATAACTGCCCGAAGGCCGGGGCGGCAAGTTCGTCCAGTGGCAAAAGGCCACAAAAACGGGTGGGCTATAGCCTTCGGGGGTGGGGCTGGCCAACTTCGTCCGCCGGACTCGGAATGGCGCGAGACTTTGCGAGGTGCCTCCGTGTGCCAAAAATATGCCGTGGGCACAGCTACGCCCAAAAATAACCGCCCGAAGGCCGGGGCGCCAAGTTCGTCCAGCGGAAAAAGGCCACAAAAACGGGTGGGCTATAGCCTTCGAGGGTGGGGCTGGCTAACTTCGTCCGCCGGACTCGGAATGGCGCGAGACTTCGCAAGGCACCTCCGTGTGCTAAAAATAGGCCAAGGGCACAGCCGCGCCCAAAAATAACGGCCCGAAGCCCGGGGCGCCAAGTTCGTCCAGCGGAAAAAGGCCCAAAAAACGGGCGGGCTATAGCCTTGGGGGGTGGGGCTGGCCCACTTCATCCGCCGGACTCGGAATGGCGCGAGACTTTGCGAGACGCCTCCGTGTGCCAAAAATAGGCTGCGGGCACAGCCGTACCCAAAAATAACCGCCCGAAGGCCGGGGCGCCAAGTTCGTCCAGCGGAAAAAGGCCCAAAAAACGGGTGGGCTATAGCCTTGGGGGGTGGGGCAGGCCAACTTCGTCCGCCGGACTCGGAATGGCGCGAGACTTTTCGAGGCGCCTCCGTGTGCTAAAAATAGGCCACGGGCACAGCCGCGACCAAAAATAACTGCCCGAAGCCCGGGGCGCCAAGTTCGACCAGCGGAAAAAGGCCCAAAAAACGGGCGGGCTATAGCCTTGGGGGGTGGGGCTGGCCCACTTCATCCGCCGGACTCGGAATGGCGCGAGACTTTGCGAGACGCCTCCGTGTGCCAAAAATAGGCTGCGGGCACAGCCGTACCCAAAAATAACCGCCCGAAGGCCGGGGCGCCAAGTTCGTCCAGCGGAAAAAGACCACAAAAACGTGTGGTCTATATCCTTCGGCGGTGGAGCTGGCCCACTTCGTCCGCCGGACTCGGAATGCCGTGAGACTTTGTGAGGGGCATCCGTGTGCAAAAAATCGGCCACGGACAAAGCCGCACCCAAAAATAACCGCCCGAAGGCCGGGGCGCCAAGTTCGTCCAGCGGAAAAAGCCCACAAAAACGGGTGGGCTATAGCCTTGGGGGGTGGGGCTGGCCAACTTCGTCCGCCGGACTCGGAATGCCGTGAGACTTTTCGAGGGGCCTCCGTGTGCAAAAAATCGGCCGCGGACAAAGCCGCTTCCAAAAATAACTGCCCGAAGGCCGGGGTGCCAAGTTCGTCCAGCGGAAAAAGCCCATAAAAACGGGTGGGATATAGCCTTGGGGGGTGGGGATGGCCGACTTCGTCCGCCGGACTCGGAATGGCGCGAGACTTTGCGAGGCACCTCCGTGTGCCAAAAAAAGGCCGCGGGCACAGCCGCGCACAAAAATAACTTCCCGAAGGCCGGGGCGCCAAGTTCGTCCAGCGGAAAAAGCCCACAAAAACGGGTGGGCTATAGCCTTGGGGGGTGGGGCTGGCCGACTTCGTCCGCCGGACTCGGAATGGCGCGAGACTTTGCGAGGGGCCTCCGTGTGCCAAAAATAGGCTGCGGGAGAAGCCGTACCCAAAAATAAGCGCCTGAAGGCCGGGTCGCCATGTTCGTCCAGCGGAGAAAGGCCACAAAAGCAGGTGGGCTATAGCCTTGGGGGGTGGGTCTGGCCAACTTCGTCCGCCGGACTCGGAATGGCGCGAGACTTTGCGAGGGGCCTCCGTGTGCCAAAAATAGGCTGCGGGAGAAGCCGTACCCAAAAATAAGCGCCTGAAGGCCAGGTCGCCATGTTCGTCCAGCGGAGAAAGGCCACAAAAGCAGGTGGGCTATAGCCTTGGGGGGTGGGTCTGGCTAACTTCGTCCGCCGGACTCGGAATGCCGCGAGACTTTGCGAGTCGACTGCGTGTGCCAAAAATAGGCCGCGGGCAAAGCCGCGCCCAAAAATAACCGCCCGAAGGCCGGGGCGCCAAGTTCGTCCAGCGGAAAAAGGCTACAAAAACGGGTGGGCTATAGCCTTGGGGGGTGGGGCTGGCCAACTTCGTCCGCCGGACTCGGAATGCCGCGAGACTTTTCGAGGGGCCTCCGTGTGCAAAAAATCGGCCGCGGACAAAGCCGCGCCCAAAAATAACCGCCCGAAGGCCGGGGCGCCAAGTTCGTCCAGCGGAAAAAGCCCACAAAAACGGGTGGGTTATAGCCTTGGGGGGTGGGGCTGGCCGACTTCGTCCACCGGACTCGGAATGGCGTGAGACTTTGCGAGGCACCTCCGTGTGCCAAAAAAAGGCCGCGGGCACAGCCGCGCCCAAAAATAACTTCCCGAAGGCCGGGGCGCCAAATTCGTCCAGCGGAAAAAGCCCACAAAAACGGGTGGGCTATAGCCTTGGGGGGTGGGGCTGGCCGACTTCGTCCGCCGGACTCGGAATGGCGTGAGACTTTGCGAGGGTCCTCCGTGTGCCAAAAATAGGCCGCGGGCAAAGCTGCGCCCAAAAATAACCGCCCGAAGGCCGGGGCGCCAAGTTCGTCCAGCCGAAAAAGGCTACAAAAACGGGTGGGCTATAGCCTTGGGGAGGGGGGCTGGCCAACTTCGTCCGCCGGACTCGGAATGCCGCGAGACTTTTCGAGGGGCCTCCGCGTGCACAAAATCGGCCGCGGACAAAGCCGCGCCCAAAAATAACCGCCCGAAGGCCGGGGCGCCAAGTTCGTCCAGCGGAAAAAGGCCACAAAAACTGGTGGGCTATAGCCTTGGGGTGTGGGGCTGGCCAACTTCATCAGCCGGACTCGGAAAGCCGCAAGACCTTGCGAGGGGCTTGCGTGTGCCAAAAATCGGCCGCGGGCAAAGCCCCGCCCAAAAATAACCGCCCGAAGGCCGGGGCGCCAAGTTCGTCCGGCGGAAAAAGGCCACAAAAACGGGTGGGCTATAGCCTTGGGGGGTGCGGCTGGCCCACTTCGTCCGCCGGACTCGGAATGCCGCGAGACTTTGCGAGGGGCCTCCGTGTCCCAAAAATAGGCCGCAGGAGAAGCCGTACCCAAAAATAAGCGCCTGAAGGCCGGGTCGCCATGTTCGTCCAGCGGAAAAAGGCCACAAAAACGGGTGGGCTATAGGCTTGGGGTGTGGGGCTGGCCGACTTCGTCCGCCGGACTCAGAATGCCGCGAGAATTTGCAAGGGGCCTCCGTGTGCCAAAAATAGGCTGCGCGAGAAGCCGTACCCAAAAATAAGCGCCTAAAGGCCGGGTCGCCATGTTCGTCCAGCGGAGAAAGGCCACAAAAGCAGGTGGGCTATAGCCTTGGGGGGTGGGTCTGGCCAACTTCGTCCGCCGGACTCGGAATGCCGCGAGACTGTGCGAGGGGCCTCCGTGTGCCAAAAATAGGCCGCGGGCAAAGTCGCGCCTAAAAATAACCAACCGAAGGCCGGGGCGCCAAGTTCATCCAGCGGTAAAAGGCCACGAAAACGTGTGGGCTATAGCCTTGGGGGGCGGGGCTGGCCCACTTCGTCCGCCGGACTCGGCATGCCGCGAGACTTTGCGAAGGGCCTCCGTCTGCCAAAAATAGGCCGCGGGCTAACCGCGCCCAAAAATAACCGCCCGAAGGCCGGGGCGTCAAGTTCGTCCAGCGGCAAAAGGCCACAAAAACGGGTGGGCTGTAGCCTTGGGGGGTGGGGCTGGCCAACTTCGTCCGCCGGACTCAGAATGCTGCGTGACTTTGCATGGGGCCTATGTGTGCCAAAAATAGGCCGCGGGCAAAGCCGCTCCCAAAAATAACCGCCCGAAGGCCGAGGCGCCAAGTTCGTCCAGCGGAAAAAGGCCACAAAAACGGGTGGGCTATAGCCTTGGGGGGTGGGGCTGGCCAACTTCGTTCGCCGGACTGGGAATGCCGCGAGACTTTGCAAGGGGCCTCCGTGTGCGAAAAATAGGCCGCAGACAAAGCCGCGCCCAAAAATTATCGCCCGAAGGCCGGGGCGCCAAGTTCGTCCAGCGGAAAAAGGCCACAAAAACGGGGGGGCTATAGCCTTGGGGGGTGGGGCTGGCCGACTTCGTCCGCTGGACTCAGAATGCCGCGAAACTTTGCAAGGGGCCTCCGTGTGATAAAAATAGGCCGCGGGCAAAGCCGCGCCCAAAACTAACCGCCCGAAGGCCGGGGCGCCAAGTTCGTCCAGCGGAAAAAGGCCACAAAAACGGGTGCGCTATAGCCTTGGGGGGTGGGGCTGGCCAAGTTCGTCCGCCGGACTCGGCATCCGCGAGACATTGCGAGGGGCCTCCGTAAGCCAAAAATAGGCCACGGGCATAGCTATGTCCAGAAATAACAGCCCGAAGGCCGGGGCGGCAAATTCGTCCAGCAGAAAAAGGCCACAAAAACGGGTGGGCTATAGCCTTGGGGGGTGGGGCTGGCCAACTTCGTCCGCCGGACTCGGAATGCCGCGAGACTTTGCGAGGGGCCTCCGTGTGCCAAAAATAGGCCGCGGGCAAAGCCGCGCCAAAAAATAACTGCCTGAAGGCCGGGGTTCCAAGTTCGTCCAGCGGAAAAAGGCCACAAAAACGGGTGGGCTATAGCCTTGGGGGGTGGGGCTGGCCAACTTCATCCGCCGGACTCGGAATGCCGCGAGACTTTGCGAGGGGCCTCCGTGTGCCAAAAATAGGCCGCGGCCAAAGGCGCGCCCAAAAATAACCGCCCGAAGGCCGGGGCGCCAAGTTCGTCCGGCGGAAAAAGGCCACAAAAACGGGTGGGCTATAGCCTTGGGGGGTGGGGCTGGCCATCTTCGTCCGCCGGACTCGGAATGCCGTGAGACTTTGTGAGGGAACTCCGTGTGCCATAAATAATCCACGGGAAAAGCCGTGCCTAAAAATAACCACCCGAAGGCCGGGGCGCCAAGTTCGTCCAGCGGTAAAAGGCCACAAAAACGGGTAGGCTATAGCCTTGGGGGGTGGGGCAAGCCGACTTCGTCCGCCGGACTCAGAATGCCGCGAGACTTTGTAAGGGGCCTCCGTGTGCCAAAAATAGGCCGTGGGCAAAGCCGCGCCCAAAAATAACCGCCCGAAGTCCGGGGCGCCAAGTTCGTCCAGCGGAAAAAGGCCACAAAAACGGGTGGGCTATAGCCTTGGGGGGTGGGGCGGGCCGACTTCGTCCGCCGGACTCGGAATGCCACGAGACTTTGCGAGGGGCCTCCGTGTGCCAAAAATAAGCCACGGGCAAAGCCGCGCCAAAAAAAAACCGCCCGAACGCCGGGGCGCCAAGTTCGTCCAGCGGAAAAAGGCCACAAAAACGGGTGGGCTATAGCCTTGGGGGGTGGGGCGGGCCGACTTCGTCTGCCGGACTCGGACTGCTGCGAGACTTTGCGAGGGGCCTCCGTGTGCCAAAAATAGGCAGCGGACAAAGCCGCGCCAAAAAATAACCGCCCGAAGGCTGGGGCTCCAAGTTCGTCCAGCGGAAAAAGGCCACAAAAACGGGTGGACTATAGCCTTGGGGGGTGGGTCTGGCCCACTTCGTCCGCCGGACTCGGAATGCCGCGAGACTTTGCGAGGGGCCTCCGTGTGCCAAAAATAGGCCGCGGGCACAGCTGCGCCAAAAAATAACCGCCCAAAGGCCGGGGCGCCAAGTTCGTCCAGCGGAAAAAGGCCACAAACACGGGTGGGCTACAGCCTTGGGGGGTGGGGCAGGCCAACTTCGTCCGCCGGACTCGGAATGCCGCGAGACTTTGCGAGGGGTCTCCTTGTGCCACAAATAGGCCGCGGGCAAACCCGCGCCCAAAAATAACCGCCCGAAGACCGGGGCCCCAAGTTCGTACAGCGGAAAATGGCCACAAAAACGGGTGGGCTACAGCCTTGGGGGGTGGGGCTGGCCAACTTCGTCCGACGGACTCGGAATGCCGCGAGAGTTTGCGAGGGGCCTCTGTGTGCCAAAAATAGGCCGCGGGCAAAGCTACGCCCGCAACTAACTGCCCGAAGGGCCGGGGCGCCAAGTTCGTCCAGCGGAAAAAGGCCACAAAAACGGGTGGGCTATAGCCTTGGGGGGTGGGGCTGGCCAACTTCGTCCGCCGGACTCGGAATGCCGCGAGACTTTGCGAGGGGCCTCCGTGTGCCAAAAATAGGCCGCGGGCAAAGCCGCGCCAAAAAATAACTGCCTGAAGGCCGGGGTTCCAAGTTCGTCCAGCGGAAAAAGGCCACAAAAACGGGTGGGCTATAGCCTTGGGGGGTGGGGCTGGCCAACTTCATCCGCCGGACTCGGAATGCCGCGAGACTTTGCGAGGGGCCTCCGTGTGCCAAAAATAGGCCGCGGCCAAAGGCGCGCCCAAAAATAACCGCCCGAAGGCCGGGGCGCCAAGTTCGTCCGGCGGAAAAAGGCCACAAAAACGGGTGGGCTATAGCCTTGGGGGGTGGGGCTGGCCATCTTCGTCCGCCGGACTCGGAATGCCGTGAGACTTTGTGAGGGAACTCCGTGTGCCATAAATAATCCACGGGAAAAGCCGTGCCTAAAAATAACCACCCGAAGGCCGGGGCGCCAAGTTCGTCCAGCGGTAAAAGGCCACAAAAACGGGTAGGCTATAGCCTTGGGGGGTGGGGCAAGCCGACTTCGTCCGCCGGACTCAGAATGCCGCGAGACTTTGTAAGGGGCCTCCGTGTGCCAAAAATAGGCCGTGGGCAAAGCCGCGCCCAAAAATAACCGCCCGAAGTCCGGGGCGCCAAGTTCGTCCAGCGGAAAAAGGCCACAAAAACGGGTGGGCTATAGCCTTGGGGGGTGGGGCGGGCCGACTTCGTCCGCCGGACTCGGAATGCCACGAGACTTTGCGAGGGGCCTCCGTGTGCCAAAAATAAGCCACGGGCAAAGCCGCGCCAAAAAATAACCGCCCGAACGCCGGGGCGCCAAGTTCGTCCAGCGGAAAAAGGCCACAAAAACGGGTGGGCTATAGCCTTGGGGGGTGGGTCGGGCCGACTTCGTCTGCCGGACTCGGACTGCTGCGAGACTTTGCGAGGGGCCTCCGTGTGCCAAAAATAGGCAGCGGACAAAGCCGCGCCAAAAAATAACCGCCCGAAGGCTGGGGCTCCAAGTTCGTCCAGCGGAAAAAGGCCACAAAAACGGGTGGACTATAGCCTTGGGGGGTGGGTCTGGCCCACTTCGTCCGCCGGACTCGGAATGCCGCGAGACTTTGCGAGGGGCCTCCGTGTGCCAAAAATAGGCCGCGGGCACAGCTGCGCCAAAAAATAACCGCCCAAAGGCCGGGGCGCCAAGTTCGTCCAGCGGAAAAAGGCCACAAACACGGGTGGGCTACAGCCTTGGGGGGTGGGGCAGGCCAACTTCGTCCGCCGGACTCGGAATGCCGCGAGACTTTGCGAGGGGTCTCCTTGTGCCACAAATAGGCCGCGGGCAAACCCGCGCCCAAAAATAACCGCCCGAAGACCGGGGCCCCAAGTTCGTACAGCGGAAAATGGCCACAAAAACGGGTGGGCTACAGCCTTGGGGGGTGGGGCTGGCCAACTTCGTCCGACGGACTCGGAATGCCGCGAGAGTTTGCGAGGGGCCTCTGTGTGCCAAAAATAGGCCGCGGGCAAAGCTACGCCCGCAACTAACTGCCCGAAGGGCCGGGGCGCCAAGTTCGTCCAGCGGAAAAAGGCCACAAAAACGGGTGGGCTATAGCCTTGGGGGGTGGGGCTGGCCATCTTCGTCCGCCGGACTCGGAATGCGGTGAGACTTTGCGAGGGAACTCCGTGTGCCATAAATAATCCGTGGGCAAAGCCGCGCCTAAAAATAACCACCTGAGGGCCGGGGCACCAAGTTCGTCCAGCGGAAAAAGGCCACAAACACGGGTGGGCTATAGCCTTGGGGGGTGGGGCAAGGCGACTTCGTCCGCCGGACTCAGAATGCCGCGACACTTTGTAAGGGGCCTCCGTGTGCCAAAAATAGGCCGCGGACAAAGCCGCGCCCAAAAATAACCGCCCGAAGTCCGGGGCGCCAAGTTCGTCCAGCGGAAAAAGGCCACAAAAACGGGTGGGCTATAGCCTTGGGGGGTGGGGCTGGCCAACTTCGTCCGCCGGACTCAGAATGCCGCGAGACTTTGCGAAGGGCCTCCTTGTACCAAAAATAGGCCGCGGGAAAGCCGCGTCCAAAAATAAACGCCCGAAGGCCGGGGAGCCAAGTTCGTCCCGCGGAAAAAGGCCACAAAAACGGGTGGGCTATAGCCTTGGGGGGTGGGGCTGGCCAACTTCGTCCGCCGGACTCGGAATGCCGCGAGACTTTGCGAGGGGCCTCCGTGTGCCAAAAATAGGCCGCGGGCAAAGCCGCGCCAAAAAATAACTGCCTGAAGGCCGGGGTTCCAAGTTCGTCCAGCGGAAAAAGGCCACAAAAACGGGTGGGCTATAGCCTTGGGGGGTGGGGCTGGCCAACTTCATCCGCCGGACTCGGAATGCCGCGAGACTTTGCGAGGGGCCTCCGTGTGCCAAAAATAGGCCGCGGCCAAAGGCGCGCCCAAAAATAACCGCCCGAAGGCAGGGGCGCCAAGTTCGTCCGGCGGAAAAAGGCCACAAAAACGGGTGGGCTATAGCCTTGGGGGGTGGGGCTGGCCATCTTCGTCCGCCGGACTCGGAATGCCGTGAGACTTTGTGAGGGAACTCCGTGTGCCATAAATAATCCACGGGAAAAGCCGTGCCTAAAAATAACCACCCGAAGGCCGGGGCGCCAAGTTCGTCCAGCGGTAAAAGGCCACAAAAACGGGTAGGCTATAGCCTTGGGGGGTGGGGCAAGCCGACTTCGTCCGCCGGACTCAGAATGCCGCGAGACTTTGTAAGGGGCCTCCGTGTGCCAAAAATAGGCCGTGGGCAAAGCCGCGCCCAAAAATAACCGCCCGAAGTCCGGGGCGCCAAGTTCGTCCAGCGGAAAAAGGCCACAAAAACGGGTGGGCTATAGCCTTGGGGGGTGGGGCGGGCCGACTTCGTCCGCCGGACTCGGAATGCCACGAGACTTTGCGAGGGGCCTCCGTGTGCCAAAAATAAGCCACGGGCAAAGCCGCGCCAAAAAATAACCGCCCGAACGCCGGGGCGCCAAGTTCGTCCAGCGGAAAAAGGCCACAAAAACGGGTGGGCTATAGCCTTGGGGGGTGGGGCGGGCCGACTTCGTCTGCCGGACTCGGACTGCTGCGAGACTTTGCGAGGGGCCTCCGTGTGCCAAAAATAGGCAGCGGACAAAGCCGCGCCAAAAAATAACCGCCCGAAGGCTGGGGCTCCAAGTTCGTCCAGCGGAAAAAGGCCACAAAAACGGGTGGACTATAGCCTTGGGGGGTGGGTCTGGCCCACTTCGTCCGCCGGACTCGGAATGCCGCGAGACTTTGCGAGGGGCCTCCGTGTGCCAAAAATAGGCCGCGGGCACAGCTGCGCCAAAAAATAACCGCCCAAAGGCCGGGGCGCCAAGTTCGTCCAGCGGAAAAAGGCCACAAACACGGGTGGGCTACAGCCTTGGGGGGTGGGGCAGGCCAACTTCGTCCGCCGGACTCGGAATGCCGCGAGACTTTGCGAGGGGTCTCCTTGTGCCACAAATAGGCCGCGGGCAAACCCGCGCCCAAAAATAACCGCCCGAAGACCGGGGCCCCAAGTTCGTACAGCGGAAAATGGCCACAAAAACGGGTGGGCTACAGCCTTGGGGGGTGGGGCTGGCCAACTTCGTCCGACGGACTCGGAATGCCGCGAGAGTTTGCGAGGGGCCTCTGTGTGCCAAAAATAGGCCGCGGGCAAAGCTACGCCCGCAACTAACTGCCCGAAGGGCCGGGGCGCCAAGTTCGTCCAGCGGAAAAAGGCCACAAAAACGGGTGGGCTATAGCCTTGGGGGGTGGGGCTGGCCATCTTCGTCCGCCGGACTCGGAATGCGGTGAGACTTTGCGAGGGAACTCCGTGTGCCATAAATAATCCGTGGGCAAAGCCGCGCCTAAAAATAACCACCTGAGGGCCGGGGCACCAAGTTCGTCCAGCGGAAAAAGGCCACAAACACGGGTGGGCTATAGCCTTGGGGGGTGGGGCAAGCCGACTTCGTCCGCCGGACTCAGAATGCCGCGACACTTTGTAAGGGGCCTCCGTGTGCCAAAAATAGGCCGCGGACAAAGCCGCGCCCAAAAATAACCGCCCGAAGTCCGGGGCGCCAAGTTCGTCCAGCGGAAAAAGGCCACAAAAACGGGTGGGCTATAGCCTTGGGGGGTGGGGCTGGCCAACTTCGTCCGCCGGACTCAGAATGCCGCGAGACTTTGCGAAGGGCCTCCTTGTACCAAAAATAGGCCGCGGGAAAGCCGCGTCCAAAAATAAACGCCCGAAGGCCGGGGAGCCAAGTTCGTCCCGCGGAAAAAGGCCACAAAAACGGGTGGGCTATAGCCTTGGGCGGTGCGGCTGGCCCACTTCGTCCGCCGGACAAGGAATGCCGCGAGACTTTGCGAGGGGCCTCCGTGTGCCAAAAATAAGCCACGGGCAAAGCCGCACCAAAAAGTAACCGCCTGAACGCCGGGGCGCCAAGTT